>OY796661.1:30795995-31435037 GCA_963680705.1 Rhagium mordax | reverse complement strand
CAATAGGCAAGTTGACCCATATATTTTTTATTACATTAGCCTTAAATTTGGACAATGTGTCATCGAAAATGTCACAACAGCTTTGATGCAAATTAAAATTAGTACACATTGTGTAAATTGGAGAATTGACGAGGTAGTTCTGCCTTGGCGTAACAAACGTAAATGTTCTATTAAAACGAGTATTCAGCACAGGTACATAGAACTTAATTGAACCAAGTAACCACTCATCAGATATTTTTGAATTGACAATTTTGTATAGGTAAATGTGTAATAGACTATGTGTAGTTAGAATATTCAAATATTTGCTAATACACAATTATTATTTTAATTAATATGCTTAGGTTTAAGTGTTGCAGTTCAATAAACTGCAACGTATATAAAACGCATTGTCAACGCGTATTTCGCCAAGGCAAGCAATATTGTCTATTGGTAAATTTGTGTAACATGAAATAAGGATTCCAATATACGACATGTTGAAAGTAAGACGTGTTTTATTACACGCTAGAGAGGACACGCCTGTTAGCCAAAGAAAGAAGATTGTATTGTTTCAAATTGAGCAAATATACATTATTACTCGGATAATGACCTGTTAGTATAAATTCACAATGCTTAATGAATTTTTTTTGAATATTTTCAATTGCTTGAATATATTTAATGTAATAAGGACTCCAGACTATGCTACAGTATTCCACTTTAGATCTGACAAAGTTGTTAAAATGTATCAACAAAGTTCTTTTGTTGTGGAATTGTTTACAATAACGCAATATGAACCCAAGGTTACGATAAGATTTGTTTACTAAATTCTCAATATGGTATGAAAAAGTTAATTTTGTATCAAATTTAATGCCCAGATCAGTGATATCATTTACACGTTGCAAGATCACATTATTTATTGTATAGTCAAACAATATTGGATTTTTTACATACGCAAATGTCATGGTTTTACACTTGCTGACATTAAATGGAAGTTTATTAATAATTGATATAGTTTATCTATGTTCATTTGAAGCTTTAGACAATCATCGACAGATAATACCTCCTTATATAATTTAATGTCATCAGCAAACAATAAAATCTTACATTCATCATCAACATTGCAGACTATGTTAATAAACATTAAGAATAGAAGGGGTCCTAGATTCGAACCTTGAGGTACACCAGAGGTTGCAATGTACTCACCAGATTTATAGTTATTTACTGAAACATATTGTATCCGATTACTCAAATATGAAGCCATTAGTTTAACAAGTGAGGATGACATCGAAAATTTTGACAACTTAGATAATATCACTTGGTGGTCAACTTTATCGAAAGCCTTGGCAAAATCCGTATAGATTACATCAACCTGATGGTATCTTGACAAGGCTTCCGAAGTATTTTGTACAAAGTTAATAAGATTTCCACATGTTGACTTTTATTGTTGAAACCCATATTGATTTTCAGAGATTTTGTTCTTGACTGCATTATATATATACTTGTAAAGGATGGACTCAGAAATTTTTGAAATGTTTGTTAGTATGGCAATAGGGCGATAATTACCAATTTCATTTTTAGGCCCTGATTTATGTACAGGCGATATTCTGGATATTTTTAATACATCAGGAAAAGTATTTGTTTTGAGGGATAAATTAAATAAGTAACAAAGTGGCGCGGCTAGAATGTCTTTACAACCTTTTAGAATATAAGCTGGTACATTATCATGTCCCATTGCCTTACCACACTTAAGATGATTAATTGCTTCAACAATATCATGTTGACCAATAACATTCAATACAATATGATCACTCATATTTGTGCAATCAATATTTTCGGAGACTCTGTCATCTGATACAGTAAATACTGATTGAAAGTGATCCGCGAAACCACTTGCAATGTCAGCATCGTTTATTTTATTTCCATTTAAGTTCATTTCGGATGGTACACGAGAGAAAGATATTTTAGATTGAATGTGCTGCCAAAAATATTTGGGCTCATTTTGCACATTTTTTCAACATTTAAAAGATATTGTTTATAAGCTGCCTGCATATCTCTTTTGATTTTAGCCCTTAGGAATTTATAATCCTGCAAACATTGAGGTAAATGAGTCTTTCTATAAAGTGCTAAATTACGCTGTTTGGATTTTATATCTAGTATAATTTCTCTCGTAAACCATACAGGAAATTTTCTTTTTTTAGATAAAACCTTGGGTACACATTGATCAAATATACTATATAAAATTTCATAAAACCTCTCAAAAGCTTCATTTACATCATTAATTACATATAACAAGTCCCAATCAACGGCCAATAGTAAATTATACAAAAGAAGGAAATTGGCGCCTTTAAAATTGTAGTAACTCACAGAGTCCATAGGACACATATTAGGCTTGGCTTCTAACTTGACAGAGATATTTAAACAAGGACGGTGTAGATCTTCCGGGACAAAAGGAAGTGAATCCCTACTTAAGCCCCCCCTAAACATACCTTCAAGTTTGTTTGATTTGTCTGCAGATACAAAATGCACATTCAAAACTATTATCAAACTAGACATACCTACAAGTATTACAAACATAGTTTATTATACTTATCTATACAAACAAGAATTGCCCCTACATTAATACAGTAATGTGTATATGTGATATGTTTGCACCATCAAGTTTTATTAAAAACATTTTCACTGCAACAAGCTTGAATTGATTTGTATGAACCAACATGATACAAAACTACACGTAACGATATTTCAACATTCATGTATGAATTAGAAAATTTGTACAAGCGACAAATCAAGTGTAGTTCCGATATTTGATTGTACAATCTAATTATTCAAACATAATTGCAAGAATCTGCAGAGTTTGATTTTATGTTTGCGTAAAACAAATTGAAGCATGTAGGGCTGCAACCGACTAGCGGCCTGTGTTGACAACATGCCCATTTCTTTGTACATATATTTATTTAGTATGAATCGTGCTATTCTCATGTGCTATTCTGCTATTCAGACATGTTGAAGCGACTGTCACTGTTTGAAAGGTGTAGTTGAGCGACTACTCTGACAAAATTTGTTTGCGTATTTTTTTATGTTGCTGAGCCAGACCTTCAAACAAGATTGCACAAATATTTGAAAGCAACTGATCTATACAGGATTGTTTTAACTTGTAGGCGACGAACTTGTATTTGAAACATGTAAATGTAGTTATCAATAAATCTGATACCTAAACACACAAATTATTTATCAGCATGCTTGCACAAATTGTATGTGTAAGACAAGTTTGCTGTAAAGAACTACTGTGTAGCTCTTATTCATGTATCTGATACTTGTATGCACGTTCATGTATTACAAACTTATAGGTACGTTTAGGGGGGGCTTAACAGCACACTCTATATTTGAAACTACTACATCAAGCGTTCTGTCATTACAATTCACAATGTTATTATATTGTTTACTACCTGTTAGATTTATGAAATTATTAAATCTGTGACATATATTGGGATTCAACCCATTAATGTTTAAGTCACCAACAAGGAGAAAATTATCAGTCATCAGTCATTAAGTTCACTTCATTATGATTTCAACAGTATTGGTACAGCTTATTTACCTATTAGCAAATAATGTTTGTCCACATAAAGATTTTGACTGAGGCAAGAGCATTTTACAGTATTGAGCATTTATACAACACAACTAAACTAATGAATTAATATTACTGCGTGTGCATTGGATCAATCTTATTGGATGGATTTTTACAACAGATTGTTGATATTCTTGATATGGAGAAAAATGTAGTTATTTTTCATGGATTTTACAAGGTTACTGGTCATTGCTGCCTACATTATTACCAACATAAAAAGGATGCAGCTTAATAAATCACAACAAAGAAAATTTGGCCATTGTCACATCAGTTGCATTTAAAATATATTATATCTAATATATTAGAATGAGTCCAAAATCATTTATTTTTCGTTTAATACCTGATTATTTCAAATTCGACAGCTACAAGGTACAAGGCATGTGCATTGATAAAAACACTTAATGACTTAAACTAAGAGTTGAAAGTGTTGAACTCTTAGTTTGAAGTTGAAGGTGAGTTCTGTATACATTCGAACACTTGTAAAGTACTCGAGTAATAGCGAATGAGAGACAAGAAACAATACAATACTCCTATCTTCATGGTATATATTTTTTTGGAAATAACCAACTTGTATATAACGAACGTTTGCTTTTTACGAATGGATTTTATCGATGAAAGCGTCAGGTCATCTCGTTTTTAGCATACTTCTAGACCATGTAACATATACGCCGACAATGAACAAACAGATAGCGTCGATGGATTCGATTGCATACCTTCATATGCGACATGTATAGGAATGTATCTCGGTATGTATATTGTATGTTGAATGTTATTTTTCAATTTTCTTTTATAAAAACCAGCTATGTAGTTATTTCAAATAAATACATTTAAAATCATTCCTGTTTATTTTCATTATACATACATATGTATAATATGTAAAAAAAATCACACATATACCTATGTACGTATGTACAGGGATATCCAACGAAAATGACCACCCCTTCATGACTCGCCACCAACATTCACATATATGCAACAAAGTCAAACTGCACAGCAAAAAATGGTTGTACAAAAACACAAAGTACTTAATAACCACACCCTGTTATTCACAAAAAAAACGTTTATTTTATTTTAATTTGAATACCCCGCCAGTGGAATGCTCTGATGAAAATAATGAGTGATGAGGCGACCGGGCGTGTCTTGTACGAACTGTGTGTTATTGCCAAACTTCACGATTCAAATAAAATATGGGAAATTTAGTAGTAAAGCAAATTTACGTTTTTTATGGGTGTTCGCCGAGAGCCATATTTTCCCACAGAAATAAATAAAAAAATACAAAAAGTATCCACAACAAGAAACTAAACAAAATGTAGTATCTAAACAATAACAAAAGAAAATCTATTCTCTTTAAGTGTAACAATAAAAAAGTAGTATCTAAAAAACTTAGTACATTAATAATGAAGAGAAAATGACAACAACAATAAATCCATTCTTACTTTAGATCTGCATTTTCTCATAGCAGGTGTTGAAAGTGTCCTCCGTTATTGTCCACATGCTGCAACTTGCCACATCTTAGAACCTCAAGTTTATGGAAATCCCTAGCCCTATCTGATGAGCGTTTTCTACTCTTTCCCGTAATTCTTCAATGTTGTTGACGGGAGCCGTGTACACCAAACTTTTCATGTGGCCCCACAGATAAAAATCGCATGGATTTAAATCTTTACACACACAGAATAAACCTCAGTCAATTTTTATTATTATTACACAAACCCTACTTTTTAAATTTCACTAAAAACTGAAACTATTAATATCATACGTTATGCACTATCACAATAGGTACATATCGCAAATCCATCACTCGCGGCTTTTGTCTTCCAGGAGAACCTAAATAATGCAAAATAGAAACTTCGGTGCCCCCAACATCGATCATGAGCTGGCTCGTGTATGGCAATGTTCGGCTCCCGAATCACCATCGTTAACGCACGCCTGCTGCATTTAAAAACTAGGTAGTAGTAGTGGGTAGTGGTAGTAGTAATAGTAGTAAAGTTCGGTGACTCTGAGAACCCAACTGCTGACAGGTGATATAGGAAAAAGGTCCTATAATCGAATTCTGTTTTTAAAATCTCTTTCATTTTCTGTTTCTTGTGTTATAATAATTAGTAACTAAAGGCGGATTTATGCAGCCAACTTTTTCATTTTCATTTGCATTAGGTGTCATTTTCATTATGAAAGTTAAAACTGCGTATTTTAATAAACCTGTTTATGTAATTAAATTAATTTTTCATATTCACTCCACATCTCCGAATTATTAATGAAAATTGAAGATGTAAATTGTAAATGTAAGTAAAAATAAAAAGGTAGACTGCATAAATCTACCTTAAGTAAAGCTGAAATGCTTTTTATTTGATTACATACATCACATTGGTTTTATATCATCTAAGCTTTAATTAAAATGGAAACACTGTCAACCGGTCAGACATAAGTGCATCGAAAGCTTGCCCAGTGGCGCACAAATTATTTGAACGGCGAATTAAAAAAAAACTCATAACTCGGCCACTATTAGTACTATTACTCATAATATATGCCCCCCCCCTTAAATATCCACCTTGTACATTCCTAACAATAACAAATTATTATAGTGGCATTGATGCAAAAAAAAATATTTTAAAGGAAAGTGCGCTTTGTCCTTATAAGAGTTGGAGGGTGTTTTCTACAGAGATAAACGCTTCCAACTGTATAAGGTCAAGCATACATAATATGCGCCATCTGAAAAAAGAGCAGAATAATCTAAGTATATTATTTATAAGCAACTAATCTATATGAATATATTGGTACATATTTATATTAATTAATATAAAATGCTTATCGCTTTTTGCCGAATTGCCCTAACACTTTGGGTGACATATCAACATTTACGCAAGGGGGTATTTTATCCATATATAAAAAATAATTAACTTAAAATCATCTCGCTGCTACTACCTTAGTTTTGTCTTCTAATTTCTGTGAGTACCTAGGCCGCCATTATTAATATATTTTAAATAGATATCAGACCGAATCATGATCGAGGTCATTATCCTTGCCACTAGGGGTCACCTACTGTAATGAAATTTAATTTAATTTATAATTTTCAATATAGTTCAGGAGAATTTTCTCGAAAAAAACATCCAGATTGGGAAAATCTAGAACTTGGTATTGGCAGTTGCAAAGCATTGCATCGTAAAGCAAAATGTCACTTGGTCAGTCGCTTGGTCAGCACAATTAATTCAAGTCTATACTAGAATCCACATTTTTTCAATGTGTGTTTCATTAACAATTAGCTAGAATTTATTAACATGTTTTTGTCTGAATTATTTTAACAAAGAAGAATATATACTTACAGGGTGTTTCACTTTCCATGAGTACACCCTCTTATCTCAGGAATTAAAAACGGATTAATTTCAAATTTAGGTGGGAAGTATAGCTTCAAAATTTGATTGTTATGACGCGGTCAACTTTGATATTGTTCATTGGCGTGTGACCGTGTGGGGAAAATTGAGGTCGAGTTTAAAAAAAAAAAACTATTTGCAATTTTTTTATAGAAATTTTGATTTAAGAATCGTATTCAGCATCATCAAACACCCCATGTCAAATTTGACCTAAATATTTCACAACTTTCCGAGATACAAGCTCGCATTTTTTTTTTTAAATAAAATATTTTAAAAACTCAAAAACTGTTGTCTCGTTCCTTTATTTCCTTCAGCCTGTTGAAATGTGTCATATTAATAAATGATAATTATAATAACGAGAAATTTGTAACAAATAAAACAGCAGAACACCAAAAATTATTAAAAAAAAAAAAACTTGGTATAAGGAAGTTTTTGATGATGCTGAATACGAATCTAAAATCAAAATTTCTATAAAAAAATCGCTAATAGTTTTTTGAAAAATCTACCCCAATTTCCCCCACAGGGTTGCACGCCAATGAGCAATATCAAACTTTATTGCTTCAAAACAATCACATTTGGAGTATATATTTTCCACCTAAATTTAAAATGAATCAGTTTTTTAATTCCTGAGATAAGAGGGTGAACTCGAGGGTGAACTCATGAAAAGTGAAACACCCTGTATATAGGCACGTATTTTTAAGAAAAAGAATAGTCATACCGTTCCAGCCGCTGCACAAAAATTGGAACCATCTATTGCAATAACAGTATACGCATTATGGTTCAAGTAACGGATGAATTTTTCCAGGCAATAAAAGCAACAAATGCAACATTTTAAACCACAAGATGCACATTCACTTCCTTTGTCTTTGCCAAGGGTCCACCTAAAAATATTTTATGTAAAATAAGCTACAAAATTAATCTTAAATAATTAAGTTATTAAATTAAAAACTCTATTAGACTTTGCATATGTACCAATTCCGTGAAGAATGAACATGAAAATCAATGAAGGTAATTTATATTCAGCCGACTTAAGCCTATTTCCGCTACTAAGGCTAATCACCGACGCCAGAAGATGAGCTACCCCCAACCCTTATCTAACCAAGAGTAGGGATTTTTTACTTGCCTAACTTATTCTTAATATGTTTGGATTTCTTCTTTACAGATTGATTTTTCTCTAATTATTACGGTATTTATTAATTAATTAATTAAGGTCTGTGGCATAACAACCATAGGCAGTTTCCCCGAGCTCAGGGACCCTTGGCCAATCCCACTTCCTACTTCCTTGAGAAATAATAGTTCAGACAAATTAATTGAAAGAATTATACCTAAATGTTATTAATTTTAGTCATTATATTTTTACCTAGATATGGTTCAAATTGAAGGCAGAAAGATATAAAGCGTTCATCAATGTCATGTGAACATATATTGTTGCCAGATTTAAAATAGAAAATCGCGACGAGAAAAGAAAAAAGTCGGGACATCAGTTGTCAAATTTGAATTTTGAATTAATATTAATTTTATTGGGGCTGGAAATGGGCTTCTGCTTTATTTAAAATTTTCTCTGTCTAGAAAAATACGATTAAAAGGTATTTCTTAACATCACCTTAACCTAAAAAAAAAACCCTTACCGGTAAAAGTCGACTTTGTCATTGAATGAATATCGGCCGTAAAGCATACTCGCTATGGAGTGTACAAAAATGAAAAATACTAATAAAAAAATTGGTTAAGGGGCCCAGTTTATTTATTGCCCCGGGGCCCTTTCCAACTTAGTCATGCCACTGCGTCTAAGCATATTTCTTTAAATGACTCATAACTCAAATTTTTGTAATAAAAACACTCCCATTATATGTAAGTTAATTTAAAATATAAAAAATCACTTACTTTTCATGTAGATAAGTCAATATAAGCCTCGGAACTTTAAACATTGTAATTATTAAGGATCCCAGAGCAACAGAACCTAAATGGTATTTGATTAGTTTTCCTGTAGCATAGCACACGTGAGAATTATCTTTGTACTTATGCCTATAAAACCAGTGTGCTACTGAACCAGCTATCACCATCTGCTGACAAGCCATAATGAATTCCGAAGTCCATATCAATCCAATGAAGTACACCCACCACATTCCTTTTACCCATGAGGCATCCACATATTCAACAACGTTTACTGTAAATTTGAAGATAAATATGTGTAAAAATGATTGATTTGCCTATGGATGTTATTTTAATAAATTAATATAATTATATATAAAAAATTGCCTTTTCTCACTCCTAAATATTTCAGTATGTATACCATGCTTTTAGATTTCCTAGCTACATCGAGATACAGTGACCGTGAACATTCGGAGTAGAGGGGAGATTGTGGCCTATAGTTAATTCATGTTCACCATTTACGATTTAAATCTCGCCCGTCTCGATCTCAGTAATATCATATCTAGGGAGCCATGTATCATATTTTTTATCAAAATATTGTTTGAAAGATGGTCAAGTTATTTAAAGAAAAATAACTTAATAATATTTCACAGTAAACTATAAGATATGATAAGGCATTGTTTTTATAATTGGTTTTGCATTCAACTAAAAATCGCATTCTAATAAAACGTTTAAAATTAAAAAGATTCTCTTAAAAAAATTCAAAAATAAATTCTCAAAACTGAAAAAATACTCTTTAAATTACATAGATTTAAACGTTTTACTAGGACACTCCTTGAAACACACAGCGCATATGAATGAAGGTGGTAATAAAGTATAGTATCGACAATGCTGTATTTTCAAGTAACCTTTCCGACAGTATGTTTCGGTAGAAAATATGAGTAATTGCTCCCAAGATAGATCTAATACAGTGCAGCCAATAAAATGATCGGCATTACCAAATATTTTCATATGTTTTAGTGTATAGTAAACGTAGGAGGCATGCATACTATCTTGCTTTAGATTTGCGACTTTTCATTTTAGTGAAATGGATTATTAATTTTTAAGAGCTTACTTTTTACCCTCTCAGAAAACGATGATTTCCAATTAATTTCTTTAAGATTAGTACTTGCAGTAGTAGGAGGAGAATTTTGAACTGAATGGTCAATTATTGACGTGACACCCATTTTTGCTGGATACGAAGCTGTTGCTAAACACAACTAAAAAATAAAACTATTAAAATAATATAAGAAAATGAATAAATTTAACTTACCACTACAAATATCCAAAACATGAAGAAAAATGTGAGCACTATAAATGTTAAGATAGGTTGAATAAATAATCCTGGAAGGTGCATTAAACATTTTGAGGTTTCTTTAAATAAATTAGCCAAGAAATCAACCTGCTTTCTCATAAAAATTATAATAATAAGAATTATTACCTAAAAAAAAAACATGTAAAAATATAAAGTATAAATGTTAAAATAGCTTGGAAAAATATTCCAAGTAAAATATTTTGTGGTCTCTAAATCAATTAGCCACGAGATTAAACTAAAAATTAAAATTATATGAATTATATCCTAAAAAAGAACATATAAAAATATGTTCAATATTTGGTAAAAAAAATATTGAACGACTTGTATACACCTGACATACCTATGAAACAAACACTTCACTTTAGATCCACTCTTGTGGATTCCCGTATTATGTATCTCTGGATTTTGATATTTTATACCCACATTTAGTAATTTGTTTTCTATTACTCACATTATACTTTATTATACTTTTAATAAATGATTTGCAAATGTTACAATATTCAATATTCAATGATAGATATGTCCTGAAACCATGAAACAACGAACAGTACTAGGTTTGCATTTCAGAAGTGTTGCTCCATCAATCAAAATCGAGTTGAAATCGGACTAAATTAAGAAATAAAAGGAAGGACACTTAATTTTATGTATCCTTAAATATCTTTGTAAATATTACAAATAATGCAATGTAAAAAACCCATTTCCAGAGTAGCTGGAAAAGAACTGACGACACATTTCCGAGGTCAATTTTCGAAACAAATCGAAAGGTTAAAGGCTCAATTCGATATCTCTTACTGTTTTTGAGATATAAGCCAAAATTTGTATTTTTGTCATTTTGAGAGGGTACCGTAACTTCCTTATTTATGAACATTTTCCTAACTTACTTTCTTGGAGCATTTATAGGGCTTTATGTTGCCACAGTCAACTATGGTTCCATTTAAAAAAAAATAAGTGTGGATCATAGCAGAGAATCTGTTAGAGTCGGAAAATTTTAGTTTTCAGGTTCTCGATCTATGTAAAAAGTACTCTAAGAAAGTTTTTAAAGTTAGGAAATATATTCATAAATAAGGAAGTTACGGTACCCTCTCAAAATACAAAACTACAAATATCGGCTTATGTCTCGAAAACAGCAAGAGATATCGAAATGAGCCTTTGACCGTCCGATTTGTCTCGAAAATTGACCTCGGGAATGTGTCGTCAGTTTTATTTCCAGCTACTCTGAAAATGGGAGTAACCTCTCAATCCCCACCAATTTGAGACACCCATACACTTTTTTTTTTTTATTCACTTATTTAACGTCGGCCTATTTCCGCTACCAGGGCCTATCAACGATGCCAGGAGACGAGCAACCCCCAACCTGAAAATTTTGCCGAACCTCTTATCTTACTAAGAGTAGGGATTTTTTACTTTCCTAACATTTAATAGACAAGGGACCGACTGCTTTACATCCTCTCCGAAGGATGGTATATCCTCAACACACCTCTCGCCTACAGTTGTATTGCTTCTGCGATATAATAATAATAATAATAATACTTTATTTGTCCAAGAGATCATTATAAATGATATAGGATAAGTCAAGGTGTAGGGAACTAACAAGGATATGTATAATTATAATAATTATAATTATTTGTTCTGTATTGATTTTGTGTTGATTCTGTTTGTTCATAATAGTTGTTTATATATGCTGATTTGTATTGTTTGCACTGTGTGACATTGTGTTTATAGATCCCTATTGGGTGCTTTCTGTTGTAATATGTATTATGTATTTTATTTTGTATTTTGTATTTTGACATGTTCTACAACCTTTGGTTTTGTTATATATGAACTAATAAAGACGTATCTATCTATCTATCTAACAATTAAAAATTCACAATGTTAATAAAAAAAGAAAATAACATCATGTGAATAACAACAGAACAAATTAAATAAATAAAAAACATATAGAGGTATATATAACATACTGTCATAGATAAATTTGTACAGGAGCAAAACGATTTAGTTGTTTATATTATTAATTTTGTAGAATTCGTCTAGGCAGTAGAAGGAATGGTCTAATAACAAATTCTTTAGCTGTCTTGCAAATTTGTGGATGTTCATGCAATCTCTGATATATTTAGGGATAGTATTGTAGATTCTAATACAAGAATATTGAGGTGATTTTTCATATTTGCTAGTATTATGTGAGGGGATTCTCAGCTGTTTGGCATTTCTCGTAATATAATTATGATTATCTTGATTTTTTGCAAATAGATGAAGGTTTTTATGTACAAATATTCCACATTTTAAAATAAATATTCCAATAACTGTCAGGATTTTTTTTTCTTTAAAGTACTCCCCGCAACTGTCCCTGTTTCCCAGGTTGAACATTAAACGTATTGTTCTTTTTTGTGCAACAAACACTCTGTTGATTTCAGTAGCTGTTCCCCATAATATTATGTTGTAGGACAAGTGTGGATATACTAGGGAGTAATAAATTTGTAGGAGTGTTGCTGGTGTGACTGTATGTTTTAACTTTAATAGTGCAAAGTAAGAACTATTTAATTTTTTACAAATATGGTCAATCTGACAACTCCAGCTTAGTTTGGGATCGAGGTATGAACCCAGAAATTTAACTTTCTCAATCTGGTAATCAAGGGACATGTGTGGTGCACTTTTAAAGAATTCTGCTCTAACTGTTTTGTCCTCATTTAATATAAGTCTATTTGAGAAACACCACAGGTTCATCTGTTGTATGGCTTGTTCAATGATAGTTTTTAGTTCATCAAGTGTAGTTGAGGACAGTACTACCGAAGTATCATCTGCAAAATTTATCATATATCCTGGCAGTGTTAGATCATTAATGTGGAGCAGAAAGATTAGTGGTGCTAGCACCGATCCTTGAGCTGCACCTATATCTATATTAAATTTATCAGAGTTTACATTGTTTACATTGACTACTAATTTTCTCTGTGATAAAAAGGATATTATCCATTCTAAAATTGGTCCTCTAATGCCCAGTCTATCTAGTTTGAATTTTACAAATTTTATGTCAATTGTATCAAATGCACGGGAGAGGTCAAAGAATAAGGCGGCAACATACATGTTTTGTCCAAGTGTTTTTGGATATTTTCTACAAAATGAAAAGATGCAGATTCTGTTGACCTTCCCTCGCGAAAACCATGTTGCGTGTTGGACAGCAGGTTAAATGTTTTAGCAAAGTCTATTATTCTGAGGTACAGGGCTTTTTCGAAAATTTTTGAAAAGACACTTAGGATAGAAATCGGTCTATAATTTTCCATATTGGCTTCATCTCCTTTTTTAAATAAAGGTATCACTTTGGCCAATTTCAGCGACTTCAGAAATTTGCCAGACTATCGATTTATTTATGAGGAACACTAATTGATCAACGATTACACTACACACAAATTTTAGCACTTTTACAGGAATACCATCTACTCCACAGGATTTCTTATTTGCAAGGTTTTTTATAATAGATAGTAGCTCACCACTAACAAGGGGTAAGTAGAACATGGTATGGATTTTGTTTTCAGATGCTGTACATTGATTTGAAATGTTGTTTCTAAAATGTTCTGCGACTTTGTTTCCTGCTACTGTTGAGAAGTATTTGCCGAAATTATTTGCTACATGTTCATCGCTATCCATTGCGTGAATGTTAGGATTTAAGTTGATTTTTTTGTTTTGTTTGTTTCTACCTAGTTCCTTATTTACTACTTCCCACATTTTTTTTGTTTTGTTATTCGCTTCAAAGATTACTTTGGTGTTGTAGTTCTTCTTTGCGTTGTTTATTTTGCTTTTGTGTTCTTTTTTCTTTAGTTTGTAGATTTCGTGAAGTTCATTAGAGTTTGTTCTTTTCCATAAGTTGTGAAGTTCCTTTAGCTCTCTACTAGAGGCTTGAATTTGATCTGTTATCCAGCATGGTTTAATTTTGACTTTAGTTTTTATAGCTGATATACAAGCCGCTAGAAGTAGGGAAACGAGACCGCGTCTTTCCGTGGATAGTCACCATCCAAGTACTAAACGCGGTAGCTGTTGCTTAACTTCATATCGCTATGAAGTGAGTCAAGTCAGTCCTCCGCTCGATGCCCTATCCATTAAAATCATGTCTTCTTTTTCATTGTTTGTAAACATTTCGGCGCTATTTAAATTAATTCACATTCGCAAACTATTTGACACAAACAATATAATCATAATCATAATCATAATAATAATCATAATCATTTATTGATCCCAGGAACTTACAGAGTTATAGGACAAGTCAGGATGTAGACAATGATAATTTAAAATAAACAAACCAAGTCAATAGGTCACTAAGATAGTAATAATATATATAAAACACACAATGAATTAAAATTACACATTAAAAAAATAATAATATATATAGAACACAATCACAATGAATTAAAATTACTCAATAGAAAAAAATATGAAGATAAGTGCATATTATTATATACATAGACCTCTCTCAGTGAATAGACATAATACGCTTGTTATAATGCAAAATCATGCTGCAAAAACTCCTCCTCACTGTAAAAGCAATGTGTTAATAGCAGTTTTTTAACTTTTAACTTAAATTTATTGATGGACAAATTTTTGTATTCATCAGATAATTTATTATAAAATGTAATCCCTTTATATCTTGGGCACTTCTCAAATTTTGATATTCGGTGCCGTGGAATTTCAAGTATATTCGTGTTCCTTGTATCATATTGATGATTGTCACCCAATCTCTTATAGGCTTTAATGTTTTTCTGTGTATTTATTAATATCTGATAAATATATATGCACGGAAGCGGAAGTATATGAAATTGTTTAAATAGGGGTCTGCATGTTGTTCTATTGCTTACATTGGCAAGAGTTCTTACTGCACGCTTCTGCATTATGAAAACTCTATGGGCTGCTGATTGTGAGCCCCAGCATATCAGACAATACGAAATGACTGAATGGATCTGTGCAAAGTAATAGGTTTTTAGTACAAAAATATTGACAAATGCTTTCAAATGTCTTAAGGTAAAACACAATTTAAATATTTTATTACAGACATTGTCTATGTGGTGATTCCACGTTAGAGTATCATCAATCTCTACGCCCAAGAATTTATGTATGTATATTCACTAAACAAACTTATCTCAACAGCCCTAGTTCATTGTTTTCCATAGGCCATTTGATTACATCATGGCTAACTCGTATGCAATTGAGGATATTTTCCAAACTATTTTACCCTGTATATTTTTAAATATAAAAGATACGAAAAAATTTTTTTAATAGAAAATGTTCAGAAAAAACAGCACTTTCCAGGTAGCATAAAAAAAGTGTTTATATGTTCCTGGGAAAACAGTTCTGATTACGTCAGTTTCGCCATTTTCCAGATTTCGAAAAAAAAATCTCTAGCGTAAAATGTACCTTAGTGCACCCCAAATTAAACCAAGTAAATGATTTTGTGATAACTGCAATAGATAATGCTTGCACAGCATTGGTTCTGGGACTGTTAGTGTGGTTAAAATTGTCACACATTTACGGACAATTATTGTTCCTTCACAATGTTTTAAACCACACTGTACGAATCTGACAATTATAACCTCTTTAACAGTCTCTGAATCAATGCTGCGGAAGCACCATTTATTGCTCGCTACCAGCAACATTAAAGAGTTGCACCTCTTTATAACTCTTTCACTCAATGCTATCACTGATTTGTACATTGTACATATTAAAGTCTTTATATTTTATATTATGTCATACATCTATTACTTACCGTTATTACAGTGGCTACTATAGAATACCAAAAAAAAGCAGTTTCATTTCGAATAGATTCAGTTAGCATTGTATCTTTTGGTGTTTTATCCAAATTATGTTTAATATCAAAATAAGTATACCACAAAAATGCTGTACCAGCTACACTAGCTATGGAAAAACCAATCATAATAAAATATGAGACCAGATGAGCTAGACAATGTAATATGGTAATTGTTAGAAGTGAAATAACTGAAAAAAAAAAAGAATATATAACTTACATACTAATAAATCTATTGTTTTTATTATATTTACCCAATGACAAAAATGTTAATCCCAAAATTTCTTTCCAAGTACTGTACAAATCACCAAGAATTTGTTCTATGGTATCCCAACTATTTAAGAGTGAATAGAAGTTTGACAAGATATCTGTAGTTACTTCTTTAACTTGTTTGGGAACACAGCGATTCAATACAGGTATACTTAAATTTAAAAAAAAATTATGTAGGTCATATGCAGAAGTATTTTTGTTAAATATCTAATAATATATTAGTTTTTTGAGAAACGATATGGGTGTTTTATAAACCCATAATACGGTTCCAAAAGTTTAAAATTTGCAAGAAAGAAAGCAAATAATTAAATGGCATCACCTGAATAATACGGCAATATGGAGAGACAAATAAGGGGGGACTATTTGCAGACATTCGAAAATAGACCCATACCTTCTCCGTCTACAGGCCCATAGGATTGATTAAAAATTACTTTTATTATTTGAAAACGAATTTTGTTTGTTTAGATAAAGCAATGCAATATATTTTTTAACAAGCTGAAAGTGGCAGAAGTCTAAAGAATTCTTATTTTTAGATAAAACATAGTAATACACCATCCCCTGTCTAATATGGTACTAAAATAGGATAAGGTGTGAGAGCGACTGCTACAAACGACGCATGGCAATAATTCTATTAATTGTTTCTGATTTCTTCGCATAAGGTATACACGCTGTTCGTATCGTGATGGACAACAAAGAAATTTTGCAGGAAAACTTTTGATTGATATTTCCAAAGTATTTAAAACTGGTCTGCTGGCTCAAGCTGAAAACAAAACGAAAATTATCTATAAACATTTGGTCAATACTGCATATTAAAGGAGTTATAACCTTCCAAATATGAAAAGAAACAATTTTTTTATGCTGTAACCCAGGCCGTAACTTAGAATCCAAAAATGGTAGGTACATCAAAATGTAGATGTTACTTTTTATTTAGGTTCTCAACCGTGTCCAACATTCATTTTTGAAAGAACTGCTCAAGGGCGGCGCGTTTGGGGCTTTGTTTGGGTATATTAATAAATATTTTTTAATCTGTTAGCGTTATTAAAAGTTTGACCTTAAAATTAGATTTTTCAATCATTATTACACAAAATTATAAAAATTTGATTATATTATTCTGGTACACTACTACACTACTTGGTTCGCCTCGGGGAGCAGAACTAACATCATCCTCGTGTTCAGCATCCTCAAAAACGGGGGTGACATAAGTTTCGCCGGTAAAAGACGAAGAATACGCGATCCCCCTTTAGGTGTGGTTTTTGACCGTTTGGGGGGTAGGGTTAACTCGGGGAGCAGAAACAACATCACCATCGAGTTCAGCATCCTCGAAAACGGGGGGGGAGGTAGTTTGGTTGACTCCCCAAGTACTTGGGTGTTCGTCCGACTCACAGAATGTCCTCGTGCTCATACTAACAGCGGAACTTTTATTGTGTCTGGGGGTATGTTTGGCCCTTCTCGGATTGGTCTGGCTGTTTACAAAAGGTATTGAAATAGTCCCTTAAATCATCGTATATAAAATTTGAGACTTAGATTATAAGAAACGTCCTGATATTTTTTTGCGGGCTTTAAAGCGTCTGGCGGTAGTTACCGCCAAAGGGAAGTGTCTGGCAATATTGAAAATTGATTTATAACAATATTCTGTAGAAAATATATAAAAACCAGCAATTAGAATTTAAGAAAAGTGAGTAATATTTTGACGTACCTCTCCCATCTTTTACCTCTAATAGGGCCGCCTACCTAAGCTAGCCGGTATACATACATTTTAAGCACACTATAGCACTATTCATTCCCCAAACTAAACTTAATCAGAATATAAGTAACGTCTGGGGGCCCTGGGATCTTACTCTAGAAGGTTATAATATAATAATTAATATGCAGTATTAACCACATGTTTATAGAATGATAATTTTCGTATTTGTTTTGAGGGCCTCTACACACTTTGGGCATAATTTTGGAACACCCTGTATACAGGCCGTTACAAATTCGCTTCTCACTACAGGAATCTCTTAAACGGTAAGAGATACGGCATCGGTTAAATTGGGGCAAAGTCCGATCAGGAATATGCCATTGAGAAATGTAAAATATTCCTTGCTTATCCCAAGATTTTTGAAAAAAAGTCAATTTTGAATTTTTGTTTTTAATTTTTCCCGGTTTTATTTAAAAAGATATTGAAAAACTACAAACACTTTTTTATTGCTGTTTTTCAGCCTGTACAAGCTAGTGTAAAAAAGTTTTTTATAAGACATTTCACCTATTCAAGACCATCATCAAGTACGTTATTTTAAATACGGACCTGTATTTTTTATTTTCGTAGCATTTGTACCTAAGACTTCACTGATGCAGTAAAATTTCATGTTGATAAATGTTTCATAACTGTATATCATTACCAATAACATTTTTTTTTAAATTAACGTTTCTTCATTATTTTTCATAATTAATAATTATTAACAATGGAACTGTGAAATTCAAATTACAAGTAGGAACACAAGTAAAGGCACAATAAATGAATTCTACACACACACACAACAAAGAAAAGCAAAAATGATATAACATATTTTTGAACAACATATTTTTGGCACTGGAAAATCCACGAATTAATTAACCAATTCAAACTCAAGTTCGATTTGATTTTATTTATCAAGAGAAATTAAATGGTGAATTTATGAGAACAACATTTTTCAGACTATTTAGACTAATTATTGCCAATGAACAGATTGCCAAATTTATGGTTTCAGGAAGATGGGGCACCGTTTAATAATACTAGACGTAAGACAGTTTCTTCACCAGCAATTTTCTGACAAATGGATTGGCAATAGGGTCATCCCTCATATCAAAATTGTGATATTCTAATACCTGTGGTGAATAGCTTAGGTTAGGGGTTTTAATTAGTAAAAACAGCAACAAAATCTTGATTTATCGTCAATTAATATTTTATTTTAAAGTTTGAAATTTGCATGATTCCTATTAGGCTAGGTCTGACAATTGACATTAATGAAATTAATGGGGAATCATGACAGGATATTTGTTTTCATGTTCCTTTCGTCCGTTTTTTTAAATTTTGTGGAAATACGGAACAAGGATTTGTGAAAAGTGCTTCGGACAACTTGCCAAAAGTGGATTCCTGCATGATAGATGAATTTTAATGGCCAATTTAGATTTTTCAAATGCGGAGCTGAGAAACGTAAAATCGCACCACAACTGTCGCTGAGTTTTATCTACTGGTACTATTATATATAACTTGTCAGGCGAACGAACTCCGGTTTAGCTTGTTATTGGTGTATTTTTAAATAGGAATTTATTTCAGCCAATCACAACGAAGGTCCGCAGTATCTACCTAATCGACAAACAACAACCAATGCGAACAACTCGGGATTTACTACGTCACGAAGAGCGCGAGTTTTGATTTATGTTTTATTTAACTTTTTTTTTTTATGTTAAATGATGTAATAATATAAGAAAATATAAAAATACGGGTGATTTATTTTTTTAAGAAGTTTTATAATTTAAAAAAAAATATATGAGGGGATGACACTATTGCGCGAAGTGGTTGAGTGGCCAGCGAGAGGAATAAAAATTGAAATCTATTTGAGAACTTGTAATTGTACAGGGTTGTTCTATATATTTAGAGAGCATCTACCTCGCTTATTATAAAAGATAGAAAAAAACTTTAAATACAAAAGTTGTAGGGCAGGGGTGGGCAACCTTTTTAGGTGAAGGGCCAGTCAGAGTTCGTACTAGCTGACGCGGGCTAGAAATTTTTTTTTCGCTGGTGAAAAAAATTCTAGGCTTTTTTTAGGACGAGGAACGAATTTCGCGGAACAACAGTGAAGGATATTTTTAAGAATTTGCCAATTTGTCTCAAGAATCGATACCAAAATTAAAAGTTATATTGAGTTCTGCGATCTGCGGGCCAATTCTTATGTATTTAAAACAGATTTTCGCGGGACGCATTAAGCACTTTCTCGGGCCGCAGTTGGCTCGCGGGCCGTAGGTTGCCCACCCCTGTTGTAGGGTTTGTCCTAAATCGTCAGAAAGTGTTGCGCAATATCACGAATAGATATTGGAAAGTTAAAAAAAAACACCAAGTTGGTAAATTTCTAATGGAACACCCTATATATTTTCAAAAAATCAAATAGATCTTTTTTATCTGAATTCAAAAATATATGATATGTTGATATTTGGTTTAGCCGTTTTCGAGATATTTGCATTTAAAGAACGTGATTATATTGTTTTGCCATATCGCGGTTGCCATGAAAAAATAAATGCTCCAAACGTCAATAATAATTATTGTTTATTCGTGTATCACATTTTCTTCGTTCTATCCATGAAATGGGTTATACAGAAGGAGAAATGTTAGAAATAATATTGTTTTTTCATGGCAACCGCAACATTCTTTAAATGCAAATATCTCGAAAATGGCTAAACCAAATATCAACATATCATATATTTTTGAATTCAGATGAAAAAGATCTATTTGATTTTTTTTAAATATATAGGGTGTTCCATTAGAAATTTACCAACTTGGTGTTTTTTTAACTTTCCAATATCTATTCGTGATATTGCGCAACACTTTCTGACGATTTAGGACAAACCCTACAACTTTTGTATTTAAAGTTTTTTTCTATCTTTTATAATAAGCGAGGTAGACTCTCTCTAAATATATGGAATAACCCTGTACATTATAATAATTTATAGGCCGCTGATAAAGATCCGACAGTCGGAATTATAACACAACCAACTAAAGATCCGACAGTAGAACGAAATTTTTCTAAAAAATGTATTTTTAATAAAAAAAACACATCGCGAGGAGCTCGAACCCGAGACCTACTGCTTGTCGGTGCCGATAGACCAGCGTACCAGGATACAAGTAGGGCAAGGGCAAGTTAAATTAAGACTGTCGGATCTTTAGTAGTTGTTATAATTCCGACTGTCGGATCTTTATCCACTGCCTAATTTATACTATTTTCATCATTCATTCTGTTTGTGGTTATATAGTTTGTTGATGTCAATATTATCCGTCACGATTTGTTAAAATTCGTATTTGCGCAATTTTACAGAAAATTGTTCAGAATTTATAGGGCTTTTAAAATAATTGTCTCTTTTAACACTAATAATTGTAAAATTGCATAAATGCAATTTTAACAAATCGTGACAGAAAGTATTGACATCAACAAACTATTTTTGAGATGATTTTAAAATCGAGTTTAAAATGATTTTACCTAAATCATGGCCACTATGTTTTTTCAATTAAAAACATTTTAAAATCGCTATAACTTCTGAACAAAGAAAGATGGGACCTATGTTTATAAGAACGTTTCTTCATGAAATTAAATCTACTTTTTACTGCCGAAGTTAGTCCCCCGGCTAATGAATCACCCTGTACAGGGTGTCCCAAATTGCTTGATTTTGGCTGGTTTTCCTATTTCCAGACCAGGTAGAGAAAAACTGACATATGAGTCTAGAGCTTGATTTTTGTGAAACGCCGATTGGTGAAAACCACATTTCGATATCTCTAACCATTTCCAAGATATCGGCAAAAATTGACATTTTGCTGATTCTGAAAAACTGTCAACTTTTTTATATGTGGATATTTTTTCAAACGGTAAAAACTTTCTACAGGCACTTTTTGACGTAGAATAAGATGCATTTGTCAAAAAAAATATATTATTTCAAACCATAGTTGGCTTTGACTTTAGAAAATAGGAAAAAAAAATAAGCTTTCCAAAAATACATAATATGCCTAGTCATCCTTGCTGTCAATACCTATAACACATTTCTGTTTAAAAATGACATTTTTTAACATTAAAAAAAGTTTTTTGGAATCTGTAAAATGTCAATTTTTGCCGATATCTCGTAGAGATATCGAAATGTGGTTTTCACCGATCGGCGTTTCACAAAAATCGAGCTCTAGACTCATATGTCAGTTTTTCTCTACCTGGTCTGGAAATAGGAAAACCAACAAAAATCAAGCAATTTGGGACACCCTGTATAATATAATATTCGATATTTTTATAATACCTATTTACTCACATATTTAGTGTGCATTTTATATTCATATGACAACCTTTGCTATGCTTTAACGTTAAACATGGCAATATTATTAAATATACAACTTTTTTACCTTATATAGTAATATTACACAGATACTTATGCATAAATATATAAGTATTAGAAATATAAAGGTGGAATTGAAAATATACCGCAGCACTGTAATATCTTTATAGCTTTAATTTACCTTCCATAAATAGGCAAAACAGGACAAGGACCTAAAGGACCAAAAAGTGAGGTCGCGTCTTTTTCATTCAACTTTCCATCCAACTCTCCATAATTGAAGTCATATTTACATAAATCTATCTGCAAATTGTGGTATCTTTTAACATCCTGGATGTTGTTTAAGGTGTCTGTTGGGCATTTTTGAACACAAATTTTTAATGATTGCTTGATGTCTTTTATGCTATAAAATAATAAATAAGGTTTATCCGATGTATCTAACCCAGTTAAAGAAAAATTTCCCATGGGTTTATTTTTATTTGTGCCGCAAGTATTTCCAAATGAGTCATACCCATTTATTATTCTTATTGGGTTTCCGTATACAAAAGAAAATGCTGCGATAACCACCTGTAAATAAGATATAAATAACTCGGTTATAAAATTGAGTTTTTTTAATATCACCATCAAAAACCAAAAAAGTATGTATAAACATAGCCAAAATACATCAGTGCATTTCCGTTCAACATTTTCTTCTTGTTCATTTTCTTTAGAATCACAGCAGCCCATGATTAAGGCATTAACTTATTACTTTATTACTAATAATTATTACCAAGGATTCCAAGAAAGTGAAAACATTTTCTATCTATTAATAAAAAATGTTTACGTGCATACCATAGAACCGCAAAACATCAAGAACATACTGGTGAGTGTGAAGTTAGCAACGCGTTGCCAGCAACGCCCGGAAATAAGTTTTGATACAGATGAAAATTTCTTTCAAATTATTTCAAAAATAATACGAGATTAGCGTAATAAAATAAATATAACTGTAGATTTCCGTGGCTTAAAATTAAAAAAAAAATTCCAGAAAAGTCTTATTTGTCGGTCCAAAATATTATGGATTCGTGATCGTACATACATCCCTCTACAACCTTCATAATTCGAAAATTCCCGATCAGCCGCTATAAGGTTGCCAGAGGATTAAACTGTCACAGCAACGCGGTCGTGTTTTTCCACCTAGGAAAATAATATTATAAATTAATTTCTCGAAAAGTCTTATTTGTCGGTCCAAAATTTTATGGATTCGGGATCGTCCATACATCCCTCTACAACCCCCATAGCGCGAAAATTCCCAATCAGCCATAATAAGGGCGCTCTAGAGGAAAGATAGGAGGCAAAATTATATTTTTGAAAATTCGGAATCTCAAAAAATCTTGTTTGTCGGTCCAAAATCGTGACGACGTATTATTCCAAATATATGGCTCTACCAGCCACCCAAGGCGAAAATCCTCGATCAGCCGTAATAAGGTCGCTTAAGTCAAAAATTTAAAAAAATAAAAACGTCATTTTCTCAAAAAGTCTTATTTGTCGGTTCAAAATTTTATGGATTCGTGATCGTCCATACATCCCTCTACAACCCCCATAAGGCGAAAATTCTCGATCAGCCGTTATAAGGTTGCCAGAGGATTAAACTGTCCCAGCAACGCGGTCGTGTTTTTCCACCTAGGTAAATAAAACAAAAATTAATTTCTCAAAAAGTCTTATTTATCGATCCAAAATTTTATGGATTCGTGATCGTCCATACATCCCTCTACAACCCACATAAGCCGAAAATTCTCGATCAGCCGTTATAAGGTTGCCAGAGGATTATATACTGTCTCAGCAACGCGGTCGTGTTTTTCCACCTAGGAAAATAATATAATAAATTAATTTCTCGAAAAGTCTTATTTGTCGGTCCAAAATTTTATGAATTCGTGATCGTCTATACATCCCTCTACAACCCCCATAGCGCGAAAATTTCCGATCAGCCGTAATATGTGTCGAAATCTTTATGTTCCTTAAGCCGGCGCCACACATGTGGCATTCGGCGAAAGGCGAGCGGTTACTCGGCGAAAGCCACATGTGTGTAGCTGACGCTCGCCTCGGCGTTCGCCATTCGCCATTCCCGCTTCGCGTCGGTAAATTGACGCGAATCAAAGGATTCGCGCGTCATAAAATTCTATCGGTACACACATTGGGATTGTTTTTTGCCAGTCTTGACACTTGACAGCGTTTGTGTTGGTTTTCGATAGTTGTTTAATAAAATGGAGTGGTTAAACGACGCTCGCCTATCAAAGCTTTCGCCTTTCGCCAAATGCCATTCGACGAAAGCCAAAGTTCGCCTTTCGCCGAATGCCGCATGTGTGGCGCCGGCTTTATCTTAGTTATTTTATTTGGTACGAGACCTCCTGAAATGTTTGGTGTATATTGAGGAGCAGCTAAGATAGGAATGGGCTCCATGATCTACGCATGCGCCACATGCCAACGTTGCCAAGGCCAAGTGTACAGAACGTGTTACCCGAAACCTAACTTATACTTTCTTTACTCACAATTTGTCACTGGGTAGATAGCCTAGCGGAGACGTGGTCGGCTTGGCAAGCAGAAGTTCCGGGTTCAAATCCCACACGTTCTTGTTTTTTTTTATTAGATTAAAGGAATTTTTTTTTATGAAGAGGATTATATACTGTCTCAGCAACGCGGTCGTGTTTTTCCACCTAGGAAAATAATATAATAAATTAATTTCTCGAAAAGTCTTATTTGTCGGTCCAAAATTTTATGAATTCGTGATCGTCTATACATCCCTCTACAACCCCCATAGCGCGAAAATTTCCGATCAGCCGTAATATGTGTCGAAATCTTTATGTTCCTTAAGCCGGCGCCACACATGTGGCATTCGGCGAAAGGCGAGCGGTTACTCGGCGAAAGCCACATGTGTGTAGCTGACGCTCGCCTCGGCGTTCGCCATTCGCCATTCCCGCTTCGCGTCGGTAAATTGACGCGAATCAAAGGATTCGCGCGTCATAAAATTCTATCGGTACACACATTGGGATTGTTTTTTGCCAGTCTTGACACTTGACAGCGTTTGTGTTGGTTTTCGATAGTTGTTTAATAAAATGGAGTGGTTAAACGACGCTCGCCTATCAAAGCTTTCGCCTTTCGCCAAATGCCATTCGACGAAAGCCAAAGTTCGCCTTTCGCCGAATGCCGCATGTGTGGCGCCGGCTTTATCTTAGTTATTTTATTTGGTACGAGACCTCCAAATGTTTGGTGTATATTAAGGAGCAGCTAAAGATAGGAATGGGCTCCATGATCTACGCATGCGCCACATGCCAACGTTGCCAAGGCCAAGTGTACAGAACGTGTTACCCGAAACCTAACTTATACTTTCTTTACTCACAATTTGTCACTGGGTAGATAGCCTAGCGGAGACGGTGGTCGGCTTGGCAAGCAGAAGTTCCGGGTTCAAATCCCACACGTTCTTGTTTTTTTTTATTAGATTAAAGGAATTTTTTTGTTATGAAGAGGTTTATTGCAAGTTAGAAGCCGGAGGCAGGTTAGATATGTGTGTTATTCCCCTGATAAAGGAATTTGTTTTATTAGATTAAAGGATTTTTTTTAAATTTAATATCCTTTGACATTAAAACACTTGGCACACTTGAATGTGGCGCATGCGTAGATCATGGAGCCGATTCCTATCTTTAGCTGCTCCTGTATATTGGGTTATCTACTGTCTGTAAGAAATAGCGCCCTCGCTCGGCGATCTGTTGAACTATTTGCCAAAACATTTGTAATGACTCATCGACTTCAAATCTATGCAGGAAACTACACTTCACTGTTTCACAAAATATTAAAATAACTTTTACTCTATTTTTTATTCAGATAATTTGTGCGTGTTCAGACTTCAGAGTATCTTATGAATCGTATTTTATTGAAATCGATTACTTTGTCTAGTTAAACATTATGGAATCGCTAATTACGCGTATAAATAGGAGAATTTCAAATATTTGGTGAATGTTGTGTTGTACTTTAAAGAGAAAATTTGTGTCACTATATAGGTTAGAATCTAAGCTATTAAGCTGGACACCTGAAATGTTTCTATTTTATATTATTTATAAAGAAGTTAATTACCAATTTAGTACGCCTTCCTTTGAATAAATTTTATTGAATATTAGGCAACCAAATATACACTCAATTCGCGGAGGCATTTTCACAGACCTAAAATATAAGTTCCGTGAGGCATTTTATAAATTTATTTCAAACTTGTGTCAATTGATTTAGTTATTTTTCTACGCAACCGAGATTTACTGTTAAATCTCTTTAGTATAATGCCACTGATATGATCACGACTCGTTTTTCTAGAACGTGGTAAATCTCTATGTATTTTGACTGGTATTGCCTCCTAGCAAATAAAACATTAATGTCAAAAATATCAAATAAACTGATCAACAAAATAAACGTTACACTGCCAAATTTGCCCTGATTTTGGAACAGAATAAATTTGGATTGCCGCCGCCGATTTAGTTTCTGTTTGAAGTGTTAGCTAGTAAAATTATTTGTCTACCAGTTCTTGTTTTTACTAAGATTATGTGTTTCACATAAAGTTTCTACAGGGCGGTAAATAAAACAGTGCTAAATTTCTGAAAGTTCGGCATCGTCCCATTTCAACAAAAAATATTTTTCCTGGATTTCAACATGAGTGCTATAAATATGGACCTCATATCTCGAAACGGTTTTTGAAACTACCGCTGATTTGCTTTATTTACATGGTGACCTCAAAAACATCAATTTTTTGGTCTTGCATTGATAACTTTTTTACTCCCGAACCGACTCTCAAAATCTAGGGCTCATGTTGAAGCCAAAACTGCAGTTAATAAGGCGCGAGAATGGTAATCGATTCCAGACAAAGATTAAATATACAGGGTGGCATCAAAGTTGAACCAAATCTGTATAACCCCCTAAAACTGATATTATGAGATAATTTAATTAAAGTCAACTTGCTTTCGAAGAAACTGTATAATCTGAACACTTCAAGATGTTCTTTACTTGCATGAGTTAAGAATTGTTGGTGTAGGAACAAATTAACGATTGCCTGTTTTTGAAGAAGAATCGTAACTCTTGCTTATCTGAAAATTCTCGTTACCATGCAACGTACCGAGAATGGGAATAATCGGCTTATTATTGCCTGTCACTGGTTGTCATTTTGATTTCTGTCACTTTTATTGTTGTTCCTTCGATTGCTAATAAGTTAGTGCCTCTTAATAGCAAAATGCCAAGTTTAAATGAAGACCAATTGGCCATAGTAGTCAGAATGCGTGATGAAGGCTTTGCAGTTACAGTAATCGCCGACTTTTTTAACACCTCCAGGCAAAGCATTTATCGGGCCATACGTCGGCGCTTAGCTGGCGATATTAATTACAACAGAAGGGGGGGCAGAAGGCGAAAAACCACGGCAGCACAAGACAGATTCATTAGGAGAACTGTTCTGCGACATAATCGTACCTCAACTGCAAGCGCAGTAAACAATATTCTAAGAAACGCTACTGGAATTCATCTCTCCAACCAAACTGTGAGACGAAAGCTCCATGATTGATGGGTTATACCTACTCGACCTTTTATTTGTTATTATCATAATAGTAAAATAAGGGCGTTTAAGTAATATCAAAATTGAACCAAACTTGCTTTCAATAAAAAAAATAATTTATTTTTTACAAACAATAACAAAATACATAAACAATAATAAACAAGTATTTACATAAATAAATAATAATAAACAAACAATTTGGGGAAATGGCAATATTTTGTCGGGCCTCCCCTCGCACGTATTACTGCTTCAACTCTTCTGGGCATTCCTTCCACCAGGTTGCGCAGAAACTGCTGGGGAATAGCTTCCCATTCTTCCTGAACCGCATTCACCCAAATCGTCCAAATTGTCCATTTGGCCTTCCCTTTCTTTCATATTCCTTTTCATTCTACTCCAGACATGCTCGATCGGATTCATATCCGGAGACAAGGGTGGCCACTCCATTCTTTCAATATTGTGGTCCTCCAGAAACACGGTGACGATTCTAGCGCGATGAGGTCTCGCATTGTCATCGACTAAAATTAAATCGCCACCAATGTTTTCAGCATAGGGGACCACAATATCCCTAATACACAAATATCTATACCGTTCACCATTCATGCTTTCCCCTCTCAGTATCACTAATTCAGTTTTCACATTCATTCCTATTCCACCCCAAACAGTCACTCCTCCACCTCCAAAAGCTACCCTTGCCTCCATGTGTTCTTCCATAAATCTTTCATGCATTCTTCTCCATACCAAAACACGCCCATCCGACCTAAACAAACAAAACCTACTTTCATCTGTAAACAAACACCTACTCCACTCTGCTATTCCCCAGTGTTGGTCTCTGGCCCATTGCAGTCGAGCATCCCGGTGTTGAGGTCCTAACAAAGGGCAAGCTGCCCGCCTTCTGGCATGAAGTCCACTTTCATGGAGCCTTCGTCTCACAGTTTGGTTGGAGAGATGAATTCCAGTAGCGTTTCTTAGAATATTGTTTACTGCGCTTGCAGTTGAGGTACGATTATGTCGCAGAACAGTTCTCCTAATGAATCTGTCTTGTGCTGCCGTAGTTTTTCGCCTTCTGCCCCCCCCTTCTGTTGTAATTAATATCGCCAGCTAAGCGCCGACGTATGGCCCGATAAATGCTTTGCCTGGAGGTGTTAAAAAAGTCGGCGATTACTGTAACTGCAAAGCCTTCATCACGCATTCTGCCTACTATGGCCAATTGGTCTTCATTTAAACTTGGCATTTTGCTATTAAGAGGCACTAACTTATTAGCAATCGAAGGAACAACAATAAAAGTGACAGAAATCAAAATGGCAACCAGTGACAGGCAATAATAAGCCAGTGCGATTATTCCCATTCTCGGTACGTTGCATGGTAACGAGAATTTTCAGATAAGCAAGAGTTACGATTCTTCTTCAAAAACAGGCAATCGTTAATTTGTTCCTACACCAACAATTCTTAACTCATGCAAGTAAAGAACATCTTGAAGTGTTCAGATTATACAGTTTCTTCGAAAGCAAGTTGACTTTAATTGAATTATCTCATAATATCAGTTTTAGGGGGTTATACAGATTTGGTTCAACTTTGATGCCACCCTGTATATTTAATCTTTGTCTGGAATCGATTACCATTCTCGCGCCTTATTAACTGCAGTTTTGGCTTCAACATGAGCCCTAGATTTTGAGAGTTGGTTCGGGAGTAAAAAAGTTATCAATGCAAGACCAAAAAATGGATGTTTTTGAGGTCACCATGTAAATAAAGCAAATTAGCGGTAGTTTCAAAAACCGTTTCGAGATATGAGGTCCATATTTATAGCACTCATGTTGAAATCCAGAAAAAATATTTTTTGTTGAAATGGGACGATGCCGAACTTTCAGAAATTTAGCACTGTTTTATTTACCGCCCTGTAGAAACTTTATGTGAAACACATAATCTTAGTAAAAACAAGAACTGGTAGACAAAGGATTTTACTAGCTAACACTTCAAACAGAAACTAAATCGGCGGCGGCAATCCAAATTTATTCTGTTCCAAAATCAGGGCAAATTTGGCAGTGTAACGTTTATTTTGTTGATCAGTTTATCTTGCCTCACTAGTTTACGTACTTCCTCTGTCTCAGTACAACACTTATACACTTAAATTTCATGATTAATTGGTACATTTGATCCGACATTATAATAAAACTCAATTATTTTTTTTTGGAGTTTATTTTTTACAATTTGTTCCAGAAGATCTATCCTTATGGGTGACAGATCTTCCACGTCCCCGCCAGTACCGCCCCCCATTCTTTTTCTTAGTACCGCTTCCACGGTGATCCTCTAAAAAATAATTTTACATACATTTATTTTTAAATATTTACGTTAACCGCCTATTAGAAGTATCTCGAGAAAGAAAAAAGATATCGATTTGAAATTTTGGTTATGGTCCTAAGTGGGTAGGATCTATTTATTGAAAATATTTTCAAAATGGTGGCATTTCCGGTTATACCGGAAGTAGACCCTAACTTTGTTATTTTAAATGAGATGCCCCCATTTTCAATTTTTTTTTAGATTCCACGGAAAATTTAAAGGTCATTTCATGTCTAAAATGAATATTTTCTGAGATATTAATTTTTTTCCCAAAATATTGACGGAATAGTTGTATAATGTAAAAATCAATATCTCAGTAACAATTAATGATAAGACGTTGAATTTTTTATTGAGGTAAGACAAGGTGTTAGAGCTATCCATCATGTATAATAAAATTGTCAAAATCTCAACTGCAAAGTTTCTAAAATTAACGATATTTATCGACCTCATAGAAACAGCAATAAGTCATTTTTTTTAAATGGAACCATATCTAATTAAATACACCAATCGATAGCGAAAAAAAATGCGCATCTAAGATGTATCATGTTCCTATACCCAAAATGTATGATTCTTTAGATATTTGCGATTTTCTAATTTGATCGATGAAAATTGAAGAGTGCCGTTTTCTAAATAGTATGCTTTGACTTTGACTGTGGACAAAACAAAATACAACAAATTCAACAAATGTGACAGCTAATACGTAACTCGTGTTATTGTTTTTCATTATAAATATTCTGTATTGTGTTTTATTGTGGGAAAAATGGCAAATAATAATTACTCAAACTCACGATATTTTTAATTTATTTTTAATATTGCAAATTTTATAATAGTTATATCAATATTGTTCAATATCTAAGTTTGAATAATTATTTGCCATTTTTTCCACAATAAGACACAATACAGAATATTTATAATGAAAAACAATAACACGAGTTACGTATTAGCTGTCACATTTATTGAATTTGTTGTATTTTGTTTTGTCCACAGTCAAAGTCAAAGCATACTATTTAGAAAATGGCATTCTTCAATTTTCATCGATCAAATTAGAAAATCGCAAATATCTAAAGAAACATACATTTTGGGTATAGGAACATGATACATGCTTAGATGCGCATTTGTTGAATTTGTTGTATTTTGTTTTGTCCACACTCAAAGTCAAAGCATACTATTTAGAAAACGGCACTCTTCAATTTTCATCGATCAAATTAGAAAATCCCAAATATCTAGAGAATCATACATTTTGGGTATAGGAACATGATACATGCTTAGATGCGCATTTTTTCTCGCTATCGATTGGTGTATTTAATTAGATATGGTTCCATTTAAAAAAAATGACTTATTGCTGTTTCTATGAGGTCGATAGATATCGTTAATTTTAGAAACGTTGCAGTTGAGATTTTGACAATTTTATTACATGATGGATAGCTCCAATACCTTGTCTTACCTCAATAAAAAATTCAACGTCTTATCATTAATTGTTACTGAGATATTGATTTTTACATTATACAACTATTCCGTCAATATTTTGGGAAAAAAATTAATATCTCAGAAAATATTCATTTTAGACATAGGGAACCTTTAATGAATTGACCTTTAAATTTTCCGTGGAATCTAAAAAAAAATTGAAAATGGGGGCATCTCATTTAAAATAACAAAGTTAGGGTCAACTACCGGTATAATCGGAAATGCCACCATTTTGAAAATATTTTGATTAAATAGATCTTACCCACTTAGGACCTTAACCAAAATTTCAAATCGATATCTTATTTCTTTCTCGAGATACTTCTAATAGGCGGTCAACGTGAATCACCCTGTATACAGCATGTATAAAAAAAGCATGGAATAAATTTATTATTTCTAAATACGAAAATATTTTGAACAGGTTAATTTTTATTTTGAATTTTTCATCTTCAGCATTATTGGTTTTAGCTATGGCATATGACGTCATTTTTCTTTAATATTAATATAACACCCTGTATATTTTTTCATTTTTAGAACTTTTCATCAGCAACAGTATAGTATAGTATAGTATAATATAAAGAGATTGATTCCGTATGATATTTTTGTATTCAGAATTAATGAGTTTATTCCATACTTTATGTACACACCCCTGCATTGCTCATATGATTGATAAAAGCTGTCTATATTTATTGCATAATTTTAAAATAATTTTGTATACCATTTAAGTGTAAGAGTAGCTCTAAGTTCGCTGGTATTTGTATAAGCTCATGTTTTTTTTTAATAATCACACGGTATTATTATTCTTATTATTAATATTATCATATACAGTCTGAGGAGTTTTTTACTGTTACTTTGGCTTATACTGTAAATAAATAGAACAATATATGTGTACAGGGTGATTCACTTGACTTTCCCGCCCCACGTTTCTGTTATTTCAGTAGTTACAAAAAAATTATTTTAACAATACAACTTTTGTTTTCTAAAGTTTTTAAATATGACTTCAAAAAAACAATTGAAAAATAAATATATATAAATTGAATTTTTTTAAATGGAACACCTTGTATTTTATTGCCTTTTTCGACGTAGAATTTCAGCCTGATTTCAACAATATAGAATATATAATATATTTACATAAATATATAAATAAATGTTTTTAAAATTAGAGCCTACTTGATCGAATATGTGAGATAGTGGGTAATTTATGTTTAAAAGCAAATATTTCGAAAACTATTAAAGGTTTTTTATTTTTTTAAACACTTATTTAACGTCGGCCTATTTCCGCTACCAGGGCCTACCACCGACGCCAGGAGACGAGCAACCCCCAACCTGGAAATTTTGCCGAACCTCTTATCGTACTAAGAGTAGGGATTTTTTACTTGCCTAACATTTAATAGACAAGGGACCGACTGCTTTACATCCTCTCCGAAGGATGGTATATCCTCAATACACCTCTCGCCTACAATTGTATTGCTTCTGCGATATAGCTGATATACAAGCCGCTAGAAGTATAAAGTACTAACCGCGGCAATGTTGCTTTACTTTTCATATCGCTATGAAGGGAGTGAAGTCAGTCCTCCGCTCGCTGCCCCAAAACTATTAAAGGTAAGTATTATACAGGGTGATTCACGTTGACCACCTATTAGAAGAATCTCGAGAAAGAAAAAAGATATTGATTTGAAATTTTGGTTATGGTCCTAAGTGGGTAGGATCTATTTAAGGAAAATATTTTCAAAATAGTGGCATTTCCGGTTATACCGGAAGTTGACCCTAACTTTGTTATTTTAAATGAGATGCCCCCATTTTTAATTTTTTTTTAGATTCCTCGGAAAATTTAAAGGTCACTTCGTTAAAGGTTCCCTATGTCTAAAATGAATATTTTCTGAGATATTAATTTTTTTCCCAAAATATTGACGGAATAGTTGTATAATGTAAAAATCAATATCTCAGTAACAATTAATGATAAGAGTTGAATTTTTTATTGAGGTAAGACAAGGTATTGGAGCTATCCATCATGTAATAAAATTGTCAAAATCTCAACTGCAAAGTTTCTAAAATTAACGATATCTATCGACCTCATAGAAACAGCAATAAGTCATTTTTTTTAAATGGAACCATATCTAATTAAATACACCAATCGATAGCGAGAAAAAATGCGCATCTAAGCATGTATCATGTTCCTATACCCAAAATGTATGATTCTTTAGATATTTGCGATTTTCTATTTGATCGATGAAAATTGAAGAGTATGCTTTGACTTTGACTGTGGACGAAACAAAATACAACAAATTAAACAAATGTGACAGCTAATACGTAACTCGTGTTATTGTTTTTCATTATAAATATTCTGTATTGTGTCCTATTGTGGAGAAAATGGCAAATAATTACTCAAACTCAGATAGTTTTCATTTATTTTACATTCATGGACAATGTGACAGAATAATTAGCAGAACATGCAGAACATTTAATGAAATGTATCCTGAATTACCATCAATAAACCCAAAACAATAACACAAGTTACATATTAGCTGTCACATTAGGCTTGTTCTGGTTCTCATTAGCAATGAAGAAACAACCATGCGCTGTGTATTAAAATTGGTAATTTTTTACATTGCGCAAGACGGGAACGGTTTTAGGACTGCGAAAATTTTGAACCAAAACAAGCCTATTTGTTGAATTTGTTGTATTTTGTTTCGTCCACAGTCAAAGTCAAAGCATACTCTTCAATTTTCATACGGCACTCTTCAATTTTCATCGATCAAATTAGAAAATCGCAAATATCTAAAGAATCATACATTTTGGGTATAGGAACATGATACATGCTTAGATGCGCATTTTTTCTCGCTATCGATTGGTGTATTTAATTAGATATGGTTCCATTTAAAAAAAATGACTTATTGCTGTTTCTATGAGGTCGATAGATATCATTAATTTTAGAAACTTTGCAGTTGAGATTTTGACAATTTTATTACATGATGGATAGCTCCAATACCTTGTCTTACCTCAATAAAAAATTCAACGTCTTATTAATTGTTACTGAGATATTGATTTTTACATTATACAACTATTCCGTCAATATTTTGGGAAAAAAATTAATATCTCAGGAAATATTCATTTTAGACATAGGGAACCTTTAATGAAGTGACCTTTAAATTTTCCGTGGAATCTAAAAAAAAATTGAAAATGGGGGCATCTCATTTAAAATAACAAAGTTAGGGTCAACTTCCGGTATAACCGGAAATGCCACCATTTTGGAAATATTTTCATTAAATAGATCCTACCCACTTAGGACCATAACCAAAATGCATGACCTAAAACGCCCGTATACCAAATTTCGTTAAAAAAATTTTTTTTTTAAAAGTAATAAAAATCTAAGATTTTAATAATAAAAAATAATAAAAGTTGAGTTATTAGATATTTTCTAAAAAAAAGTGTTCTAATGCTTAACTAGCGTCATTATATCACCCGACTACCAAGTTATGTAAATATCCGACAATAAATAACTGGAGTAGTAGGGTAATTATTATTGAAATCTTTGATTTCTATTACTTTTTTTTTTTGTGAAGGAATGAATATTTTTTAACGAAATTTGGTATACAGGTGTTTTAGGTCATGCTGAACAAGAATCTGTAAAAACAAAAACCCTATCTCAATTGCTAATATAAATTCCTAATTTTTGCCAATTTCTTTTGATCATAGTAGGCGTATTTAAGTTTGAAAAAATGTTTTATTAATAACTTTTTAAACACAATCTGAAAGAAAAGAAGTGTACAAAATTTGATCTAAATCGATCAACAAATGGCCTAGATATTGGGGTGTACTGGTGAAAAGTGAGACACACTGTATATATTATATAACTTTATTTACGCATTTATTTTTCAATTGTTTTTTGATGTCATATTTAAAAACTTTAGAAAAAGCCCTACAACTTTAGTTAGAATAATTTTATTGTAACTACAGAAATAACAGAGAAGCATGGGGAGGGAAAGTTAAGTAGATCACCCTGTACACCGTCTTCAATCTAAGGCGCACCCTTTTTGAACGTCATTTGTACAGTTATTAAAGGAAAATGTTTGTAACGTTATATGCGGACCTATGTAACTTTTTCCAGAGAATTCGAATTTGTTATCAGAAAAACAATTGAAAGTCAAATAAAAAAGTTGCAGATATAAGTTAGAGTTTTTTAAATGGAACACCCTGTATATTTTTACGTGGTTGGATAGAGAATTGAATTTCCTTTAAGAAAACATAATATATAAAATATCTGGCTTCAACCGTTTATGAGTTAGAAGTGTTTATAATGTGCATTGTAGATATTTCGTTATGTGCAAAGATTGCCATGATTTGAGATTGAAACAATGGATTTCACATTGTTGTGGGTTATAGTTTGACATTTCTCATCGTAATTGATTATTGCTAAGTTAGCTGCGTAGTATTTTCGTATAAAATAATGTATTCTACAGAAGAGCGAAAAGATTTATTTCAGTGTTATTTATTAAACAACAAGAATAGGTCGGCTGCTTTAAGAGATTATCACAGAAAGTTTCCACACCGTCGTATTCCAAATAGAAATATATTATAATCAATTACGATGAGAAATGTCAAACTATAACCCACAACAATGTGAAATCCATTGTTTCAATCTCAAATCATGGCAATCTTTGCACATAACGAAATATCTACAATGCACATTATAAACACTTCTAACTCATAAACGGTTGATGCCAGATATTTCATATATTATGTTTTCTTAAAGGAAATTCAATTCTCTATCCAACCACGTAAAAATATACAGGGTGTTCCATTTAAAAAACTCCAACTTATATCTGCAACTTTTTTATTTGACTTTCAATTGTTTTTCTGATAACAAATTCGAATTCTCTGGAAAAAGTTACATGGGTCCGCATATAACGTTACAAACATTTTCCTTTAATAACTGTGCAAATGACGTTCAAAAAGGGTGCGCCTTAGATTGAAGACGGTGTACAAAGATTTTGGCCATTTCAGGTATTAGGTAAACAAAAAATAAGGTACGTAGATATTTAAAAAAATAATGATTATTTTTATTTACGTTCTTCAGACAAACTTCGGCACATAGACCGTCGAAAATTTTTATTGGATAGGTGGGGTCATTTGCAAGTTTTTGACCCAAGGAACTACTATCTGAAGTCTCACGGTTATTGAGAATTTTTTTTCATTATTTTTGAAAATTACTCGAAATCCTGCCTTTAAACACTGATGACTTTTCTGTTTATGATCGTAATAGCATGGAATAATTTTTATTGTATTTTGTAATGTACCCTTGGTCTAAATAAATTATTATTTGATGCAATTAATACAAAAAAAGGGCTTATGAGCTTCCAAAGTCCCGAGAATGTGTAAAAATATAAAATAATGTTCCAAATTTATTTACAAAAAACTAACGGCAGCTGAGATCTTCGTTTTTTTTTTCGTTTTCCTTTAAAAAGTTCTCTAGTATATGCCCTTTCCAATGGCATACCACATATAATACAAATAATTCATAATGCGGTCAAAATTTGGCATACTAGTTTGCAAGCCTATCATGTACTCCATACACCACAACCGCAGAAATGAGAAAAAAGTTCTTAAGTCTTTTTTTTGTATTAATTGCGTCAAATAATAAATTTATATAGAACAAGGGTACATTACAGCACACAATAAAAATTAGAACAACTAAAAGAGTGAAGAATATGGTATCTAAATAAATACCACTTACAAATCTACTAAATAATTTAATGAACTTACTTCTCTTCTTCGGCTTTTCTCCTTCCTCCGGTTCTACTTCTACTAAAATGGAAAAAAAATCCCATTACTTACTGCACAGTTTTAAGAATGTTGGCAAAAAAGGAAAATTATGTTCTCAGTGTGTAAAATTAAATGTAAGCTAAGTGTTTAAAAAAATAAAAATTCTATGAAGGCTCTATGGTACGTATGGTAAGAATGGTATCTAAATAAATACCTCTTACAAATCTACTAAATAATTTAATGAACTTACTTTTCTTCGAGCTGGTCGATGGTCCTAAACAAAAAAAAATTCAATAAGTTACTGCACAGTTTCGTCAATTGTATATATTTTAACATACCAGAATCATAGCTTAAAAGAGGGGAAACCCCTGGCTTCCTGATCCCTTCCCCGGCATCACAGCTTCTACTAAGATGAAAAAAAAATTTCTATTACTGCACAGTTTACTCAACTGATGTATACATAGATGTACATTGTATACATATATTGATAAATGTACATATTTAAAGAAAATATATGTAGGTAGGGTATATGAAGAAAGTTGATGGAGGTACTGTTATTATGAGAAGATCCCAGGCAATTAAAATGCGCAGAAATGAGTTTATGCATACCCTTCATTTTAAGCCAATGAGAGCGATTTGCGTCATATTCAAGAGTTGTGCAGTGTCAGCGTCAGTATACAGAGGGTTTTGTTTGCAGGCGGTCGGTGGTTGAACCAAGAAATATAATTATCCACACACGTTACCTCCGTCCCGGGCATCTTCTCATAATAATATTACTCTAAATTAACATATTTTAACAAAATATTCCGTCTATTTCCTCTGGAAAGAATGTCCTAAAATATTATGAACATTACAAAGTAAAATAAATTTTATTGCAATAAACACTAGATAATTTTCAATAGGATGTCATGAGAATCAGAACGCATGTTGCTTGGTTACAACGGGCCTGAGACTACGACTGGAGTCAAGGAGGAGAATAGGAAGCGCTTCGCCTATATATATAACACCGATGTGAGCTAATGAGCTTTTTATGAAGAATAAGTGTTCCATGTAAAATGAGAAATACAAAAGTTTACTCTCTTATCCACTCTAACTGTATTCTGTACTGTACTCTATTGCAGGGTGTACTTTAAAATCACCAACAAACGGACACTGGAGATTCTTTGATCCAAAATAAGATGAAAATTACATAACTGCTTCCTAACTGAGCTACAGAGGTTTTTCAAAGAAACCATTCTTTGTAGTTATTTTATTTAAATGAGCATGCAGCAACCTGATTAATTGTGTTCAGAAAAAGATTCGAGTGTACCAAATCTCAACATATCTTATCTAGTTTTTGAAAAAACTTAAACTATAAAAACAATGTTTTTTTCAAAACCCTGTAACTCGGTTTTAGGAAGCATTTCCGGAAAAACATTTATGATGAGAAAAAATTTGGTTAGTATTATTGCGCAAGTTGTCCACAGATGGGGTTTACAAGAGGAGAAATGGCCAAAATATTTGACAAAATTTATTTCAAGGTAGTCATTTTCCATAAAAAATTTTGCTTCCTAAAAAATACGTATCATGTTGAGAATCTTTGTTTTTTTATACAGCTAGGGTGCTCAAAAATTACAAAAACTTGAAAATTTCGTAAGAGTAAACTGGCCTATACCTTTAATTTAAAATGCTAAATGTTATGTTTCGATTGAATATTGAAATGTGCAATCGGAAATTTTTGTAATTTTTATCTGCGTAGCACTAAAAATTATATAATGATAATCGATAATCATCAAGTCATTGACAAATAAATACAGTCCTAAAATCTTGCTCTCTGCTAGGTTGTCCCTTTTGTAAACTCTTTCACTCAACGATTTTGCTAAAAATTCTCTTATTTCACAAACATTAAAATATTCAATCGAAGTTTTGGATAACGGCTAAATGTAACATTTGAAGAAACTTCTTTGTTTAAGCATTTTGTTAAAAAATAAAAAATATAAAGTTTCTCAACTTGAATCGTATTTTTTAGGAAAGCAAAAACTTTTATGAAGAATATTTTGGCCAGTTCACCTCTTGTAAACCCCATGCATCCGTGGACATACTGTATACAGGGTGTCTGGAAAAAGGAGGCCAATCTGCTAACCATGGATTCCTTGAGCAAAAACAATAGGACTTTCATATATAATACCATTTTTCATTTTACACCCCATTAAAAATGTTTTTTTTTATAACGCGAGTAGGTACCTATATTTCAGAAGATATTTATTTAAAATTTGGTATGGTGCTTCAACTTATTAAAGGGTCACATGTTTTGAAAAACCAAAAACAATTGACAATTAAAAATTATGGGATTAGCGTAAGCTGCGTAGGCATCAATCAAATAAGGACCAATATTTTTCAACTTATCTCTAAACCACAGCATTTTCCAAAATCTGTGAAGAGGCAAAAAATAATCCAAAATGAGTGATTATCTCAAAAAAGATAGTTTTAAAATCATTGGTGCAGGTACTTTTACTAAAAAACTGAGGGGGACATGGGTACTGGAACCCCTCTATTTTGAATATTTGACAATGGTTTTTTGTTTTTGGGTTTTCAAAACATGTGACCCCTTATTAAGTTGAAGCACCATACCAAATTCATGAAGTTTATGTGTTATGTAAATAAATACACGTAAGGGATCTTTGAGTTCATTCAACGAACAAACACACTAAATTTCTGTAAAATTAGAAATAGATTCTCGCAATTTAAAATGATATATAAAAACAATTGAAGAAATACAAATGTTATTGTTTTAGTATTTTTTTGCTTACTTACCATGTTTTACAAATATATAGATTCCTGGGTTTCAGTGCACGTCACAATGACTATATTTTATTCACAACTCGAGAACAAAGAACAACCAAAGTGATGGATATGGTATCGGCAACCAGATTAACCCTATGAAGTCGTCGATGGAGATCCAACATTGGCATATATGGTGTTATTATTAATTATTATTATGTTCATCAGATCTATTCATATATTCAATCTCGCAATATGTACATACCTACACTGTGATTATTATTAAACAAATATAAAATAAATTATATTTATTGTTGACAATATATACCCTATACTTACTAATTGTTTTATAACTATAGATGGATGTAAATTTTTATTATAATAAATACCACGCTTCTCGACAAAGTTTATGTTTAATGTATGGATGTATGTATATAATAGGTGCCCACGTATCAACTTTGAGTAAAATATTATTTTTTACTCAATGCCTCAATGGTATCATTGGTATCAAGGAGACGTAACAATAATTTACATCTCCCCTGCCCTGCCTATCTGTAGGATACTTTTATAAAGTGGCTATAGTTACCAGGCATTTTTGATTCCACATCCGGGACAGTTTTATATTTATGATTCTGTATTTATATCGAGGCACAAATTTAAAACATTTTATTTTTTGATAACGACACTGAAAATTTGTACCATTTGCCATTACTTACAGACAGTAGACAACCCAATATACACCAATCATTTCGTCTCCTACCAAATAAAATGAGTAAATGAGTAATATAAGGAACCTTGTACATTTCAATCATAGATGTCGACACTGAGATGTATTAAACTTGAAAATATTTTGCTGTGAATATTCATCATAGATGGCGAATCGGTAGGTGTAATTTGTGTAAAATATATTTAAATAAAGATTTCGACACATATTACGGCTGATCGAGACTTTTCGCCTTGTAGGGGTGCTAGAGTCATATATTTGGAATAATATGTCGTCACGATTTTGGACCGACAAACAAGACTTTTAGAGATTACGAATTTTCAAAAATTTAATTTTGCATCCCATCTTTCCTCTGTAGCGCCCTTATAACGGCTGATCGAGAATTTTCGGCTTATGGGGGTTGTAGAGGGATGTATGGACGATCACGAATCCGTAAAATTTTGGACCGACAAACGCGGGTTTTTGAGAAAATGACGTTTTTATTTTTTTAAATTTTTGGCTGTAGCGACCTTATTACGGCTGATAGAGGATTTTCGCCCTTGTAGGGGTGGTAGAGTCATATATTTGGAATAATACGTCGTCACGATTTTGGATCGACGAACAAGATTTTATGAGATTCCGAATTTTCAAAAATTTAATTTTGCCTCCTATCCATAAAATTTTGGACCGACAAATAAGACTTTTCGAGAAATTAATTTATTATATTATTTTCCTAGGTGGAAAAACACGACCGCGTTGCTGTGACAGTTTAATCCTCTGGCAACCTTATAACGGCTGATCGGGAATTTTCGACTTATGGGGGTTGTAGAGGGATGTATGGACGATCACGAATCCGGAAAATTTTGGACCGACAAACGCTGGTTTTTGAGAAAAAGACGGTTTTATTTTTTAAATTTTTGGTTGTAGCGACCTTATTACGGCTGATCGGAAATTTTCGCGCTATCTGAGTTGTAGAGGGATGTATGGACGATCACGAATCCATAAAATTTTGGACCGACAAATAAGACTTTTCGAGAAATTAATTTATTATATTATTTTCCTAGGTGGAAAGACACGACCGCGTTGCTGAGACAGTTTAATCCTCTGGCAACCTTATAACGGCTGATCGAGAATTTTTGACTTATAGGGGTTGTAGAGGGATGTATGGACGATCACGAATCTGTAAAATTTTGGACCGACAAACGCGGGTTTTTGAGAAAAAGACGGTTTTATTTTTTTAAATTTTTGGTTGTAGCGACCTTTATTACGGCTGATCGGAAATTTTCGCGCTATGGGAGTTGTAGAGGGATGTATGGACGATCACGAATCCATAAAATTTTGGACCAACAAATAAGACTTTTTGAGAAATTAATTTATTATATTATTTTCCTAGGTGGAAAAACACGACCGCGTGCTGAGACAGTTTAATCCTCTGGCAACCTTATAACGGCTGATCGAGAATTTTCGGCTTATGGGGGTTGTAGAGGGATGGAAGACTTTTCTGGAATTTTTTTTTTTAATTTTAAGCCACAGAAATCTCCTACAATTATATTTATTTCACTAATGTTTGACTGTGCAATAGTGGACAAAAATGTTATTGTCATCTTAACTGCGCTGAATTACGCTAATCTCGTATTATTTTTGAAATAATTTGCAAGAAGAAAGAAATTTTCATCGGTATCAAAACTTTTTTCCGGGCGTTGCTGGCAACCAGTGCCGGCTTTAGGAGGGGAGTTTTGGAACTATATTATTGCGTTTTGCACCAGGGAGTCAGGGAGTTGGAGTTCATGCGAGATCGAGATGCTAATACTTAATATTATAGAGTGAGTTACTTTATTCACCGGTTGATTCATTAGACACGTTTAATCCTTTTACCTACGATCGCTAACGTAAATAGCTGAAAACGCACTCTCCGCCACCTATGTAAATTGAACCTTACACACCGTAAACAAATCGCACGCTCAGCCGCTGAGGTGCAATGCAATGTGACCACGTGACCAACTTTACACAACACTTGTAGTTCATATTTCTGACACCAGGCTAAAATTATTAAAAATGGCAGGTGCAAAACTTAATTTTCTAACGCTGTCAAAACTGACATAAGCAATAAATAATACAAAATTGTGTTTTAATATCAATAAATACGATCGTAGGTAAAGTATAGTACATAATTCGAGTTGTAGAGCAATTACGCACTCATGGAATTGCCACACTAGCCGCTACGCGGCGTCGTGCGCAATTTTTCCATTCGTGCGTAATATGCTATTTACAACTCTCATTACGTAATATACTATTCTATCACAGTGGTTAAAATAAGAATATAACACGGTATATAAAGAATAAAGCAACTCGCACATAATAGATGAAATATGAAATACGTTTAAACCACTGGCGCATGTCTGAGATGCGGGAGGAATTAGGGAAGGGCATTGGTGGCTCCGGGCTCGTCTCCGATTTTTTTTTTTTGTCCATTGGAAAATGGCCGAGTTATGAGTTTTTTTTTTAATTCGCGGTTCAATTGTAATTGCGGCGCCACTGGGCAAGTTTTCAGTGCACTTACGACTGACCGGTCGACAGTGTTGCCATTTTAATTAAAGCTTAGATGATATAAGACCAATGCGATGTATGTAATCAAATAAATGGCATTCACTTAAGGTGGATTTATGCAGCCTATTTAGTGATGATAATGTTTACGTGATTAGCTCAACATCTCAGGGATAATTTGCCTTACTATTAAATTCCTCGCATTTTATTTGAATCGTGAAGTTTGGCAACAACACACAGATCGTACAAGGCACACGCGCGGTCGCCTCAGTCATTAGTACATTCCACTGGCGGGGTACCCAAATTAAAATAAGGTTTCAAACAATATTATATATTTGAAAAATTGTAGTTTTGTGTTCCTATAGTTGAAAAGTATTAAATATGATCCCCATACTTTGAGAGTCATATTTTATTTTCATATTTTTTGTTACATTTTTGTATTTTAGATGAGGGTTTTGTTGTTTATTGTTATAGAAATTTCAATTTTATTTTGTTTTTTGTTATAGAATTCATATATTTTTATTTTATTTACTTATTTAAATAAATTCATGTTTATTTTATATTTTCTTGTTGCCTTTAGTGAGAAAATAAATATAATTTTTTATTGGCGTTTGTTGATTTCGTCATTTTATAGTAACAAATTAATAAATTGTACACCATTAGCGGCGTCTTTCATTTCAATAGCCCCCGGCAGCGGGTAGAGTATAGCCGGCACTGCTGGCAACGCGTTGCTAATTGAACGGGCTATAGTCAGAGAAATAGAGAGGGGAGAAAGCTCTTTGACCTTCTGCGCATCCAATTTTCCTAAAGCCGGCGCCACACATGCGGCATTCGGCGAAGTTTGGCTTTCGTCGAATGGCAATTGGCGAAAGGCGAAAGTTTTGATAGGCGAGCGTCGTTTAACCACTCCATTTTATTAAACAACTATCGAAAACCAACACAAACGCTGTCAAGTGTCAAGACTGGCAAAAAACAATCCCAAACATTGGGCGAATGTGTGTACCGATCGAATTTATGACGCGCGAATTTTTTGATTCGCGTCAATTTACCGACGCGAAGCGGGAATGGCGAATGGCAAACGCCGATAGGCGAGCGTCAGCTACACACATGCAACTGTTAAAAAGTATTGAGTATTGAGGTTACAGTTATTTAAATTTTTTGGTGTGCGTTTAATTATATTTATTTATAAACCCTACGGACTGCATATATGTTTCTATTCATTCTATAAACTAATTTAACATTTAACGCTGTGGTGTGGACTTTTTTATTGTTATTTTCTAGACTTTGTTATCGCGGTGGACGTTTTTGTTTATCATTATTGTATTGCATTTACAACTGAAAATGCTTGTTTTTAATTATGTCCTGTGTTGTAAGGGGATGTTCTAACGCAAGGCGATTTAAGCCTGAAGGACTTATATTTCACCAGTAAGGTTTTTCATGAATTTTTTTTGCAGCCGTTTATAACAGTATAACATTTCTAGTTTCTCAAGAGGTGACATGTTTAAGAAGTGGTTGGAGAGTTGAGTGATGAATACACTTCAGAGAATAAATTTGTTTGCTTTAATAATTTTAAAGCAACAGAGATTTTATAAAAAGTGATAACCAAATTCGCCTAAAACTTAATGCTGTACCAAGATTAGAGATGTATCGGGCCGAGGCCGGGGTAGTAGACACCCCATCTACAAGCTTCGTTAGATCTGTAACTTCAGTTCAGAATATGGCCTCATTTACGTCTTCGATGTCCTCTTCAGATGATACGATAGAGTTGCCAAGAGACGCTACACTGAAACGACACCGTGGGTAGTGATGTTTTTTTGATGTTGACGTTCTTTTCAGTTGAAAAAAACAGTTTTTTTTCCGTATTTTTCGATTTTTCGTGTTATTTATGGCCAAACTGCGATACTGATATGTTTCTTTGATTCTATAATTTCTATATCGATATTTACGTACCTATTTTTTGAAAATAAATATGGTTGGAATAGTTCTTTTACTTCTTTTCCATTTAAAACTCGAAATTGCCGTCATATGTTGTGTTGCGCATACGTACTCCGGTACTTCTTGACCATCTCGATGTCTATTATGACGTCAGGAGAACATCAGCTGCTGCTTGAAAGCATTGACCGGTTAAATTCTATCATCCATGGGTAACAATTACCTGTTCTGTGGAAGCAACATGATATACTTATATCAAATAATTTTTTTTATTAGAATTGTTAATCAATAAAACAATGTCTATTTTTTTCGTAAGAAAATTTCTCGATTCACTTAACCTTGCTCCTAAAATAAATGCAGTATATATTAAGATCATCAATTTTAATAAGTTTAAATAAGCTTATTAATCACTCATTTCAACACCAAATTGATTTGAAAAATACCAAAAAAACAAGGCTTGTGTATTTTTCGTGAAAAAAAAACCGGTTTAAAACAAAAAAAACGAACCGTATTTTTTTCTTTCGCATCGACGACGTAGTAAATCAAGGCTTGTTTACCAGCCTTGGTAGTAGATAATATTGTCAGTGTCAAAATTGTCATCGTTAGCAGAGACCAAGGAGCAGAGACAACCTCTGTTGTTAGTTTTCTAGGTTATGTTTGCGGTATGTCCAGTGGCCTCCCTAAATTAGAATTTTTTTTTATTATTGTAGTACCACTGACAAGTGTACCTACCTACCTGTTGGTTACCAGACGAGAAAAAAGGCTCAAGAGAAGAAGAAGACGAGTGTGTGAAAACGAGGTTGGCAGGTGGTGTGATATATGCAACCAGCATTACCTCCAAGCTCCTAGGCGCATGTGCCACACGAACCTACAAAGGAACACGACGTGTGAATAAAATCAGTTTTCACCTAGACAGCTCGTCTTTGAATACCTACATCCTTCCCAAATGAGATAAAACAGGTGGTTTTTCAAGACAAAAACAAAATATTTTAATGTAGTTGATTTGTGTTAATAAAGTAGTTTTATAACAGTACAGTGCACCTTATCACCCACGCAAAACATTCCTTTGGCCCAATTGCTTTTGGCCACCCAATAATGCTACAATTATTATTAAAGTTCTTTAAACTATTTGAAGGTTTGTTGAATACTTCTTGTTTATTTATATTAAAATACGGATGCTTAAGTTTGTGAATTAGGAAATTTTATCTGGAGTTTTAAATATATTTTAAATTGAAAGTATTTCATTGTTATCCTTTAATTTATCTACTTGCACGCCACTGACTTGTTGTCACCTGTTCTCTTTAATCCGAAGATAGTCTCACACAAAACTATGCATGCGAAGATAGTCTCACACCAAGTGAAGGTCACGGAAAAATACCTCAGCAATTCATTCATAAATACCGGGAGTGAGGCTACTCTATATTTACTCTGGTCTGGGTTCTGAGTTCCCTGTTATTACGTCACATCTTGGAAATTCTGATTTAATGCGTCACAACTCGGAATTTCCCAGTTCTGAGTTCCCAGTTGTTACGTCACATCTCGAAAATTCTGATTTAATGCCTCACAACTCGGAATTTTCGAGGTCTGAGTTCCCAGTTGTTACGTCACATCTCGGAAATTCTGATTTAATGCGTCACAACCCAAGTAACAATTTAAATGCTATTTGGCCTAGTTCTCATTTTATAATGGTTTTATAAAGGATGTTTGTAGACGAATTAGTTTATAATAGGTTTATCCTAGACTAAATATATTTCTAGAGTAAAATAATTTATTTAAAAGCTTTGTAGTATACTTTAAAACTGAATCACAAACCCCTTTGGAGTTTCTCTAGCTGTAGTTTTGTAAAAGTTTTATTATATCTGTTCACTGTAGTTTACAAAACTCTTTGGTTTTAAAAAAGTGTAGCAAATCGGGGGTATAAATTTTATAAACGAAGGGAAATAGCTATTAATAATGTAAAAATTAATTTCAATTTGTGCCACGGGGTATACAAGAAGTAATTGGTTAAGTTTTTGTTTTGTCTGCTGCAAAACGGAAATCATGTAGATAACTTTATCTTATCGCAGGGAGTTAAGAAATTTCGATGAGAAAGGACCATACGAGTCTGTTCCCAAGGAACTGCTAGCTACGCGAAATTGCGAGATGGACTCGCCTGACCGTATATTGGGCCAAAAAGGGCTGAACTCAGCAGTTAACCGCGGGGTACCTACCGTTGAGACGAACGGCTAAGTTGAAGCGCGGGGAGTACACAGACAGACTCAGCCCGACGGAACCGCGAGAAGTCAGAGTCCGAGCGCGGAAATTGTTCGAGTAGCGCAGCGTCGGGACGTCTCGATAAAAAGACGGAGCTAGAGTTTTGACCGGTCAACGTCCGGGACGTCGACGCGGTAGATTTGTGAACGGGCGTGTTTAAAGTGATAGATCCGACGTTTAATTTTGGTGAAATAGGATTATTGAATTTTAGAAGTTTTGGGTAAGTCAATTTGAGTTTACTAACCCCATATAAGTTTCGTTTTGCGAGTGAACCTGAAATAGGGTATCTGGTATTAGAAAAATACCTAATTGGTATTGGCACTAAATGTGAACGGGTGGCTTACATATAATACATTTATATAGAGAGACCCAGATAGGGTATGTAAGATTTTCTTTGTTAATAATAATTTTAGGGGCCCTAGAGCGCGTATTTTTGTAGTAATTACATTAAGTACTGTAATTTTGTTCGTAACATATTGTTTGTTTTGGAAGTAAATTACTGTACTTTTGAGCGTAATATTTTGACTTGATTTGTAGTAATTAAATTACTGTAATTTTGTATGTAATAATAACTTGTTTTGCTTATTTTGGAAGATATTTACGGCAATTTTGTACGTGTGGATAAAGTATCAATTAATCTAAAATTTTACCATTCATTTTTTTTGTTTTGCCTTGTTTTGATTTTATAATTTTGAGTAATATATTCGCTTTTATTCTTCTTAATTGCTAGTCTTTTATTCCCACCACTATTCACTCCTGCCAAAAGACCACGCATGTTAAGCCGTGGCCGGACTCTAGCCTTTGAAGGGATTCTCATACCAGTGGCCAGCTGATTTTGCTTTATAGGTTTCTAGTGTTTCTCTGATCAGGGGGAAACTAAAATAAATCCTGATCTGGTGGCAGCGACACGCTACCTCTTTTAAAGTACCGCACCCTCGATATCATAGGTATCGCCAGTGGCAGTAAGTAAAGTAAAGTTTTAGTTTTTATTTTTTTTGATATACGGGGTGTGCGCGTTACAAAAGCCTCAAAGATACATTTTATTTAATCAAGTAGCTACAAAGCAATCAAGTCTTAAAACGATTTTAAAAATGCTTTATTAATATTACTCTAGATGATCTGAACCGTCTTTTAAAACCTTTTACACTTGCAATCTTGTGAAGATATACATAATAAAATAATGTGACAGGTGGTGATTGTTCTGTGGGATGAACACGGCTCTCGGCTTTGAATTCCGTACAATAAGTCTCATTACTTCAGACCTCAGTCACTAAACATAACAAATACGACTGTTCTGAAATTTTATCACACCTAAGCATCCGCGTGCCGAATCGGTATAAGAATATGATCTAATGAAACCTACCTTTGAATTCCTCACACGAACTTATTAAAATATTCTCTGTTATGAACCTTGAGTTCGGGGGACTTTGAGGTCTTCAAGGTACAAAAGATGCGAAAACACGAAAACTTCAAACGCTATTTCCAAACAAGAAATCGCTGCTGGACCGCAGTACTGGCACGAAATCCAAGGTAGAGGAACGAACTACATCGTAAATCGCGCGGCCCCTGCTCCGGTTTTTGGATCAGGAGATCCGAACGAAAAGTGATGATTTTGAAGTCCGTCGTAAAATAGACATTTTGCGATTGTTTCTCCTCGTATTGCAGCTTGCAGCCGTTTTCAGAACAATAGAAACAATCGCTGGCGTGGGTAAACACGTCAGGATTTGTTAATCCCAATGAGTAAATGGAAAAAAATGGAAGTAAACTATCGATGGTGGGGGCAATAATTCGAACGACGGAAGTTCTCAATCGGCCATATTTGATAAACCACTTTTTTTTTTGCACGTCAGTTTTGTGCATACCGTAAGGCGCTAAGAACTAAGCGGATAGGAAAATCCTATGCACTTATGTACTATCGCGGCCGAAAAAAAGTAATCGATTTTTTATCAAGTAGTATGTTTTTTCGAAAAATTTTCCTTTGTAAATGGGAGTGTTTACATCAGTTATGTCAATTAAATTATTTTGACAAGAAATCATTGGTGGGGTCGTATTTATTTAAAAAAACTAATAAGAAATAAGTTGTTAATATTTTTTAATTATAAGAAAACAATTAATTAGTATGGTTTTGAGAGAAGCAGAAAAAAGCTACAGCATCACCACACTTGGAGAAGGGTGGTTTTAACAACGCATGGTAAGTCAAATTAATTGCAGCAAAGGCACAATTCAAAAACTAAACAAAAAGACAGACCTTCCGCTATTATCTGTTTTGTACAAATATTCTTCATCAAACTTATGACCCCTGGGACGGTAAACTCGCAGTTGACCATTGTAGCAGGACTGAAATATCTTTTCGTCGGAAAAGACCACTCTCTCCCAGTAACGATCTTATTCATTAATAAAAGTATTTGCAAACTGTATTCTTGCCTCTTTATTATCATCTGTTAGTCGGTGCTTTTTAGCACTGGCACAGTTAAATAGACCTTGCTCTCGCAACCGTTTTCTTGCTGTCCTAAAAGACACTGGGAAGTTGGTTTGCTCTTTGAATAGAATTAGAAAATGGGTATAAATTCACATAGTTAACCAGGGTATTGTCGTTTTCTAGAGAACTCTTTCTTGGCCGCCCAGAACCCACTGCCCTGCTCAGATCATGAGTTTCTTTCCACTTTTTGTTTAGTTTTTGAATCGTGCTTTTGCTGCAATTAATTTCACTTGCTATGCGTTGTTGAGACCACCCTTCTCCAAGTTGGCGATGATGTAGCCTTTTTCTTCTTCACTCAAAACATGATAAGGCATGATTAAGTAATACAAAATTTATTTTTGCTTAATATGACAATGAAGTTGACACTAATAAAAAAATATTGGGATTGATGCGACACTGAATAGAACCATAGTTACAACGGGAAAATCAGTCGATTACTTTTTTTCGGCCGCGATAGTACATGTGCAATATGGCTCAGAATAGCGCACGAAACAAGCGGGCCACGCCACGCGGCCAAAGACCATGTAGTTGGCATGCCCCCACTATTAATTGCAACCGCACTATTCTAAACCTTATGCACATGTACAATGTACATAAATACATAGGATTTTCCTACCGCTTAGTGCTCAGCGCCTTACGGTAGATAAAACCCTCTAAAGTCTGTCTGGTGAGAGATTGCAGTGGTGGAAGTGACGACAAAAGCGCGCGCTTTGATCTTATTGGTTACAGAGTCAGGTAGGTTTACAATGGCGTTTACGAATTCGAGTTTACAGGTCATTGAAGTTTGCGTGTATAGACTGTCAAACTTGTGACTATTAAGTAATAAATGTGTAATATCCTTAAATTTAACATTACGAATTATCAAATACAAATAATATAAAAGGTATTGTAGTATTCCCTTCAACTTTTAGCAAATAGATGAGTAATAAATCCAATAGTAGCCCCTCAACAATAGCGCAGTATTTGCGTCGGTTACGGCTCAGCACGTAGCAGTTGAGACTGAAACTGCGACAGTTAAAATAATTTGAATTTCATTGCCACGCTTTATAAAAATTTTGAGAGCAGAGTAAACCGCTCTCCGCCCAAGCCACGCCCACCACTGCAATCTCTCATCAGACAGAGTAAGGAAACTCAATAAAAATCCCCCACTTATATAGTTTCCGGGAATGGCGCCATTATCGCCAAACAATCAGCTCGATGGATAAAGTACTGAAAAGTAGGTAGGGTGGGGAAGGCTGATCTGCAATAAAATATGCATATCAATTCGTTCTACAATCTTGCGTCCACAATCTTTAGTCGCGTGGTTAAAATTGCCAGGTAACATCGCAGTGTATGGGGGGCTTTATTATACAAGTTTACCAGCCATGGATCTACTCAACATAAATCGTAAGTCATTGCGAGCCAGTGCGGCGCGCAGTGGCACAAAACTAACTTTTTTTTTCAAATCAGTCTGTCGGTCCTAATACTTGAGCAATCGGAAAGTTTTGTTTTTTTTTAAATCTTTGCTTTCTAATTACCCATCGATCTGTCGAGGTAGATTTTCGATTCTGGCCCGATTTTTAAAAAATGTCCAAGAATTATGAATTTTCATCAACATTTTTGAAAAATTATTGTCAAAAATCGAAAATCTAGCTCGACAGATCGATATTGAATCAAAAAATGATGATTTAAAAAAAATTTGTCGTCATTACTTAAGAAATACGGTCTGTAGACTGTAAAGTGATATTTACACAAAAATGAGACGTTTCTTGATGAAAACTTTCTTTTTTCAATTCAGTCTGCAGGTCTTAATACTTAAGCCGAGACTTCAGCAATCGGAAAGTTTTTTTTTTAAATCTTCGCTTTTTAATTGCCTATCGATCTGTCGAGGTAGATTTTCGATTATTGCCTCTAATTTTTCAAACATTTCTATGTTTGAATGACATATGAAATTACAAGATATCACTTAAAGCTTATGGGAAGGGAATGCAGAATGCAAGTAGGTACCTAATTCCCCCCATATCTTAAAAATGGGGTTGCCGCCCCCATTATGCCGGTAGCCCCTAGGCGGCAGACGAGTTTAAATCTGTCACTAATTTTTTTATGTTAGATTGTAAATTTACCAGAGCACAAGCACAATATAAAGTCCAAATATTTAATTATTAATAAAATAAAATAGTAAAAGTAAATTTTACTATTTACGTCAAAATGTGAGTCTGTATCCTCTAAAGTACTTGATTTTCATCAGTTAAATGTAGAATTTGCAAATAAGCTCTGTAAAGAGTTTGTCTTTTTAAGATGCTATTTAGAGGATACAGACTCACATTTTGACGTAAATTGTAAAATTTACTTTTACTATTTTATATTATTAAATATTTACCTCTATGGATTTCATTTCTATTTAATTATTATTCATACAAGAATTTTAATAATTTAAATTCTCTCTCTCTTCCGATGACAGTGGCGGCTCGTGACTGAACAACGGAGATGCACACCCAAAAGCTGTGTACACGGGGCAAGAGCAGCAGGGGGTGCGGGAGCCCTCCGAAAAGCCCTGCAGGCGAAAATCTTTCAGGTTTTTCAAGGTCATTGTGTTTTATAAGTACCTCAAAATTTGTATTAAACTTGATATTAATTTAAATATATTCAAGATGGCTTTGTTTTTTCTGTTTCATTTGACTTGCAGTTGTTTTGTTAAAATTTTTGAAATCCTTGGAAAAAAAGCGCGCGCCTTGAATAGGACCGTCGAATTTATTAATTAACCAGAGAAAGCCGAGACAGGCACACTTAAAACTGCGTCGCCATCCATGTATTGGTGTTGCTCCCTTCGCCCTCCCGCTTCCTGAGATGGCCATATACGACACGTATCATGAATGAAGCACGGGCGGCTGTAGGTATGTGATATTATTGTTCTACGCCATGATACGAATCAACAGAGGAAAATCAGTGCACTGCGCTCCATTCCCAGCTAATTAATTAGCTCGTTAATTAGATACCTATAAATTATAAATTGTGAAAAATATACTAGAAAAAAATCTCTTTTTAGATGGGCTGTGGGGTGCACATGCTCCTGTGCTCCTATGCACAAGCCGCCATTGTCCAATGACCATTTCGATTCATATGCGTCATTGAGTAAAAATAATAAAGAGGCGCAACTGTCAAGGTTTCGACATTTTAGTGTTGTATTTTTTCACCAATAGCTTCATGATTGTCTTCAATTTTAAGGGCTATACAGCCACATTACAAATACCTTCCCGTAGCACTAAAAATTGATGACAATCATGAAGTTAATGGCAAAGAAATACAATACTAAAATCTCGAAACCTTGACAGTTGCAACTCTTTATTATTTTTTTCTCAATGTATGCGTAGAGCTGCAATCCTTTTAGTTTCAAGAACCTCTTCCTTAGTACTCTTTGTCCCCGCTTTGACACTCGGGGGCTCTATCAGTTTATAACCTAGTGGTTGTTAACAAAACGTCGATCCTTTTGACCCCACAATCAGCCATGACTGAGCAATTTCTTCTCAATACAATGAAGTGCTCATTCTTCTCAACTATTGTCACATCAGTTGTACGGCCGCCAAATCCATTTGACACATTCCATTTGGACTTCATCGTACTGGGTTTTTTTTTTTGTATTTGGACCAAGTATGCTTATGGGATCAGATGGTTCTTCTATTTCAACTGCAAAGCAATTAATAATGTTTTCTACTTCGGAATAGTTTGCTCGGTTTGATCGAAATGCTATGGGCAAAAATAAGCATTTAATGTCAGCTTTTGAAGGCCAAAAAATTAAGGTCTCAAGCGATACACATTTCTCAAAAATTCTGGCTGCTTGATTACTAGATATACCAAAATCATCAGCTAAGTAGTCAAAGTCTGTTAAACTGCAACTGATATATTTTTACAATAATGGGATAATAAAATATGAGTCTTCAGGTATTCCTAAATAAAATCTGCATTTGTATTTAGACCATTCAACTGAAATTAATTCTATAGGCCTGCACACTTTCACTAATTGGATTGAAACTACTACTACGAGATTCGCTTTCAGAATTTGTAACAGCGGAATCACTTTCTCAGGTAATCGTTGAGGTGATTAAGGAACGCGAATGCGATGAAACATGTGCAACTTTTATAGATTTGAAAGGCGAACATGCTTCACTAATAGCCTGGATAAAAACATAATACAAAGAAGCTTTAACTAAGAGGTTGCTGGTCGTTGTTCTTCCTTGCACACCGGTCAAACGTCGTCGTTTTTCTCCTTTGGCGGGCTTCCTTCTTTTTGTCTTTTTGGCTCACTTTCCCACCACACACACACATGCTAGTGCCAACAGCATTTGTTTGCACAAATTTGCTCCGATACTGTGGTCTGTACTGTGTAGATACTGTTCGCTGAACTTTCGATAAGGTTTGGGTATATTTGTCTGAATAAGTTGACGGATGAAGTTTTTTCATCTTATTTGGTGAAGGATCTAGTTGCACATTAACTGGTGGCACTTCGATGGTTGTTGACTGCAAGTCAAGGACTGCTACTTCTATGTCATCCTTGGTGTTAGAGGCTACCTCAGACGCTACCATTGTAGTGGGGTTGTTATCAACATCTAACAATCCGCCAAGTAAATTTTTTTTAGATAGTTTCTCTGCACTACCCCGTTCAGTTGTTTCTAGAGATAAAGAACGTATTATATCTATTTGGCATTTAAATATATGCGGAACGACTTGATCTTTCAAAAATATTTTCCCACCCATTAATTTATATCGCATATAATTATCCATATCTTGTTCCAGCTGAAAAGACCAAAAAACCACATTTTACTTACTTTCAATACAAAATAGATAGATTAACCTAACATTTTATTTACTATTAAGGAAAATATTTCTGACTAAATACTTACATTGAAATGGTCTTCACAAACAAATCCTCTAGTGTTTTTTGATATGTCATTTTCATTTCGTTTCATAGCTTGCAACCACAATGTTCTTTTCTCTTTCAATTTAGCACTTGATCCCACTGGCAATGAAATGAATACTTTTCCCGGTGTTCTAATAGACGATGATCCACATTGGGGCACTAAGCAATATTTAGAGTACTTTAAATCAGGTTTTTCCATTGTAAATCAAAAGTAAAAACGAATTTACAGATTACTAATAAACAGAGTAAGAAATGAGCAGTAAACAATAAACAACCACGGTCACGGAACCACGCTTGCTTACTCTTTCACCGAGTAAATAGTAAATAAATAGAGTGACGTCATTTAGTCTGTGGACGTCATAACATATCGGTCATCGGTGGTCAAAATCCTCTTAAGGTGCCTTTATAGCTATGGTTTATAGCTACCAAACGAAGACGAATGAACACCTTTACCAGGCAAAATATTAGACTGCGCCCTATGACTGTGCCTTTACGGTACGGGTACGGCCAGCGTATGATATTAAGTCGCTGGGTACGGCTGTCGGCCACGGCCACAGGCTTGTAGACTTTGTACAAGTTATTAAGCCGGTCCCACACACATCGCGAGTACTAACGAGCACAAACATTTCCGAGTAAGTTCACATCAATAAGCAGCATTAGGGCGAGGAAAATGCGGGGTGAGGCCAGAGACCGGTTCTACCTCAGATCAAAAATGTTTCTTTCTTGATCTGAGGGTTCTACCATGATTAAGTAAGTATAAGATAAACCATCCCTTTGTTAGAATTTGGGACCGAACGAACCTTGTGGATGCGAATAATAGATGTCGCATCCGAAACTCCCAAAAATGTAATCTTTTCTGACTACAGATATCATTTGTTGAAGATCTATGTTTAAAACATAGTGGGGAAAACGCCCAAAGTTCTAACAATAAATCCTTAGCTATAACTGTACCCTGTACCATTGTTTATAAAGATCTTATACTTATTTAATCTATGGTTCTACTAATTTACCACACCAAAATGTTGAACTCGTTACAAACGCAGTTGCCATGTTTTAAAAAGAGAATTTTACAACTTACAAAAACAGTTGCCATATTTTAATAAAAAGAAAATTTTCGAAGGGTTGATGTTACGTTGCAATTTTGTTATATTATAATACATGTTTTACGTGTTTATTATTGTTGAGTACACTTGTTTAAAATAAAATTGTCTGAAACAATTAAAAACGTGTTTTTTCAACCCAATTTTCGAGATTGAATTTTTATATTCCTGGGATTTGTGGGATTCAAATATGCTTGTTTCGATTTAATTTTTTTATCGTAATCTAATTAATAATAATAATAAACAATAATAATAATAATGTTTATTTGTTGTAAATTTTGTAAATCACACAAATATGAATTTTAAAAATAAACATGCAAACTGCTCACAGAGGTTTCTGTACGAAACCTGTACGTGAGGGTTATATCTACAAATTAGAATTAACTATAATATATTATTACAACTCTCATTACGTAATATACTATTAAAATTATTTTAAAATTAAGTGCTATGTAGTTGTCAGGCAATACATACACAAGTATGTATGCTTGCATACCATACATATATGACTACGGCACATGCCTGAATAGTTTAATAAAGCAGTTGCTAACCAGACTTCGTTTGATTAAGACCTACCTTTCCATAATCCCTGAAAACACGCAGAGATCTCACAAGTTTAAATGTAATTAATAAATTAAAAGAAATCTTTGCTCGTTTCGGAATCCCCAATACTTTAATAACAGATGGAGGACCTGAATTTAATAGTTTATTTTTTTTTAAATTTTCAAATGATTGGGAATTCAAACACATAATGACTTCACCACGATACCCGCAGTCCAATGGACAGAGTGAAAGAACTATACAAACTGTTAAAAATATTTTAAAAAAATGTCACTTTCAAAATAGAGATCCATATCTAGCTTTATTAGAATTTAGAAATACGGCATTAGATGGGGAAAACACTCCTGCAAATGTTTTGATGAACCATAATTTAAGATCTGTTTTACCGCAGACAAATGAAAATTTTCAAAGAAAATTCAATAAACCTAAATTTAACAAATATTTGAAAAATAGTAAATCTCAACAAAAAAAAATTTATGACAGAGGTACGAGAGATTTAGAAGAATTCAAAAATAATTCATTAGTTAATTAAAACACAGGTAAAACCAAAAATGCCTTGGCAAAATGCTCATGTAATTAAAAAAATTGGAATTAGATCGTACTTGGTCAAATTAGAGAATGGAAATATTTTGAGACGTAATCGTAAGTTTATTAGAAAAACAAAACAGGAGCAGCGAGAGTGTAGAACCATCATATGCGCAATTATTTAACAGGGAAAATGTAAATCACTTTGAAAATTACAATTTTATCACTGTAACAGATAGCGATAGTGTAAATAGTACAGGGAAGATGCCATATCTAGATATAACCTATTTCATTCAACATACACATATTTATTTTTATAAAATTTTAATTTTTGTTATTACAGGATGCTGAACATTTACACTGTAAAGTACAAAGCAGATCAGCACGCTTACACGAACATCGCATTGTATCGCAACCTGATTTGCAACCCCATTTCTCAAGTTCTCTACACGCGTTCCATATATGTGGCAAGGAAGACCACAATGGTTCCCAAATGCCATTCGATTTTATCCATCCCCAATCATTAAGTACTGGTAACGTTATATTGGACATATCAATTGCTCGGCTCCATATCTGCTCAGCCGGATACGCAAATCTTAAACAATGTTGTTTTAGAGCAGCTGAGGTTGGAGCAATAAGGTGAATGGGCGAATTTTCTGTGCAAAAGAGGTGTTTTCTAAGTTTATTAACTTCGACGTATTCTCCTTTTGAACCATTCATTTTTCCCATGAATATTTCCAATGATTTTATAGTTATTGTTTATTGTAGTTTATTTGTGGCGGATAGTTAATATTCATTAAACTTAGTTCTGGGAATCACGCCAAATTCTAAAAAATAAATAGAAGAAAATGGCTAAAATATGTCAAAAATAAAAAAACTAGAAAACCACTGATACGAATTTTAGATAACAATATTGTATTTATATTCATTTGGAACTATATACAGTGGTTTTCTGGGGAAAACTGTTGAGGTTTGCCTTTGATACTACACTTTATTTTGACATATTTTGGTCATTTTCTTATTTCTATTTATTTTTTAGAATTTGGCGTGATTCCCAGAACTAAGTTTAATGAAGATTTTATAGTGTCCTCGGGTATGTTGCTTTTCGGAGAAGATATGAAGGAAAACGTATCAATGGCCTCATCGGAAGAAATAAATGTCTTCCAAGCAGTCTTCTTACCTTTTGTTGCGAAAAACACTATCGCAACCTGTAAAAGCGTGAAAACCCCTAAGTGCCGCACATTTTGGTTCGCCCAATTTTTCAGCAATACGATGTATTGCGATGTAACTATTTCTTCCGATGAGGCCATTGATACGTTTGCCTTCATATCTTCTCCGCAAAACAACATACCCCAGGACACTATAAAATCATTGGAAATATTCACGGGAAAAATTTATGGTTCAAAAGATACGTCGAAGTTAATAAACTTAGAAAACACCTCTTTTGCACAGAAAATTCGCCCATTTACCTTATTGCTCCAACCTCAGCTGCTCTAAAACAACATTGTTTGAGGCTGGGCAGATATATGGGGCCGAGCAATTGATATGTCCAATATGACGTTACCAGTATTTAATGATTGGGGCTGGATAAAATCGAATGGCATTTGGGAACCATTGTGGTCTTCCTTGCCACATATATGGAACGCGTGTAGAGAACTTGAGAAATGTGGTTGCAAATCAGGTTGCGATACAAATACAATGCGATGTTCGTGTAAGCGTGCTGCTTTTGTACCTACTTTACCGTGTAAATGTTAAGCATATCCTGTAATAACAAAAATTAAAATTTTATAACAATAAATATGTGAATGTTGAATGAAATAGGTTTTATTATGTAGGTATACCCAAAGAGTAAATATCTAAAGGAGGTAAACTATCGGTGGTGGGGGCAATAATTCGCGCGACGGAAGTTCGCAGCGGCCATATTTGATAAACCACTTTTTACACGTCAGTTGTTTGACAGTTTTGGATTTATGAAGCGTTAGAAATCCAACGTATTCTGTTCTGTGGTGTCAGCATCTTATGCAAAACTTTTTGTTGAGTGCTGATTTTGTGTTAAACGATTGTATCGTATATAAGGATTGGGTAATTTTCTATATTACGGAACGTCCGATTTTTGAAATTTTTTTGCTTTTAACATACGTAGTTTTGCCTCCTGAACAACAAATTCTAAAAAAAAATCGGCGGTCGGCAACGGTTTTCGAGATATTTGGCCCCAAAGTCTCTGAAAGTCGTATTTTTCCACTGCCATAATCACTTATTTTCACCAAATTTCTCACTTTATGCTTATGAACACCTCTAATACAACCTTATTTAAACATTATTAAATAGTTTCAACATATTTATTCCATCAATAACTATTTTCTGAACCTTCTTATAAAAGCCATCCAAACATAACCTAAAATTTCAAACAACACTAAGATCATCCGAGGTTATGATAGTGCCGTAATATCTAGGGTACGGTATAAAACGAATATGTTCCTTCTTTGATATAAAAATATACTGCACCCGCCCGCCCCCGGGCGGGTGCAGTATTTTTATATCAAAGAAGGAACATATTCGTTTTATTCGCGGAACTTGTAATGTTTGAAATCTAGAATACGCATAAAACTAATATGTTCCTTCTTTGAGATAAAACGATAAAAATATACTGCACCCGGGGGCGGGCGGGTGCAGTATCTTTTTATGTTAAAGAAGGAACATTAGTTTATGCATCCGCGCCACTATCGTAATGTTTGAAATTTTAGGTTATGTTTTCATGGCTTTTATAAGAAGATTCAAAAAATAGGTATTGATGTAATAAATATGTTGAAACTATTTAAAAGTGTTTAAATAAGTCTGTATTAAAGGTATTCATAAGCATAAAGTGAAAAGTTTGGTGAAAATAAGTGATTATGGCAGTGGAAAAATACGACTTTCAGAGACTTTGGGGCCAAATATCTCGAAAACCGTTGCCGACCGCCGATTTTTTTTTAGAATTTGTTGTTCAGGAGGCAAAACTACGTATGTTAAAAGCAAAAAAATTTCAAAAATCGGACGTTCCGTAATATAGAAAATTACCTAAGGATTGTATTATTTATTCGTGTGTACGTGTTATGTGCGAAATTTGGACATATAAAACTTTATTATGGTTAGTGCATATCATGTGGTTTATCGCACATTGCAAGGAAAAGTGGCGTTACTTTTCATAGGTAAGTAATTAAATATTATTATAACTAATTAAACCAACTGTTAGTAATATTTTCATTATGTTGGAGTGTTTAAAAACATAACAATAATAAAATCGTCAAAGAGCCAAATTGTAGGTTATACGCCGCCATGATTGTTTACAATTTATCCAGTGGCAGTTCATCCTAAATTTGTCATCCATGTCGAAAATAAAATAAAATAAAAAATTATACTTAATTTAACTACATACTAGTTAAATTATAATTGTGTGCAAATAAAAGAACGTAAGTTCGCCTTTGTATAAACTGTGATTCTGTGATAACTACTAATTGCATATTTTTCCAAAAGGTTGCCGAGGAAGCCTTTTCAGCAAAGGGAATGGATTTAATTTCACTGGTAGAAAAAGGGAAGAAATACCTGAATTTGCAGTGCTGTGCTCACAGCATTTTGAAGAGACAGACTTCAAGACAATTACTGCCTTCAAAATATTTCTAAAGGAAAATGCTATACCCTCAAGAATAGTACAGAGGCACAAATATGTAAGTTTACTGTAAGAATGGAGATACCTACATTGATAAAATAGTAATGTTTTGTGGAGAAAAAAAAAGTTTGCATTACTAACTATGATTTGCTAGTTTACTGCTAAAAATTCTTCATAAACTTTAACTGTGTATACCTTACAATTAAACCGAGAATTAAACATTAAGAAACCTGTTTAAATTTGTGATTTGATTTTATATCTAACAAAAAAATTGGAAGTAATGAATACATGTTTTATTTTCAGACAAAACATCATCAAACTACTCTAACTACCAGTACTGCCACAAGCCATCAACCAATTGATGCAGAACCTGTCTGCATTTCCTTGGAACCTACTCCCTCTACTTCAACTGCTGAAATAATGGATGCACAAATTCCATCTCCAAGGACACCTAAGATGGATAGTACCATTCTTTTGTCTACCGAAGAGAATTGTCCTAGAAAAGTGAAAGTTGAAACGTCAAATTCCAACATTGTCTAGGACACACTTACAACAAAGTCGTCAAGTTCGTAAACTACAAAAGCAACTGTGGTGGCAAAAAAACGAATTTTTAAACTATCTGGCATAGGAAATGAACTGGAGAAGACAAATTTAGTGGATGCAGACCATGTGAGTAGTATATTAGGTGAGTTCGGAAGTAACAGTGAACTAATTAACAGGATTTTCAACAGATGTAAAGGGAGAAAAGGGGAAGACAATATGGTCATGAAATTAGAAAGTTTGCACTCGCTATACACTTTTTCTCACCAAAGGCTTACAATTTACATCAGAGAACGATTTCAATTACATGTTTATACCATACTTTTTAAAATGCATTAGTTTTATGGTTTATGTTCTATATGTATGTACCTATTATAAAGATAAATAATAAAGTATTATAATGTGTTTTTATTTCTGATTCTGAATATTTAAGGTTACAACTGTGCAAACAATCGTTTGAGCATGGTTCAAGCTTAAATTACATTTATTTTGTTAATTGCCTAAATTTGTTCGTAATGTACAATTTATTCACGAGTTTGATTTGATTTTTTTAACAATACTATCTACTAATTTTTTATTTAAAATTTTAGAACATTGCAGTACATATCCATAGTACTTTTAGTCATTTTAATTACTTGGTAAATAGCTGGTTCAATATCACAAAATTTACATTTCGGTCCCCACGGATAATGTTGTGTTATCCCTGGGAAACGCCACTGATTATTTCCCCCACCTAGATAAACCACTTTCGTACCAACCTTAGCACAACTTCCGTCGCGGCAGATTTTATAATACCTTCTCTCCTTAGATATTTACTCATTGGGTATACCCTGTTGACCCAGTTGAGAGCTGGGACATTCTGAAAGAAGAGCGAGGCGGGGGGGGGGGGTTCCCCCTTATATGTTACCCAACATAGGTTACAAGACCAATATTTAAATTTCCATTGATATTTTTAAAATAAGTAGAATGCTATCAAGAACCGTTAATTTTTAAATTTACGAAGCAATGTTAAAAAAATGCATTTTTTTAAGCAAAATGGTTTTGGATAAAAAAATATGCATTCTGTAGTTTGTTTCATCCTAGAATTACTTGAAACCGACCCCCACATTGTCAAAATCGACACATTATTAACCGTTTTTTGTTTTGGATAGTCGCCATTTTGAAAACCGCCGCCATCTTGCTCCTACGGGTTCGAAATATGGGTCATGCGGGTCAAATCGCTTATAATTGCCTAAAAAGCACTAAAAAGCACCTGTACCAAATTTCATGCTTTTATCACAATTTGCAAGACATTTGAAATACCCGGTTGGACTACATACAAAATGTAAAAATTAGTAATTTCATAAGATCCATTTTAAAAGGGGAGACATACACAAGTATGTATATATGCTTGCATACCATACATGTATGACTACGGCACATGTCACAGATATGTTACAAAGCTTTTTCCTAATGTTTAAAAGTTTAATTTAAGTTAAATTGTTTCATTTATTTCTAGTGATGTGAGTGAAGATAAACATCAAAATGATATATATCAAATTTTGATATAATATATCTGCTATGATATAAACGTTAATAGCTGATATATATCACTCCCCCCCTAATTTAAGCAGATGAGCAAACTTAACCTAACATTTTGGTGCCAATCAGTAAATTTAAATTTTTCGATAGGCTGGCGCCATTCTTATTTACCGATTATCATAAAGTGATCCTAACATGTTTTTCAAGTTCATACGACAGTCTATCGGAGCTGTACAGCATTGGCATGCGAGAGGTCCCAAGTTCAGTACCCACATGTTCTTTTTTTTTAATTAAATATTAAATATATCGGTTAGGTTTAGTGTGACAATATGGTGAAAGATCAACATCAACATCAACATCAAAGTCAATCGTTTAATAAGAGTGGCGCAAGCGTAGCGATTGCGTATCGTGAAATCGGCGGTTAAGTAGACGCTCCCTTTATATTACAATAATTTGAGGACAGAGGACCTACATTATTTTATTTAACAAAATAAATAGGCAATAGGCATTGAATTAAAAAAAAAACATTAAATTTTGAATTACCTACATTAATAGGATTAGTAGATCAAAAATAATAAAAAAATAATACATAACAAAAAACGTAGATATTGGTTTATTAACTTCTTCAGAAATACAAATATTATATATGTATTTGGTGTCAAATTAACAAGGAAGACGTAAACAATACATAAAAACTAATTATAATAGAGTTTGATTTTAGCAAAATCATTTGATATATATCAAATGATATACCGGGTGACCACGAAATGACGCTCGCCCTTATATCTTCTTTGTTTTACAATATATTAATTTCAAATTTGGACACGTCAAATAACAGTTAAATATGCATTATTTCAACGGTTTTATCACTTTCCGTCGCTTCCGGTTTCACCGGAAATGGCACTAACTTTCGTTTTTTAACTGGTCGAACACTCTGTATATTTTTACATTTTCGGATTCAGGAGGTCATTTTGAATACAGTTAAGGCATATTGAGATAAAAATATTATTGGCAGACATTTTTATGAGCAAATTTAATTTTTGATCTAGGCGGCCGTGACCCCAAAAAAATGTTTTGTTTTGCTTCAATAATTAATCAAAAAATACAATTATGATATTATGTCGTATGACATTTGTGTTATAAGATCTTAAACATTTCGGAAATCGTTTTTCCAGAATAACTCATTTTTTTTAAATGGCACCATGGTGACTCACTATGTTATTTTAATAAAGCATTTCATTACCAATAATTTGGTACCAAACACTTCATTATTTGTTCATATTATAATACATAAAAACTACATTCAACAAGATATAAATGAAAATAAAAATATTTAACACTGAATTTCTATCAAATACTAGGTGCCTTTGAAATGTAACGAAAGAAACAAATGAATAGTTTCATAGCTCAAATGTCAAATGATATTTAAATCTATGAGAATCAGGTATTATTATGCTGCGTATTAAAAAATTATGGTTTATTCACAAAGTGGTGTTCTTGACTACTCTCTCTTGTCTCAGCTCCCGTTCTACACTTTCTTAGTGGATAGCGTTCTGCATATAAATCACGGGCTGCCAGACTATTTCTGCGACTTTCCCCGTATATCAACAGCATATCCACTTTGTCACTTTGTGAATAAACCATAATTTTTTTATACGCAACAAAATAATACCTGATTCTTATAGATTTAAATATCATTTGAGCTGTCAAACTATTCATTTGTTTCTTTCCTTACATTTCAAAGGCACCTATTTGATAGAAATTCAGTGTTAAATATTATGAGTTTATTTTCATTTATATCTTGTTGAATGTAATTTTTATGTATTATAATATGAACAAATAATGAAGTGTTTGGTACCAAATTATCGGTATTGAATTGCTTTATTAAAATAACATAGTGAGTCACCATGGTGCCATTTAAAAAAAATTAGTTATTTTGGAAAAACGATTTCCGAAATGTTTAAGATCTTATAACACAAATGTCATACGACATAATATCATAATTGTATTTTTTGATTAATTATTGAAGCAAAACAAAACATTTTTTTGGGGTCACGGCCGGCTAGATCAAAAATTAAATTTGCTCATAAAAATGTCTGTCAATAATATTTTTATCTCAATATGCCTCAACTGTATTCAAAATGACCTCCTGAATCCAAAAATGTAAAAATATACAGGGTGTTCTATTTAAAAAACGAAAGTTAGTGTCATTTCCGGTGAAACCGGAAGCGACAGAAAGTGATAATATGGTTGAAATAAAGTATATTTAACCGTTATTTGACGTGTCCAAATTTGAAATTTATATCCTGTAAAACAAAGAAGATATAAGGGCGAGCCTCATTTCGTGGTCACCCGGTATATCTGATATATATCACCCAAAAATAAATAGCATGCTATTTTACATCACTATTTATTTCTTCTCATATATAGGTATCAGCCATAAATATATTTTTTGATTTTAATAAGATTCAATATGCAATGCTTTAAATTATTTAAACTCGAGAACATTTTACAACTTTACTAACGCACGTTGTCATTTTTTTTTTCGAAATTATCTGGTGAAAAATAATAAAATGATTGAGAAGCACTAGTCATTCCATATTCGGCCACAGCTTTTCGAAAAATTATATATCATCTATATCAGAATGGAGAATCTTTGTTTTAAATTTCGACATCATATCTTAATCTAGGTTAGTGTTTAAATTTCAGTACATCGTTGCACAATATTTCTAACCGAGGTTGAAAATGACATACGTCTACAATCTTTACCTGGATTGATAAAACACTTTAAAAGACCTCATGTAACCAAGAAAGAAGAAGATTCATTTAAGGGCTTGAAAAGCTCTCATTGTAAAAAAATTAATAGAAAATAATGGAATGGGGCAAACAGATGTAAGACATCTCTTCTATTCACTTCAGATTTTGCCACTTGATTCATCTCATTCCTCTTTGTTCACGGATTTCTTTGGGATGAAACATGCTATAGTTTATGTCCAGAAATGCGATTCTGAGCACGTTATTTCTTCCAATAAAATATTAAAGTTTGCTAAAGGGTTTCTTTTTTTGAGAAAAAAAAAATAAGAAAATAAAGGCCAGGTGGTTCTTATGAAAGTGTTTTTATTATTTTGTGCTGAAAAGTATATTTCACAAATAATAAATAATACATATATATATATAGCAAACTAAAAGAAAAGACAAACACGATTATAAAATTTCAACATAAAACAAAATGCTAAGTAGAAATACTCTTCCAGTAGGAGGAGAAAAACCATTATTTTTGAAGCATATAATATTCTTTACTTGGCGATTTAGCTTTTATTTAAAAAATAAATTGTAAAAAGTAAAATAAAAAATGAAAGAATGCAAGACATATAAAAAAATTATACTTGTTAAGTATTTTTCCTATTAAAAAATTTTGCGGCGCATTAATGAAAAGGCCATTACAACTTTAGCACCCAATTATAAAATTTACGAATATAAACTTTAAATATATATATATATATACAGAAGAGTGCATAGCAATCACATCAGCAGCACACCTAAGCAGTAAAAAGCTAAACTTAGGACATTACATACAAAAATTTTTTTTGATCGGCATTTACATAGTCGATCGTATTAATTTTATTGTTATAAATTAAACTTATTTAAATATTTAATACAACAGAAGTCTTTCTTATATCCACACCACTTAGATACTCGTTACTAAATATTACCACAGCTCTATACACACATAGTTATGGGGCAAAAAGATATAAAAATTTTTAAATATAACAGTTAGGTATTTCGTAATATTATATTATATAATGTTAAGTAATATATAAACTTAGTAATCATTCCTTCAGTCTGCAATGTTAGGTTGAATTAGTGTATTCTCAATAGCTAACTTATTGTCAACTGGGGAATTATCTTTGATAAGCTGAGGCTCACTGTCGATCACAGAGCTGGTATTGTTGACGACCGTAATCTCTTCCGTTACTACTGTTGAAACACCATTCTCCTTTGGTTTCTCTATTTTGGTGGTTTTTGTTTTGCTGCTGTTGATATTTCTTACTATTTCTGCCGGTTTCCTAGCCGTGGTCGATTTCGTTGTGGTCGTGGTCGTTTTCATCGTTCGTGTTCCAGTAGTGGTCATCTGAAAATTAAGAAAATCATATATTTTGGCACTGCACAGATTTTAATCTATTTATTTGTCTATTTATTATTACAATGAATTAGATATGGGACGCTTTTCGGAAAAGTATTTTACTCTTGCACTTGATAACGTATCGGTCCAGTATACAGGGTGAATCTTAGAGTGGCGGCCATATTTTTGGGGTTAATAGTACTAGTCGTCATGAATATGAATCCGAATTTTTTTTTTGTAGGTTGTAAAATGGCCGAGTAATGAATTTTTTTAAAAAATTCGTGATTCATGTATAATTCTTGTAATTCTGGCGCCGCTGGGCAAGCACTTGCTGCATTACGTGTGGCTGGTCGACAGTGTTGCCAAGTGTAGATGATATAAAACCAATCGATTACATTTTCACTTTTCATTAATAATCCAGAGATACCCAATCACGAGAGAGAGATAAGGGTACCTAGTGAAAATGAAAAATTAATTAATTCAATTGGATAAACAGGTTTATTGAAATACGCAGTTTTAACTTCCATAATGAAAATTGTAATACAAAACAAAATGAAAAAGCCGGCTGCATAGTCTGCATAATTTTTATGACACAAAATGAAAAAGATTTTAAAAACAGAATTAGTTAATAGGAATTTTACCACCCATCAGCTGTTAGAGTCGCTGAACTCTTTACAAACTATGACACTGACCTAGTTACAAGCAGGTGCATTAACAAAAAAGAGCGATAAAAAAAAGGTTCTCCTGAAATGCAAAAGCCGCGTACGGCGAAGCGTGCCAGTAGTTTTTCTATGTTTTAGTTTTAGTGTTAGTGACCAGTCAGACAGCAGCTAGTGTGGTTTATTGTGATTATAAAATTAAATAGTTTAAGTTTTTAGTGAAATTTATAAAAGTGGAAGTTTTGTGTTTGTGTTTAATAATTGAGTGAGGTGTACCTTCTACGTGTGTGTAGTTTTATTTTAGTGGTGTTTTAGAGGCGACTTTTATCTGTGGGGGCACATGAAAAGTATGGTGTACACGATTCCTGTCAACAACGTTGAAGAATTACGGGAAATAGTAGAAAACGCTGCGAATTACATAAGGCAGAATACGGACTTCAATAAAGTTAGAGATTCTATGATGCGGCGAGCTACAGCGTGTTTGGAAAATAACGGAGGACAGTTTCAACACCTGCTATGAGAAATGCCAATCCAAGATAAGTAAAGATTTATTGTTATTAGAAAAAATAATTTTCTGTTCATTATTTGTTACTAAGTATTAAGTTTTTTAATTATTACTTTTTTTATTGTTACACTCACGGAGAATAGTTTTTACTTTGTTATTGTTTAGATAGTTCATTTTATTTAGTTTCTTGTTTGCTTTACTATTAAATTCCCCGTATTTTATTTCAATCATGAAGTTTGGCAACAACGCACTGTTCAAGACAGGCGTGTGCGTCTCAGTTCTTAGACGTTACTCTCGCTAGCGCATTCCACTGGCGGGGTACCCAAATTCAAATAAAAAGGGTTTAAACAATATTCATTTTTCATAGCGCGTTAAAAAAAAAATATGTGGTTGTGTGTTCCCATAGTTGAACGGAGTCGCCTCCTGTAAATATGGCCGCCACTCTAAGATTCACCCTGTATAGAAAGTAGGCTTTTAGTTTGATGCACGGGCAGATCTGGGCGTTTCTCGAATACAAAGTACTTGAAAATGGTACTCAAGTACTTAATGTACTCATGAGTACAGATTTTAAAATGTAATTGAGTACATGTACTCGTTGCGATTTGCATATGTACTCGGAGTACTTGAAAATTCTATTCACATGCCACATGGCAAAATAAAAATGCAAACATAGACCTGTCTGTATTTATAAGTTCGCATGATATCACTGCGTGTATCGTGAATTAGTTAAGGTAGTTAGATTGGAAAGTAAGTATATGTATAAGTTTATTCAGCTGCAACTGTCTTAAATGTTATAGTATAAATTAATTAACACAAATTTAGTACATTGCTGCTGCTATACCATCTTCATCACCAATCAAGAGATTCTTTTCCTTTGTGTCAATTATCAATGCTACCAAATGTCATGCATTGACTGACGACAATTTTGAAAAACTTGTTTTGTAAAAAAACTGTGTCAAAAGCGTATTTTAATAAAATAATTGTTTTATAAAAGATAACGGTAACGTAAGCAAACTTGACAGCCCTGCAATTTGTATTTATTATTTGATGTTTTTAATATATTATTTCACAATGGTGTACTCCAGGACTCATATTGCACGAGTACAAAAGTACTCGAAAAATTCAAGTACTTTTGGGGAATCAACTCTTACTGAATGTACTCGAAATATTTTTCAAGTGTACTCGTACTCGGAAAATGTACGAGTACATTTGTATAGTACTCGGCCCAGCTCTGCGCACGGGCATGTTCTTTGTCATTTCATGCATGCAAAGTTCTTCTTAATTAAAGAAGCGTGTTTTCCATATAAATCTTCCATCTTTAAAGTCATGGAAAACAATAAAATGTTGTGAAAAATTATTAAATAAGAACACATTTTCTTTGCACCATAGGAAAGGGCATACTTTCAGATTTCATTTGATATAATTATGTTTAGATTTGTTAAGCTCGAGTGTTTGTAAAATCTAATTCTTCTGATAGACAACACAACATGGATATTATTTCCAATAGATTTTATTACACATATTACATTAATTTATTAAAATTCATAGAACAACAAAATTAATTATTTAATACTTGATTGGTCAGATTGAAGTTTACAAACTGGAAAGAACATAAAAATGGCTGATTTCATATGTTTGCAGTTGCAAATATAAGAGCGTAACGCTGAATTTTGAATGAAACAACCCATATTTATCTGATATTTAATACTTCTTTCTTAATCAATAAAATTTTTCATTCACACTTACTTTGCTTTCTATTTTACGAGTGGTACTAGATGTGGTTCTTGTTGGAGCAGAGACTGTTCTAGTAGTGCCAGTCACAGTTCGTGAGGCCGTTAATTTGTTGGCGCTTTCTTTGATCTGCTTCTCTGTGTCAGGGGCTTTGCTAATAGTTTTGGTTAAAGGTACCCTTGGTCGTGACAAAGTGGTGGTAGGAGGTTTAGGCCTGGGGGGTGCCGATGCCACTTTGGGTGGAGTTTTTGTAGGAGACTGAAATAATAAAAAGAGGTTACTGAATTTGGTAGGTAATACATTGACTGCCTGAGTCAGCCATTTAGCAAATCTCTCAGTTAAAAATGGGACGTGTTTTATTTACTTTGTGTCACCACTTTAACATATCTTAGATTACATGAATTTAATTGTATTAATAAAATTATTATATTTGAAAATTTGTTCTTATATCGATGAGATTAGGAAAAAATGAAAAATCAAAAAATATAATAATATCAATGACAAATTTAAACTATAAAGACATGGAACGACATTGTTGTAATAATTGAAGCAAGAAAATGTATAAAATGCTGCCAGAGGACGATACTGTTCTTTCTCTGTTTCTTTACTGATACTACTGGTTTTAAATATTTAATACGTTTTTTGGAATAACTTTAAAGCAATATTGTAATATATGTTTTAAGGATACTATTAACAGAGTAAGAAGAAAATTTAATGTTGCCCTCTGGCAGTGTCCAACCGCATTTTATACATTTTCTTGCTTCAATTACAACAATGTCGTTCCATGTCTTTATAGTTTACATTTGTCATTGATAATATACAGAGTACTACATAATGCCGGTTTTCCACCAAACGGACTAGTCGAGTTTCTGTTTTGTTCGTGTTTTATTGAAACACAGAAAACAGAAAACAAAACTCGGACAAATTCGAAACTCTGTTTCCACCAAGCAGACAAAGTCTTGTCGGAGTTTCGTGTTTTGTTTCAGTTCTTTTCCACCAAACGAACTAGTGTGTTTCAAAATGTTTAGTGAAGATGATTTTCTTATCATTGCTAGTGGTTGGTTTGCGCTGCGTTCAATGGAAGAGGAGTAAGTATAATTTTCAAAACGGACTAGTCGAGCTTCTGTTTTGTTCGTGTTTATTGAAACACAGAAAACAGAAAACAAAACTCGGACAAATTAGAAACTCTGTTTACACCAAGGAGACAAAGTATTGTCGGAGTTTCGTGTTTTGTTTCAGTTCTTTTCCACCACGAACTTTCGTAATAAACTTTTTTTTCCAAACTTAAAAATACAAAATTTGAGGGAGGGGTGACATTTATAACCAATAACCCTGTACACGTCTGATTCAAAATCTATTTATTTTGAACATAAAAAATTTACAAAACATGAATTGGAAAATGGACGCGGATAATAATATAAATAATTAATAATCCACCTTGGATGTCTCCCCTAGATTGGCACTGCATTGTATATTGTATAGATAACGTCTACTTATTATTTTTTAACTACACTAATGCACTTTCAAACAGAAAAGAAACTGGAAACGCACTAAATAGAACGCAACTTGTTTCCACTAGACAGACGCAGTTCGTAAACACGTCGAAACTCTTTCATGTTTACCGCTTCCGAACAGGACTCGAAAAACAAAACAGCAACTGTCGCAAAAACCTCGAATCTTTAAAATGTTTGTAAAAAGTTGCAGATTTGTTTATTTCGACACTAGTTTTTGTTTTGTCCATTTGGTGGAAAACCGGCATAAAACAGGTTTCTCTTCGCTTCTGACAAAGTTTTACCATTCGCACATTAATTAAGGTAGCCCTTTCAAAATTATTTTCAATCTGATTTTCGAAGGGATATACTGAACTGAACTGTCAATTTAATGTTTTTAATGTTTTTCTTCTTTTGTAATGAGGCGTTTTTAAGGTATTTTGCAAGTCAATATTATTTCTGTCAAAAGAAAAATTCGTTTGTTACGAAATTACATAAACAAATTATCAACATCCAAATATCAAAAAAATCAACACCCCGTATTTCCGTTAGGAATGGCTATAGAGAAATTTTAGAAGGGATATGTCGTGATTTCATCAGAACTTTCCCGACATGATAATCGTGTTTTTGGTGCATCGTTTTGTTCAGACGCAAATATCTCGAAAACTAATGCCTCAGTCAAAATTTTACATGAGCAAGTTTTTTTAGAAAATTAACCGTAAATTATCCCCTTCAGACCCCACGTACATGTACATGTACATGAAATTGGAGGTAACGTAACAAATGCATACAAGCGTTAAATATCATTTGGGACCAAATGTCCACATCCACGTACATTACTTTTAACAAATTGAGGTACATGTGGCGACATCTATCACTTTTGGTTAGAATTTGTTTGAAGCCAATGTCAATGTGCATAGTATCCGCGATAACACGTTGGCGTCGGTGTGTTTTAGAGAGTTTTTAGACGATAAGCTAGATTTTTTTTGAAGTGACAACCAGCGTAGTGTTTTCCTAAAGGTATGTACTAATTATTTAAAAAATAGTTTAGTCTTTTTCACACCGCAACCACCTAAAACGTTGATTTGAAATTGTATGTACATGACCGTGTACATTGGGACCTGGTAGTGCAAAACTATTTTTAGGTTATGTACACAGTCATGTACATTGGGTTCAAATACTTATCAAGGTAAAGTTGTTTATTTAGATTTTTTTCTGTTAGAAACCAAAAAAATGGAGAAAATGAAAAAGAAATATAATCTGGATAATCCTAAAGATGTAGATGAGTTGATAAATATGGTAGAAAATGGAGATCTATCAGATATAGAAGATATTGGGTGTGGAGAAGATGAGGAAGACGGGAACATAATCGACGAAATTCCAGCTCAAAGTAAGGCCAGGGATAAATTATATTTCCAAACTCGATGAAGTTATAGATGCAACCGACCATATACCTCAATTTGATAACAACAAAGAAGCTACTCGATGCAAAAATGTCAATTGTACAGGAAGATCTCATGTATTTTGCGACAAATCCAAAGTACATTTGTATGTCTTCTGAAAGCCAGAAATTGTTTTGCAGCTTTTCATCTGCAAAATTGATAATTTATTTGAATTAAAAATATTTCGTATTTGTCTTGTTTGTCTAAAAATTATTGTTTGTGCAATAATTCACAATAAATATTCATGAAACAATTTGCAATTTCCCTACCATTTCGGACCCAATGTACATGCGTATGTACATTCTGAAACTATCCTGAAATTTCAGAATTAAGATATTTGGGCATTAAGTATGTGCTATTTATGTCAATTTACATTAATTTTTAAAGGCATTTATTTTTTTGTTTGCGAAAAATAATTCAGGTCTGAAGGGGTTATGAAAATCTGATCAGAATTGCGAAAAAAATTAGTGCACATACTTTTTCCCTTAAAATTATGTCGACGTGACCACACCGCACGCCACTGGCGCGCCTCAGTTCAACTCTGAACCATAACAAAGATGGACCCTCACAACCTAACTATGTGTACCAAGTTTGGTTTCCCTATCTTTAATATTGTGGAAGTTATTAAAGAAAAACCAAAAATAAATTAAATTTTCAACACCCTGTATCTCCTTTAGGAGGCTCGATAGAGAAGAAATGTTAGAAGGGGTATGTCATAATTTCATGTGAACTTTCTGTACCCGAAGTTTGTCGGTTTAAAATCGGGACACCCTGTATATATTGTTTAAATGTTATTTGTGGCAATTCATAAATTATTTCTCTTCCTTTTCTTTTTTGGGATTTATTACCACATTCCTTGGGATTCCTATCCAAAAAAATTCGATTTATCTAAAAAATATTCAAATTAACCAGTTTAAAACTGGGAAATAACCTCTACGCCTTTGACGTAATGTCAGAGGATCAGTTAGAGGGTGTTTTTGACAACTAATGGGAATTAAATTAATACAAAAATGCTGCGCTGACGTTTCGGAAACTATATCCGTTTCCTTTTTCAAAGTTTAGGCTTTAGATTTTTATGTAACGTGTAGAATAACACGGCATAAAATAAAAATTGTTTATATCATTTCCATAGATACTTACCATAGAAATGTTGAAAATATACTAATACTAAATAATATTAATTTTATTGAGTTCTTCTCTCAACATTGGTAACCAAGTTGAACAAAATTCTACCGAACAATTTGATACGCATTTATCTTCATTAAGTAAAATTATTGCAGATTCTTTGATTTTTCTTTTTTTGTTGTCTGCTTCTTTGGTCAAAATTTTTGCTGAATCCCATTTTATCCTGTGATCGTTTTCCCAAGCATGTTCACAAATTTTAGATTGTAATAAACATTATGTGGGTGAATCATCTAGACCACTTAATGTACGATTGGGCGAGCACAAAAGTTATATTAGAAAAGGTGATATTGAAAAATCTAAAATTTGTGAACATGCTTGGGAAAACGATCACAGGATAAAATGGGATTCAGCAAAAATTTTGACCAAAGACAACAAAAAAAGAAAAATCAAAGAATCTGCAATAATTTTACTTAATAAAGATAAATGCGTATCAAATTGTTCGGTAGAATTTTGTTCAACTTGGTTACCAATGTTGAGAGAAGAACTCAATAAAATTAATATTATTTAGTATATTTTTCAACATTTCTATGGTAAGTATGATATAAACAATTTTTATTTTATGCCGTGTTATTCTACACGTTATATAAAAATCTAAAGCCTAAACTTTGAAAAAGGAAACGGATATAGTTTCCGAAACGTCAGCGCAGTATTTTTGTATTAATTTAATTCCTATTAGTTGTCAAAAACACCCTCTAACTGATCCTCTGACATTACGTCAAAGGCGTAGAGGTTATTTCCCAGTTTTAAACTGGTTAATTTGAATATTTTTTAGATAAATCGAATTTTTTTGGATAGGAATCCCAAGGTATGTGGTAATAAATCCCAAAAAAGAAAAGGAAGAGAAACAAAAATATATGTTTAAAAATGACATTTTTTTAACATTAAAAAAAAGTTTTTCGGAATCTGTAAAATGTCAATTTTTGTCGATATCTCGGAAATGGTTAGAGATATCGAAATGTGGTTTTCACCAATCGTAGTTTCACAAAAATCGAGCTCTAGACTAATATGTCAGTTTTTCTCTACCTGGTCTGGAAATAGGAAAACCAGCCAAAATCAAGCAATTTGGGGCGCCCTGTACATAACTCTAGTTAGAATTAACAAAAATAAATACTTCTCAGAAAATCAGTTTTGGCAAAATTTAACTCAAACCACTTGATCACTTCTGAATTTTTCTCGCTTACATCCCAGCAACCAGAAAAGTGATTTCACTTAAAATTGATACTTTGGGGTTTTAAATGGTGCTCTTGATGATGATGAAACCGAAATTTGAATAAAAAAATCGCTAATACTTTTTTTGAAAAATCGTTCAAACCTTCCTTAAAATTGTACGCTACTGACATACCGGGTGGCCACGAGACTAGGGTCATGCTTATATCTCTTTCAATAATGATCCGATTTAGACGAAATTTGGTACAAGGATATTAGACCTAATTTCGTATTGACATGCAGATATAGTCAAAATGGCCGGAGCGTGGCACTGGAAAGCAGCTCTTAAGTGGGTCACATTGCATGTATTTAGGTTGCAAATAATTCACCCGTTCAGAACTTCTTAGGGGAAGGATTTAGACTAATAAAATTTACCAGGTTCTTGAGAAATAATTTCAAGATCACCACGGAGTTGAAAAAGATGTGTACTTCCTAATGTTCAATTCACACTATATTGTTAATAAGATTAAAGATTCAAACGTAAAAAAGAGGGTAATCTATAAGGTTGAGTCCTGAAAACTATACCTTCATTGCAGTACTTGTTTTTGTAGTTGTACCAACACTAGTTTTATTTGCTAGAGTGGTAGGTCGAGGCTTGGAAGCTGTACTAGTTGTAGTTGCTGTAAGACGGGTCGTAGTTGTCCGTGCAGTGGTGGTAGTCAATCTTGGAGCCACTGATCTTGAAGTAGCAGTTTTTGTGGGACTTAATTTAGCAGTAGTGGCTGGCCTTGGTGTTGAGGACTTTGCAAGAGACGATTCTGTGGGTTTCTTAGAAGTCAACGTAGATCTAACTAATGATTTTATATCTCCATTTGCGAGAGGCTTCTTTTCTGTAGATTTTAGAGTAGATGCGGGTCTTGGTCTAGAAGAGGCTTTGGCAGATGGTGGTTTGGGTGCAGAAGCAGTCATAGGTTTTGCGGTTCTAATGACAAAGAAATAAAAATATTAGTATTGCAGAAGTATCAAAACAACTCAACCTGTCTAAGAGTGAGTTAACATAATAGCATTTCATAATACAACAGTTGGCACTACAAAGCGTCTCTTTTAATATGTATAAGTATATAATTTTTGACAATTTAATTTATTTAAGAAATTGTAAACTAGCGTTAAATGTAGGAATTGATTATGCAAAAAGGCTAATCCACTACACTCTGCCAATAATAATTATAAAAAAATCGTTTCGACTCAAAATGCCTATAAATATATATAAATGTAGGAATTGATTATGCAAAAAGGCTAATCCACTACACTCTGCCAATAATAATTATAAAAAAATCGTTTCGACTCAAAATGCCTATAAATATATATTATGCATTGGTATACGCCCTATTATTATTTTGTTTTCGAAAATATTTGCGTATTCTTTTTATTAAAGTAGGAGGAAAATTGAACAACAGATATCAAATTTTATTAAGAAATTTTGATATTTTATAAAGATATACCATTTCGTATTTTTATTTTACGTTGATTTGTTATTTAAAAAATTTCAAAACTGTATGCCTAATCTAACTGTTATAACCGCTAATAGCTCTATGTCCTTCTAATTTTGTTGTTAAAAATTGGTTGCTTAGGGGACATAAAGCCTATTTTGACATGGTTTGCAGTGTGGCACGAGTATACTTTTTAGAGCCGGATATAGCAGATGCAGTGCAAGTGTTACGTCTTGTATATTCTGGTTGGCGATAGAAACAGACTCTGCCCCATTAATTTTATGGCAGCGCAGAACGGTGCACGCAATAGTCAGTTTTACACGATGGAATTAATGAAAGTTGTGATAGCTTCAAAAAAATTTGTTTATTATATGTGTTACATTTTATACTACAGCTATACTATTATACATTTTCAATTTTGGACTTTTAAAAATAATACTTATTCCCGCGAAAATTTAAACGTTTCTTTATTCAGTTCGCACTGCGCAAACTCACAATACTTTATTTCCGGCCATCTAATTTAGACGACCAGCCGATTGCCTGGTTTGTTTACGTTTATATTCGTTTTTAGGTTAGTTATTTCCACATACCTACTTAAAAGAACGTACGTGGTTATTTCAGGCAAAAAAGTTTAGTTTGTGATTTGCTGGAACAATTTCACATAGGTTACTCCACTGGATAAAAATACGAACTACTCAATAATAGTCAAATCTGCTTAAAGAGTCGTTTACTTTCCGGTTTCCACCACTGTACATGATTATTAATTAACATCTATCGTAAGATTACTTTCGGTTCTTTTTACGAATAGTCGTGGAATGTTCAAGCAATAAAAACTATACCAAGTCAAGTACCTACATCTTGTTTTATTTTTATTGAGAAAAATCTTTAAAAACCATATCATTTGTTAGAAAGCGAGAATTTAACTATAAGTTTTAACATGTCCAAATAAATAAAACGTGTTGTTTACGTACCTATTTTTTTTTTATTTTCACAAAGTTCTATTACAGCTCGTATAAGAAAGTTATGAGAGATATCAATATAATATAAAATAGAATGCTTTATTCATCATTTCAATACATTTGGTAAATCAGTAGAAAAAATAGATTTTCAAAGCCCTACGTGTTGCATATAACAAATTTGTAAAGAACATTAAAACAACGATAAGTAATAAATACCATTCTCAACGAAAACATCCTCGGATCCTATGTGGAGGACTATAAAGCTACTTCCCTTGCCCGATGAATTTTTTAACACCGTCATTAAACCTCGGATGAAAGCCTGCCTTGGAGTCAGGATTGCCGTGTTCTTCCATACTTTGCTTACAGTATGGCCAGCGTTTACCCAAGTCTCATCTAAAAAGTACAATTTCTTATGTTCTCCTAGGCATTTCCTGATGTCTCGCAGGAATCTTCGCCTCCAAGCGATAATCTAATTTTTTTCCCTTAGAACACTATTACATGACCTTTTTGAGAACCTATAATGAAGAAATAAAAAGTCCGTTTTACCTCGAAGCCTCTTATTAATAGCCACAAACTACTCCGTTTAAGATGAGGTACATAATAAGTCATGCACTGCTGCTAAAATTTTGTTTATAGATGGTGGTTTATTTCTTAAAAAAAAAAAAAATAATGGAATATACGCCTGAGAGCACTTTTAGTTCCTTCATATTGTCCAAAATTGCCCTCGGTGGTACACTTTTGGTGGTTGAAGTTCGTGTGTTTGTTTGTATTCACTAAGAACATTATAAACACTTGCAACATTCACACCTGCTGCCGTTGCAGTGAACTCCATGCCTTCCATCTTTGGGACCCCTTCAGCCATGAGTTTTCGATTTAACCTTAAAAAAAAAACACCCAAGGTTCTAACATTTAATCAATATTAATCGTTTGCATTACCTACTTACCTTAATATTTAATACACAAAACATATAAGGTTAATCCTTATACGTACCTTCACAAAAATGAATAAAGAAATTTGAAATTTCACAAAGAAGAATGAATATGGCAGTTGACACTGTTGACAGTGAGGCCAGCTCTCCATTTATTCGCAATTTTTAATATGTTTAGCGTTTATACGTTTCGCGGCAATGATAACATAAGCTGAATGGTCTGTTGCCAAAATACATTAGTTTAATAAGGGACGTGAGTATTGTAGTCGGCCTGTGTCAAATCTAGTGGTTGCTTTGTAATTCGGGTTCTATAAATATGACCGATAGAGAAATTCCATTCAAATGTAGCGGACACTTTTGGGGCGGAGTCTATTTCTATCTGATCGCTGACCAGAGTATAGCAATATTTTCAAAATAAAAAAGTTATTATTATAGTCTGTCACCCGTTTTTTTGAAATTAGAAAGAGATGAAAATTTTAGAGCTCAGAGGAATTGGACAGATTTTTTAAAATAGGCTATGACAACAATCAACTGCTTCAACATAACTCCCTTCAAAAATTTTACTTTGAGAGGCCATAACTTTACCCCTTTGCGAAATGCAAAACCTGTACGCCACGGATGGAAAGCGGAAAGCTTCGATTAGAATATCTGCAAATTCCGTTAATTAATTTTTATATGGAATGGGATTTTTTTTAAAAAGAGTTTATATTCACTGGCGGCACTGGCGCTGTAAAATTTTTTCCCAGAGGAGTTGAAAAGAAAATATACAGACAGTCCGAATGAATCGCAGGTTAGCCACTGGGATCGGGAAAAAAATTCTAATGGTCGGTTTCATGAACGAGGATTAACACACAACACTGCTTGACACCAGTGTCCAAACGCCAGCGCGTTTCATAGATCCGTGTTATTGCGTAAGTGGTGTCATTAATTGCACCGTGTGGAACACGTGTTGAACACCTCGACAACGCAGAATTTATCGTGAAATTTGTAGGTTAGTTCATGTTTGTATTTGTGGTTCGAAGTTCTGTCTGCTATCTGTCATACATAATATAGGTTTTTGAATATATTATTTATAAACTAATAAGATGCATACTGCAGCACGCCTTTTCGTTTTACATGAAAAAACTATCAGTTGTAATTTTAATTATTGCTTTTTTTATTAAAAATCAAAGTTGTGCTCTTTGTCCTATTTTTTGCCTATTGAGTACTAGCTACTTTCTTCCAAGCACTGTTTTTGTCTTTAATAGAAACGCCATCCGTTATTTCATTCTCTATTATATTTTTTTTATTATTTTCAAAACATCTATTTTCTATATGTGTAATGATTTTCGCTAGCCATTATATCAGGCATCCATTTTATATCACAAAGTAAACAACAATTTCCTACAGCCAAATAATAATTTATCGGCGATTGTTTAAATAAACCAACTTAACGTATTTTTAAAATTCAATTATAGGGTTTTAGGATGGCCCGCTCTAGAAACAATCAAGATTGACCTGTAGATTGCATTTGATCTGCTCGAGATCTGTCACGATTTCAATTTATTTCAATATCACCCAAACAGGATTTTAACGCAGACCGATCCTGCCATGGATCAAGGTTATGAATCCTCTTTTTGACATAACCTCAGTTATCAGTAGGCTCTACCACAGACTACCTAACTATATACATTAAATCACAGAATAACAACACACTCTTGTTTTGATCTTGCTTGATCTGCCTTGAACTGTGAGAGCGGGTGAGAGCGATCTAAGATTGATCTAAATCAGATTTGAGCTCCAATCGAACATGAAGATCTGAGCCGGAGCAGCTCACCCGAACATGATTTTACCGAAAGGGCGCTCTCAGAGCGCTCTAGAGCAGCCATCCGAAAACGCTATTAGTTTTCATAGGTTAAGATTGACAGCCGCTATTGACAAAAGTCCATAAATAAATCGGATTTGTTGAGGGAGTTACTAAACAGCACTGTATTCGTAAATCCGCGTGTTGAACTCTGTGCTCAATACGGAGTTGTTGTCTATAAAACGCAATGTTGTAGAAATCTAATGTTAACCCTCGTGTTAACCCTTGATCCAGGGTTCGTCAATCTTCGTGTTGAACACTCGTTCATGAAACCGGCCATTAAAGTAGTTCAAATTAAGCATAAGTTAGCTACTAAAATTCATTTGCGTCGTAAAAAGTAGTTCAAATGAATCTTAGATTAGCCAAAATAGTTCAGAAGTACAGGGATTGAGAAAAATTCCACCACCAATATCCATACCGGATCGATTTAATAACCCCAAAGATACTAATTCATCGGAGTAAAAACAAAATTCATAAAAATACCAGGTCCATACAGCCTGGAAGCCCTGTTGTCCTAACCTTCTTCGACCCCAAGACCACTATTGGACTCAACACCTCTTCTGGGATCTCTACATTTGATCCATTAAATAACCCCAAAATAAAACATATTTACTGACGCCTTGCAGAGATAGGTAAAACACGGTCTGGGTGTCTCACCTATCCTCTAAGTGTGGTGCCATTTTAATTAATAATAGCCTTGTTCGTAGAGTAGTCAGAAATCATCAGAAACTGTCCGACGCATGCGCATTTGGTTGTAGAGTTGCGCGTGTTAAGTCAAAGCACTTTTAAATTTCAGAGCTCTATTAAAAATCACATCTCTACAGTCATCAAACTATCACAAATCGGTTCTACGAACAAAGCTAATGTAATGTCTCGATAAAATTTGAAATCTGTCGATTTTCCTCGTTTTTAGGGTAAACAAATTATATACTTTATAAAAAAATTGGGGCAATGCTTGTTTTGAATTTTTTTTTTTTGTAAATTATAAACTTCAGCTTTATGCTCCATTGATAAAATATGCTAACTAAAATTTTAATAATATTGTTAGATTTAATAATGCGGAAGCCACTGTATTGAATTTATGACAATGTCAAACAGATGAGAGACCCGCCGTGCGTCGTCTCTTTTGACCAAGACAGGTTCAACTGTGTGAATGTCATATTTTCTCATAGCCACCTACGGCACCTAGCTCCCATGTTTGTACTTTGCGATACTATTGTATACATATCATTGTCATCAAAGTCACAATACGTTTTGTGAAATATAATAATAGTTAAAAACAGTTATAAAAGAAAAGAATAAAAAACAATATTAAAACGGCGGAGTTCAACTACTCGAGATCGTTGCTTCTCTATTCAACCTAATAATAAACCACAATGCATATACAGTGTGACCCATTTGAAAGCGTGTAAAGTGGCTATTTTTGGTCCGATTTTGATCAACTTTCTTTTGGATTGTTGCTCATGGAAAACTGCATTTTGTGGCAAATTGATGTCTATCACAAAAATCAAGGCTTACTTTGCAATTTTTTTAGAGCGAAAATTCGAAAAACCATATTAGCGATTTTTTTACGTGAAAACTAAGTACGCCAATGTGTTCAGCGTCCCCTAAAATGGGTCTGTACCAAATTTCATAAAAAAATATCGCATGTTTAAAACTGATATTATTACTTTTAAAAATTAATTTATACAAGGAAATGCATTGTGAACATCAAATCAAGTAACTCAAGTGAATAAAAGCAACTCATAAACAAATTATTTTATTGAGACGATTATTTGTTTCTGGGTATGGTATACAGGGTGAATTTGAAATACACTGGATAATTTTAATCCGTTAAGCTCTATGGTCCGTAAAAATTCTTAAAAATAGTCATTTGTAAAATAAATGAAATACAGCCAAGAAAACAATTTTTGAATATTTATTTAATATTCACGACGCTCCTGCCTGAGCAAAACAGCTGATGTGTGTAGCGACATAAATGCCTGTACCCCCACTCTTCTTAGCTATCGTGTTGTTGTGTTGGCGTAGTTCAGCCTGTGTATCCATGATGTCGAGTGTGAATTTTTCCTAGTGTTTTAGATTTCAGTTTTGTGTTCGTAGTTACCACGTTGCCAGCGTAGTTCAGCCTGTGCATCCATGATGTCAAGTGTGAGTTTTTCCTAGTGTTTTATATTTCAGTTTTGGTTTTACTTGGTAAACACAGTGAATACTGCGTAGAGGTATTTGTTCGTAACCAAGTCAATGTCAAGTTCACCGGTCAGTGTATCCCCAGTGGGACGAGTTTAGGGTTTTTGTGTTAAAACATTAACTATGAAATTTTGAAATTAAAACACTGCGAATTCATTAAGTATGCTATAAGAAATTACAGATTAAAAATATTCAGTGTATTTTAAATTCACCCTGTATATTAATTTTTAAAATATCAATTTTTAACATGCAATATTTTTGGATGAAATTTGGTACAGGGCCATTTTAAGGGAGGCTGAACACAGTGGCGTACTTAGTTTTCACGTAAAAAATCGCTAATATGATTTCTAGAATTTTCGCTCTAAAAAATTGCAAAGTAGGCCTTGATTTCTGTGATTGACATCTACCAAATGCAGTTTTCCATTAGCAATAATCTAAAAAAAATTAATCAAAATGATCAAAATCAGACAAAAATTTACCTATGTTAAAAAATAGCCACTTTACAGGGGTGACCCGCTTTCAAATGGGTCACACTGTATATCTATAATTTAATAATTATAATAAGATGTAAAATATGAATTTTGCCATAGTAGTAGTCTAGTAGATAATCCAACAAAAGAGAGTTGGATATTAAAAATTAAAACATAATTTTTACGTAATAGATGCTATTAAACAAATCAAGGTAAGAAATTATGTGCAGATATTAAATCTCGCATTTTAAACTGAAATGTATCAATGGACAAAGTTTTAAATTGAATATTAGTCCCCTACTGATCATTCCTGACTGCCACTTCTCTCGCGGTTTCTGTTTTAGAGTTATAGTCTGATGACATCATATGACTAAAATTTAAATACCTAAACAGAATTGGTGTTAAAATTTACAAATACGATTTTTTGACCAGACAAACAAAAAAAAAACGTAGGGTACGCCCACTGGCACATTAAAAATATAAATACAAATAAAAACTGAAATAATACAAGAAAACCATACCCAATTTTTGCAGGAGCAGTTTTAGGAGATGCACTTAACCGACTTGCCTCCTTCGGAGCTACTGAGGTTTTGGTACTTGTCTTCGTTGTAGTACTCTTGGTGGCAGGAAGTTTTTTTACTGGTGATGCGCCAGGTTTCTTCTTTTCGTCCTTTTCTAACTTTGTGGAAGCAGCTGCAACAGCAACTGCGGCAGCTCCCACAGCGATCATTTCTGCTGGACCACTCTCTTTTTTTTCTGCTGGCTCACTCACGGGCTCTTCAGTAGGAGTTATGGGGACATCTTCTTGTTTACTTTCTTCTGATGGAGTAACAAGTGTTTGCTCAGCATATTCTGGAGTGATATTATCAGTCTTAATCTCGATTTGTTCCCCTGCCTCCAAGGGTTTAACGGAACTAGATAGTGAGTAGTCTAACATATGATGGATTGTTTGTTCATTAGAACGTTCCCCAAATTGATCGCTAATTTGGTATACACATTTTTTCATGTCTTCAGTTTCTTGTTCAGTAGGGCTTAGAGGCGAGGCTACATCTGGAGGCAATGAACGATCTAAGAATGAATTTACATCGGTTGTGGCTACTGATTCTGTATCTGCATTAGGCTGTGCTGGAGAAATTGGTGGTGTAGATTCACTTGTTGCCGCTAAAGGTGCCGTTGCCACAATTGGTTCAGAAACAATTTCTGCAAACATAACAAATACCTATTCATATCATTTATCAATTATCATATCTATAAATATTAATTTGTCAAATATAACAGTGCTCTCAGACGATCGAGTAATTACGATTTTTTTGGATATTATTGGATTTACATGAAAGATAAAAGTTATTCTTTTATAGATGTCTGTCTTAAAATACTTATAAAACCAGAAATTATCTTACGTTATGTTCAAAAATTACATTCGGCTTGGTTTCATAACCAAAGATGTGGGTTTATTAACCCTTTAATTGCTGTGGGTAAGTACACTAGCGAAAATTCTGTGAGCCACTAGTGCTCTGGATGAGTATATTCACTTGCCTGCATTTCTAAATGCTCATGCAGAGATATCTCGTATACGACTTATAGCTAATGTGGAACTAGATTTTCAAATTTACTGCTTATAAAGGCCATATGATGACAGTTAGGTGCCTCGCCAAGAGCAGTTAACGATTTGTCCGAGTGTAGGAGCCACCTATTTGCAACAAGTGGCTTAAGCTTCTTTATAAATTGTGTAAAGAAAACAAAATGACCAGTAAATACCTTACAAATATTGAATTAGAAGTATTGTTATTACAAAGTGGTGATGAGTTAGAGAGTGAACAAAGCGATTCAGGTAGTTCAGATACACAATCAGAAAATTTCGCGAGTTTCACAGTAAGTACGTTCTTAGTTTTTTTCGATGTAAACTGTAATTTTGTCCAATTTTCAGATATATTTTTATAAATACAAGTTCAATATCAATTAATATTTTATTTATTTACTAATATAAAATAAAAAATATGTAACGATAATACTCGTCTTGAACACCGTACACCTCCCGCCGGATACAGAAACCATGAAGTAAACTATCCCACAATGCTGTAGACGAGTATTTTCGCAAGCGGTCCCGAACTCGGCAGTGAGGACAGTCAGCTTCAAACTAACTTAGCAGTTAAAGGGTTAATGGTCTTATACTTATTGACTTGTGCATAAACCTACTATTGACTTAAATCATGTATTCAGAACAAAAAAAAGTTTACTATATTGTAAGACTTTACAAAATAGGCGTGTAAACTTTTTTTTGTTTACTCGTGACATGGAGTTTATATCGACTATATTATCAGTATTAGAAATGAAAAAAGTAATGTTTTCAAGAAATTTCTTTACTTTTGTCACCAATTTTTTAAATTACGATTTATTTTACATATTCAGGCGAAATAAGTCTTCTTAATTCACGAAACCAATAGCCAATAGCAACAATTAAAAATTTTTGTGAGAAAGATACTTTTTTCATTTCTAATATAGGATTAAACTTTTTATATTAGTGTTAATATTGTCCTTTTAAAAATTAAGTACTTTTGGTACAGTAAAATTAATAAATCTGTGTATATAGCAGGGTTCTCAGCAAAATCCCAAAATGAAATTACCTGATTTTTACAAGTATTCGAAGTAGAAGAGAAAGCATGGAAACTCAAATAATCACAAACATGACCGAACGCTTCACTATTGCGTCTTGAAATGAAAGCACAGCGTAAAGAAGTAAAAAACAGTATATAACAATGGATTATTAGACTATACTAAACAGACTTCTTAAAATTAGTACACATATAACATTATAAACCTACCTGCAATATCTTGCACAATATCTGTAACCAATGAAGGTTGCTCAACTACAAATTCATCTTCCGTTGTTTGTCTGGGAGGACGAGTCTGTGGAAGAGAACATAATTCATTTTTAAACGAAGATGTGATATTATCTTGTGGTGATTCTAATAAAGCTACATTTTCTTTTGGTTGACAAATTTCTTCAAAGTGCGCCTGGGCTTGTTCAATCAGTGCCTCTTTAATGGTATCTTCTTCGGGTTTAATTACATTTTCAGTAAACTTAGAAATGTCTGCAAAATACATCTCAGATTGTTCGATATCATCTGGTTTAGTGAAATCAGGTGTACCTTCTTCTAATGGAAACACCAAATCCTGTGCAGGTAGAGACGAGGCAACATCTTGTGATAGATCACAAACTTCTTTGGTATGTTCCAGGACGGGAGATTTTGCTTCTGATTGATCAGGTAATATTGACTCTACAATAATATCACATATAGGAGACTTAACTCTGCCAAATTCACAAACTGGGGATCTTAAGACGGGCAGTTCACATACAGGTGCATCGAAATCTTCAAGTTGACAATCTGGTGATTTTGTTTCTGGTCGGTTACAAACTGGCGATTCTAAGTCTGACCTTCCGCTATCTGGAGATTTTGCTTGGAAAAGGTTACTGGTTGGGCTTCGAGGTTTTGGTAGTTCACAAACTTCGGGTGCCAAGTCAGCAAGAAGGGGAGATTTTGGCCCTAGATCATCAGTTACTACAGGTAAAGGAGATGTGCTCTCCGAAATATCCGATTCAGGTTTTAATGAATGAATGGCTTGATGTGCTTCAGGTAAAGGAGAACTGACATTTGATGAATCGGATTCTGTTTGTAATAAGTCATTATTTTCTGTTTGTGATTCTGTAGTTTCTAGTTGCGTTGGCATTTTTGGCAAATCGCTGATTTCAGATAATTCTGGAAGAGGAGATTTTAACTGTATATCTTCCGATTTCTCCACTAGTAAATCAATATCACTGGAAGCCTCAGGATGGGGAGACTTTGCAACTTCTTCATGACTTAAACTGGAACTTGCAGAAGTCAACTGTGTTGGTATTAATTCTACATCTTGAGGCAAACTTTCAGGTTGTGCCTGAAGTAAATCATCAACTTCAGTGGCCTCAAGCAATGGAGATCTTGATTCAGAAGATTCTTCTTTGTAGAATCCTGATGCAGGAGAAGTTGATTCAGATTGTTTATTTGTAGGCTCTGGTGATATCAACTCTACATCACGTGGCAAAGAATCATTATCAGGAGTTCTTGGTTTTTCATGAATCTGACAGAACTCTTGTCCCAGTAAATTTTCATGGCTCGGTTCAGGTGTATTTGAAATATCGCATTCCTCTCCACCTCCTAACAAAACTTTTTCTGCTTCAGACAATTCTTTTTCGGGTTCTAAAGGCGACGCAAGTTCTTTTTCATCATCGTATGAACGCTTATCAAAGTCAATTGTTTGAATAGCATAGTCATTATTCAAAACTAAATCATTAGTTTTCTCATTGTCTTCCAAAGGATAATGTTCGGGCAGATCAGAAATTGTATCATTAAACATTGAGTTATCAGGCTTTTTCAAAAATTCATCTATATTTTCTGGTAAAATGTGCACCTCATTCAAATCGAATGGGTTGGTGTCACCTTTATCGGCATAAAATGACATTGACATGGGATCCGATTCCTTATTTAGAAGATTTATATCTGCAGTAGTGTCCTGGGAACCCACAGATTCATTGAAAGAGGTACCTAATGTGGCAGTGGATTCATCTCCAAACACAGCTTTTGTGGAAAGAGCAGCTTCTGATTGGTCCAAAAATTTAGCAGGTGTGAAAGGTGCGGCATTTGGTCCAAAGTGGAATTCTTCACTTGATGCATTTTTCCTAGGAGTGCTGCCGGGTTGAAATTCAGGGATTTCGTCGATATTTTTTCCATTTAATATATTCTCCATTAAATCAGTGGGTGTTATATTATGATCCTGAAAAAAAAAAAACCTCAAATTACCACAAAACATTCATCAAAAAGGAAGCATAAAAAATGAATGGCATGGCTTACAATTGATGAGCTAATACAATATTAAAAAATAAAAATCAGTGACGTGAACGTGACGTGAAAAAAAATTTCCCATTCTCATCTTTTAGGTAGGTCGTAAAAAGTCGTAAAAATCGGAAAGTTAAGAATTGACACACTTATATAATAAAAAAATTTACACCATAAGTGAAGTAAAAGTAAATTTTACTATTTACTTCAAAGTTTGTTAGTCCTATATCCTCTAATGTCTTAAAAAGACATAAAAACTCTTTTCAGAGCTTATTTGAAAAATCTACATTTAACAATTCAACTCGATTGACATGAAGTCGGTGAGATGTAAATGTGGACCGTGTGGCCCTCTGGTGAAACCTATTGCAATGTGGATTATATTTACCCAAAGCCAATAGTTGATATTTGGCATGCTTGTAGATATTATATTAACTTAATAGTAAAGATAAACAACCGAAACCAAAAAATGGAAGCAATAAGAGTAGAAATTCTATTAGATACAAAGACAAATGTAGTAAGTACTTAGGTATATAGGTTGAAATTAAAAAAATATATATTTTTACTCAAAATCTGCTGTGAATAAATATTCCTACTAAGTGCTTAGCTTTTAACTTTTATGTGTAGATATGTCTACTATAAATTGCTTTTTATTACCTATTATATCTTTTTTGATTTTAATTATTATAATTGTTTTTATGACTCGTCAAAACATGTATTTATGAATAATAGAAATTAATCACACAAAAAAAATTTTTGTTATTTAAAAGAATTAAAATTATTTACTACAAAAACACATTTCAAAATAAGGTGGGTGCCAATTAAATAAATGGGTAACAAATGTTTTCTTAACCTGAAGATTTTAAAGTCAATTGGTTGTTCTTCTTATTTATTTATATATTTGCACATATTGCTTCTACCATGCGATTTTCCGGTTTTATATCGTCGTGTTAATTTTGGTTCAAAGACGTTATGTCAATAAATTGGAAAGTACTGTGAATTTATGATCCGCTTACAACTCTTCAGGTTTGTTCTAGAGCTTAAGGATAAACAAACTAACCTACAAAAAAGCTATGACCGCATTGGGGTAGAACTGCTAAATGCAAATTTAATTGGAAATTCCAAATTTTATTAGTTGTTTGTAGCATTTGCTGTAAGAGATCTAATGCCGGGTCCACACCGCCGTGAACATTGTTAGCTAACAATGTTAGTTAACATTGTTAGTGAAGACAGACCTGTAATAACGATTTTTACTAACATTTGTATTCTAATAACAGTGTTCGCTAACAAAAATCGATGTTCGCCGAGATGGCGGTAACTTCAAAGGAAAAAAATGTTATTATGACCCCGACGATTTGTTTTTGCCCTGTGTTTTTATTTCTTTGTCTTTGTTTAGTTGCATTTTAGTGTGACACTGTGCGTATGGTGGATTGTATGATGGAGTGGAATACACAAAAATGCATTGATTTAATAAAAGAATTTGAAAACCATCAGTGCTTATGGAATGTACGGATTGTTGAATATAAAAATATTATAAAGAAGAAGGACGCATGGCATGATATTGCAAATAACTTGGGATTACTGCAGAAGAAGTTGAGACTAAAATGAAGTCTCTGTTGGCTGCTTTTTCTCGGCAAACTCTCCAAAATGAACTAACATAAAATATGGTGTGGACATCACATGTTAACAAACATTTTTTAATAACAATTGTCCGCAAATACTGTTCGCGAACAATGTGTTAGCTAACACTGTTCACGGCGGTGTGGACCCGGCATAAGAGATCTTACTTGTTACTGAAATAATCAATCAAATAAATCACAGAACGTTTATTGTATGATAAGTTGATTTGACCATGTTATTTCTATGGAGTTGTTTAAAAACAAAATGTAAATTTTTTTTATCATACACAATAAGTGACATTTAATTTTCACTGTTCACTATCAAAAATTCGAACAATTCTGTTTTATTTATGTTTTTCTAATAAATAAGCGTTAAAATAAGTTCTTCTGTGTGCTTTTCAATAAAATTAAAGTTATACAAAAGTCAGTTATTTTTTTTTACTTACCGCCCCAGGGTATTTTTTAGAACTTATCGCTTTGCTGGGCAGTATGTGATTCTTAAATGTACTGTTAATAAATACCATTATTGCAAAAAATATAACATTTAATGTGTTGGGTCTCTATAGTCTTATAAGGTGCTTATAAAAATCAAACAACATACAAACAACAAGGTCAAATAAAGTATAATATAATTCTTGACCGTTCATGATTGTGCCTCTATTTGCAATAAAGTTGTTTTTATTACTTTCATAAAAACTGCTAATTTCATAATTTCATGTTAATGCCATAAACTGATTAGTTAAAAAAATAATTAGTCCGTTTTATTATTTTATATTAAAATTAAATTACCTTTGCAGCAGTTAAGTTAGATTTTTAGTGGTTACGCAAAAATTTCTAATACACAATACACATAAAAATTTTTATTTTTCTTTAAAACACATTATATTTAAAGACAATAAAACAGATTGGCTTGATTGTAAACACTTATAACCTTTTTTCTTGATCTTGTTTATTTATGCAATATCTTATCTGAAGTTAATTATAGTACACTTTATGACCATGTTGATACAGAATGAGCTAAAATTCAAGAAAGATAGCTAATGATCGTATTATTTTGCAATTTAATGTAAAACTGCAAAAACTTTTTATATTAAATTAACAAATTGACATAGTTATATTCTGATAAATTTAATGAAATGTATGATTTAATAGTCTATATATGTTAAGCGTGAAAGGTACCCTGATGTGAAGCGTGTGTCCCTGCTCCATAATCCCTGGGTTAGGGTTTATTTGTTTTTTTTTTTTTGGTGTTGTCGTATTAGGTAAGATGTCGTTAGGTTAGGCTTAGTTACATAATGAATACATTTTATCCTGTAGAAATCAAATCCCATGTGGAAATGTTCGTAGGTGTTTTAGTTAGTCGTAAGTTAGTTTCGTTATCCGAAGCAAAAAAAAAAAAAAATGATTTTGAGGGATTCCTAAGTAATTTTTCTATGCCTAGATCATTAATATTACATTATAATAATAAACAACCACTACTATTACTACAAAATCAAACCATTCTCTTTATTCTACCAAAAAAATAAGCCACGCTTATTTAAATATGACTTACACTATCGCTATGTCCATTACTATAAGAGTCAACCTCACTGGGTCTTGATTTTACTTCCTTTTCAAATTCAACGGGATTAGGCACATTTATATCAATATCGTTGGCTGGTCGCCTCGGGGATTGAGAAATCACTTGATCATTTAATAAAGTTCGACATGCTGGAGATGGGATACTTCGAGTGGGTGAAACTGGAACAAATTCTGCAGCGTTTGGGTTTAACTGAGACATGTTGTCGTCCTCTTCAGGAACTTCGGCAACCTAATTAGGGGTAGAATTATTTCTCATGAAAATATTTGTACCTACACTAAATATGTACAGGTAAACCGCCATCAGCTAAGAAAGAGTGGGTACTTTGGACAGGATTTAAAAATACAAGTGACATTCATGGAATTGATCCCAACCACAAGAAGTAATGGCAGCAGAAGGGAAAACAAGTGCAATAAAACAACCAAGAACAATGTTATCTAGTGCGGAATAAACCGGGTAAAGGAGCTCAATTTATCTCAAATTATGGTGGTTTATCTGTACATTTATGTTAAACAATTGAATTGAAACAGAGATTCATAGATTCATTTTTACAGCAATATTACTTTCCGGTGTCCTAGGCTACAAGTGATTTGGATAATAAGGGAATTGTAGTACTATCTAAAATTTTTCGTGAAACATAACCTTTATAAGTTCACCACGACAGTTGTGTACTTTCTGGAAAAAGCAGCAGTTTATTTGTTTATCGGGATCAAATAACCTATAGGTATAAAATAATATTTTGGGGCAATTTGGTAATTCAAGCATAAAATATAATCATTCGTGTTTTTCTGTTATAGATTTCTAAAAAAAGAATAATTTATCTTTAATCATTATAATTATTACTTTACAGGCCTTTTGATCTTTGACTTTAGGTATAAAATTATTCATTTATATATAAAATTCCACACGGATCATTACACAAATGACATCAGCTCATCATATATTGTTTTAATGTAATATAATATTTAGATATTAGAGACTAATATAAGGTTTGTTCCAACATAGTAGTTGTATACGAGTTTGAAACCGTCTGAAATATTCGCCCAGTTAAGTATTAATGTAAATGCAGTGAGCTTAGCGTATAAGAGGCAACTGAGCGAATATTTCTGAGGGTTTCAAATTAGTCCGACTGCTGTGTTGGAACAAACCTATAATATCCACAAGTGACAAACGTACAAGAATAGACAGTTATATATTTAATGACAACAATAATTGTAAATAAGACTGTGTTAATGGTATGATGATATTTTAAGTATTATTTCCAACAAGTTCCGTCGAAAATTTTTGTATTGAAATATACACTTTAATCGCATAGTAAAATGCTGTCTTTTATTTGGAGTGCATTAATACAAAAAATCCTAACTTTCTGTCATGAAATTTAAAATGCTGTTCAATTTTAGGGAAAAGAAGGACAGAATCGTTCACATACAGGGTGATTTATACCAGGAGGTGAAAAATAAATATTCGTGTTCGAGATTGGATTTTAAGCAAAAAATGTGAAATAATTTTTTTTCCGATTGGCCTTTGTTTTGGAGATATCAAGGCATGAAGTTTTCTAAACTTACAATTTTTACCCATAAAATTAATAGTAAGTCATGGAAATTGCTTTGAAACAAAAGACTTATTTACTAGTTGTTGACAGTTGTCATAATACTATAGTTTATGCAGAGGAAATTCACAATGGAGAGCAATTACGAGACAGAATTATGAATGCTGTACTTCAAGTTGAAAATGAACAAGATTTTGCTGCAGTTTATAATTCAGTGATTTTACGTTGCCATCAGGCTTGCATCGTGGCTGGCGGTAGACTTTTCGAACACAAGTTGTAAGTTAAAATAATGGTCTCTCTTTCTGTGTAACCGTTACAGTTTTTAAATAAAATGTTTTCATATGGCCTACTATTCATTTTTTGTGAAACTTCAAAAGTTTGAACCTCGATATCTCCAAAACTAACGCCGATGGAAAAATATTTCACATTTTTTGCTTAGCTTAGAATCCAATCTCGAACACGAATATTCATTTTTCGCTTCCTGGTATAAATCTGTATAGCAAAATGTGCCTGTTGTGCTGCTTGCATTTCACTCACAAATTTGTCATTCTATTCTTTTCCTTGCTGTACATTTAGGTTTTCTATTTTGCACGTCTTATGGCCCTCATAATAGTATCTCCCCCCCCACCCCCCCCGGGCTTGTCAGTGTGAACTCCGAGGATACTGCTTATTGTGCACATTACTATATATTCTTATTAATCATTAAATTTTGGTGTTGGATAGTAATTTATATAGAAATACAGTTTCGTATCTACTAAATAGCTATTTATGTAATGAGTACATAATCTAGGACTTTATTGGACAAGTCTTTAGTTCATAGTCAATAAAAAAGGCGAGGCCAATAAAGCCCGATTATGTATGAGTTGCATACAAAGCTTTATGATCGACTAAAATTACATGATTTTCAAAAAAAAAAAATCAATTCATATTCAGGGTGTTCCAGTTTTTTGTAGCAGGACTTTAACAGTCGATAGACATTTGAAAAATATTAAAAAAAGTTCATATAAACATAGGTTGAGAAATGCTTAGTTTTCGAGATACAGGGTGTTAAAGTTTGAAAATAAATATGAATTTATATTTATATTTCCAGAATGCTAAGAAGTATCGGATCCAAACTTACCAATTCTTTACATACAATTTAGAGGCCTATTTTAGAATAACAAACTACTACTTTACTTAACCATGGGCGTAGATATATGGATTTCCTAAGGTTCTTTTTTACAGAAAAGTAGTACGCCACTGATATTTTCCCATGTTTCCAGTTTAATTCAATAAAGCAAGAAAAAACAAAAATTTAATGTCTCTTGGCACTTTTTGATATGACAAGCCGTTGTCCAGAAAATTTACATTTAATCTTTTGATACACGCCTCTGGACGAATTTTAGACAACTTGAAGTCGCTCAGAATTTCACCAAATTTGATGGTATGAAAAGTCTTTTAAAAATAAAGAATGAAACATCGCTAATGATGCTTGTAATGAAGTAAGACACTTTTACATGTTGCTAGCTTTTGTGTAAGTGTTTCTAATAATTTATTTTAGTTCGACCGTTGCGTTTTAATACAGTTGTGTTATAAAAATTCTGATTTACATGATAATAAACTTTTACAATAAATATTTTAAATGTTTCATTCTTTCCTTTTTAAGAGACTTTTCGCACCATCAAATTTGGTGAAATTCTGAGCGACTTCAAGTTTGTCTAAAATTCGTCCGGAGGCGTGCATCAAAAGATTAAATGTAAATTTTCTGAACAACGGCTTGTCATATCAAAAAGTGCCAAGAGACATTAAATTTTTGTTTTTTCTTGCTTTATTGAATTAATCTGGAAACATGGGAAAATATCAGTGGCGTACTACTTTTTTGTAAAAAAGAGCCTTAGTAAATCCATATATCTACATGGTTAAGTAAAGTAGTAGTTTGTTATTCTAAAATAGGCCTCTAAATTGTATGTAAAGAATTGGTAAGTTTGGATTCGATACTTCTTAGCATAGGAAATATAAATATAAACCCATATTTATTTTCAAACTTTAACACCCTGTATCTTGAAAACTAAGCATTTTTCAACCTATGTTTATATGAACTTTTTTTAATATTTTTCAAATGTCAATCGACTGTTAAAGTCCTGCTACAAAAAACTGGAACACCCTGTATAAATTGACGTCTATTCTATTACAGGAGAAAATTTGACAAATTATTATTATAACATTTGATGTCTCAATGTGCTTTTACTTTTGCTAATAACTACTTGTTTAGTAACAAACAACTCGTGTTTGCAAATTTTAAGAGTTTAATAAATATTAATTATAAATGATTAAATAATGTTACAATTTTAATGTTTTCATAAATTTTGATAAGTATTTCTTTTCTTAAATAAAATATTCAAAATAAATTTAATTTTATTCATTGAAATACAAATTTGACATAGCCTGTCATTTTTGAAACAAATATTTGTTATTGACATCGACAGATGAGTCCAATTTACTTTATGATTATCGGACTAGTACCATAATGTAGCACATTATGGCCGCTAAACTAAGTCAATAAATCAAATGTTATCTCATTTTGGTTTTTCTATGTAAAATGTGAGCCATTGTAAAACCTAACATCTTTAAATATATCAAGCGTTTTCAAAAATAGAGCACTTACTGAAATTGCTGACAGAACATTATCACATGAAACAAAAAATACTTACATTTTTAAAATGAATAGGTTTTCGTAAAACAAATTTCTAATAAATATCGCCAAATATAGATACGGCCACAGCGCATCTGTTGTGTACATCTTACATGACCTAGCTTTCAGCCCTCCTTAGCCGAGTTTAGTTCGTATAGTTAAGTATAGTACAAAGGATCACTTCGATCATTCCATGTGTTTATCTAACTTTTCTTTACAGAAATACCATGACATGCTAATTTATGGAGGTAGATCCAAACTGTTATCCGACCCAAACTGTTATCTAACCCAACTATATATCGGGAATGCGAGTATGTCGACCATAAATTGGCATACATTTGTTTCAGTTTTTTAATGATCGCTACACATGGGTAATATAATAAAAAAATAGAGTAGTAGAGTAGACCTGATCTTAGCTGTGGAAGAGCAAATTTTGAATAAAACTGTTAACAACCCAAATATATATGTCAACAATTATATTGAGCTGTCTGTACCAAACATTGTCCACAAAATGTTTCTGAAACAAGATCAACTTTTTAATCGAAAAATATATTACGAGTGAGAAAAATGCTGTTAATAGTATGTAGGGAAAGGTAATTCAAGCAAATAATTTAATCTAAAGCGGAAGTACTGCCTTGGCATTTTATCTCGGAAGAGCGGTACTTGAAGTTATGGTTGCCGTTTGCCATATAAATTTATTTCACTAAATTTTTCAGAATATTTTATTTTTATAAGCAAAAAATAAAAAAATGCTAAACTCAATTAGCCATTTTAATAAAGTGCACTATTTTCGAAAATATCTTGTATATTATACTTATTTTTATCTTATATTATATTTGAATTGGATACCACAACAAACTGTATGGCCTCGTTTCTATTTATCCGTTACAAAATTCTAGGATTTTTTGGAGGTTAATTCTGCACCTTCAAAGGCGGTTAAGAAAATAGGGAAAAAACATAGATACAAAATAATACGATAAAAAAGTGTGTGTGTGTGTAGTAAATATGATGGTTTTAAATTAAATAAATGTCGAATAAATCGACCATATTATATATTTTCAATATTTTTACATTTCTTAATCACGCAGAATATTTTTGGAGAATTATCAATGTACAATTATTGTAATTATCTAACAAAAAGCTGTTCGAGTTGTAATTCATATACATTTAGATGATATTTTTACCTCTCTATCTGGTTGCGGAGAAATATTTTCCTTATTAGCTTCTTCCCCTTTGAAATAGTTCCACTCGTCTTCCGACTCACTGTCTGCTGTGTTATCCACTAACCCACTAACATCTTGAACTGCAATAGAAATAACGAAATATTATATTATTTACAGTAGTGTTTTTTCTAGTGGTTATACTATAAATGATTATTAACATTAGATATGAGAACTGAAGAACATAGAAAATTTAAAATTTAAGTAAATATTCTCATTTAAGAATGTTCCATTGCCATGACTAAATAAAGTGATTTGTCTATAGAATGAGCCAATATGAAAATAAAAAAAAAAATGTAGCACATTCATAAGCGCCTCTCTTTTACGGTACCTATAACTTGTTTGATGTTTCTTATCTATCTCAAATTAAATGCAATATCAAATATATGCAGTTTTAAAGAGTTACCAGCAACTAAAAATATTCTTAAATAAAGTATAACTTGTAGTCATAAAGTGGCATTAGTGATGACAGTTATACTCTTCTCAGTCGATTTATTAACAATTTTTTATAAATAACCTTAACTTTTTAAATAATTCTTTTAAGAAAATACGGTGCTCTTTCATGTCAGATTGTTTAAGTAAAAATAGGCCTAGCCCATCCCTCGATGGATGCCAATTTGGTTGTAGGGGTGTACAAGTATAATGTACACTATCCTGAATAACGCAGTAATAAAAAAAAGTGTTCTGTAACACATATATTTATTTCGGCAGATCAGTATAACAAAGCATCCGCAGTTATTAGCAGATAATAATAAAGACAGTATATTAGAAGCAGTTGGGTGGTATTTACTCCATCCGCATAGAAATAGACGGTAGTACAGTGTGCTAGCCGACAGCTAGACCATGGTTATGAGAGTTATCCACTGCATGTTATTCATTCAGTTTGATCTCAGATGAAGCAAGTGTTGATGTCCCAAGGACTGATTATATTGTAGCTCAGATTGTTTTTGTCAAAATCGAGGCTAGAGAGCATATTACGGTTAGTGGTCACATGACTATAAGAGTTCAACGATGTAAATGTTTTTACCAAACACAAACAGAGTCGGCAGATGAGTTTGTTTTTATTTATCAATTCATAATTTCTTTAGAAATGAGAAAAACACTACGGAACAACTAATATCATGACTATGTATGGCAAAATATAAAATATATTACAAACTTCAAGCAAATCCGAAGACAAGCATTCTTCTGAAGCAGAAGATTACGAGCTACCTCAGAGTGCCTGGATTTTAGAATATTGAACATTAAGAATGTGGACCGGAGTAAGTGAATCTAATAAACGAACTCTTACCTTAATCGATCAAAGTTAGGAGTCAGACTTCTAAAAAATGACCTCAACTTGTGAATGTGTACCCTGGTTGAGTGGTCGAATCGAGTGGGGTAGCTTAATGTGCTAACTTCGTCAGATTGTCAATATAAATAATGTGTTTAAAAAAAAATCTAACAAACATATATAACTATACGAAGTAAAATAATTTCTTCACTCATCGTCTGTACAGAAGTTTAGGTTATCAAATATTGTTTATATTTAACAATTTGCAATCATTAGCATATTATGACTGTGCACAGTCTAAATTAAAAATGGATTTAACTGCCCTGGCTGTTCAGCGATGCATATGGAAGTAACATGCCAATGTTGGTAAATAATTTAAAAAAACTAGTTGGATGTAATTGTAAAACCAGCAAATTTGTCACAAGAAAACGATGAAAGTCAACTTCGGACAACTTTTGCACATAAATGTTTTAAGATCTCCAGATGGTCAATGATAGTTTAAGAACATTAACCATATGACAATATTTTAGTTGTTTAGTATTTAAAAGCACCGATATTTTTACATTACTACTTGTTGTATGAGGCTGCCTAGGTCACTTTGGCATTTGTTGTTACGCAATTTATCACTTTAATACAATTGGTTACAAATAATTGTATTCATTGTTTCACGTTTTTATGCTAAAGTGTAATTATGCATGGTGGCATTGGTGGCAGGAAAGAACTACATTTTATTAAGACTTGCTCTCGAGAAAGTTTTAAATAATTCGACGTGTAGATATTTGTGTTACATAAGAGTTGTGCAAATTTAAAACACAAATTTATAATTTATTATTGAAAATTGAAAGTCATAATTTTTTATATGTCTGATTTTTATTTGTACATGGTTAACTGGTTACATATATATAGCTCTGTAAATTAAGTACTTTAAAATACTTTATATAGTAGATACCTATTGTACATTTTTTTTTTGTATGTGTTGACGCAAATTCATTTAATGTTAACATGTCTGTGGAATTATTCTATGAATAAAGAGCATATTATTATTATTATTATTATAACATGGCGGCGCGCGGCGCACAGTGCGAAATTGCAGAATCAGGTAAATATGTACCTCATAATCATCAGTAGGTATACCTTAAAATAAAAAATTATCAAATCAGATAAATACTGCATATTTCTTCTAACATTCTGTACTTATATATATATTTTTTTTTATTCACTTATTTAACGTCGGCCTATTTCCGCTACCAGGGCCTATCAACGACGCCAGGAGACGAGCAACGAGCAACCCCCAACCTGGAAATTTTGCCGAACCTCTTATCTTACTAAGAGTAGGGATTTTTTACTTGCTTAACATTTAATAGACAAGGGACCGACTGCTTTACATCCTCTCCGAAGGATGGTATATCTTCAATACACCTCTCGCCTACAGTTGTATTGCTTATATGCTGCGATATAGCTGATATACAAGCCGCTAGAAGTAGGGAAACGAGTCCGCGTCTTTCAGTGGATAGTCACCATCCAAGTACTGAACGCGATAGCTGTTGCTTAACTTCATATCGCTATGAAGTGAGTCAAGTCAGTCCTCCGCTCGCTGCCCGTGTGTACTTATATTAAATTGTTTGTCTGAGAATTATTCTAGTCTCATGATATAGGAGGATTCTTCAAATTTTAAGACTGATTTGTTCACAAGATTTTACCCTTGGGATTTGACGGTTTGACTAAGTCAAGGCTCTGCAATGATCCGTTTATTTTGATGACCGAAAGAATATAAACTATATGCCATATGCCATTCACACATTATTTAAATTAGAGTAGGCTTTGGAAAAACTGAATTCTGTTGGTATGAATTACTGTTTTAATTACTGAGGTTATGTTCAAAAGTCAAAAGTATAACCACAAATTCAAATTAGTTCTACATAAAGGATTTTTTCGCGACTTCCCGTTTGATCAACGGTAACAGTAAAATTGTAACCGTTCTGTATTCGCGAGCTAGTGGGAATAGGGGAGTATAGTGTTGACGTCACCTAATGATGTCATTAGTTGTAAAACGGGAACTGATTTACTTTCCGGTACCTTGACTGAAGTTACAAGCGGTTATGATTTGAAAAGTAAAAGGTTATGTTCTTTGGTTAATGTCAGTTGCCGACTCCCTGCGATTTTACCTTGTTCTGTTCATATTCTTCATATTTATCATGCAGGAAAGGAGATGGTTAATTTAACTTTAAACTTTGAAGCAAATTATGAAATTGTTGTCGATTTGGAGACGGCCAATGTATTGTTGAATGGTGTGGTATGTAAACGATAGGTGTTCGAATTCGTAATGGGGGAATCGATTGACCATGTATTGACCATTATTGACCACCGGTAATATCGTTTGACCACTCACGGATTCAGAGAAACAATCAAAATATTTTTGGGGGGGCTAACTTCACGCTAGCCCCCCGAATAAGATATTTTCTTAATTTCAATACCGAAAAGGATTGATCATTTATTGACCAGCAATTCATTTTCTTGACCACTTCCAAAAAATAAAGTTTTCTTGTTAGGTATTTGACTGTAATTGACCAACCGCCATTACAAGATTTTAGTCAACACGACCGCGACGAGATAGGGGAACGGTTTTAATGACGCTCTTAGAGATCCTTTATGGGGTAGTCAAACATTGAAATATATTTTTTATGCTTTTTGAATGATGGTCAAACAATTTCCATCCGCCATTATAAAGTTGTGAGCACCAAAACACCAAAAACTGTGAATCTATTTATTACTCCACTCGCTTTGACCACGTTAGACCACCCATTAGTTACGTCGTTAGACCATGTAAGACCACCCCTTGGTTTCGTTAGACCAGCCCCTGAAAAAAAGCCATCGCGAAAAGTAAGTACATTTTTTTTAAAAATTTTTGATTGGGGCTAAGTTTACACGACTCTAAAATCCAAAGGGGTGTTGTTTAGGGGTTGGACGTGTTACGGATCGTTTGACCACTCCTTAAAAACGTTTGACCACCCCTTGGTTTCATTAGACCAGCCCCAGAAAAGACGCCATCGCGAATAGAACATTTTTTAAAAAAATTTTTGATTGGGACGAAGTTCGCGACTCTAAAATCCAAGGGGGAGTGTTTTAGGGGCTGAACGCGTTCCAGATCGTTTGACCACTCCTCAAAAACGTTTGACCACCCCTTGGTTTCGTTAGACCAGCCCCAGAAAAAACGCCATCGCGAAATGAACTTTTTTTTTTAAATTATCGATTGGGGTTAAGTTCACAAGTAACTAGCTAAAATCCAAGGGGAGATGTTTTAGGGGTTGAACGCGTTCCAGATCGTTTGACCACCCCTCAAAAACGTTTGACCACCCCTTGGTTTCGTTAGACCAGCGCCAGAAAAAAAGCCATCGCGAGAGAACATTTTTTTTAAAAATTATTAATTGGGGCTAAGTTCACACGACTCTAAAATCCAAGGGGGCGTTGTTTAGGGGTTGGACGCGTTACGGATCGTTTGACCAACCCTGGGCGAATGTGGGCAATATTTGAACCTCAATATCTTTGTAATTAGATGATTAATCTCGATACGGCTTTTTATGATCGTTAGAAAAACACATTGACCTTCGTCCACCGTCAATAGATTTTTAAATTGTGAATGTTTCTTTTATCTACAGGGTGATTAACCAAGCCCTTAAATATATGTTAAAGTTCATCGTTCTCCCAAATCCCTAAAAAAATTTTGGGATCTTTTCAAACATGTTCATTATGATTTATAAGTATATCTAAAGAACCAATTTGATGATTTTTTTCATAGCTCTGCTGTTTTTAGAGATATCATTTGACAAATGGCGAATTTTTACATTTTAGGTTACAGCATTTTAATACGATTGCCAATAACAATTGTTTTCTCAATATTCAACGCTCCCAACACACCCTCTTCGAATGCAAATTGAACAAGTTATATAACGAAATAGGAAATTAATTGACAAAAATTAATTGAAATTTTTTATATTTTAACCAATCTTCTTATTCTTCGGCAAAAATCTGAAAACACCGTTTTATTAATTTTGATGGAATATTTCAGAATCTTGGATAATATTGTCAAAACGGTTTCAGAATTTTTTAGTTATCTCTGTAATTAATCGAGATACATTTTTTTGTAAAAACCGTGTAATTTGTAATTGAGAGAACCACGATTCATAATTTGATTGCAACTGTCGCAGTCTGAGGAAATATGAATATGAATAAGACGAGTCAATTTATGAATCGTGGTTCTCTCAATTACAAATTACACGGCTTTTAACAAAAAAAAATGTATCTCGATTAATAACCGAGATAACTAAAAAATCCTGAAACCGTTTCGGCAATATTGCCCAAGATTCTGAAATATCCTATCAATATTAATAAAACATTGTTTTCAGGTTTTTTTTTGGGGCTGGTCTAACAAAACCAAGGGGTGGTCAAACGATCTGGAACGCGCTCAACCCCTAAAACACTCCCCCTTGGATTTTAGAGTCGTGTGAACTTAGTCCCAATCAATAATTTTCTTAAAAAATGTTCTTTTCGCGATGGCGTTTTTTCTGGGGCTGGTCTAACGAAACCAAGGGGTGGTCAAACGTTTTTGAGGGGTGGTCAAACGATCCGGAACGCGTTCAACCCCTAAAACATCTCCCCTTGGATTTTAGCTAGTTACTTGTGAACTTAGCCCCAATCGATAATTAAAAAAAAATGTTCATTTCCCGATGGCGTTTTTTCTGGGGCTGGTCTAACAAAACCAAGGGGTGGTCAAACGATCTGGAACGCGTTCAGCCCCTAAAACACTCCCCCTTGGATTTTAGAGTCGCGAACTTCGTCCCAATCAAAAATTAAAAAAAAAAAATGTTCTTTTCGCGATGGCGTCTTTTCTGGGGCTGGTCTAATGAAACCAAGGGGTGGTCAAACGTTTTTAAGGAGTGGTCAAACGATCCGTAACACATCCAACCCCTAAACAACACCCCTTTGGATTTTAGAGTCGTGTGAACTTAGCCCCAATCAATAATTTTTTTTTAAAATGTACTTACTTTTCGCGATGGCTTTTTTTCAGGGGCTGGTCTAACGAAACCAAGGGGTGGTCTTACATGGTCTAACGATGGTCAAACGATTGCACTATGGATAATTCGATTTTGAAAAATTTTTGGGGCTGCCTGAAGCTAGCACCAAAATTTTATTTTGTCAATATCTCGAAAAAAAAAAAAAAGTGGTCAAACGTAACTAATGGGTGGTCTAACGTGGTCAAAGCGATCGGAGTAATAGATTCACAGTTTTTAGTGTTTTGGTGCTCACAACTTTATATAATGGCGGATGGAAATTGTTTGACCATCATTCAAAAAGCATAAAAAATATATTTCAATGTTTGACTACCCCATAAAGGATCTCTAAGAGCGTCATTAAAACCGTTCCCCGATCTCGTCGCGGTCGTGTTGACTAAAATCTTGTAATGGCGGTTGGCCAATTACAGTCAAATACCTAACAAGAAAACTTTATTTTTTGGAAGTGGTCAAAAAAATGAATTGCTGGTCAATAATGGTCAATAAATGATCAATCCTTTTCGGTATTGAAATTAAGAAAATATCTTATTCGGGGGGCTAGCGTGAAGTTAGCCCCCCAAAAATATTTTGATTGTTTCTCTGAATCCGTGAGTGGTCAAACGATATTACCGGTGGTCAATAATGGTCAATAAATGGTCAATCGATTACCCCATTACGAATTCGAAATTTGCAATTCGGGGGGCCTACTTCGTACACCTGTAAACGATAACTAATCAAAATAATTTTTTCCCGTTTCATTCGAAATAATTGGAAAAAGGTGTGTTCATGGTACATATACTATCTCTCCAGCCAAACATTTAATTATTTGTCGAAAATGTTGTTCCCTGATCAGTTTTCCAGCCCATATTTTCTTGAAGTGTGAATTTAAGTAATTGAACACTTCCACTAAGCCCCTATCAAAAAATATATCTTCTAATAGAATATTTAAAAACATTTTTTAACATTTTGTGGTTCGCCAAACCAGAAATAACCTACGCTGATCTCTGAAATTACTGAAATCAAGATTCCATAGAACCCAGAATCAAAACAAATAACAAACCGCTCATGTAACCAATTCATTTTCGTGAGTTCACGTCGAGAACAGCCAATTTAAAATTTTAGAAAACGAGTGGGGATAACCGCTGATCTGACAACGGTCCTGAACGGGAAGTCGCGAAAAAATCCTAATAGTTGCCAAAGTGAGATCCTAAAGAAAGCACAGCAATGTTATCAATAGAAAATTTGACAATAAGGTATGCACATGATTTTTGAATTAAATGTAATTTTGTAAATTAAATGGCTCTCGCAATAATAAAAAACGGCTAAAATGTAACCCATTATCCAAAAAGATTTAACAAAAATTGATATGCCAAAAATGACGGTGACGTCATGCAAATGGCTGCTGTGGTGTTGTGACGTCAGACCTTGGCATTTCTATTAAATGTTTGATGTTGTATAAAACTTGTTAAAATAGCGTTTAATGCAGCATTTTACAATGGAAAACAAGGATATTATTGATATTAAGCATCCAAGGTACTGTTAAATACCTCAGTGCCAGTCGTCCATAAGAAAAACACCAGGGAAAAGATTTGTCTCATTTCATTACCAATATACGATCAAGCGCTAAATTAAAGAAAAAACGAAAATTATGGTTACGTACCATGAGAAGGAGTGAAACTGATATATCAGAAAACACTAAAGGGGTGTATGTGAGGATCATTTCAACGTAAGTGCGATTTTGTACCTTTTCAAATTCATACAATTTTAGGTTATGTATTTTACTTTTTTTTTCAATTAGAGGAAGATTTAGAAAACTATATGATGTATAAATTAATGGGTAGTTACATACATTTAAAAGATCATGTATTTTGATTGTCAAACTGGTAGAAAAAGGCGCCTTCCACTTAAAAGTAGTACAGTAACAAAGAGAGCAACACTGGCCAAATTATCTCTCTGGGCTTTTATAAAATCTGTTCCACTCACTTTTCCGTGAAAAATGTTAATATTTAACACCGACATCGCACATCGAATCTACACGTAAACAGTGACATATTGCACAACGGTGAACATATATAAAAAGATTCTCTAAAGTTCTGTCAAAAAAACCAGTGATTGATGTCACGCCCAGCACGGTGAGATTCGAATTCCATCGTTTGTTCTCGGCCAGTGGCCGTAAACTTAAAAAATAATATGAATTTTAATTACCAAATACATAAATATAGGGTACATTGTTGATAAAATTTTATTGTTATTCATTTTTTTATAGCATTAACTATCTTTTATAACCAATTTTGCTTAAAAATCTCGCATATGCATACCCTATTCAGCCACAAGTAAATGACAGTGACAATCAATTAAATCTGACACTTCAATATTTGGTCAATGGTAGATAACCCTGAGTCAACTTAACAAAAACATATCATGCCCAACAACCCCCAACAAAAACAAAAATTACGGTAAGGTGGTCGAGTGACCCCTCATTTTAAAGGTCTTTTGATTCTCTATGTGCATGATTGTTTTTAGGTTTACAAAAATGGGAAAGTAGAAAAAATATTGAAACATCAAAATTTAACATAAGAAATTTTTATTGGTTCAACAAATGCTCAAATTGTTTCTTTTTAAGAAGCCTGTAGTACACATGTTTTTCTTTAAGAAGTAGGTTTCGTTCTGTTATACGCAGAAAATTTTTTACACTTTTCCCATTTTTGTACACCTAAAAACAATCATGCATTCGCATAGAGAATCAAAAGACCTTTAAAATGAGGGGTCACTCGACCACCTTACCGTAATTTTTGTTTTTGTTGGAGGCTGTTGGGGCTAGGGGGTTGACCTGACAAAGTCAAATTTGACATCAAAATGTGCCGTTCAAAAGATAAAAGGTGACGTGTTTCAGGATTTTTTTCCCAAACAACAACCCCACCTTAGTTAATCTAGAGGGTGCTTTCATGGCGACGAAAAAAAAAAAATTGAAAAAACTAATTTCGACCATGCCGACGCATAGAGAATTGAAAGACGCTTCAAATGAGAGGTCGCTCGACCCCCTAGCCCTATTTAAATTCTTGAGTTAGGGGTTGCTGGGGCTAGAGGGTTGATGTGTCAATGTCAAGTTTGGCATCAAAAGTTGTCCCCCAAAAATCAAGAATCGACCTGTCCGAGTGTTTTTTCAATAAACTACTCTAAGTGTCCCAAAACAGGCGTGTTTCGTTTTCAATGGCTCACCCTGTATAAGTAATAAAACAGGCAACTAAACGTTAATCTATAATTATTAGTAATACTTTACGGCGCAATTGGTATTGTGATGAATATGCAATCACTATGTCTGCAGTATTCCCGCGCATAGCAGGCTCCTAAGTCACACTGACTCACATACTATAGTTGACGGTTCAGCAGTCGTCCAAGAGATGGCGGCGACGGCGCCAATGATAAGGAAACGAATTAGAAAACTAGATAATTGTAGAATGGATCTAGAGTAGCATCTGGATTATGAATTATGAGAAGGTATATCTGCAAGTATACATATGAGGGCCAAGATGGTTCACTGCAGACAGTGGAATATTGGAAAGTGGCCTGAACACAACAAATGATGAGTTAATAAATCAGTGGCTTAGCGTCAGTCTTGTTGCAATTATTGAATCCACGCTCGAGGTGTTTACTAAGGGTGTAAACACGTAAAGTAGACCATATCTTTATAGTGCACATAAAAACCATCGGCATCTTTGATGCCGATAACAACTGAAAACACGGCGACGTTTTTTATGTGCACTATAAAGATGTGGTCTACTTTAACAGTATAAATGATAAAAAAGATCGAGAACGGCATTTCTGGACTACTCAACTTGATAGGCTACGCAAGAGTAGCCACTAGCCACTAATAAATCTCAAAAGAATTACTACCAATTTTGCAGGCCTGCTAATTAAATTATTGAATTTACATTATTTGATTAATCTTTTGTACCATATACTTAAAACATGGATATTATGCTAATTATATAAAAAAAATGAATACTAGTGTTTCGGAAGGAAGGGGAACTATTTTAAGGACGTACTCTATAGGTTAAAACGTGGGTCAAAATAAGAAAAAAGATCATATAAAAAATAGAATAATAGAATAGCTTCCATTTCGAGAAACAAGGTGTCAAAAAAAGAATTTAAAACACGTTTTTCTTAAATATTTCGAAAACAATTTAAGATATTAAGTTGAGGTTTGGCATGCAGCACTGTACTGACATAGAGATACTCTTTTTCGATTCAACAAGTTTTCACCATTTCAATCAGTCCCCCAAGGGCTCTCATGCGGCTCTCCTCAGTCTCCCTGGTAGTATAAGCCCTGGTATCACCCCACTCTCTTCCATCATCCCCGATAATATAATCACCACTTTTTCGGCAAAAAAACAGCATCCCGAGCGACTACCGGCGACAGTCGTGAAAAGGGGTAGTTTTTGGCCGTTTGCAGGGGTAGGAGCGGATAAAAAATCTTCTAACTGCGATATTTGTGTTCAGCACCCTCGAAAACGGGGGGAAAAATATCTTTCGTTGCATTCGGAAATATTTGTAATTTTTGCAGGTCTCTTCCGACTTATTGACTCCACTATATAAAGTAGGTACTCATCAGATAATAAACGCGATGTCTTAATATGACTTTTAAAAGTATCAGCTTAAAAATTACATCGAGCTTTCCAAAAGTCTGGAAACGGCGTTTGAAAAAAATAATTTCCTATAAAAGTTAGCCTTTAAAAAACCACCATATGTCAGATGAAATAAGTAGTATCTTCAACTGGTGAACAATTTCAAGTTCATTTAAAGGTCGACTTGTTTTATTAATGGAATGGTGTATCGTCTATTTCGGAATTTGAGAGACCCATAAACTGCATATGAATCAATCGAACATTAAAGTTATACAATGGATAGTTACAAAAATGTTCTAGACCGTAAATGACCCGCCACACTCAATTATTTTGAGAATAACACATTCAATTAAAATGTTATAAAACAAATTAAACAGATACAAAAATTAATGCAAAAGTGTGAAGACCAATTTCTGAATTTTCCATTCGTAAAAGGCTCGGTAAAAGGTCAGAACGCCAGAACATTATCTAGCCTTGTTTAATTTTAATTCAAAGTATTCCAAAGTCTCTTACGTTTGAAAATTCTACTTTTTAAACCCTTTCATTTTGTTTAAAAATATAGCTAGAAAAAAAAAATATATATATCTGTAGCATAGTTTACCAAGTTTTTGTATATGTTATAAGTCTGCATCTTAATGAATATACAGGGAGCGCCACATAGTCATATTTTTTAAACACCTTGTATATTTTTAGATATTTGGATAGCCCTTTTCATCCCCTTTATAAATATATATATAATTGCTCGTATAATTGTAATATATTTCATTCCCAAATAACTGAGACTCAAATATGTATATATACACCTAAATACACGAAAAATAAGTTTACATTTTAAACAATTTTTTAATAAAAATAGCAACATACAAAATAAGTAAAAATTATAACATGTTTTCAAAAATCATCAGCGAGAATTTAAAAAAAATGAGAAATATACAGGGTGTTCTATTAAAAAAAACACAAGTTTGATTTGTATTTCCGAAATGTGAAGTTCAATTGTTTTTGAATAGTTCGTCGAAATCGCAAGAAAATTTCCTACAACTTTGGTCTTTATCATTTTTTCTAAGTAAAAAAAAATAAACAAAGTTAGCAAGGGTAAAATGTTACGTGCATAACCCTGTACTGCTTAGTGTACAGGGTGTTCACGCGAGAATTGAACCCCCCGCCTAGATCCTTCCCCTTTGACACAATTTGAAAAATAAAAATTCGTTCCTATCCGATTTTTTCCGTAGTTTTCAAATACGTCCATCATAATTTCCTATATCTCGTCATATACAGAGTGTTGCATATTTTTTTGTCAACTTATGTGACACTCTGTATCTAATTATCGTAGTTGGTGCAGTTTTTCATTCTGATTACAAGTAAAAGAAAAAAATCTAACGGACCCAATTCCGGACTTCGAGCTGGCCATGCTATAGGACCGCGGTTACCCATCCATTGACCATAGGTATTGTTTAAATAATTAACCACCGGTAAAGATTTTGTGGGGAGTACTCCGTCTTGTTGCCAGATTACGTTGCCATATCTTTTTGGAAAGCGAATATCTTGCAGTAACTGGTATATTTAATTTCTTAGAAAGTTAAAATAATGTTCCGATTATTTGATCATTCATAATTCCGCGCCATACGCTGAAAGACTGCCCCAGCTTTAACCAGTGACGTAGACTGGTTAAAACTGGGGCAGTCTTTCAGTATGGTGCGGAATTATCAATTATCAAATAATCGGCCCAATATATTACGATGGCGCTTTAACAGGAAATCGTTCTTTTAACTTTCTAAGAAATTAAATATACCAGTTACTGCAAGATATTCGCTTTCCAAGAAGATATGGCAACGTATATTTGAAAACCGTATAGGAACGAATTTTTATTTTTCAAATTGTGTCAAAGCGGAGGGATCTAGGCGGGGGGGTTCAATTCTCGCGTGAACACCCTGTACATACATTATAAAATACCTTAAGAGAGTGCGGATTTGTAAAAAATTAAATTAAGGAATATTTTGGTTTATTTGGTAAGGAATAATTAATAATTTGTATAAATATGTATATGTATATATAAGTTATTTGTAAATTACAAATCAGTAGAAATCTTCGTCATAAAAAAAGAATTAACAGCTGATAACGTCAAAGTAAAACCGATAATCAAAATGTACAATGTAGGTAGGTAGGTACTAGGTATGCTGACTAAATAAATGCCGATTGACGCGGAGTGAGTGACTTCTATTCCTAACCCTAAAAATCGTAAATCATTATTCCGTCTTGCTCTTGTAGGGTCGTTTTGAGAAGTTATTTTTAGCATGGTCGACCACCGAATTAAAAATAATTCAAATTATCATCAGGTTATTACCGAATCTATGTCCATTCTTAGTTTCGTTCTCCCTATCTATCTATAATTTGACCACTATAATAAATTTATTAAAAAGATGACTAAATAAACTAAACAATAGGGAAAATGCGTTTACATCACATTTTATAAGCACAAATTCACAACCTAGGGCAATCAGCTACTGTCCGTAATAGGGAAGTTCTGTCGCTAAGGGCCCATCGATTGGGATGCAACTCTCAGATTTCGTGCAGGGTCATAGCACCAAGGGCAATCGGTCCTGGCCCCGGACCATTGCAACAGGTATCTTATTAGTTCCAGTCGGCGACACGATGCATTTTCATTCGGTAGCAATGGTAGCATACACCAGAGACCGAAATAATTTTATGAAATATCCGAGAAATATCGAAAAGGAAAATTTTGTGAATACCTATTTAATTAAAAAAGTAATTTTGTAACTAGATATTTAATAAATGAGTGCAAGTGTTTTACAGGTATATTTTCTGGTCTAAATCAATAATAAAGTACTTATTTAATTAGCATATTATTCAACGAGCATAAAAACAATTTATTTATCTAATAAGGCACTGTTAGAGATTTAACTCTGTATTTAAGTAACTGTAGGCAAATCAGTAAACAAAATACGGTTTTGGTATAAGATATACATACAGTAACCGGCAGCCAACTAAGTACATAGGTATATAGTATATAGGCCCGGGATTACATGCGAATTAGAGCAACCGACTAGCAGCGCTTGCTTGCAGATTGACGCCAGCGCTCGCTCCCCACCATATAAATTGTTGCGTACTCAATCTGACACACAAGTGAATATGAAATGTCTAGTTACTCAGCCAAGTTTGTACGTGTACGTACTTGGCTGCCAGTTACTGACTGTATATCTTATCTTATACCGAGTATTATATAATACCTACCAAAACAGAATTTTGTATAATGATTTGCCCCTACTTAAATACAGAACCGACAGAAAACGACACAATACGGTTTGATTATTACCTACTTGTGGGCTCTATGCTTGTAAGAAGAGATATTACAAAAATTATTAATAAGAAAATTTAATTTAATTTAAATGACACTAATTAAAATCGCTTTTACAAGTGTTTAAACACATTTTTTTTTTGATAAGTTAAAGTGCCGTTTCACACATGACTGATGACCAGTTCTAATGATCAGTCCTGATGATATCGGGACATTGTACTATACTCTGTTTGTCCAAGACATAGAGATAGAGTCCGCTCCAAAAATGCTCACTGGTCGTGTAGCAACCGCTTTAGATATGACTGACAAAGGCCGACTCTACAATCGATTGGACCGATCATCAGGACTGACCACCAGTCATGTGTGAAAGGGCACAAAGGGTCTGTAAACAAAGTCAATTCCTCCAAACATGAAAACACACTGACTGTATCTAACTACGGACACTAGTTTTCGGAATTGATGTTCTTCAGCAGCAGATATCAAGGTCAAAAAACGACAAACAATAAAACCTCAGAGTGGAAGGACTTGAACAATGGATATCATGTCTGTACACATCAATTCGTATACGCACATTTAGTGCGCGTCATATAAGTCATGTAATGTCAAAATTGGATGCACACAATTTATGAATTTATAACATCTACTGATATAAACACGTGTAATTTTGTAACATTGATCAAATAAACTTAAAAATTTATTTATAAATAACCATTTGCAAGGTATGTACAAGACTATTTTATTTTTGTTTATAAATTTAAATCTTTATTATATTACGTTATATTATAACAGGTTATAAAATACTGATAAATCAATCATATACATACCTTTTTAGTGCTTAAATATTTTTATTTAATTAAATTATTATCGCTTTTACTAACTTCAAACATTGTTTGCATCCAATTATCTGTCAGATGACGTTTTCACTAAATGAGCGTATTGTCTTGATCGAGGTAGTGGTTCTTAATCTTGATAGCAATTTTTCTTTGTTAGCTGTGCTATACTGATGATGAAATACAATTCCGAAACACTAGTGTCCGTAGCGTTTTTTTTGCAAACTTCTTTTACCCATTTGTTTGGCTTGATTTAACATTGAATTAATTATTATTTTTGGGCAGCGAGCGGAGGACTGACTTGACTCACTTCATAGCGATATGAAAGTTAAGCAACAGCTACCGCGTTTAGTACTTGGATGGTGACTATCCACGGAAAGACGCGGTCTCGCTTCCCCACTTCTAGCGGCTTGTATATCAGCTATATCGCAGAAGCAATACAACTGTAGACGAGAGGTGTATTGAGGATATACCATCCTTCGGAGAGGATGTAAAGCAGTCGGTCCCTTGTCTATTAAATGTTAGGCAAGTAAAAAATCCCTACTCTTAGTAAGATAAGAGGTTCGGCAAAATTTCCAGGTTGGGGGTTGCTCGTCTCCTGGCGTCGGTGATTGGCCTCGGTAGCGGAAATAGGCCGACGTTAAATAAGTGATTAAAAAAAAAAAATTATTATTTTTATTTTGTTTACGTTTTTCTGTTGAAATACTGTTCCAATATTGCTCTAATATTATTTTTCCACAATATATTTTATCTCAATAAATTCAACGGTGGTAAATTATCTTTAAAATTTTGGAAATGCAGTTGACCGACAGGCAACTGGCATATTATTAATAAATTTAATAATATTAATATTTTAATCATAACGTTAATAGCATACCGTTTGAAACCCAAGGGCGGATTTACGGGGGGGGGGGGGGATGGGGGTAATTACCCCCCCCCCCCGAACCATGAGGCATGAGTAGTGTTGTTTCAGTTAGGTATAGGGGATTTACCGCGGGGTTTACTGTTTACTGATAACCAACTCTCGAACCAACTTGAATGTTGGCGTCTCCTGATTCAAGCAAGGTTTCTGTATATTAAATGAAATTCCATAGTTACTAAAATTTATGCATAAAACTAGTTGATAAATATTAATAACCACCACCTCCACAATATTTTAAAAAACAATGCAGTATAGGCAGAATAAAAACAATTATTCATATATTCAATCCACTTTCTAATTCAACTATTTCACAGGGACATTATTGAGAACCCATAAACTATACATGGTAGATGAAAGGTCAACTACACAAATTGCGAATTTTGGGACCAATAAAACAGCGTTTAAAAGTAGCTATTATCTCTCCTACATGTAAAATTAAGACGTTAAAAAGAAAAAACGAAAATCTAAAACAAACAAAAATATAGGTAGGTATTTATTCTCGAAGAGTGATCATGTGATCAATATTTTGTTGGTAGATATTCGAAAAAATTATAACAAAGTTTGTTTTAACTGGTATCCTATTTTTAAATAATGTAGCAATAATTAGTCATATTTTGTATTTTTAAGAATACGTTTTAAATATTTTGCGAGAAATTCCCCTATTTCTTTCCATAGGTGTTTTTGCAATCACATCTATGCATTCCGATTACCTATCACATTTTGTCAGAAATATCATCTCGAAAATCATAGTTCTGAAAACTACAACTTGTCGCAGGCGATAGCTCACTTCACCAATAAATATCAAACATGTTGTACTCCCCTAATGATCCTAATCTCACTTCACCAATTTCTATTGGTCGAGTAGACAGTTGTTGCCAGCAACACGTCGTTGTTCTGTGGCGAAGCATTTTTGATTTTGAAGCAATCTCTTTGTGTAACTAGTGCAAAAAGTGTATATTTGTTGCACGAGGCATGATGTTTGCAGCACGAGCGAAGCGAGAGCTGTAATCATGCAACAAATAAACTTTTTGCAAGTAATCGCGAAAATCACGGAGTGGGCGACATCTATATTTTTTGGCGAAATCTCAATATGATAGTGAACAACACACCTCTGTCATTACTGTCACTGTCAGTTGGCGGGTTTCTTAAATCTATCTTGTGATTTTTTAAATTAAAAGTGCGTTTAAAGTGTTATTATATTCAACTAAAGTCTGTCTGGTGAGAGATTGCAGTGGTGGAAGGGACGACAAAAGCGCGCGCTTTGATCTTATTGGTTACAGAGTCGGGTAGGTTTACAATGGTGTTTACGAATACGAGTTGACAGGTCATTGAAGTTTGCGTGTATCGACTGTCAAACTTGTGACTATTAAGTAATAAATGTGTATTATCCTAAATTTAACATTACGAATTACCATTTACAAATAATATAAAAGGTATTGTAGTATTCCCTTCAACTTTTAGCAAATAGATGAGTAATAAATCCAATAGTAACCCCTCAACAATGGCGCAGCACGTAGAAGTTGAAACTGCGGCAGTTAAAATAATTTGAATTTCATTGCCACGTTTTATAAAATATTTTGAGATGAGTAAACCGCTCTCCGCCCAAACCACGCCCACCACTGCAATCTCTCATCAGACAGAGTATAGTTTATAAACAATACAGCAATGCAATTAATTAATAAAACGGTTGACACGACACGGTACTTTTAGCTATTAACATATCTAGGAATGTTATGACTATCATAACTGCCGCAGATGTCGGTTTGAAATCCGAGCTCGTAGAGCGAGGATTTTAAGACATCTAAGGCTGTTATGATTCATAACATCCGTGATATGTTCAATAGTTCATCGGTTTCAGAAAATAAAGACATTATTAATAGATATTACCTTTTGATATTCTCTTATTAATAACGTTTTCATTTCATTAGTTGGTCAAGTCTGTATGGGTTGATTTGTCGCCATGGTTACAGTTATATTTTGTTTGTTTTTATTTGTTACCTTTTTTCATATTACATAAATGTTTACATTTTTAATGTCACAACGGCTACATAAAAATGGACCTTGGATTGCCTGAAAATACATTTCAGTTGGATTTCAGTACTTAATTATTATTGTTTGGAGTTTTCTGTCTGTTTATATTAATAAATAGCCCTATAGTTTCATTATTTATTATTTCATCTGTTGATAGTTATTGACAGATCTGTATTTGTAATATTACCGTACAAGTTTTAAATATAACTGTACAACTTTAGTTATGACTTGTTTACCAGCCTGCTTTTGCATATGTAAACAAAGGATTAATATCCTGAAACCGATAAAATAAAAAAAATGTGTCACTTAAATTAACCTCTAACTTTATCGTAGATGTCAAAACCGAGACAGACTTGTCAAAGGTTTGTTATTCACTACCATACACAAAATTTTCAGCGCCATCTCGTGATACGTGATTTTCGCGAATTGCGCACAACATTTTTTCTATGATCGAATTAAACATTTTTTTTTTTAAATTTTATTGAACAGAATATTACATTAACACAAAATATTCAAATACAACTAGAGAAACTGTCGCTGTCAAATTTCAAACGATCGTAGAAAAAAGCATTTTTTACGTAACGTTTTGAAAATTTGACAAATAACAATTAAAATTTGAAAGAATAGTTGATAATCTTGATACCTGAGATCTCAGTTACGTTCTCTTTTTCTGTTCCAATTATTATCAAGAATTTTGTTTTATGTAAATCCAGTTTGAATATTAAATTCGAGATTAAATTTCTCACTAAAAATAACGATAACCAATTGTGCCCCAAATTCTTCAATTCATTTTTTAAGCTTCGTGTTTCTCCATTGGTTTTTGAGGTCGTTAATCACGTATCCAGTCATTTTAGTAAGGAATTAATATTAGTAGGTATTCAACCTGGATTTACATAGGTATTATATTTCTATTTCTCGATGTTTTTGTGATTTTCTTTAGGACCATCGTTCTCAGCAGGGATAGCAGATCAAAATACATAAAATTACATGCCTTAAGATTAGAACTCACAGACGCGTTTTATTTTTTTTTTGTGGTGATCATCTGATTGGTTGAATTTTAAATTTCGTAACGAGGGTACCTACACTAAACTATACTTAATGGGTTTGTATATCAGATCTTATTTATAATCTTTCATCACGAATAATTTTTTTTGTAAAGTTAGGAATGGAAATGTTGGGGTAGACCCCGTTCCAGTGGACCGATTTTGCTCATATCTTTTCCTTGGCCTCTAGAACGTGTGTACCAAATTTGAAAGCATTATCTCAAAAACTGTAGCTGCTATCGCGATACATACAGACACACACACAGACAGAAAATGTTTTGTCTGAAATTTTGTGTATCGTCATAATTCGTCGAGATTCGTCCAGAAATGCAATAAAAAATTTCAAAAATGTTTTCACTTTTGGCGAGGAAGTAATAATGAGGTAGGTCCTACCTCAGTATTATTTATTATTGTCTTTGTAATACCAAGTTGGGTGCTAAATTCTTTACTAATTTTTGCCTTCCCCCTCCCGGCGGCTTTGACTATTTCAACCAACATCCGGAAATAAAAAGTTACTAGAGCTGTCAGATGTCAACTAGGTACCGACTGTCAATTTTAAAAATATTACATGGAAATACTTTTGCCACTATGTGTTGTTGACACTAATTAAAATCGCTTTTACACGTATTTAAACACATATTATTTCTACAAGCAATATTAGAATATCTATAAAAAATAATGATCAAATAAATATGACCGTTGTCAACATGACCTTAAAAGGCAAAAGAGCTTTTTCAACAAGCATTTTTAACGCAAGTGTATACCTAATAATTCTTTAAAGTTTTAACACGGCATTTGCCAGTTTTATTCAATTTACGTTTTCGCTGCCTTTCCAGAGGTTTTGTCATATCTAGGTAACACACAAATGTACTTAATGGTTGAATTGTTGAATGAAAGGTTAGACAAAATTATACTATATAGGTATTTTTATTCCATTTTATTTTTAAAGGTTAAATAAAATACAACGTAGAAAGTCAGACTAATAAATGTTTATGATTTGTATTCACGACTTGTATTATTGTTTAATTTAGCTGAGCAAATTTTTCTTGAGTAAACTGCACAAAATGAGATACCTACCTGTACCTATCTACCTAACAGAAACTAGAACTAGAAAGTTAATATTAAAAACAATTACATAATTCCAATTTCCAATAGTATAACCTGCCGGCGTAGCATGAGAGTTAAAAAGCCGGTTATTTATTTAAAATCGTATTAACGTTAAAAGAGAATGATTCATATTATGAACCAACATAACATTGTATACTTATTACTGAATAATATTCTTAATAGTAATAGGCGAGCAGCGTGCAGTTAAATACTATACAAATCAGAAACGCATAGGCACTGCAAGAAGTTGTGAATATGCCAAAAATTTTCGATAAAAATAACTAGCCACTAAAACAACATGGACTCGACGTACATGGAAAACAGGATACAAAGGAAACTCAAAACAATGTGTATTGTGGCACACTTTTTATGTGAATTTCGAAGACTGCAATAATTATCACGTTTCTAATATGGTCTGTCAAAGAAAGACGAATGTAGGTATCACACTATCACGTATAAAAGACGTAGGTAGATTGTAATACTGGCAATCACGATAAACACACAAAATGCTAACAAAATTAAAGTATAATCGATATGAGGTGGCTTACCTTAACGCGTAAATAAACAATAAAACAAATATCACAGAACAAGATAAAAACACTTTAAAATTATAAACAGGCACTTTACAGCATAAGAACGTCAAAACCTTGCACGAAGCCGGTTCAAGACTGAAGAATCGGGTTGGGCCAGAGAACGCGCTTGCGCCGGTCTGCCATTCTAGAACGAGAACCGCTGCACGCTCCACGGCAACTTACATACACTACGTGCCATTATAAATTTTAAATTGTGAAATTAATCCTTTTGAAATAAAATCTATTCTAAAAATCTGCCATGATGGTCATAGGTATGCAAATTTATAGGTATGCAAATTTATAGATAACCTACCTATAAAAATTATTTTATAAAAGTTATACCTAAACGTACTTATAACGTAGGTGGTAAAACATTATAATTATAAACAATAATACCCAGGTAGGTACTTAAATGAAAATTATATCATTGAACATTGAAGATTGCAATCTTTTTTGATAGCAGGGGAGGGGCGAAGTAGGTGTATGGTATGCTAAATGTTGCTCTTTTTACCTGATTTTATTTAACTCACAAAGAAGTTTTTTTTCAATTTTAAATCCTCATTTTATAGGTACCTATAAAATACAAAATAGATACATTACACCCAATTTCTAGCTAAAATACACAGTGTGGTTCATTGGCAAGTGTGCATACTTTACCTGCATGTGTAGTTTACTTGAGCAATTTCATATCACCTATGGTTAGTGGGTCAATAATCCTAAATTACCAAGATACAGGGTGTTTTATTGATTTTGCCTAATTTTGTCTTTGACCAAACTTTAGAACCACTAGGTAGTACCTATAATAAAGCAAGATTTGGTGTGTATGTTTTACTTAATTAGTCAATCGATTTCTCAATTCTTATCGGAGTCAAAATACAGGGCCGGGGCCGGACAAAAAAAAAAGGACAAAATTGTTAAATCTCTTAAACAACACCCTGTATCGAAGGTGTTAAAAATCTGATTTCAGATTCGGAAAGAGCATAAAAAATAAGGCAAATAGAGTACATTTTCAAATTGAGTGTCTCATTTTTCTATTTACGTTCTTTAATAAAAGAAAATTTTACAAAACCAAGAACCGACTATATCTACCATTCATACAACGGAAGTTCTAAAAAGTAATCAACCATACATTAAAGCAACAGATTTACACATTATTTGAAAAACTTTAAATTCATGTAGGTAGTTTTGACTACAACAATTAAAATTTTAAACAATCAAATGCATTGTCAAATTTCTGACAGTTGATCATTTCTAAAAGGTTAAGCTAAGCTTATTTGTTTAAAATTTTGTCACCTAAATAATAATAAACTTTAAAGTAAAATGCCTCAAAAGTTTATTATTATTTAGGTGAGAGGAGAGAAAAGTTTAACTTAACCTTTTAGGAATAATCAACTGTCAGAAATTTGACAACGTACTTGATTATTTGAAATTTTAATTGTTGTAGTGAAAGTCTACTTATAAGAATTTAAAATTACGTATGTAGTCGGTTCTTAGTTTTGTAAAATTACCTTTTATCAAAGAAAGTAAATAGAAAAATGAGACGGGCAATTTGAAAATGTAGGTACTTTATTTGCCTTATTTTTTTATGCTCTTTCCAAATCTTAAAACAGATTTAAGTTTCGATACAGGGTGTGGTTTTTGAGATTTAATAATTCGGCCCTTTTTTCTGTCCAGCCCTGTATTTTGATTCCGTTAAATTGAGAAATCGGTATGGCTGATTGAGTAAAATATACACACATACAATTTTGCTTTATTATACCTAGTGGTTCTAAAGTTATGGTCCAAGACAAAAATTGGCCAAATCATCAAAACACCTTGTATCTTGGTAATTTAGGATTATTGACCCACTAATCATAGGTGATATAAACTCGCCCAAGTAATCTACATATGCAGATAAAGTATGTACGCTTACCCATGAATCACCCTGTATATAAATAAGTTTAAAAAATAACCTTCATAAACATGTTTGTAGGTTTTTTATCTATTGCAATCTATGCTATTGCTCAAAACGTAAACATTATAATTTTTTAACAGTGGCGCGCCTTTTAGGATGGTCCCAATAATTTCAATAATAAATTATAAAATTGGTGGTATAGTGTTTTTTTGTTTTGTTAACCGCCTAAGTCATCCAAGTAACCTCGGAAAAACCTGAAGATTTTGTGTTAGGTTTAGATATAGAGAGACGACATAAGTCTTCTAGTTTATTGTGGAGTCTACCACATATAGGGCATCGAGATCGACAACAGTTCCCTCTTCCAAAATTCGAAGCAAATCAGAAATACTTTTTCAAATTTGCCTCAATGGACTCGAACCATCAATATACAGGGTGTTCACTTGGGATTGTACAGGTAACTCTTAAACCGTAAGAGATAGAAGGTCGGTTAAATTAGAGCAAAGTTGTGCATCGATTAGTTTATTTATTTATTATTATAACACACAATTAACTTAAAAGACAAATATAACATACTACAGTATGTCTCACTATTTTTATATTTTATTAATTCAATTGTTAAGACCTTCAAATACACGCCACTGCTAAAGAGTTCTAATGTTTATGTGTTGTTACTCTATTAAGCCGAGGTTTATACAAAATAGCCTCTGTGTAAGAAAAGTAATTCAGGTTTTAGAAATAATCGGTTAAATATTAAATAATAAAATATACTAAATTAGAGTATTATATGTATTTCATTGTTTGAAAATAGGATCTCAGCTGTTTTCTTGTAGTTAAACTATACTCTAACTAACATAAATAGACGTAGTATTATTGAAAAATAATTGATTATTTCTTATACAAGGTGTCCCTAAATTGCACTGACAAATTATAATAACGCGATTCTACGTCAAAAAATAAGGCGATTTTTCTACCATTTTTTTTAAAATGTACCCTACAGAAATACAGGACTCCAAAGTTGAAGATTGGAAACATTAAATCCTTAATATCTCGGGAACCGCTGAAGGTTTTCTAACAAAATTCGATACGCTTAAGGTGGGTCCACATTGCTCCTGCTCGTGCTCGTAATCGCGCTGATGCTTTTGCTTTTTGTGTTTGGACTATTTATCAAGATCAACCGTCAACTGTGCTCGCGCGCACAAGATGCATCCCCTTGATGTACCGCTACCCGACCGAACAGTCGAAACAGGCGTTTTGGGTGATTGCAAGCAAGCGGAACGCCGCAAACAGCCTAAACACGACGAATGTGATTTTTGGATCATTCGTGCTGCTCGCTCCGTTCGTTGTGCTTGTTATGTTTGTTCGTGCTGCTCGCGAGCAATGTGGACGCGGCTTTTTATATTTCATGTTTCAATAACCCTGTGCAATATGAAAGAAATTAGTTGGCGCCAAGGAGTAGTTTGGGGTTATAGGGGTTGATGTTAACCCTATATATTTATTGTCAGTTGCCTGATGACCAATTGAAAACTAAAACTATTTTGTCTCTCCCATTTTTCTCTTGAAGGAAACGGTTTTCCAGCAAAATGCTTGAAATATAAATGTTTTTGACATGTGCATTCTTGGTTTTCAAGGTGTTTGGCCTGGCAACTAAATTAATTTAACTAATAAGTGGAATTATACTTTATAAGTATAAAGTGAAATAACTCAAAAAGTACCAAATCAAATGAAAAAATGTACTCTATAAAAAATGTTCAGAATTAAGGATACCTTACAGTTATCGCAATTTCAAAGTTCCTGCCATCGAAAAATTATTTCATAGCGTCGCGACGCCCACACTGCAACAGACGACGCCGTCTTTTCTGCATTAAATAATAGCCTGTAAATGCCACTCCATACTCCATAAAACTTTTCGCAGAATTTAAAAATTGTTTTTGATTTTAAAGTTATTGGCCTGTGTAGTTTTACGTGAAACACCCTGTATATACAGGGTGTTCTGAAAAACGCTAGCATAAATTCAGGGACTGATAGAATTTCAAAAAATGTTACAATTTGTTCCTATGAATCATAGGCGTATCTTTTTCCGTTTTCAAGATACAGGGCGTTGAAAATAATTTTCCTTAAATTTTAATTTTCTGTTAGTACCTAGGTAATAATTAGTTATTCTTTTTTTCAACTGTATTCAGTATATGTTAAACTTTTCCAGAAATAAACTAACTATTACTTTTTATCATTAGATACCGTTCAAATAATAACTTTGATTTTGAGTTTTATTAATGAAACTAATAGTACCTAATAACAACTATAGGTGCCAAAGCCTACTTGAAATAAAAACCAACAATTAGGGATACCAGCTGCTTGACTTTGGTGCACTATGCCTGGTTTTTCTCGAAAACGGGCAAATTTTAGCACTTCTTACAAGAGCACCTTTTTTGTTTAGAATAAAATTTGCCATAACAGCAAGTGACAAAAGGGGCAAAAAGATTAATCTCAAAAAAGTTAGGACTTAAAATGTTCCCACGGAGTACTGTACTGAACGCCCTGTATGATATAGGCAAAAATTAATAACACTAGAGCATTTAGCATCCCCAGAAACCTCACATAGCAAAATTTCAGCTCATTTGGTCGAATTTTGTGGAAGATAGGGCCGAAACTAGATTAAAAAAAATTATTTTTAACGTCCTGTATCTTGAAAACTGAAAAAGATACGCCCATGGTTCATAGGAACAAATTGTAATATTTTTTGAAATTCTATCAGCCCCTGAATTTATGCTAGTGTTTTTCAGAACACCCTGTATATTTTTTAATATTCACTGTGAAGGAACGTTCAGATGCATTTCTACAAAGTTTTGTTCTGTTTGCCACTGGAAATTTTTGGCGTTGAACATTTATTACAAATATTGTTTTGGACATTTACGTGTTAATTTATTTTGCCTAATAAACTTCTGTTACTGTATTAGTAATGGATATTTTTAAAAGCGCAAATCACACACCCTATAAACTCTATATCATTGCAGTTGTTGAAAAAATATCTGCCTGAAAATGAAAAAATGTACTCGATCATCCATTTAAAACTGCCGATGACGTCAATCCCAAAAATATGAAAATCAAAGTAGGTACAGCAATCGCAGCCAGTCGTGGCGAGCGGTGGGGATTGTAGGAGAACATAGTCGACCTCAAGGCTAATTATCAGCCTTGAGGCGACCTATCAGAGAAGAGCCACTGCAATCATGATAGCGATGCGTACGCTTGTTGTATACCACTCTCTACATACAGATTCCCCTAAGCTCGCCACGACTGGCTGCGATTGCTGTATGTCACTACTAGACCGCAATCTACAAAAACTTCACATTTGCCCAATCCTATAAAAGTAGGTTGTACAAAATTAGTGAATACAGAAATTTGCAAGACCTATGTTTTCGACCACACCACAAATATAAAAAAACCCTACAGTCACAATTATGGATTTAAAAAATATATATATTATTGTATATGTTAATATCTGTTACGAACCAGCTGTGTGGTGTTTCTGAACCATTTTCATTTCCTAATAGTATACAAGGTGGCCAAAAGATATTTGAATTTGCAACTTTCCAACGAATTTTCTGTTTTTTAAATCGAACTGTGCATTTTCAGCAACGTGATGTAGAATTAAAAAACAATCTATTTTGTACGTATATCCATTTATAAATATAAAAATATATATTAATAATACGTATAAAATTCAGCAAAAGAACATCAAAAATGAGAGGTGCTTTACATGTTGCTCATAAAATCAGGATGATTTTTTTTGTGAGTTTGATTTACGTGGTGTTTCGATCTCACCCAGCACCACAACATTTTCTTGTGAATTTTCTTTCTTGTAAATTCTTTTACCTCAATTAGGTATCAATTGTCTCGCACAACCGTACATTTACCGCAGTTGTCGGTCATAAGTTTTCATTTGTGTCAATTATGAAGTAGAAGCTTCCCAAAATGAAGTTTAACAAAGAAGAACTTGTAGACACGACTTTGTTTTGGGTGACTAGGAGAAAATTGTTTGCCAACAGGTTCTATCATCATCGGTATTTTGAGAGAAGACGTTTAAAGCTTCCATTGATTTGTGACAACTGGCAATATGCAATATCAAAAAAATTAACGCATACAAAATGTTGTAAACGAAAAAAAAAAGTTATTTGTGCTGGTAACGATTGAGAACCCTCACATTAGTCAGCGAGAAATGAGTTCATTGGTAGGAATAAGTAAACTTGTTGGTCGAATCTAAAGAAAATCACATGCAAATGCACCAGGAACACAATGATGATTTTAAAAGAGTTTATAGTTTTGCAATTGGGTAAAATGCAAGAAGATTATACGTTCTTCAACAATGTTTTGTCCAACTGATGAGCCAACATTTCATACAAAATGGATTTGTTAACAGACATGATTTCCATTATTATGCTTCGGAAAATGTTTACATTTTCAAAGAAGCTGATAAGAACATTTCGTTTAGGGACATTGATTGGAGCTATTTATTTTCATTTTTTGAATATCTGTCACAATAATTATTAGTGAATCTTCCTCAAAGGAAAACTGAAAAGATGCTTCAGAAAATGTACATAGGTATTCCATTTACAAATAATTCACTTGACCTTGTAGAATCGTCTTGGTTTGCTTTGTATTCAAAAATAATTTCCCGTTATAGACTCGTTTATCTACTTTACTCTAATTTTTAAGTAAAATTTCTAGCTATCATCGAATTCGAGACATCGAGGTCGAACGCACTACTGCCTCGCCTTGTTATATTTGCTTGTTTAGCTTTGCTAAACTGTCACAAGAAAGACAATTATTATTTATTAACTTATCATATAGTTATTTTCAAAATTTTGGCAAAATCAAAACATGCCAGTAAGCAAAGGAAACATGTTTACACATACATACAGTATACTATTTCAGTACGAACATTAGACGAAGTAAAATGTGGCCATTTGTCAAGTATTTTATTAGGTTATATTAGTATTCAATGTGTCGAGTCGAGCACGCGAGATGTCTCCATTTCCATTGTTGGCTTTTAGCAGATTCAATACCATGTTTGGATGCTAGGCAGTGGGAGGAGACATTAGTGCAGTGTCTGCATAATTTCCATCTCAATGTTGATTTGCCTTTTCAAGAATTTTAATTACGACTGTTATTAGTGTTATTTTACACAAAACTGATGGTTACTGGTTCATGTTAGTTACAGGTACGTAGACTTATTCGAATAATCATCCGCTATTAAAATAGCTCTTGCTGAGTACTTTCTATCTTAGCTTAACCACGACATTCGAGCGAATCGAGTGATATGAAATGACCGAACGAACGAATTTTTACTAAATCCATACCATGCCATGACTGGTTCAAGGTATTCTTACACGTCTTACAGGTTATAGCCTCATACTTTGGTGGGATATATTTTGATTAAAATAGCACGAGAAAACGTGGTTATATCGCTTCTTCATACTCGTACATTTGACAAATAAAAATTATTTTTATTTCACTCCAGATTCAAATGAACAGACGAATAATTTTGCTTACCCGTATTTATTTTACTGAAAGTCATATTGTACGATACAGTTCGCGTAGTACAATTCTTGCAAGAGTAAACAGCGAATGTTTAAAACAAATTTTATTATGTAATGAATTGTAGAAATATCGACCGATATTCAAAAAACTTTGGGCGATGCAATTAAAACACATTTTCTGTCTGTAGTGTATCCTGGGATAGCTCGATTTTTATTTTCAATTGCATATCTTCTGCTTTGATGTTTTAGCTATGACGTCATCGCTGCTTCGGTTATGACGTCATCTACTATTTTTAAATAATATACTCTATATATTTTTCATTTTTAGAATCTCTATATAAAGTTGATTTCAAAGACCTACTAATACTTAGGTGGGGTCTGGAGTTCACAAGTTTGGAGCTACAGACATTTGAAAATATTATTTTTTGAAGTTAAATATTTATTGTATTGTTGTTTAATGAATAGTAAATAATAAAATACAGAATTAACTAATTAAATGTGCAAATTGAAAACCTTTTTGTACCTGACAGTATCCCAAACGATCAATGAAATTCTTGCTGAAATGTATTTATAGTTTCTTGAGAGACATTCTAATCCTCGTTCTAATCTAATTTTGTTTTTTAATTCTTCAATAATGCCAGGTTTACAATTGTACACTACGTTTTTTAGGTGACCCCCAAAGGAAAACAATAGAGCGGGGTAAGATCCGGTGATCTTGGTGGTCATTCAACAATACCACGTCTTCCAGACCTTAAGTTAATTCTTTTGTTATTATTTGCTGTCCCCACTTGCTGTTTTATTAACACAATATAAATAAGACCATAAAATAAATGCCTGTAGCTTCAAACTTATGATCTCTAGACCTAAAGTAGTATAGGTCTTTGAAATCAACTTTTCATAGGGAATCTAAAAATGAAAAATATACAGGATGACGTAGCTAAAAAAATCAAAGCTGAAGATGCGCAATACAAAGTAAAAATCGACCTTTCCGAGGATTTTTCCAAAATATTTTTATAATCAGAAATAATGAATTTATTCCACACTTTATGTATACACTGTATAAAATAAATGAATGCAATAAATCGATTGCCTGTTGACAACTCCCAGTTTATTTATTTATTTCTTGATAAAACTAATTATTACATGTTAGAATTAGTATTCAATACTTGTTTGATCTGGTCTATAATAAAATGGAATGAAAATCATTTAGCGGTGAAAATGAAAAATAGACAACACAACTACAACCTGATTAAATTAGTGAGACAAATTTTCCACCATGTCTCGAATAACCATTATCTAATATCTTGCATGAGATTATATATTTTTACTGTAATAATAATTGTTACCTTGATTATTATTATACTGACTTTAATGCCCAACTAAATATAGATGTGTTGGTGAAGTTCTCAGGGCACTCATATAATTTTCTGATAATGGTGAGTTTTCACAAATCACACACACACTATCGTAGCGCTCATTAACAGACAAGATATCCAGGAGCATATGTCTCGTGAGGCTTAGAGCTAACCTAAGTGTCTTAAGATGTTATTTTAAGATCATTTATTCTATGCACAGAGGGTTCATTAACACAACAGTATCTAAAATAAATGTCCCCAAGTCGAGTTACACAGTCTACCGATATACCTACACCATTGGCAGATCAAAAAGCTACTTAGAAAGGAATATCTACTAAAATTTAAATAACAGAAAAACAAAGTCTAAACATTTTCAAATATCTATAAATAATAATATTCTTCTATTCTTCTATAAGTATTAAGGATTCAAAATGAATAATAACAATAATTTGAAAACGTATAAAGAAAATTACTTTCATTTTTTAAATTTAAGAGAGCAGATAGATAATAAGCTTACATTTTTTAATATATAGTCCCAGGACTTAGGAGGTTATAGAAAAATTTATTTTAGGCAGTTTATTTCTAGTAAACTTATACTCCGAATCGCTTCCTAACGGAGACACACCCCAATAAAGAATTAGGAGGGAAACTGTTTTTTTATAAATATCTCAAAAAGTGTTGAACGGATTCTGATATAAATACTTTTATATGATGATTGTTTCGCAGAATACCTTTAGGCCAGTCATTTAATACATTCTAGTTCGCAAAAAATCCGGTAGTTCTGAATTTTTGATATGTTGTTAGGATTCATAATAGCTGCATAAAACCAAGTTTGCAACTTCGAAAAACTTGTGCTCGCTGCGTGGTGGGGGAAAAAACCACGATATTTTTTTACTTTTTTTAGTTTATGGGTTATAACTCGGAAATAATGGATCCTACGTAAAAAAGTAATCTTAGCTTTTTTCAATCCGATAAAATTCCTTCATTTAGAGACTAAGTGCAGCTTTGTACGACCAATAGGTTTTGAGATACAGGACTTCAAAAACTTGATTTTTTTTCTTTACAGCAAAACATCAACTATATAATCCATATTACAAATAAAATCACGAGGTTTATAAGTAATGCAGTTCTTTATTAAATTAAACATAAGACAAACAGAATCGATGTTTTAGAAATATCCATACATTGTTGTCATCTCTACTAGGCTCCGCCCACACAAATTGTCAAAGTGCTTAGTGCAAAATGTCGTCGGTTCCTTTGGGTGTTTGTTTTATTTGTCGTACTCACGGTGTAGGATAATTGTCGTACTACAGTCGAAGAAGGGAAAGTGACAATTGTGAAAAGACGCGGTATTCAGACGCTAATTGAAGTGAGTGAAGAACGTGGACTTGTCCAGAACAAACAATTTTTGAGTAACTTAAATGAAGTCACCGTACAGGGTGTTTCCTATAAAACTATACCCCCCCTTATTTAGGTCAATTACCACCGATTGTAATTTTCAAAAAACCGATCTAACACAGAATTTTCCGTAGATTTTGAATATGCTATTACTTTTTTTCCTACTTCAACAGTATACGAGGGGCAGAAAAAGTATGGTTTTTTTAACTGGAACACCCTATATATTTTTACATATTTGGATTCGCCTCGTCCTTCTGATTACAAATATATATGACACTTATATATTTGCTATAAAAATGGCGTAAATAATTGAATTTAAACTTGGGGCGTTTCCTTCAAAACTATACCCCCCTTATTTCGGTCAATTATTAACGATTCAAAATTTTCAAAACCAACATATAGAATTTTTCGTAGATTTCATATATGCTATTACTTTTTTTCTCCCTTCAACGGTATACGAGGGGTGGAAAAAAGTATGGTTTTGTTTTATGGAATGCCCTGTATTTTTTTACATATATAAGTATTATATATTGTATTTATAATCAGAAAGGTAGGGCGGATCTAAATATGTAAAAAAATACAGGGCATTCCATAAAAAAAACATACTTTTTTCCACCCCTCGTATACAGTTGAAGGGAGAAAAAAAGTAATAGCATATATGAAATCTACGAAAAATTCTGTGTTGGTTTTGAAAATTTTGAATTGTTAATAATAAAATTGACCGAAATAAGGGGGGTATATAGTTTTGAAGGAAACGCCCTAAGTTTAAATTCAATTATTTACGCCATTTTTATAGCAAATATATAAGTGTCATATATATATTTGTAATCAGAAGGACAAGGCGAATCCAAACATGTAAAAATATATAGGGTGTTCCATTTAAAAAAACCATACTTTTTTCTGCCCCTCGTACACGGTTAAAGTAGGAAAAAAAGAAATAGCATGTTCAAAATCTACGGAAAATTTTGTGTTAGACCGGTTTTTGAAAAATTAAAATCGGTGGTAATTGACCGAAATAAGGGGGGGGGGGTATAGTTTTATAGGAAACACCCTGTACGTGAAATACTCTACATGCATTGTTTTATGCTTAATTTAATAAAGAGCCACATTACACTTATAATACCTCGTGATTTTATTTGTAATATGGATTATAGGTATAGTTGATGTTTTGCTCGAAAGAAAAAAAATCAAACCTATTTCGTACAAAACTGTACTTAGTCTCTAACTGAAGGAAATTTTATCGGATTGAAAAAAGCTGAGATTATTTTTTTACGTAGGATCCATTATTTACGAGTTATAACCCAAAAACTAAAAAATATCGTGTTTCTGTTATCGAACCCAGGAGATGCTGTAAAAGTAGTTTTAAGCAAAAGATCCCAATTAGACATAAGCACACAAGCTAAGGCTTGAATGGTGTATGTGGAACATCTGTTCCATGTACACCATTTTTTTATCAAAAATATGTCGAATTTCAAGTCAGTTCCTAAACCCAAAATTCCTTCTTTTTGCCTGATATGCATGAATCCATGCATATCAGGATTTTTTATAAAATTTATAAGACGATTTTCAGTACAGTTTCCAAAATTCCCTTTATCTTTTTCGGCCCATATCTCATGTTTGAACGAACGCATCCAGGCACGATGCAGCATGTAGAGACGACCAAGGACATGCATTGTCCTCAGCCAGTACCGATTCCTCGAAGGACGGACTGCGCCACTACAATGATCATAGCGCAGATGATCATTGTCATAAGCCGGTCTAACAGATCACAGGAATACTCCACAAAGGCGCGAGAGTGAATCTACCGTAGATCAGTAGCTCTTGATCTGATCTATCATAGACTGATCCACCTTCGTGGTCGCACTGATCTACGGACCCATAGGTTCACTCTACCCTCGCGTTCTGGAATTCCTAGTGAGTCCGTGACCTACGGCTTCCAAGGATGGTTGAGCTGGCCTCGCCTACCCATTGGTCATCGTCTCTACCGGGATCGTGTCTGATAGCACCATTTTGAAATTTTAGGAACTGAATAAAAATTGGAAATAGCGGAATTTTGCGACGCCACGTGGCGATGTGAAGTGGTCTCGGGTCTTTTCCATATCTATAGTGGGAGACCTCCCAATGATCTCGCAAAATGGAAGTCCGGTATTTTTGATCAAATCAAGCCAGGATAAGCCTCATTGCGGTACGCACGGGTACCGGGGCACTTCCCCATTATTACCAGGTGACCGCCTTGTGAGATAGCATTCGAAGAGATTTCCCCTTTCTGAAATATCCACAGACGTCTAACGGCATATACCCCTTTTGGAGAATATTACCTTAAATTTTTTTGTCTATAATTCTAACAGTAAATCTATAAAACCCACTCACTAAATTGCCAGTCACGTCCATGTAATAATTCTCTTTCGGCAATCGATCACTCGTCTTTAAGCGCGGCCGTCGCGGTCGCTGAGCCCTTGTGGGGGTATCGTGGTTATGGTGGCAGACCTTGCTAGGTGAGGCTCTATATGTACTATGATGATTGTTTAATATATACCCTTATTTATTATCCATGTCTTCTTATTGCGTTCTAGTATTAGTCTAGTATCTGTGTTGACCCCATAGCTAACGACCCTCGCAATTGCGTCGGTTTGACCATTCGGCTGAGCCAAAGAAGAGTGAACGAGCAAGACCTGTCTGGGCAGGTGTCAGAAGTGAATTGTGTATTGTGCAAAGTGTTTAGCTAGTGTTGTATCTTTAGTTCAGGACGTTGCGAAGCCTGTATACGAGGAAGCATTCATTGTCGACAGTTGCCGTTAATCTATCGATTTCGAGACTTCGATATATTAAGGGTTTGCCACGACCTGCGTTGAATTCAACGGCCAAGAGTTAAATCAGATGTGGTGACAGCGGTTGGTTGACTTAATACGAATATCGGTCGTTCCCTCCCACTATCACTGGTTATAACGAATGGTTAACTAACGTTGACACAGCCTTAGCAAATTAGTTTAGTTATTAAACGTTGATATTTCTTCCCCCACCACGCAGCGAGCACAAGTCTTTCGAAGCTGCAAACTTGGTTTTATGCAGCTGATATGAATCCTAACAACATATCAAAAATTCATAACTACCGGATTTTTTGCGAACTTTGCCTTTTTTTTTTTGTTGAAGATGACTGGCGTACTTTGATTACATTGTACTTTGGTTTACGTAAAATAAACAGGGGCGTCTCATCAGAAAAAAGTATTAATAAAAAAATCGTCAAGATGATTCTTTATTGAGGTGTAGCTCCGTTAGGAAGCGATATGGAGTCTAGGTTTACTGGAAATATTCTGCTTTTTCTATGACCTCCTAAAGTCCTGGGATTAAAAACTGAAACACCCTGTGTACTATAGGTACCTACTAATTATTATTTATCTTTGTCTTATACAATATTCTCGGAAGTAGGGTTTTAAATCCCGAGACGGGATTAGACTTTCGGTATTTTCGGGATTAGAAAGTCAAATCCCGGGATTTTCCGGGATCCCGGGATCTAAATACATTTGTCGAATATCAACATAAAATTAAACGATGTATTGAGCAAGAATAATAATAATACATAAAAAAATAACTAATAAAACTCTAAAAAAATTTAAATATTAACAATCTATTGCTACTTTAATCTATTGATTATCTATTCTATAAAAATGAATAGCCTAAAATTTACTTTGAAAAAAATGACCTGAGAATGGCCAGTGTGTCTAGGGTGTCGTCCCCTAATCTGGACCGGATCTTTGTACACAGAATACATGTGAGATAAAAAGTAATATGTATTTTATGTAATTTGGTCATATTATAAATACTCGGGATTGATTTTTGAAATCCCGGGATTTCCGGGAGTGAAAGCCTGCCCGGGATCCCGGGATTGGAAACCCTACTCGGAAGCTACTACAAACTACAATCCCCTAAACGGAATTTCTAACGTTACCAAATTAAAAATGTTCAGTCATTTACATTTACAGTATTTGGAATCAAATAAATTTTATCATGTGTGGTTTTCTTACATTGCAGAATACTTCGGTAGAAATCGGGAATATAATAAATAATAAAAGAAAGAAGTTTTTAGGGGGAAGTTAAATAAAATAGAGAAATGTTTTTTGTCGTTTATCCCAAGAAAGAAACAGCACACAGAGCTCTATGTGCACTGCCCTATTTCTACCTAGACAATATGCATGTATGCACTAAGGCACACTTCGAGTACCTGTGTGCCGTTACTTTCTAAACATTAATAGGTATTTAGTTATCGTTTCTGATCATATTCACACGGATCCATTATTTAAGCTACGCTACGCTACGCTGATGAGCAGCAATAACTCCGAAACATGTGTCCGTAGCTGCATCATGTCTCTTTCTTGGGGTCTATGACAAAAACTAATTCTCTGTATTATTTAACCCCAAAAACTTCTTTCTTTTATTAACTAGTTATTGTTATTGTTTTTCGCTATTTTTAACACTTGACATATTTTTCTCCTGTAACAAACTAAAGAAACACAAGCACATCTCGACACAAATGTTGCGCAATATTATTGAAAGACTATTGACCGTCTAGGGGCCGCTTAACGTTCAAATGTTGCTAGATTGTTAATCTTTATGCCATCATTGTGCAATGTTATCAATAATAGGCCCTTAGCGTTCAATATTATTGTGCAATACGAAATACTGTCAATTAAAATGACAATATTATTGCACATCTCGGGGGTCTTACAGATCCAATCATAATAATGTTGTGAAGCGGAACGGAACAGTACTTAGTAATGTTATTAAAATCGGGGCCATAGAACTTGTCGCGCCTCTTGCATCGATTCAGATACTGCCGAATAGATGAACATTAAAATATAATTATGTATTGCAATCTGCGTCATTCTGTGTAAATATTACCTAACGTTTCCATGGTAATAAAAAACGCAAACAGGTTAGATAGAGTCAAATAAAAACACACATTATGCAGTTTCAATTAATCAATATCTGAAACTAATACAAATAAACAAGTTAATAACCTGTCTAAACAGATGCCCTCACTAGAAATATTTAATAATATCTAGGTAATAGTGTTTTTTTATAGAAACACAAACACAAACCAGATATTTCAAAACCGCGCTACATAGGTATAAATCGTGAATCATAATTTGATTTACTTAATACTTAATTAATGAAGTTAAGGAATATATAAATCAAGAACATGTTCCTGGAGAGTTGCAAATAATATTAGTAACACAAATAGTGCACCGTAGTATACTAAAGCGAGCCAATCAAATAATCTGTAGATGATCTAAAATTGTTTGGTGAAACAACACTGTACTCCTTTACAAGATTTATTTTGAACAAATTGAAAAGAGTGTCTATAGAATGGAACAAAAAAGAATACAATTAATCGACAACATGGGAAGAGTATAATGGCCGTCACTAGTTTATTATACTTTTCACAGAAAAGTAGTTATATTGCATCTGCTAGTGAATTTTTTAAATTGAAAATATGTATCGGCCATAGACTTAAAATTTGTACATCCAATGTTGGACTTTCAAAATGTCCCAGTGTCTTGTTCCTTGTAGCACGCTAACTAAAAAACGCACATTCGTATTGAAATTTGGTCTACAGGTCTGCATTGTTTTTAAAAAAATTAAAAAGTAAATAAAAAACGTATTATCTTAACTAGAAAAATGAAAAAAAAATGGGTAATGAAATTAAGCCTAACATTGAAGAAAAAGCAATAGTGCACAGTAAACAAAATCTAGTTTGTACAACCAAGTTAGCATCGTCGAGGTAGGTATGTCGAAGACCTCTTTTTCCATTAGAAATCTGATTACACTTTCTTACAATCGTTATTTATGAAGTTAAGAATATTTACCAATAATTATATAACAAGAGTGTGTTTCAGTGATACTATATTGTATTTACAAGCTGTTATAATAGTCACATAATTACTATAATGCTCTAGAGGGTCGTGGCAATACTGCAGATGCTATGTGGTAGTTGTATTCGAAAATCCCATGTATATGGTCCCATGAATGACGATTGCGTGTAATAATAATAATGATATGATCATCTTATGTTACCCCTTTGTAACTCTATTAATGAGTAACCATGACTACGCGTTACCACCCAGACATTTGAGGCGTTTATATTCGCTTTCAGTTCTCGAATATTCGTTTTTTAATAAATCGGGGATGGCATCGTTTGTCGCATAATTATTATTGACGTTTGCACATTCACTTATTCTACAATAAAATTATACTGGGTGTTACGCAAATATCTGGCAGGTAAATTCCTTGACAAATATTAAATATTACGTATAGGATAAACTTTTGTAAAAAGGATGCATCAAAATCTTTCATTATAACAAAATTGTCTGATAATCAGATGATTATTTGGAGCAACGCTTTTACTTATGTAGGATACCTACTTTCCTGTGATGATTTTATTCACCCTTTTATCCGTTAAAGTGATGAAATAAGTCAGATTTAGTGCAATTGATAATAAAAAAAATCCAGCGCATGCGTGTATCCCAAATAATTATTTTTTTCTACAAACACCATTAAAAATTAAATTTTTAACACGGCATACTTGAATTAAAAATGTAATATTATATAAACTCGCGTTAAAAATGATCACATGATTTATTTTTAACACTAGTGCAGAAAGTAAAATGACAAGTCGTTTGTCATAAAATGACATTTATTAACAAAAAATTACAAGTTATTTAGAAATATTTATATTAATTGTACAATTGGAGCATTTAGTTCTGCAATAAACTTATCAATATTTTGGCGTGTAAAAATTTTTGATTTTTTTGGAGGATATCCTTCTCCTTTGCGCTTCAAAAATGCCATTAGTTTATAAAACTTACTTATATCTTGATTGTTCTTAACATTTAACATAGCCTTTATCATTGAATAATGTGCTCAAAGCGTCGAAGATTTCCAAATTTTAGAATTTTGCTCGAAATAGGCCAACATTACATTTTCACTGTACTTGCCTGCAACATTGTTCCGATCGCACCAGTCCACAAAGCGTTTGTACGCTAATTCATATTATTGTTTGGATTTTGTGGGCAACAAATCTAAAGTTGCCCTTGTAGCTTCTTGAGGAATCGATTCGCTTCCTTCTGGACTATAATTAATATTGGAACTCTTCATATTGCAATAGTTTTTCACATTTGACAAGCATGTGTCAAACAACGGGCAAACTTGATTGATTTATTTTATAAATCCTACAAACTACTAGAATTATGAGGTAACCATTAAAAGGATTTGAAATCTTTTTGACTTTATTGTTCTTTTAATGGTGTTTGTAGAAAAAACATTGTATGATACACGTGTTAAAAATGACTTTATTTTGTTCGTGGAGATGCTCCACTCGCTTACGTTCGTTTCGCAAACTTCTCCACTCACAAAATAAAAATTCATTTTTAACACTTGTATCATAAATAACTATTATGACACTACAAACTTTTTATATCATTTTTTGTATTCCCAGTTTTTTGTGGTTTTCGGGTCTTAGTTACATCATTTGAGATCATTTTTGTGATCTGGATATTGTTTGTGCCGAAAATTATACCTATTTATTACTTTTCTTCTAAAACGAACGCCAATTTTTTTAATTTATCGTGAAATCATGATGAATTGCGACCTATGCAACAAATCCATGTTTTACTAAATGATATAGGGATTACCTTTTTGTTCTAATATATGGTATCAATATCTAAATATATTTTTAAATGTATAAACTCGATGGAATGAAATTACTTCAGCAGAGACTATATGGTTTACTTACCAGCATCGGCAGGAGGTGTCGGTGTCTCTTCCCTGGCTAACCTCTGAACATCAAATTCTTCGCTCTCCTGTTTTTGCAATTCGCGCTCATGTTCCAGAGCAGCTTTCTCTTGATGTTCCATAAATGGATTATAAACACCCTCGGCAGGATTATTGTTGCTGAAAATGTCACCAAAAACTTTTGCTGTTTCGGCAGGAGAGAGTGCATCATCGACGGCGTCTACGTCGGTTTCCGGTCCAAAATCGTCGTCTTCGAATTCGGATGCAGTTCGCTTACCATTTGATTTTTCCTTTGCATAAAAATCTGCGGTAGGTGATAAGTCCGTCCCTGCAATTATGAATTCTGAAATTATTTCTTTATGGCCAATGTGGATACAATAACTTGTTGTATTCAAGCATTATACCTACCGTTCTGCTTGAAGTTATCTGTAAGATTTAAGAGTAAGCCATCTGATTTTTGTGAAATGATGTTGTCGGTGGAGGCGCCATTGGAAATGGCGAAGGGATTATTAGCATTATCGAGGCTGGCGTCCATTGTGACTTGTGTACAATTGCGGTTTGCCCAATGGGCCTCCGCTGCTATTTTTGATGGTTCCCGAAGAAACACCACTATCACTGATATATTGTCTGTTGAACCTTGATCTTTGGACAGTTGGGCCAAGTGTTGACTTATTCGGTCGATATCGTCTGAAAAACAAGGAAAAATCATTTAAAACATAAAATGCAATCATCATCAATAACGAATTTGATAAACATTTGCAATGGCTTAAATTAGACCCGGATATATTCAGCAGAGATAACAATAGACAGAGAGACCGATATAGAAAATTATTTCAATCTTGCGTCTAATGTCTAGGAATTTGATATTTTTAAATTACGAAAATGTCCCAGTTTTCTCTCTACTAATCAAATATACTCATTCTTAGAGTATTTACATATAAGTAAATTGAAATAAAAAGTATACAAATTAATTAAAAATTATGCCCGCAGCTTTGGATTCCTTATATTATAAATATGTACAAGTTTTGAAAATACGTACAGAAATTTAAATAGTTAACAATAAAACGAATTTATATTTCACTGGATGTGTTTTCTTTGAGTTGAGTCTTTGAAACTCGTAATTCCAACAACAAAAATTTTCATATTTGTTCATATATTCGGATAGTTCAACCAAAGAGGTCTTTCCTCACTGTAATAATATATAAAAAATATGTTCCATATTAAGCCGTTGGGCAACGTTAAATGTTAAAATATCTAAAACTAATTCCTTTTGTTCTTCCAAGTGACTTCTAGGGATTTAACACAAAAATAATATCGGAACAAATGCTTGAAAATAATGTCTTCCACCAATTGACCGTGTACAAAGAGTATTTAAATATTTGATAAATATATACGTACATAATTTTCTGAAAAATTATTGTTCGAAATGTCACAAAGGTTATAAGGACTGCTGTCAAATAGACATTTTTTATAAGCAAGTTGGTAGATGACCTCTTAAACTTATAGGCCATCTATAAGAGAACCTCATCTCGGTCACGTTATTCACTAACTTCATCATTTCAACAAACTTAAAAAATAATTACGGTTACTGTTAAAATAATTCGAAAAACGTCTAATTTAATTTAATACACTGTTAGTGGTTCTCATCAACCCAAGTATGCATTATACTTACTAATAAATACTACATGAGTGACTAGTTCTTCTCAAATCATCATTGGAAATGACTGAATAATGAAAAACCCATCTGTTGCTAATATATTTATTTTTAGAGATTCAGTTTAACCAGTTGAAAAAGAATAAAATTTAATAATACCATGTGTGAGATCGGGTATAGTATATCATTGTAGCCAAGATCGCAACTGTTGTCCAACAGACCAAGAAATTACAGAACTGCACATAAGAAGGAACACGTCTCACTCACACTGTACGGTTTTTTAGTCGTTCAAACAAAAGACAAAAACCGGCAACAACGTTAATATACCCATTTCTATCTAGCACATTAATTCCTTCACTCATCGCCGATCGCCGTAACAGAAACATAAAACATTTGTGGTCAGTTATGGACAGGGTTCTAGTTTTTGGCGAAGGTGCTAATGTTAAGCGTTTGTTACTGTCGCAAAGATAAACTTCTGAAATTTGGAATGTGCATAAAATAGAATGCCCTGCATATTTTTGCATTTTCTTATTCGTCATAAAATTTTTATTTCAATGATGTAACAAGTTGACATTTGTTTAAAAAATTACGTCGAAAATATGAAAAACTAAAAAACACAAGTTATAGGCCTCTGTGGGATTTAATTTTAGAATCTTATAGAAAGTAGGCGTTGGATTTCACGCATGGGTGTTTTCCCCTTAGATTGTCGATTTTTAAAAATTCATGGCAAACAATTAAATTTTGTGAATAAATTTTAAATGGGACAATTTTTTATTGCGTCATAAGGAAGGGCATACTTTCAGATTTTATAAAAATTTTTAATTATAATAAAAAAAATGTGTATTGTATTAAATTTTATATGAACACTCGGGCATAACAAATTTAAACATAATTTATATCAAATGAAAAATGAAAGTATATACCGGGTGGCCACGAGACTAGGGTCATGCTTATATCTCTTTCAATAATGATCCGATTTAGACGAAATTTGGTACAAGGATATTAGACCTAATTTCGGATTGACATTCAGATATAGTCAAAATGGCCGACTTCCGGTTTCACCGGAAGCGCGTGTACCTTCGATTTTTTAAATGTATCACCCAGTATATTTTATGTTTTTCGGAATCTACAACTCAAATTACATAGAATAGCGTTGCCAAATTTACATTTTTTATAAGGAATTTTTCTTTTTTTCAAATTAATTTTTTACCGTAGAAGGCCGTGATTGGGAAAAAATCCTTTCCAGTTGATTCTAGTAACTCATATTAATAGTGATTTCATCAATTAAATCAATAACAAATGCCTCATGAAAGAATAAAATTTGCCAAACGTTTTTAAAAAAAAAAAAAAATCATTTTTTTAAATGGCACTTACTAAGGGCCATAATGCCATTAAATAGCAAATTTAATTACCAATCTAACTGCACCACTTCATCTTTGTCTAAAACTGAAAAATATTTATTATTTGTAAAGTGTTTACTTTACGATCTTCTACGGTAAAAAATAAATTTGAAAAAAAGAAAAATTCCTTGAGAAAAATGTAAATTTGGCAACGCTATTCTATGTAATTTGAGTTGTAGATTCCGAAAAACATAAAATATACTGGGTGATGCATTTAAAAAATCGAAGGTACACGTGCTTCCGGTGAAACCGGAAGTCGGCCATTTTGACTATATCTGCATGTCCATCCGAAATTAGGTCTAATATCCTTGTACCAAATTTCGTCTAAATCGGTTCATAATTGAAAGAGATATAAGCATGACCCTATAGTCTCGTGGCCACCCGGTATACCCTGCAAAAGAACTGTTTCCAATTAAAATTTGTTCACAAAATTTTGTTTTCCATGAGGTTTTAAAAACGCAAAATTTGCATGAAAACATGAGGAACTTTGCGTATATGACGTGATAAAAAACACGCCTATGCGTCAAATATAATGCCTACTTTCTATAACATATAAAAATAAAAACTCGCAAGGGCCTACTTGTGTATTTCAGTTTCTTCTACATTTTCGACGTCATCATTTAAACAAATAATATCATCTTATGACATATCACTGAAATCAGAATTACATGACGAACAAGAAAATGTAAAAATATACAGGGTGTTACATTTAAAATAAGAAAGTCGGCGTCACTTTTGGTTAGACCAGAAGTAGCACCATAATTGTGTCATATTCTGGCTTTACTGTCCTATTATCCACGTTCCATATTTCAGAAGTATACCTTTCATAATAACCGAGTTATTTTCGCAATACTTTCGTGGCCATCAAGTTTATATCCCTAGAGATCAGAGAGAGTCGTAACATTGGCAACGGGGAAAGTGTCAAGGATGCGAGGTTTGAGAATGGCTTGGCTTCTTCTTCTGCAACCTAAAATAAAGTAATTTAAAAAGGGGCGCCATTTTAGGTATTTGCCAGGGACCTCAAAAACATGTGAAGGCTCTAGAGACCTTTATTTACAAGATATTTCCGATTTTATGTGGCAAGTTTACATAGGTTTCAGTAAGTAGTGAGGGATAAGTGCATCCCTCTGGTGGTCAGTTGCTACTACCAGTCGAGACATCGAAGATGTCTCTGTGACCGATAGCGGCTTGCCAAGCAAGCACCAAGAGCGGCGACCTCTAGCCCTGATGGACTAAAACGTGCATGATAAAATAGGATTTATAGGAAACAACTACTGGACGGGCAAAGGCCCCTACTCCCATTGAATTATACCTATAAATCCAAATTGGTAGCCAAATTTGTTATTTGTCTTTTCTCCACCAGACACAGACCGGTTTCGAACTCTTTATGTTCTCATCAGTGTGCCACAGGTAGCTGAAAAGACAAATAACAAAGGCAAACCAAACTAGTCTATGGCAGACCCAGCACAAGTAAGTAGTGAGGGATAAGTGCATCCCTCTGGTGGTCAGTTGCTACTACCAGTCGAGACATCGAAGATGTCTCTGTGACCGATAGCGGCTTGCCAAGCAAGCACCAAGAGCGGCGACCTCTAGCCCTGATGGACTAAAACGTGCATGATAAAATAGGATTTATAGGAAACAACTACTGGACGGGCAAAGGCCCCTACTCCCATTGAATTATACCTATAAATCCAAATTGGTAGCCAAATTTGTTATTTGTCTTTTCTCCACCAGACACAGACCGGTTTCGTGGTGCTTGCTTGGCAAGCCGCTATCGGTCACAGAGACATCTTCGATGTCTCGACTGGTAGTAGCAACTGACCACCAGAGGGATGCACTTATCCCTCACTACTTACTTGTGCTGGGTCTGCCATAGACTAGTTTGGTTTGCCTTTGTTATTTGTCTTTTCAGCTACCTGTGGCACACTGATGAGAACATAAAGAGTTCGAAACCGGTCTGTGTCTGGTGGAGAAAAGACAAATAACAAATTTGGCTACCAATTTGGATTTATAGGTATAATTCAATGGGAGTAGGGGCCTTTGCCCGTCCAGTAGTTGTTTCCTATAAATCCTATTTTATCATAGGTTTCAGTGATTAAAAATGCTGTGTTACAACAATTTCAAGTTTCTTTATTTTTTAATCAATTTGTACATTCTCTAACGACTTTTCAGAAGCAAAAATGTATGTAAATAATTACTAAGTATTTCTCTAAAAGTGAAAAATATGGACACACGCATATTAGCTACAGATAGTCTTTACTATTAAAAACAATATTAAAACGCAAATGCTGGTCATTGTTTTAAATCTGCAGGAAATGAGTAGGTACGTTTCCAAGAGACTATCCGGAACCGATGATGATATATTAAAAAATACATTGATTTTATCACGTTTGCTATTAATTACCAGGATGCGACCAACCACATCTGCAATCTGTGTCTTTAAAGCGTTTCTCGTCGACGTGGTCACGATGTACTCGAGACAATTGGAGCAAAACAAATGCTAGAGCAATGGTGTAGAAGACATTATGTTTGACTGGATGGTTTTATACTTACTTGATGCTTTAGAGTATCAGCTTGAATTCCCTGTTAACGTCTATTTATAATTTATCTATAAACGTACTATTCGATACATACTTAAATGTTATTACTTTTGATTTAAAATAATACTAGCCATTTCGTTTTAAAGAAAAATTAATAGATAAAGTATGAATGGAGGAAATCATAAAAGTAGTAACACTTCTACTTTTCTCTGTCCCTAAGCTAAGAAGAGATGGAAAGTTTGCAGTCAGGTCCTAACCGAAAAAGGTGTTAAAATACCTGGCCGAAAAAAAGGGAGAGAGAGCTGCATTTTGAGGTGGTTAACTAGTATTAGAAAAGTCAGTCATCAGTTATCTACATAAAATTATTATATATATTATTATTATATATATATTATTATTATATATAATTATTATATAAATTATATAGTATTTAGGTCGTAGGTATCTACTAATATATATTGTGAGCGGAAATAGAAATGGCCATCAACAATATTACAACGAAGATCATGATCAAGAATTATTAAATAGTTGCCTGAAGGAAGACCAAGACTAAATTGACTAACAAACCAAACTAAATTGAGCATAAAAATTAGAACACCTTGTTCCTGATTTAGCGAGGTCTGCTCTCTGTTGCCACCTGCAGGCCGTCTGCAGTGAACAGTGACTGACATGGGGTTCATCGAACTAGTGCACTTTTACGGCTGCTGAGTTCGGCCACGAAGGAAGACCGATCACACCTGGCTGACTATCTCGCGGTGACGCTTTCCGCGTTAAGGGTCCACGTTTGGAATTGGAACTCGGAAGTCGGGGAATAGAGCGTATCTCATTTCGTTTGCAAAGAACAATCGACATCGGTCAACTTAAGGGGTTAAATCACCCTATAGATGAATAATGTTACTATTGGGAAAATAACTGAGTATTACAATTTATTATATTTTTTTGGTTACTTTTTTTTGAACCGTTCATTAGGGTGGATCTGAGACAAACAGTTTAATATAACTACTAATACGATGTTAAAATGAAAATATAACTTTTTAGAACACTCTATGTATAAAATGAGGTGTAATTTTACTCACCGCCAATACCAATAACACACCTATTAAAGTTATATAGTTTTGTTTCGCCAGCTTTTAGACTGACACAAGTTTTTAGTTATCCTGTTACGAGAAGCCTTATACAGCAATGTAATTACTAGTGCTGACGTATTCAATAATGCTATACGATGTCGTCTTCTTTAAGCTGATTAGCCTCCAATAAGTCTACTGCATAGGTGAAATTAGAAGGAGAAATTTCAAATTACTAAGATAATATAATTAGCAACTATAGATATAGAAGTACAAATGTGTTAATATGAAACTAGTTTTTTATACCTTAAGGTTGAGTAAAATTCTTCACTTAGCGCTTATGCAGAAAAGTATTCATATTGGATGTTATTCATAGTTAAAATATTTCGACATTTTAAACTGATTGGAAAAAAACTGTTTCAATTTAGAATAAAACTGAAATAAAGCTATGTTGTCGACGCGCATGACCTGAAATCTATAGCCGGTATTTGCAAGTATTATGTCCATAAATCAGGGTACCATATCTTTGCGGTGTTAGTTCGTAGACGATATATAAGCATTCCTTGGCTTGACTCCACGCAATTTATTTATAAACTTTATTCTTTGTCGTTTCGTAAATCTTTTTTTTCTTAAAGCATGGGTGGTGTACAATTAATGGATGCATATAAATACTCGAAAAGGTTGACAGAGTCATGTCTGGTATGTACTTTTCGCACCGGAGAAATGATATGTTTGGTCTCACTCTAAAGCGGTTGTGTTTCAGAGCATACTCTTTACTCTGTTCTATATGAATTGAAAAATTCTCGCTCATAGTTGATAAAAACAGACCAGTCTTTTTACCAATTACTGTTTAATTTTTTCGTGTTTAAGTTCACTTAATTTTGGAAAACATACCAGAGTACACTGTTTACAGTTTAACCTTCTTTAAGATCATGAGGTCATGTAAATATAAATATTTAAATAAAAAACAACAAATACAATGTCTGTTGGATTTAAATGTTACAGTAAACTATTATATGCTTCTTTATTTTCCTCTTTATTAATAATAAAAAAGCATCCAAAAGACAATATCTATTATTACATTATGTATGTCCATGTCCATAGTACGATGTGTGTATAGATTTAGATTGGCGAAATTTCGGAATACTCAGACAAAATTCGCAACAAAAAAAGATGTAAGTAGTGAGGGATAAGTACATCCCTCTGGTGGTCAGTTGCAAGCCGCTATCGGTCACAGAGACACCGTCGATGTCTTGACTGGTAGTAGCAACTGACCACCAGAGGGATGTACTTATCCCTCACTACTTACATGTGCTGGGTCTGCCATAGGCCAGTTTGGTTTGCCTTTGTTATTTGTCTTTTCAGCTACCTGTGGCACACTGATGAGAACATAAAGAGTTCGAAACCGGTCTGTGTCTGGTGGAGAAAAGACAAATAACAAATTTGGCTACCAAATTTTGGATTTATAGGTATAATTCAATGGGAGTAGGGGCCTTTGCCCGTCCAGTAGTTGTTTCCTATAATCCTATTTATTAAAAAAAGATGTGATAAATATTATCCGATATACAGTCCACTTCATCGCAGTAGGAACAGTTGTACACCTTATACGAAGAAAAAGAACCAATTAATGCTTGTCCGTTAAAAGAATTATTACCACGTGCGGTTGTAAAGACGATGAAGACGTTCAGACAGTATGGCATCAGAAGCTCCCTGACCGGTACCGTATTAGAAACGATTGTACCTAAAAATAAGACTTTTTTCCATTTTCCGTTTGTTAAATCCGCACCGTTCTTATGGGAAGTGGCCCCCGATGAAATTTACTGGAATCGATATATGTTATTCCTCTCAAGCTTCTGATCAAAAGTTCTCATGGGGTACATGGTCGGAAAATGGACAGTTTTTCAGATATCGGGGGTGCAAAGTCGATTTTCCGGGATCTTGTCATAACAGTGTTGAGCCATGTTCGTATCAATTCGCCTTTGCTAGTGTTTTACGGAGGTTATTTCGTACGCTGATGTTAAAAGTCAAAAAGTGACACACAAAAATGTAACGTATTTTATTGCGTACTATTAGAACTAAAAAGTTTAGCGACTGGCCAAAATTTCATATTTTCATATCAGATAGTTTTGAGGTTATTTAATAAAAACCGCGAGAAAAACCGTCTTCGGAACAACCCCTTCTAAGGACTGTAGCTCCCTTAGAAGGCACTTTACAGATAAACTATACCAAGGTTTTCTTAATATTTTGAGTTGTTCTATCAGCTCTGACATTTTGAATACTCAACTCGGAATCACCTTGTATATCGATTCCAGTGAATTTCACCGAAGGCCACTTCCCCCAAGAAATGTGCGGGGTCAGTTGTTTTATCGGAACAAACATAAAATTCATTTTCATTTTCACTGATACAAACCATGATTTTAAGCATTTTTCTGATACTGGTAATTACAGATGACTTCCTATAGGGATTGATCATTTTTTAATTCAATGAATTCAACTGTGGATTCCATGGATGAATTTATGAATGACACACCACAAGGTTGTTAAAAACTGAGGTATAGGAATGGAACTATGGGTGAAAATACAACACATTTTTGTAAATATTTTAGTTCAAGTCAAGTATACTATCTTTGGGCATATTGTACTTACATTATGTCAAAGGCGTAGAGGTATTTCCCAGTTTTAAACTGGTTAATTTGAATATTTTTTAGATAAATCGAATTTTTTTGATAGGAATCTCGAGGAATGTGGTAATAAATCCCAAAAAAGAAAAGGAATAAAATTGTACTGTACTAGATACAATATATTTTACAAAATTAAGTAATCGGTAGTTGAAAACAAAACCGAAAAATTCATATGGGAAAGACTAAAGATACTAGTTGGTAACAACGAAATAACTGTTAAACACTTATATGCTCTGATAGAAGAGTTGCCAAAACCTGAAGATTTACTTTGCAAAACTGACTTATTACATTTTAATGAAAGAAGCGCACTGAAAATAATTCATCCAGCAGTTGAAGGTCGGCAATTCTTCTTGCCTGCAATTTTTCTAGCTGCAATTTTTCTTGCGCGCACGCGCAAATGAGTCGTTTTAACTAGTTGCTGCAATTTTTCCTGCACTTGCAGCAAATAGCTGCGGATTTATTTTTATTGGACTGGTGATTTTTTTAGTAATTTTCATATTGCCAACCCCTTACAAATTCCCTGCAGTCCGTTCAGTCAAAATCCAAAGTAAAGAAGTGTCCAGAAGTGTCTAATTTGCTTCTGTGAATTTATTATAATTTAAAATGGATAGTTCATGTAGCAAGTAAGTACTATATAAACTGATGGTTTATGCAGTGAAATATGTTTGATTGGCACCCCTGACGCAATAAAAATTTCAGAAATAAAAATTACTGACTAAAACAGAGACGCCATTTATAGTAGGGAGCATCTTGCAGCAAGAAAAATTGCCGACTGTAAAGCGGTCTTTAATCTATCTAAAAAAACGTGGTGTTCTTGCTACGACATACAATAATAAAGATTTAAGCCTCCTTGATAAAATTTTTAAATTTTAGGCAGTTCTCTATTTTTTCAGAACATGGAGATCTTTAATAAAGAGAGATAATACTTTCTTTGTGCAGAACATAATGATTTCTTTTAAATATAATTTATGTTTTAAGAACAAATGGAACTCCTGAATATTTTTGTCTAATATTATTCAGTAGTCAAACCTGTCAACAATGTTTTCGGACCAAAAGGTCAATGACGACAACAAATTGCACCGTGACAAATTTTAGTACTAGACATATTACCTATATTAAAAAGACTTTAATTACAAACAGAAATACTCTATAAACAAGAACTCTAAACATTTAATTTTCCATCAAAAAAGAAAATGGAATATAAATAAATACAGGAGCTACCAAATAAGGGGATTATAAATATAAATATAATAATGACTGCTGCGTTGAACGATCTGTTGAGTGTATGCTCCGTGAAGATCTTCATCATCCACCATTACATGTACAAATAAATTCAGCTCAGCCTAATACACTAAAATTTCCGAGGACTAGACTACCGACCTATAATTTTAGAAATACAAACTTCATTGAGCTTTATGATTCAATGTGTAATGTAAATTGAGAAGAATTATATAACATTGATGAGGTAGAGTTGACAGTTGACAAATTGTACGACATCTTAAACGGCCTTATATCTGAATATGTTCCAAAAAAAATTCCATCAAATAAATCTTATCCAGCTTGGTTCAACTCAACAATTATAAAGATATCAAAACCAAAGAATCTCTCCTATTAAAATATAAAAAAAACTAAGAATCAAAATATATTTGAAAGTTATAAATTAATTCGTAGCAAAATAAAAGAAGATATTAATTCCTCTTATCGAAATTATCAAAAGAAAATAGAAAACGATATAAAAAATAATCCCAAAAGCTTTTGGTCTTTTGTAAACACTAAAAGGCAATCTACATCAATTCCTAATTCAATGGTATACAATGGTATCACCCTCGAGAGTCCAGAATTTATTGTTAATACATTTGCCAGCCACTTTGCTTCAGGTTTTACCGACTCCTCTAACTGTTTCACAGATGATGATCAGGTTAACAACAATCATATTACATTACCTAAAATAACAGAGGATGATGTTTTGCAAGCTTTCAAGCGTATTAGGCCAAAATTTACTAGCGGACCGGATGGGCTGCCAGCCTTTTTCATTAAAGACTGTTCAAAGGTACTTGCAGCCCCGCTAGCGTACATATTTAATTTAGCTTTAAAGAATAATGTTTTTCCTGAAAAATGGAAAACTTCAAAGATCTGTCTTGTTCATAAAAAAGGACATAAATCGGAAGTTGCAAACTATCGAGCAATAACTATATTGAACAATTTTAGCAAACTCTTTGAAATTGTTTTGTATAATTTTATTTACCCTCAAATCTCACAACAGATATCGGAAAGTCAACATGGATTCGTATCGGGACGATCTATTGTTACTAATTTAACCTACGTAACTCAGCATATATCTGAATTTCTTGATTCTGGTGGGCAGGTTGATGTCGTTTATACGGACTTTTCTAAAGCCTTTGACAGACTGGACCATGGGATACTTCTAAACAAACTGAGAAAATTCGGTTTTTCAAATATTTTTATTAATTTTTTGGAAAGTTACTTTTCCATAGACGCCAATTTGTACAATACCAAGGTTTCCAGTCTGCCATGTTTACATCATATTCCGGAGTTCCACAGGGATCTGTCCTTGGACCTATATTTTTTATTATCTTTATAAATGACATCACTAATCTCAGTTGTTCCTCATTATTGTACGCTGATGACTTGAAAATATTCTGCAATATTAATTCAACTTCCGACTGCCTTATTCTTCAATCCGACCTTATTAAAATTGAAACTTGGTGCCTAGTAAATAAATTGCCATTAAATATTGATAAATGTAATATCGTTTCATTTACTAGGAAAAAAACTACAATTACATTCGATTATAAACTACACAGCACAACATTAAGTCGCTTATTATCAGTAAAAGATCTTGGTGTTATTTTCGACAGCAGACTCACCTTTACTGAACTCATAGAATCACTAATTTCTTCCTCATATCGATCACTAGGTTTCATTATTAGAAATTCTCGTGGTTTTTCTGAGATTTCCTCCTACACCCTATTATTTAACACCTTCGTGAGATCAAAATTGGAATATGCTAGTCTAATTTGGAGTCCATGCTATAAAACTCATGTTGCCAATATTGAAAGTGTACAAAGAAAGTTTTTAAAATACTTAGCTTTTTCGGAAGATCATATTTATCCTCCTATTGGCATAGATCACAATTTATTGTTAAATCGTTTTCATTTTACAAGTTTACAAAATCGATGATGATATTAACAGTATAATATTTTTATATAAATTACTAAATAACAAAATTAACAGTTCCGCAATATTAGCAAAAATTAGATTTCATGTTCCTTCTGTACCAACTCGATCCACATCACTGTTCTATTTGAAAAAACCCAGAAGAAATGTTTTAAAATTTTCACCTTTATATGTTATGTGCAGTAATTTTAATAGAATAGAAAATAATATTGATATTTTTTCTTGTACTATCAAGGAAATTAAGTCTAAGTGGAATATTTTGTAATTTTTTTTTCTTCTTTGTTAATTTAGTGTTTCTAATATACTATATTATTTATAATTATTTTATATATATGTATTTCTTATATATGTATTTCTAAGATAATTTCAACTGACTATGTACTCCTACCCTGTAATTGGAAAGTAAATTCTGTTGGGTTTGTAAGAAAATAAATAAATAAATAAATAAATACCGTTGAAACTGCAAAAATATTGTATTGATAGTATTTATAAATTTAGAAGTTCCTATTATTGAAGATGCTTTTTTACCAAATATTAACTTATCAGAAAGGTGACTGAAGCGGATAAGAACTGCGATATACCTAAATAGCGATAATAGTACCACAGTGACAGTAGCTTATGTGTAGTAGTCAGGACATCGATGATAATGATGACAATAAAGAGACATTTAATAGTGATATTGAAGATATAGAAGAAGGTATGGATGATATGGGCATGAACATAAAAAGAACAGCAACAGTAATCCAAAATGGTAAGAATATTAAAGAATAGCACTTTGGATGCTACAAGCCTCAAACGATAGGCATAGTAGTTAGAGACTAAAACATGTAATGAATAAATAAATTTAAAAACGGTTTTCCCGAACGTTTTTATTTTGTTAGAATTTGTATATATTTTATTTACGTCAGAATTAATTTTTATTTATTAGATAAGTAGTACCATTTAATTATTTGCTTTCCTTTTTGCAAATTATTGTAAACTTCCTTTTTTATCGGAAACAAAGTTTTCCGAAACCCACTCAAAGACTTCTTAATTGTCTCGCATCGCAAATCGTCGCATTTCGACTCGACTTCTACCAACAAACCAAAGTCAACTGGACTGGGCATTCTTGTTCCTACTAGGTCCGACCCATCTATATACATAGGTATATTTTGCTTGGCAAATATTAAGTAGTTCGCTTTTGAATTGATGTTGCCACTTGTCTTTAGAAGCCAAAGTGGCGCACCCTTGTTATAATGAAAAAGAAAAACAGACGCAGTGGACATTTCACAATTTTTTTTGGTCATAAAAATAACCGTAGGCTAGTGTCATTGGCAGGTTGAAAAGGAAATTTCTGAAATGTTTTGGGATTCTGTAAACTAAAAGGATGTTTAATAATTTTTTTATTTCATTGCTTTTTTAACGTCCTGATAACGTTTAACATATTCAAGATGTTAAAGAAACATTTGATAGACAATTATTATTAGGTACTGTAAGTAATAGCACTCCATTAACACAATGACCCCATAGTCTCTGATATTAATATTTCTATATCTAATACGTCGTAATTTAATTTTTTTAGTATGCACCTATATGTATTGAATTAAGAAAATCTTACCCCAATATTATTATTATTTCTCTATACAAAATTATTACGTAATTTAGAAACGATAATTGGAGTAAAATTATTTATTTATAATAGAGAGAATGCTTAATTATCTATCTAATTGCAACCTTAAAAGAATTCGTATCCATTAAAGACGGAACCGGCCGGCTATATGAACAATGACTACTACGGATGTGGACAATTCTATTTTTATAAACCAACAATAATAATTATAATTATTCCTCACATTTTTATTCTGAGAAAATAAGTTGAATTAAAATACGTAAATAAACTCCGCTAAAGTATTAGTAATATGTTTGTTTGTTTGCTACTTGTCTTGCTTGCAAGTACTAAAAAGTGTAATTAATAAAGTAATTAAACTACAACTAATGATAGGTATACAGTTTAAAATGTTGCATTCGTTTCTATAAAGTGGACATCAATGTTTTTATCATTTTTATCATCAGAATTTTAAATAATAGCAATTTTTTATTTGTATGTAAAAGAAAGAACAGGAGACTCGTTTGCAACAAACCTAAATAGGAGTGAAGCAAAGAATCAATTCGGTGTATAAAATAATGTTTGTTTTAATACTTTTAATTCGGGATATACGGTAGAACGGACAAGCTAAATAGAATTTGACTAAGACTAACAGATTTAGAAACATGATGAATAGTCTATTTCCGCGATATATGTATATATAATAGGTGGATGCGGGGATATTCATATATATTATATTAAACAATGGGCAAAATTAATTATAGTTTCATAATCGTAACATCTGTTTCGAAAATTTGTGCCAAGCCCAAAAAGCTTGCTGTATTTACAACCAAAATGGGAATGATTAAGAGCACGCTTCAAAAACTAATGACTCGTAATCGACGCAATTAGATCATATAATATGTTTTATTTACAACACGTAGTTTGTGAAATGCCACTTTGAAAATATAACTTGCGATCTCTTTTCAAGATGATAATAAAATCATTGGTTCAAAAATTGCCATTCTAATAATTATTAAATTGCCACTCATGCAGCCAGTTTGAACTATTACATTGTGGAGGTAAGAACATTGTCCATATGAGTGTGGCAATTTGAACCATAATAGAAATCTCGGAACCAATGCCGTGGAAGTGTATCCATATCTCGAAGCCAGCATTGTGACGGCGTTGCGCCTCTTATACTTCATCAACGCTCAATATAAGATATCACTGACTTGAATTGGTAACTTATATTTAAGTATTACGAATATTTTATTAAATAAAGAAAACACAATTTCAAAAACAAAACGATATAAAACGAATTTCTCTCTAAAACCTTTAAATTAGTACGCCAATACGAATATTATTCGGGTGTTCTATGGCGCAATTGAACTGAATTTAAACGATTGTTAGATTAAATGAAAAAGAGGAGATAATAAACTGCATCAAAATAATTAACATCTGGTAAACGCTGTTTGTCAATTAAGAGCACATTTAATTACCACCATTCGAATGCATAGACGTTGATTGAATAAATCCGATAATTGCTAATTAAGACCTAGGGCTGATCGGGAACGAATTGGAATTGCAAATTACGCTTTTTCAAAATCGACATTTCAACATGATTCGCTCAATTACCCGATCCGTTCCATTCACTACAGGCCATTCTAATCACCGAAGTCACATTTAATATTTTAATTAAAACATATAAACAAGCATCAATCACTTATTTATAATATTTGGTATTAGTAGAATTTTTAAAGACGTAACTGGGACAGTTATTTATCCATAACGAAATAAATTAATAACATTTAGGCAACCCAAAGGATACAACTGAATGAACTGATTGAACTGAAGGATTTGGGATCTACGGAATAAAGAATGTTGGATAAACGAGACGGTCACTTCTAACTTTGTTTAGGGAGTAGGGAAGTCTGGCGTTGTCAAGAATGGATTTGAAAATAACCAACCATTCGATAGATATAACTAAAAGTTAACTAAAAATGTAATAAATTATAGACAATTGGACATTTTAAAAAGCATACAAATTGAAAAATGTAAACATAAATAATCTGAATAAGACCTACCCCAAATGACCCAGTCTATTGACTATAGTAGGCAACGGTCCACTAAACCTAGACAATAGTTTGGGTATAAATAGGCTGCATTGTTAGAGTATATTTAGTTTAATCTTCTCCCGACGATGCCAGCTTAGTCGACGAATCGCGCCTAGAGTGTTAGTCGTAGGGTTTTGGTGTCCAGTGACTCATCAAGTCTATATGTATATTATGTTAATTAATTTATCGATGTCGTGTACTCTCCCGTCAAGCTTGTAAGGGTGTAAATATTCATTTACACGTTCGACGAGACATTGTTTAAGAATTAAACTAAATAATGTAACATGTACTTATTGAACAGCATGAACGTAACTTGTATTAAACAATGGCATTTGATGCAAATACCAGAAGAAATGTATGTAGGTAGTTATTAAAATTGTATTGCTTTCGACTATGCACATAATGGAGAGATGAACGTACGACAAAACAGCCGACGACAAATATGGTGTATCTTTGATGAGCGCATAAATCAAGCACTTACAAGAACAAACCTATATGTATGTTGATGCAATCGTCTAGAAAATAAACGAGTCCCTTATTTAATGATTCAATAAACTAGACGTGTATCTTGATGAGCAGTGACATGTGGTCACAACTACCAATTATGCAGTTGTGGTGGTCTTGTATAACCTTGCGTTGTCACGTTTACGTAAACAACAAATTCTTGCTACTACTTTGCTAAATCTTAGATTTTATGAATAATTTTATAATTGCGCATACCGGGTGACCACGAGTCCATGTACGACTTCAATTTTGTTGTTTTGACGTTAAAAATTTAGTTCTTGGGGGCCCATAAATTAGACAAAAGACTGCTTTTTAGACTAACAGGAACGAAAGTATTACTTTTGAATGAGCCAGAAGTGATATCAACTTTTCTTCTTAAATAGAATGACTGTTTTTTTATGGTTTCTTATTAAGCATAAAACTCTAAGTGCAACAGTTTTTTTCCGATTTAAATGATTCCAAAAAATAAGCAAAATACGACCAATTTCTTACTTTTTTCAAAATGGCCGCGTCAGATGAATGCCATGTAAGAAAATTACTATTATAAGTATGGAAATTATTATAAGGTATGACTGATGGTCGAGATGGTAGAGTACCTGCCTCTCACCCAAAAGTCCCGGGTTCGAATCCCGGTCGTGGCAATGGAAAATACTGTGAGAGGGATTTTTCCATTATACACGGATATTGGATGTGTGTCCCTTGTCTTTAAATGTGTAGCCCCCTCCCGCACAAGGCTCAGCCTTCTGGGATAAAGGGGGTCGTAATTACATGTAATTACATACATGTAGACTTGTCTGTAAAGAAGAGGTATCTGAATTACTGATAGGTACTATTTTTCTCAAAACACAGAATTAATTTTGTATGTTCATTTCCATAGAAGATCTTCTAAAAAATTTCTTAAGGGGACCACGCAATTTTTTTTATTAATCATAAATAATAATTCATAAACTTTAATTTTATCGCCATTAATCATTTCTTAATAATTCCCAACAAACTTTACATGGTGTGCAACAAATCAAATTTATTTTTTTTCTACCGAAGCTTATAGCAGATAGTGAAATCAAACAAGAAAGTATCGGTCAAACTGGTAAAAAAATATGAGAATCAACTTTTGACTCTTAGGTAACGCCCATGAGCAAAAAAAAATACGTCAAAGAACACCTCTTTCCAGTATAGGTAGATTTACTTTCGAAATTTAACCCCCTTTGTTAAAAGCAATCATTGTTATTAAAAAAAAAGAAAAAAGATTTTTGTCGTTCGATAGCGCCTTAACTAGGCAGTTTTAGGTAAGTTTGGTTTAAACCGTTCTATTTTTATCTAGGACTATGTGGTAGTGTTTTCTTGAGTGTTTTGTACAGACCCCCTTTGCAAAATTCTCTAGTATGCCCGCTCAAACCAGAGTCCGAAGTGTGGTGGTTCAGCAGTCGTCTAAACTCTAAAAGATGGCGCCGGTGGTATAGGAACAAATTAAAAAACAAGAGAATTGAGGAATCATCTAGAGAAGTACCTGGATTGTTCTAGAAGGTATCTCTTCAGGTATATAAAGGCCAAGGTGGTCCACTGGACTGAGTTGAGTGTTGAAAAGTGAATTGAATACAAGAGAAAAGGAAGAGTGACTAGTTGTGTATAATAGTGCTTAAAAGTAGTAATTAGTGTTATAGTTTAAGTGACTAATTATTGAAAGTAATTAATGAGTTAATAAATCAGTGGTTTAGTGTTTCGTTGCAATTATTGAATCCATTTGGAGTGATTACTGCTGAGAGGTGTAAACACGTAACAATAAACTACAAAACAGGGGGTAGTGAGCATAACATAATGGTATTTTAGAGTGATTGCAAAAAACAAGTGCAAGGTAGGAGTTAAAAACATTTGGGAGCCGAAAAAAAACATGCACTGGTTTCTGTAATGGATATAGGTCTTTGCGCCTCGGGTCCATAAATTCACGTAATCTGCAATCTGCATATACTTCGACCATCATTCGAACACTTCAAAGACACCATATAACGACATTGGACATATGGATTGATGTTTTTTTTTATTGCTTGAAACCAGACAGTTCTCCTATATCACAGCAAAACGACACTGGATTCTGAATTCAAGTGCCATAAGTAGACGGGGACCCTCGGACGACGTCGTCTGCATGTGGCCTGCTGACCACTCGTAATATTTTATAATAAAATTTTACTTTCATAGTTGAGCAAATTACATTTTCTTTGTTTTGATTCCATTCAGTAAGCAGTCGGAAAGTTTCTTATTACAAATATCACTAACGCCATTTGCCATTGTTGTTTGGCGTTCATGTAGTGTAAAGTTTTTTGTGTATTTCCACATATAAACAAGATATCCGATATACATGCATGAAAGGTTGAGATGCCCCAGTTTGCTGCAGAGTGAGAGAAAAGTAAGCAATAATTTTCGGTCCTATTTAAAATCATTTTAGACAGTAGACTGTAACGTAACGAGTAGGCGTAATATGAATTTTTAGTTGTTAATTTTGGAGTAATTGAATGAAAACAATCATTTTTTAGATCACAGTATCCAAGTACAACACGTTACTTTAAACATCAAACATTATACAACGTTTAATTCTTTTAAATATTTGTAATAAACAGAAAATAAACGCTTACTTCCCTTTCACTTTATGGGTGAGTTAAGGGATCACAACTTAAATAAAATACCGGCATCTGCTAACAATCAATACGATCGCTCAATAAAATAATTACTGTGTTGTATTAATATACCTCCATATAACAATTTGCACGCAAGGTCATGCAAACGTTACACAAAATTTAATTGAACATTGTTTGGGTTTGTGCTGTTTGCACAATCCAACTGGTTTGCACACCATCACACACTGGCAAAATAACTGTAAATGATATTTGTGCAAAATTCCTCCGATGGGGGCCATGACGTCACTGACGTCAGCGTCACTTGTGTTCAAAGTTGTTTACCGAGACGTTCAACCCAATAAAAGATAAAAAACTTTCCATTAACAGATTAAATCTATCAACATAGATTTCATTAAAATTAGAGCTAAGTGCAAAATACTCTGGGGTTCCTGTGAGGTTGAAGGGTAAATGTGGCTAAAAATATCTTGACGACGCGACGTCTGGAGACTTACCGAGTGATCATTGAAAAGTTTATTTCACTGGAATACACTAACGAATAAAAAGATGAAATAGTGAGAATTGAGTTAAGTGAAAAAACAATTATTGCTTCTTGTCTATATATGGACGATTGCAAATTGTTATATAAATATTTTGGTAGAATAAGATTTTCAAGGATATCCACAAAACAACATTACTGCGAAATTTGACACACTAGTATTACGAAGCGGCGATTTAATTTCATGTTTATTTATTTTATTGAAGCGATTTCACGGGGGCGTGCGTCGTGCCGTGAGTGCAAGAGTTACCATTCGCTCCGGTTTTAAAGACCTGAAGAAAATGGCCAGAGAAGACATGGTTTACTAAGTATTCATATCCTTGTTGTCTAAGGTAGAGCAAGTATATAGTTGTCCAGTGGTTCTTAATCCCGGAAAATCTAGGCCTCGACCAAAGCCGAAAACAGATAATATATCTGACATCAAAAAAATGGAAGTTTGCAATGTGTGATATACATATACAAGACTAAGAAAGTAAGTTATTATTAAAATAGTACATAGGTTAACTGCACCCACTTGATTAATTTTAGAAAAACACGTTAATTAGAAGTTTAAAGTAAGAACTCGCCAACAAATCAATCAATCAACAAATCAATATTTAGTGCAAACTCCTTCGACCTTTTAAAGGGTTTAAATATAAATAAGATGATAACAGAAGGGTATTAATAATGGAAAAGACGGATATAATATTGATGAGGAAAGAGTTCTTGAAAAATATATTGAAACCGTAACTCCAATAGTCCTAGAAAAACAGTATTTGTAGATGGAACATGAATGTTTGCAAAGGGAAGAAATCAAAATCGTGGCAAAATGAATCTACAAAAAGTGTGCGTAAACCAGGTTTCATTAATTTAAATTTGCAGATTATCATGGGCTATGAACGAAGATATTTTTACGAAATGGCTTGAAGAAAACTTGATCCCCAATTTAGAGGAACCATCTCTTATTACAAGTGGAAAAGCAATTTACATCCTCATGTACAAAACCTAAAATAATAAGATGGTTAGAAAAGGAGAACATAGTATTTGATGGATATATTATGTTCAAAGCAGGGTTTTTAAAAAATGCAAAATTCAATAGAAAACCAATAAGATACAAAGTTGACGAATACTTAAAGAAAATGGCCATGACGTGTTACGGCCATATCACTGTCAATTTAATGCAATTGAAATAATAATAATAATAATAATAATAATAATTGGACAGGGATACCCGCAATTGGACAGGGATACCCGCAAGATGATGAATATTCATAGGAGTATTCATCCTAGGTAGTCCGTTCCTCGTGTGTACCTCCCACGTCAACGGGGGGGGGGGCCAAGGACTCTTGAGTCTGGAGTGTATGCATGGCAGAGTAGCACTGGGTATGGCATGTAACATCCTAAGGAGCTCGGATCCACTTCTACGGTTAGTGAGAGATCATGAAACCGTTGGAGTTGGCGCTGTTTTGTTTAAGGCAGCACACAGGGCCGCAGATGAACTCGGTCTCGTGTTCGACTACACTACAGGCGAGGCGGCAGGCGAGGTGCTGATGTAGAATCAGTTACTGAGCTTCCGCCGAATCGTCTGACAGCCCAAATTAAAGCTGCCGAACAGAGGAATCTGTTCAGGCAGCACGTCGATAAACCCCTGCACGGTGTTTTCTATAACAACATAGAAGCACTGGGTTTATCGACAGAGCTGACTTTCGCATTTTTAAGGTCAGCGGGGCTGAAGTCAGAGACCGAGGGATTCATTGTGGCCTGCCAAGATGGTGTTATTAACACATTGGTCTATCGGAGTCGCGTGATGGGTGTAGAGGTTCCTGATATCAACTGCAGGACCTGCCGTCAGGCGCCGGAGTCGCTCATGCATCTATTATCTGCATGTCCGATTTATGCGACTTCGGTCTACATCCAACGACATAACGCGGCTTTACGAGTGCTATACTACCATCTTCGGCACTCGTACAAGATAGACCAAACACCAGTGCTGCCTTATATCCCCGGAGATATCGAGTCCGTTGTCGAGAACGAGAAATGCCGGATTTACTGGAACTACTCGTTCCCGACCGTCAGGCGAATTCAAGCCAATAAGCCTGACATAGTCCTCCTCGACCATCAGACCAAGGTGATGTATGTTATCGAGTTCTCAGCACCTGCTGAGACAAACATCGCCTTGAAGGAGGAGGAGAAACGGACTAAATACAGAGATCTCCGGTACGAGCTCCAAGTGCTATACCCAGGCTACTCTGTCAAAATGGTCGTCCTGATAATCGGTGTACTCGGAGGTATGAAGCCCACGCTGCTCTCCGCATTGAAGACCATGCCTGCCTGCCAAACATCGGCAGAATGGTTGGCTGGTCAAATGCAGAAAGCGGTCATCCTGGGATCCCTTCGTCTACTTAGGGCACACGAGTCTGGAATCTACAGTGACTAACCCTGCGGGATGTGGGGAGTTGCTGTAGATTATTCGCTGGCGCTCTCTCTGTGTGGTGTCGGAGGCCACAGGGAGACTGTCCAGCAATTTCTTCCGGAAACGAAAAAAAAAAAAAAATAATAATAATAAAAGGCTTTTATTGGCACAGTAAAAATAATGATCATAAATGATATGAGCGGATGCAAAAGGATTCTATAATAAATATATCGGGGAGGATGCATGGCGCTCTCTCTGTGTGGTGTCGGAGGCCACAGGGAGACTGTCCAGCAATTTCTTCCGGAAACGAAAAAAAAAAAAATAATAATAATAATAAAAGGCTTTTATTGGCACAGTAAAAATAATGATCATAAATGATATGAGCGGATGTAAAAGGATTCTATAATAAATATATCGGGGAGGATGCATGGTTATGGCGACAAGAAAGTGCTTGTTATGTGGGAAAGGATTTTACAAACATGTACCCTGCCAATGTGAGACATACCAACGAAATAATTGAAGAATGGTATGCTAGGAGGCACGTGATGGATAATATTACTGAAATAATTATTAACATTAATGAAGTGACGATGAAAGTGCAACAGAAAGTATGATTTCTTCAGCAGCAGTGACTAGCTTCAGAAATTTTAAAGCTATTTACATCTCCATTTGCCTTTGGTATACTATGTTTCTGATTCTGAAAACATTGGTTTATTTTCTTTCGTTCTTTTCTAAACATACCAAATATCTTGTCGTGAGTTTTGCTGACGACACAGCCATTATATATAAAGCAACCACCTGGGACATCTTGAAACATGTAGCAGAAAAAGATTTTAAACGGATATTGCAATGGTTTAATAGTCGACTTCTTACAATAAATATAAAAAAGACTCATTATATTCCCTTCACTTCCTATTCCAGATACTTACCACCTTACAATGATTTGATAATCTCTTCTGTGATGAAAATTACCTCTGTTCAAAATATTAAATATCTAGGACTATACATTGACTGCCACTTGAAATGGGAAACGCATATAAATTATGTAATAAAAAAGATACGTTGCATTCTGCACAAGTTTAAATACTTTACACAGATTTTTAAGATTGAACAGATGCGCCTACTTGACCACGCATTAATACAGAGTCACCTTACTTACGGAATTATAGCTTGGGGTGCAGCAACAAACAACTTCATGCATAACTTGGAAATATTACAAAAATGGGTACTAAAAGTAATATATAAGAAACCATATACATACCCAACTGAACAACTATACCATGAAACTAATATACAAGATCCACGACAACTGTTTTTCTTCAGAGTCATTGTTAGACAAAATCAAAATAAATACGAGTTATTAGATATTGATCATCACTATAATACACGATATAAACTAAATTCCAATCAAGTCCCAAAAGCTGAAAAAAATGTTTTACAAAGAAATTACATTTACTTAGGTCTTAAATTGCATAACCTAGTCCCACCTGAGAATAAAATTATAAACTCAGTTAAACTATTTAAAAGAAAAATAAGGAAATGGATGGCAACAATATCCAGACAACAAATTCATAAATATATTACAAAAATTCATATGTAAAATTATACCTATTTTTTATTTTTATTTCTAAATTTCCTATTGTTAAAATTTAAGAAATTTGTATGTATTATGTGTTCTAAAGTATTTGTGTACCTTTATGTGTATGTGTATGTATATATGTGTGTAGATATATTCAATATGATTTTCTGTTTCAAATTAATCCTGTAAATCCCACAATTCAAGGTTTTACCTTTAGTGGGTTACATTATTTATTTACATGTAAATCTGTATTGTACTATATTACATGTTCTTTATATTTATATCTTTATTATGTACTTCACTTTTACATCCACATTTTATATGTCTTCTATTGTATATTTCACATTTTCCGTAAATAAATATTATTATTATTATTATTATTATTATCTTAAGAATGTGAACTCTAAAATTACTATCCGGCGATCAAGTGAAGTCGAAAATTATAAACTACAATAAAGAGCAAATATTTTTTTAAAAACCTGTTAAGATGAAAAGGTCTAAAATATTTCTTAAGATCAAATTGATTTTTTGATAATCAACACTTGGTACCTAGTTTTTGCACTCTTGGCGATGAATCATAAGAATTCATGTTTATCCGTATACAGGGTGTCACAAAAAGAATTCCCTAGCCGCGGGGGTAAACTCTACGACCAAAAATAAGACGAAAATCACCTTATGCAAAAATTTCGAAAAGTGCCTCCTTAAGAAATTATGGCCATCTTAAATTAATATTTTCGCAAATTAAGTTCTCAAATATCCAAGAAAAAAATAGTTTATTAATTTAAATTAAGTCATCTGTGATGAAGACTTTCAAGTAGTTTAATCATAACTAAATATTCTTGATTGCTATGCCTTCTTGGCATAATAATAATACCTACTTAATTATTAAAACTCTTTGACCTATTTGAAAACTTGATTTCAACATGTAAGATGACCATATTTTCTTCAGGAGGCACTTTTTGAAATTTTTGCATAAGTAATTTTCGTCTTATTTTTGGTCGTAGAGTTTACCCCCGGGCGCGGCGACGGCTGTTGAATTCTTTTTGTGACACCCTGTATAGAAGAGATTCAAGAAACTGTATATCTAGATGTTCTTTTATTTCTGGCATAAGTAGAACCGTTGAGTGGACATTTCTTTACTCAACGGTTGAACATACTTTACTTAGGTAAGCCATTGAACGAATACACTGTACAAACTATCTATGGTCAGTAGCACGCTCTATAAAATTTCAATTACAAGTAATGCTATGCCGTGGTGTTAATTAGACTTTTAGTTTATAATTAATTATTTAATTAATCCAGCCAAGCTCACCACGCCCGGCACTTCGTGTAAGGACCTCACCCTTTATAATGCAATGCAGAATTCTACAAACTATTGTAGACACACAAGGGCACACCTCGTTCCCATCCCTAATGTTTGTAAAAGTATATTATTTATAGTCCTGGAAATTTCGTAGCGGGAATCTTGCCAAATCGACAGGGATTGTTTGGAAACGGGTTTTACGTTGATAATTTTCATTCTATCAAGTGCTTGATCAAAGAAAAAAAGCCTAAATTTTTATTTTATAGAAGCAGACTGGTGCTGCTTTGAAAAAGAATACGAATTAATTTTATACACGGAAGCACGAACATAGGCATCAGTATGAGATCTACAGATAATAATATAATAAATAATAATAAATACACCACATGTAATTACGACCCCTTTATCCCAGAAGGCTCTAGAAGAGCCTTGTGCGGGAGGGGGCTACACATTTAAAGACAAGGGACACACATCCAATATCCGTGTATAATGGAAAAATCCCTCTCACAGTATTTTTCATTGCCACGACCGGGATTCGAACCCGGGACATTTGGGTGAGAGGCAGGTACTCTACCATCTCGACCATCAGTCATATAATATGCCTAGATGCCTAGAATATACTTGAAATTTATAGAGCGTACAGCACAGGCGTAGTAAGAGTATTAGAAGGGCGAAATCAGTCTGATTTGATCATATTGCTTATGTGCCAAGTGGCATGAAATAGACAAAAAACGAGCTGCGGATGATTCTTCGTCGTTAGTAGACAGAGGGAACCGTGCAAATGTAAATGCTTCTGACTAATTCCCATAAACTCGTCCTTCTGTGGTCTTTATTGTATATAAAGAATATAATCTTTAATGCGATGTTATGTGCATATTTTAATGTCATGATCTATCAGTAACGACACATGCATCTGCTGTTCTTATCGAAATGCCCCTAGAATGAGTATTTTAATGATGGCTTTAAGAAACAAATACGAAAATAACTGAATGAATACGAGTTACTTAATAAATGCGAAATGCATACACTCTTTTTTCTACAACCAGTCGCTTCTATCGTTCCAGTGATCGAAAAGAAATGAAATAAGTAATGACACTAATGACGCAAACCGGCGACAAATCACCAGCAACGCGCGATTTCTCTACGTTCGTAGAAGCGGTCAAAAGTAAATTCCACCCACCGATGCCGAAGTTCACATCTTCGTGATCTACACTGTATAACACCCTCCGGTTTACCCTGATTACTGTATAAATTAGACAAATATATTTACATACTTACTACTTCAGCGACACATAATTGTTCTCTTACCTGCAACAAAAAATACAAATAATGAGGTATTAAATAAATCAATCACAGAGTACGTGCTTTATACATATTATGGTAATAGTAATGGTCAGTTACTTGTTCACATCAATTTCTATTTTTATAGTGTCTGGTGATAATGCGGACGGTTTGAAACCTTTAACCTTAGATGAATGAAGTTGTTATAATAAATTGTTTGTTATTTATCTTTAGTGTTATTTGCACATTCAAGGAACTCTTATTATTATTTAGATGTTGCCTAGATTCGATTCGTTTAATGTTAGTAAAACATTTTGTCTTACAAAGAAATTATAAGTATTTTGGTTACTCGTAAAAATGAAAATAGTCTAGTTATAACATTCAATTTCTCTAATTAGGTTTTTTTGTAGCACTGTTAAATTTTTGTAATTTTGCGAATTTCTTTTCCTCCCTGTAGGCATAATTCAAACAAAGACCACGACAGTTCGACTGGCAAAGAAATCAATGTTGTGAGTCCGCAAATAGATAGAAAGAAGACTTTATACTCTTTTAAAAATCCGGTGCCTTAAAACGCCTTTCGAGTTTTCTCGTAGATTTCCAATCATCGATTCGTCCAATTAAGTAAAAATGAATATACTCTCCAGCATTCCACAAAATTCAATGAAATATGATTGTCATAGATTTGCTTCTAGTATCGACAGGTTCTCTACTGGTTTTCTTTTCTTATAAAATTTTTCATTCTTCTATACTTATTTTGTAATATGACTGATGGTCGAGATGGTAGCGTACCTGCCTCTCACCCAAAAGTCCCGGGTTCGATTCCCGGTCGTGGCAATAGAAAATACTGTAAGAGGGATTTTTCCATTATACACGGATATTGGATGTGTGTCCGTGGTCTTTAAATGTGTAGCCCCCTCCCGCACAAGGATCTTCTAGCTAGAGCTTTCTGGGATAAAGGAGGTCGTAATTACATGTGGTGTATTTATTTATTTATTTGTACTTTTATACGAACTAACATATACAGCGTGTGTAAAAAGTATTGCAATATGACATTAATTTTCAAACAGCCACTTTGAACAGTGACTTGCACAGTACCAACCTAGCTGTTAACGGAGCCAGTTTCTCATTAGATAAGTTGTTTTTTTTAGTAATAGTTATTAATGTTTTTTTGTGGAAAAATTTTATTGCATTCGTTTGGGAAGCAAATCGCATTGACGGATTTCCGTTTTCTTTACGCCGTTGAATAGCTTATTAAAATACCTATCTTTTAAGGTACCACAAAGTGTAGGTTGCTATAAAAAAAAGTTGGGGTGGTTGGAGTTGGGGGTGTGTAAAACTAAAAATTATAAATTCTACCAAAAGTTGCATAATTGAAAAAAAAATCGCCCTGTCCAAGGATTTCTTTTACACAATCAATATTTTAAAGGTTATGGTCATGTTTCAATACTCTTTACACATCGTACAGGGTTATTCATTATAAATTACCCACCCCTTATCAGCGGTATTATTGATTATAGAAAAAAAAGTTTTAAATAAAAGTTGTGTGGTTATGACTGAATTTTGTTAAAATGCCATCAAAAGTACAGTGGCGTGCAGATTTCAAGGGATACAAAAAAATTATAATTTTTTTTAAATGGGATACCCTGTATATTATTACATTTTTGGAATGATCCTTTTTTCCTGATTTCAAAAATATACCATATGTTACCCCTACCATATACCGTTTTTGAGTTATTAAACGTCGAATATCTTAGTTAAACTAGTTACTGTAAATATGGAAAAGTTAACATTATTAATGTGAGCTATGAAAATGACACTGTAAACGGTTTTGGTAATTTCATTAAAGAAATGTCATTTATCAAACATAACAGTTGTCATTTTCATAGCTCACTTTAACAATGTTAACTTTTCCATATTTACAGTAACTAAATAGTTTAACTAAGATATTCGACATTTAATAACTCAAAAACGGTATATGGTGGGGGTAACATATGGTATATTTTTGAAATCAGGAAAAAAGGATCATTCCAAAATTATAATAATATACAGGGTATCACATTTAAAAAAATATATTATTTTTTTGTATCCCCTGAAATCTGCACGCCACTGTACTTTTGATAGCATTTTAACAAAATTCAGTCATAACCACACAACTTTTATTTAAAACTTTTTTTTCTATAGGCAATAATAACGCTGATAAGTGGTGCAATTTATAATGAATAACCCTGTATGTACCTCCCCTAGTAGGTAGGTACGCATTAATATTTAAACAAAGAAGGAAAAAATTCAATATCACCGTCATTTTACTGGCAATCTTAAGAATGCATAATTATTCACTCTGTTAAGATAAGAAATCTTTTAGCATAGAGAAAGAATCATAAAATTCAGACGATTAAAAGTCAGTATGAAATTTTTTTAATTCTTAAACAGTTCATTAATCATTATTCATTACATTATGTAAATATCTTAAATTCTTCATCGCCTAATAATATAATTAATTAATACATGTCACATTCATACATAAAGATAATAACAATAAATAAATAAGTCTAGTAGCCTAAGAAAATAAACTGACGACTGTACGTAAGTAATAATTAACTGATTAGAATTTTAAAACTGTTTTATTAATGTCAACGTTTCCACCACTTTAGTAGATGACATCATGGGAAGTGAAAAAAACGTGCTCGTTCTATTAGGGGCTTCATGACTAAACGGAATAATTTAATTTTCATATGAATTATGTTCCACTGTCTCATTCTGATGCACGCGAATATAACTGTATGAACGCATACAACGTGACGAAAATAAAGTATGTTTCCAAAATGTAACCAGACTAAAAACTTAATCATAAACGATGATGCCGGCTTGAAAATATTTACTTTAACGTAAACAGTTTAAGTAAACCACTAAAATATATATCGGTGATATAATTCTTCCAGAGGTGGTGTACTCAGTAGACGGAAATAACGTTTGCTACTGCTGTTTTACCTTAAAAGTAGCTGTGCAACCGAATTATCCGAGCATGAAAATCAGAACTTAATTTGAAAACCATAGAAAAATATCGTGTAAACTGACATGTATTATGTACAGGGTGTACGGTGTGCAAAACTAAAAAGTATTTATAAACATTAGATCGATTCTTGTTCGTTACGAAGTTATAGATATAATATAATAGTTTTAAGTTTATGGTACAATGAAATTTTAAACAACCAATTGACAAATTTTTGACAATTGGCTACTTGCGGTATTATGCAGCATGTGGTATCCACACGATGGAGCACCTACTCATTTTTGAAGAACCGTAGCTGCTTGGGTAAATGTCAACTTCAACAACAGATGGATTAGTCATGAAGGTTAATTTGGCCACCAAGATCTCCGGACTTGAATTCGTTAGATTTTTATTTATCGGGCCTCGTGAGGTAATTGTCAAATACATTCTAAAGTACGATTATACCAGAGACTGACGCCAGACGCCATTTGTTTTTATATTAACAGAATATTTCCTTAGATTGCCAATATTTTCAAAAGTACTCAAAATGAATATCATGTGTGGGGATCGTCAGAAAGCACTTGTAATTCTCTATTTGATTATGAAATAATATACAGGGTGGTATTCCATTTAAAATAAGAAAGTTATTGATGTTTTTAAATCTACATATTCGAAATCAAATTATGAACACCCAGTAGATGACATTTTAAATTCTAATACATCATTTGAAAGTTTGTGTCTAGCTTAATCAGCTGCCACAACAAAAAATTTAAAATTAATTTTAATTTGAAAATGTGGCATTTTTCGTTAGGTTGTACATCTGTCAAAAATTCGACAAAATTTCGAATATATCAAAAACTACTCAATAGAAATACCTATGTTATGATAGTTTCATTGGAAGCTCTTCACATTCTCTAATCAAATTTGGAATAATATATAGGGTATTCTACTTAACTTAACTAAGTTGGTTACGGCCCAGCCTAAGTGGAACACCCTATACAACTACAAATATTTTTGGAATATGCAGTGTTGATTGTTGAACAACTTGTGTTTTGAAAGATTTTTGTCTATCCGTAATAGATATAAGGCGTTATTGAAGAAATACGCACTACGTGGACAGTGTGGACACCCTGTGTATGTAAACCTAAAACTTTTATAACTTCCTAACGAAAAAGAAACGATTTAATGTTTATTGGAACTTTTCAGCTTCGAATGCCCATTGCCCACCTTGTCATTGAGAGTTAACTCCACAGAAAGTTAAAGTAAAAAAAAAATCAATTTTCATAATTCGGAATTTCTAGTTTTGTCTAAAGCATATGAAGGTTCACACAATAAAATGAAAATGAAGATAAATATGCATGAAAAATATAATTTATTACCTTTATCATTTATCCCCAAAGAAAACAAACGTAAGTATTTGTAATCAACAAATTGCACGTACCATTCAAAACACAGTTTATTAATTTGTTATCTACCATGATGCTATATATGCACAAACAATTTTTATTTTTATTTATTGCATCACTAATCCATTGATTTATTATTTTTTTTGATAAAAACAAAAACAGGTTAACAGTAAATTATGTTCATCTAGAGCATCTAATATAATTTATTTTTTAATTTTAATCAGTCACCATAGTGACATTCCATCATTCCATCACAAAACAACATTTTACGAGTACTCTCTAATTTAGGGCTTTGGTTGAAAAAATTAATATTTCCAGATAAATAAAAGGAATAAGCGTATTTAACGGATTAAGCGATCTGCAAGACTTACCAACTACTGATTAAATCCACGGTTTTAATCTGGTATTTTCCAATCAGTATCTAATCAGATTCGGATTGATTAAAGTTAAAATTGAAATTGTATTCAAATTCAACCAATAATGATGTCTTTGAAGAGCAAAAATCATTTTTCTTATAAAAATAGTCCCTAACTTTTTACTTTCAATTTTAACTTTTTTCAAAAACAATATAGGGTTAGTTCAAATTTCAATACGATCGTACTCCGTTTTTTGACTTATCGTACTTATAAATGTGCCAAATTGGCAGTGTTCATATTTTGCTGACTAACTTAATGTTAAATCTACAGCTGATATTTACAATTTGCCTGGGGACAGTCACAAGTCACAACGATATTTTGCTCATTTAAAAGTTAAAAAAACATTTTAACAATACTTTCAATAATAATTTTGTTCCTTTTCCTTTATAAATGAAAAGCTTTTTCAAAAAGCGTTAGGATTCTACGAATGATATTGTGATGCGTTCAGAAATCACCAAGGACCAATTTTGATGAAATATTTCGAATATATCTAATACTTTCAAAAACACACGAAATGCTATTTAATTCGATGGGCTTTTCGTCCACTAAATTGGTATCATTTGGAGAGGATTCCGATGCGATTGTTTAACTGTTTTTTAACGTTTGGTGATGTGGTTGGTATTTTGGTGTTAATATGAAATTTTGCTAATCTCTTTGATAGTATTTATAGTTCAAACTGTTGGGACACTTCGACTAATCTAGTCGACCGTTAAAACATGTACGAGGGCATTATGCATCACATACCAAAGTTCATAAACGTTTAAATCCATAATATGTTTCTTTCTCATAACAACATTAAAAGATAAACTATTTTAATTACTTGATGCTTAATATAATGGTTTATTATTTATTTTATGCCATCATTATCTGAGATTAAAATGTAAAACGGTTTCGCGGAAAATATGATATTAAGTTTAATGACGCCGACGTAAAATTACATGACCCAAAAGTAAACGCTTGGTATGTAGAGTAGTTCAAATACCTAGTTAAAGTTAAACTAGTGTAAATAAATTTCTTTAATATACAAGAGGGGATGCATTTGCACTCTGATTTATTTAGCTTTATCTTTAGTGAGAAAAATATTATGGTTTTTTTTAAATATCTAGATTCTAATATATACACACTTAACACACTTAAAATAACTGCAACGTAAATAATATAGAAAATGCAAATTAATCTTAAGTTATAAGTAGTGCATACAAGTCTATCGTATTATAGCACTAGCCCACGGGAATTTTTTGATTAAGTATATATTTTGGGTTAGAGAGTAATGACTTATTCTGAGCCATGAGATTTTTTCTACGAGGACATAGCTCACAACAGAGGAACTAATAATTATTATAACGAAATTCAGAATATTTTCATTTTCTATTTTCACTTTATGGTATAGTATACTTTTCGCACGATCGGATTTTTTATAAACTTACTATATCCTTTAAGCAGTGAGCTATATTTATTGCCTAGCAGGATGGTTAGTTTAGAAAAAATGCCGTAGGTAAATAACCTATTCACCTAGTGGACAGTTTTTTACAAAAAGTATTCAACTTAGGTATGGGGAAGCGTACAGCAATGTTTTAGAATATTCAATGGAGCATCTTATGGTTGTATAATAAAAATGGTGTTTCATTTGCATTTATGGAGATATTTTCTTTTATCATGTTTGGAATGATACAAAGCTACTACCTGCCTAGAAGAAATGGGACACCCTGTATCTATAATCGTCATTATTTTGATTTTGAAGAACTTGAGAAACTAGACACAGCAAAATAAAATAAAACTCTATCTCTTTTATTGACCAAGATATTGGACTTTCGCGGCCTAGGTGGTTTATTAAGGAAGAACTTCTTTCCAAACTTATTTACCGGATAAATACAAATTAAATGTAGAATTGTTACAATATTATTTACAAGAAAGGGAAAATTAAACCGCATTAAACGTCAATCATTGTGTCTGATAAAAAAAATTTAAATTTGATGTTTTGCGTTTTTTAAACAACTCTAAATTAATAATAAATAGTAATACTATTCAGAAGGAGGTTGCGGTCGAGTTTTAAACGCCTGTGAGTTCCACATGGACCACATGTGTTGCGTACGCTGTTTTTCCTTCAAAGAAATATACTTGAATGACAGGTCAATTTATTTATGCCATACATTGACAGTTCTATTTTAGTGCGAAAAAAATTTTAAGTTAAGAATATCTTCTTAACCGGATTACTTTTCTTTAACGTAATATTTTTAAGTAAAAAATAGCAACAAACAATTTTTTAATTTTAGTAAACAATCTTTTAAATTATTTTAAATAAATCCATGAAGAAGACAAAGGCCCGATAAGTGTATTAGTTTAAATTTTCTACTTATTAAAAAAATAATGAAAAACTTGGTTATTGCCTCGTGGTGGAAATTTTATACGAGTATAATAATAATGTGCAAAGACAGTAAAGTATTAGATATTTCATGTCGTCAATAACAACGGGCTATACAGTTTCATTACGGCACGAGTGCGATAAAGTACTACTTTACGGACTAAGACGCAGACTCTCATTTTAGTGCGTTAAGTAGCACTTTATCGCATTAAAATCAGTATGTGAAACTTGTAAGTCTACGTTACTCGACGGCGACGGTTGTAGGAAAACAAATTGATGCAAATAGATTTCTTTTGTTTTATTTTTTCTTCGTAAATAATGTATTGAAATTTTAAACTTTTTTAATTTTTCTTTCTACAACGGTATTTTATATGATTTTTAAAATGTTTTAGATGATAATACTATTTAAAAATTTGGAAGAATTCATAACCTAACAATTTTTTATGATTTTAATAACAAAAAAGTTTCATCTTCATCGGCTTTAATTTTTTATTTATTCAAAGGCAAACACACGAACATATAGTACGAATTGTGAAACCGTTTTATTTTAGTGAGTGTTAAACAAAAAAATGTACCTAATTTTCGATGAAGTCAAGTACTGTACATTATTACTATTTATCAAAATGCAGGTAAACTTTATCACCTTGAAACTACAGATATCCATACAAGATGCATTCCACACCAAACATCTCAAATATTAGATGATTATACCGAAGATTATACTACAATAATTCACCAGCTAAAATATCCATTGAATTTGAATAATTCTCGTTTGGATCTGCACCCCTCGAATGTAAACCCCAGTTTCAACACTTGTCCCTATTCCGTATTTAAATTCATAGCAAAAATTATATGAGGGCTTTCGGTTACACTGAATACTTCATTGTATTTTCCTACCCTCTCATTCTTTATTAGTAGATGTTCAATATTTTGTTTTATGATGTATTAATTCATATTTACGATAAACGAAATGTCCTACAGAAATTAACGATTAAGGCGATCAATTAAATACATAATAGTTTTTTTATCAAGATAAACTAAACACATCAGTAAGATATAGAAAAATGCGATGCAAGTGTAAATTTATAGATGCTCTGAGATGTAGGGTAACAATGTAGTGAAGATTACTTGAACACTTTTCGCTTATTTTAGTAGTGAGGAATACTATCTACAATTAATTATTGTCTACTGCACTTGTACTAAAAACCCAACTTTCTTTGTAGCTGATGTAATAATATGAGTGTGCATGCAGTGTGCCAAGGAAATAATCGCAGATAGTAATCCAAAGAGCTTTTAGTTAGCACTTAGTCTAACATGATGAAGTTTGTGAAAGGTTAGAGAGGAAATTTATATCTACAAGTAACACTAAGCCAAAGCCTTAGAATGTGGCAACTTGTTGAAGAGGCCTAGATACTCATAACTTATCAAATGCCTTGGATATAAATAATATCTATCACGACAGCTATAGATTCAGCAAATCTCCTGAACGTTTTCGACGGTATCCATATTATTCATCGCTTACAACTCTTCGCAGGTTTTCTAGATTTTTGCTCTATTATCTAGTTAATACCATAATAGGCTGCAAAGGCGTCTATTTAAAAACCAAAACGAATACTGTAGTAGTAATTGTGATTCCCAATTACCCAAGTAAAAATGAAAGTACATATCTAAAAATTGAGAAAAATAATCTGGTGCGAGTTTAAGTACATAATCTTACGACGTACAGTATAATGAACATATTTGCAGTGGAAACCGATAGGCAGATTATTTTATCTTGCAGACTAAATCTTGCTGCCAAGATATATACGTGCTGGATATGTTGATAAATATATAAATGAACATAATTTTACGTTGCTAAATATTTGAGGAAAACTATTTTTGTAACAGTAAACTTTACAACAATAACAACATATCTAATGATCAAAAACATTAATTTGCTTAATGTAATCTTTTAAGATATATGCTCGAAAATATGTGAACCAGTTGAAGCCACCTGGGCGGAATACCAATTTAATTTTACCAAAACAATGGTTACTGTCAAAAGTAAAGGTATTTCGTGCGATAGTACAATAATTAAAAATTTTACTATTAAATTATACGAGGTATTATAATGAGTAAGTATCTTAAAATATTAAACTGATGATTTTCATTTTAAATTAAATTAATTGAATTTAATTTCATTAAAAATCTTTTAAAGAATTAAAAAATCGCCACTAGTTACCGCATTTGAGCTGTGTTGATTTTATCGGAAATTGGACCATTTTCAAAATATAGGCCAACTTTGATCAATATCGGTATACGGGGGTATATAGGGTAGGGTTGCTGACTACAAATATGAATTCAGTTTTTGCAAATCCAAGATGGCGGTAATTCAATTTTGACTTTTATATAGATATTTCGTTTTTTTACGCTTAAAAAAAACAAATTATATAAACATCTCCTAAATAAACTACTGTGCAAAACTTCTGAGACACCTAAAAAAGCACTATATTTAACAAGCTGTAACTTTAACATTTTCTTGTCAATCTTAAATATTGACCCAGTGGCGTAAAGCCCCATCCTTGGCCTCTTCGCCATTGATGTTCAGTAATTTTTTGCGGTTATTTCTTGTTGTACAGGGTGAGTTTAGTGTCTGCAAAAAATCATTTTTTTCACCAAATCTGAAAGACCCTAGGAAGATTCTTTTTTTGTCGGGTTATTTCTAAGGCTCATACCTCGGGGCGTGTTCAAATTTTTTCCATATCTTGCGTTGCTATGAATATAGTCTATGAAAAATTTTCCAATGTAATAACAGATTGTGTTTAAAATAAGAGAGATAAATAAATACGACGTAATGAAAATTGCCAACACCAGTGACGTGTAAAATGGGGTTTATGGACTTTAAAAAACGAAAATTCGTTAGCCAAGTTCAAATATTCTATAAATGTATTGAAGGTTGCTATTCTGGAGGTACTAAAAATGTAACTTGTATATTTGTCAAATTCGGAGGCGTACAAAAAGGGTTTTCACTAGTCTCAAAAATGACGATAACACCCTCAGTAGCGTGCAAGAATGTGTTTACTGGTCATGAATATTAAAAATTGAAAATATGGGTAATCTTGAGCGCCATACCATTTTTGACTTATTTTTTTTATTCCGGCATCTGAAAGACCATCAAATTCTGCTTATAAATCATTTTAACATTAGACCCCTAAAGAATATAGATACGTTATCTAAAAGCCATTTTTTTCGAAAACTACATGTTTCAGAAAAAAATGGTTCGTATAAAAATTTCCAGTTTTTGGAAGTCTACTAGATAACAATATGAAATTTTCGATATGTGAAGAGTTTCAAGGTCATTTAAAAATCAACTGTTTTTTAATGAAATGGTGAAGTTAACTGTGAGTTAATGATTTTAATGATTTATACGCAGATTTTGATGGACTTTCAGATGCCGGAATAAAAAATACATCGTTCCATTTCAAAAACCCAAGATGACCTTCAAATGACCTTGAAACTAAACACCTACTGAAAATTTGATATCATCTAGTAGATTTCCATAAAACTGGGAAACTTTTATACGAACAATTTTCTCTGAAACGTGGTTTTAAAAAAAATCGACCATTTCCGGACTTTTGGAGTACCCTGTATATTATCTGATTTGGAGAAAAATTGTCTTTCGAGTTGTCTTTTAAGGAAAATCTCATTATATATTAAAAAAATATAAAAATGCGACTTTTTATGCGATTTTATTCACGATTGATAGTGATTGCAAAATGGTTATGGAAAGGTCGGAATTCAATTCTATACCTATAATTCGTATTCGGCAACGTTTGGGATCAATTAATACAAGCAGTTTATGATTTTAGTCTGAGCTAATCATGACTGCAAGCATTGTATATTTACAAATTGATTTAAAAATACGTTGAATGATTCAAATTATTACCTTCAAATATAAAAATGTAAATGGGAACCTTATAAATATAATACTTTAGGTCGGCCTAATTTATATTAAAAAAAAACTTATATGGAGACCTGCAAGGTTATGTAACAAATTAAAATTACAAAATAAATGAGTTTTTTTTGGCCGTGACTTCCGAGTCTTGATCGGTTTCACCTAATTTCACGAATATTATGGAATGAAATTACCCAGACGGTTGAAGTTAGTCAAAATACATTAAAATAAGGTAAGTTGTACTCTTCAAAGCCCAAATTCATGGACGTCGCCAAGGGGGGGCAGGGGGGCGGTTGTTCCCCCACCCGGCTTCTGGCAGATAGTGTTAAAATTGGCTAAATTAGTATTCACAAATAAATTTTATTGCAATTTTTCAATCATCCATGTATCTACAAGTAACAATTCGGTATCTTTTTTTCCAATAAAAGCGCTAGACATTTCTAAAAAAATTTGCTCTGCCACCCTGGAAATTTTGGAGGCGGCGCCCATGCCCAAATTATCAAGAAAAGTACGTTTACATTGGTTTGGCTAATTTAATATAGGTAAGTTAAACAAATACAGATTGACTTGCAATGGACGATCCAAAGATACATCCCATCGTCGTCGTCGAGTGTTTATATCAGCCTCTACCATCTTCCTGCTTCCACGTTTTTCTATATATTTGTACCACTGCGTGGATCAGTGTTTTATTTCACTTCACTTCAAATGATTATTATTATACCCAGAAAAACAAAATACTGACTAAACTTATGGGTTTTTTAGAAGAAACGCCTGCGCCATACATTTTACGAATTCGAGACAAAATTTATCTGCTTGCGATAAAAGTAATTGTTTCATCACTGACAGTTTGTGAGATATTCAATATTCAAAATAAGAAGAAACCTTTTTCAATGTTTAGTACATGTGTACCACTACTTTATATTAGGTATACTATTTTTGCATAGTCAACTATTTCGGCTACACATCAGGATATTCCATTAAAAAAAAAGTTTAGTTTGTATTTTCTGTATCAGATATTCAGTTGTTTTTTGGTTACATATTTTGAATCTTTAGAAAAACGCAAAATTTTTAACAACAAAGTTTTCTTGTAAAATTAAATAACTCGGAGGGGTTATTCAATATACATGTGGATCACCCAGTATATGTGAGAGCGACCCATATTTCAAATTGTATTAAAAATTATCCCGCACTGTCCTATGTACAGGGTGTGTAAAAAGGAATATTGCGCATAATTTTTTAAGTAACTAGCGTTTTTAATGATATTTACTAACCAAAATTGTTAGAGGTAATGCCCTAAAACAATTTTTGTTAAGCCATTGCGTTGCTTATTACAATTTAAAAAATGGCAACCTATTCTAAATATACAATTCACGTCTTTTAGTGAAACTGTACAAACTTGAAATAATCCAATAACGTTGCAATTAAAGATTTTAAAAATGTAATGTTGTGTGTTATTTACAAACCAGTTGCGGCTCGTCAGGGGGGGCAGTGCCTCCCCTGAAAAGAACATTACAAAAAGGATTATAATTAAATAGACATGCGATTACAAAAATTAATCTAACCAATTTGTCTGCCTCCCCTAAAATAAGTCACGAGCCGCTACTGTTACAAACAGAGCAAGGTGGTTCCAAAAGTTCTAATGGTATCTTTGGGGACGACATGAGGTAGTATGCGACGAACATCAGTCCTATAAAGTCTTTTAAATATCCAGGATGTCCGGTATATTTTGGCACACGTTACACTTTATTTTTTAGATAGCGCCACAAAATAATTCCAGTTCCAGTTACGTCAGATCTGGCGACCTAGCGGTTCATTCCATTGCTCCACTTCTATATATTATTTGTTTTGCGTATCTGGGTGCCCAATGTGTGGTGGAGCCCATTTTGCTAAATTCTTAAATTATTCATAAAGCCATAATTCCCATCTCGGAAGAGGGCTGCTAGGCTAGTAGTTGTGACACTTTTTTTTAATAATCATTCAAATTAAAGCTGATTAAACGAGAACTTTCAAAAAACGTATTTTCTGCAATGCGGAATAAAAATTTTCGTTGAATCAACGCAGTGGTTTAACAAAAAATATTTATAAAGACACCCAGCCAAGTATGTGCTGAACTAACTCAATCTACTTTATTACATTATTCAATAAAAAAAAAAACGATTAATTAAAAAATTGCAATGCGCAATATTTTACACTTTTTACACATCCTGTATATTTTCTGCAGTAGCAATGCCCTTAGCATCTAACTCCAGTTTCTCGATTGGAAACTCAACTAGTTACCTTTTGGAAAAATATCGACACAGTTACCAGATCAAAGATAAACAAATTCCCACAAATAAATAAGTAATGTGTTAATTCCGGCAAAATTCTCACGTTACAGAAAATCCATCGTACCTTTAGTTGAAGGAAGTTTGAATACATAAAAAATCCTCCGGGGGGGCTCTGCAGCTTTGCAGTTAAACACTTTATTCACTCTCGGATAAAATCGCAAAACTTATACGGCCCGAAAGAAACAGCACGGTCAGCACACGACTGGTTGGATTACTTGGTGCACACCGTACGAACGGAGTGCGGCTGGCATGGAACGGGGAAACTCGTACGCTGATGACTCATCAAAAGTGCCAGAGGCCGGTGTATACCATGGTTCAATGTTGCCATATCAAAAAAATATATAATTATTACGGCAGCTAACGCTTAGAGAAATCTTCTTTGGAATATTTCGTAATCATTGTTATTAAATAAATTACATGGTCCAATATATATCAAAATAAAAATAAATTAGTGGTGCTATGAAATAGTTGCTACATTTTGTAGTTTGGGCGAATGGACACCACAGTCACCACACCTAGTTTTTTATAAAAATGAAAATATATTTTTTTATTACTATTATTGACATAGCTCTATCTTATCACGGTATTGTAAAATCAGCAATATCAGCTTTCGACATACTCTTTTGTTTGAGGTTGAATTTTGCGATGTATACCTATTTGTGCTGAGTTTTTCCCTGACAATAGCAACAACAACTACTATTCGGTTTTGCAAAGTAACCAACTGAAATAAACTTAGATTAAATAAAACTATAAGTTTTAGTCAAAAAATAGTTATTCATTTTGAATACGAATATTTTAAAATTCCCCTAAATACAAATTTCAATAATCAAAGTAAATGATATTTATGTTTTTCATAGTCGATTGCCATTGTATTTTCAAATATCAACCATTCTTCTTAAATTAAATTAAAAAATAAACATAATCTAACATATGCAAATTTACATATTTTTGAAATCAGAAAAATAAGCTCTAACCAAATATACAAAAATATACATACATTTAAAAAAAGATATTTTAACATTTATTTTTTATTCGATGTTCATATAACATAAGATATTCTACAATTTTGTTTTTTTTAAATTTTTTCGGTATGCTTATACTTATATAAAAATTGTAGCCATAGCTCAAAATATGAGGAATAACCACATAGACAACGTAAGTATTTACATCAGTAATCCATCAATCAGGTATATTTATAAAGAAGAGAGATGAGTAATATATGACAACACTGCGCCCGTCTATCAGTCCCCTGGATGGTAAATGTTATGGTACAGTGTATGTCCGTATGTAGGGTACAATGAGTGGGGGCGTTTGCAGCAAGAAGAAATGAAACATGTAAAATACCATCATCGTGACCGTGGGTGACCGATCCATGGAAGAACTTTCTTGTTCTTGTTTGAAACTTTTTATGGAATGTGCAGACTGTTGTGGATGGTTAAAGCAAAACTGATTTATTCACTTTATTTTGTCGTTCGAATCTAGACAAGTATTCAGATTCAGAAGAATGTTTCATCTTAATGAAATATTGATAAATATAAATAATTAATAAATTACCACGAAACGACATGAAATGTGTAGGATTTTGAAGATATTGTTGTGTATGCCGTCCAAAGTAGTAAAGACGATTTACTATTACCTATTACATAGTAAAAACCACGGAGGTGCGAATGTATTTTTGCCTGCTGTCTTACTAACGGAGACTGATCGTCCATCGTCAACAGCTTGTCGGTTTGCGTTTTTTGTTATTTTATTTCACTTTGAAAACTCGAGCAATAAAAAACAAGTTAGATAGGACACTGCATCCATGATGGAAGTAATAATACTGTTATCACACCTGCGCCCTCCTAAGCTTGACAAGTCTCAAGTGTGCACTGTGCAAGTTAGTTATCCTCACCGACTTTTATATTCGCAATATTATCATCACAATTAAGTATAATTCTGGTTAGGTAAACATGGAGAAAATCGACAAATGACACAATACACTATTGTGTAGTAATAGCATAGTAACCCTGCAGTAACCCTCTAGTAATACAAATTATTAACAACACACAAAAAAGGACCTTCAGATCAAATTAAACAACATTGAACATTAACGACTTTTATTGTATCTACGTTTGTTCGACGATTTATGACTTCTGAGGTATCATTCCAACAAAGTTGTCCAATTTCGAAGCCAGATACCTCCACTGATTATCCTCACATTACGAGGGACTGATTTTAAGTTAACGCAAACTAGTGTTAATCAATTTAGCCTCACAGATCATCAATTTTATGTGACTCATCAATTTATGCATGCATACATCTCAGATTTTTCCAAGTCATTATTAATATCTAGTAGGGTGGCGGTTAATGGGAATTTTATTTAATAGTGGTGGTCTAGACGTTGCAATTTACATGATTGTACAAGAACGTTGACACCTAGCGGATATTTATTCTCATATTTACTTTTACCTTTTACTAATTTGCAATGGACGCACCCAGAAGGCATGTCTATTACTATGCACTTAGTGCATAGCACACGAATGTAAATGAAATGCAGTGTGCACGAGTACTTGGACTTGGGCTGAGACTTCGCCAAAGCGGAGAACTCGATTTTTTAGTACAAGCGCTTACTGGCTAATGAGAAAACTTTTTATTTTATTATATAGGTAGGTTAAATATTTGGATCAGAATAGATAAAATGGCAATGTGATGTCTAACCTTTAATATAAAATAATAAAATAAACCAACTCCCTCTTGGTTACACTATGTTGTTTTATACTCATATATTTATTATTTATTATTGCATTATACATTTTATGGCAACGAAAAATCACAACTTAATCCATAAAATACTCTTTGGATTTTTATATTTTTCTTATGGCCACGTCCAGGTTTTCAACCAATTTTGACTGCAGCAAGCCTCCATAAGTTGCAAGTCAGAAGACGCTCATTTCTCTCTAATTCCATCCAGAGTACAAGATTTGAGCCAATGTTGAACTATGTGTGCTACTCCGTACTGATGATAGCTAACAAGCCAGAAAACGGTTTACAGATGTTGTAGCAAACATTGTCCGGTACAAGGAGTTTCTCTATACGGGATTAATCCCCTTCTGCTGTAAGTCTATTGTACTCAAAGTATTTTACACGTTTCTGATTGAGATTTTTATTAATAATTCTTATTGGGAAAAATTTCGTTTTCAACCAGTCGGAAACGTGCTAACGTGCAATCTAGTTTGAGTTTGGTGGTAATGAATAATTTATGTTAATTAATGACACGAAATGACACTTAGCATGTATCACATGTTACGAAAACAATATTTTTTTATCTATTTTCTATGCGATTTCCGATTTCATCATCGGAGTAACCCAATTTTTTATTATGTCATTGTTATTTTTTTTCACAAAATAAACAATACAAATCTTAATTATTATATCATTTACAAATCAATAAATGGAACATAAACATAAAATGATAATAAATACCTACTATTCCAATACTTATCTTCATCCCGCATAAAGATAATAACATTTATGCTCTAAAAACAGTCATAGGTTCATAGATATGTGTATCACCGGCAATTATTAATTATTAAACGTAATACACAAAACATACGTATTACTTGCAATAAGTTAGCAACAAATGCTTTACTCTTTTATTTTAAGAAACTCTTGTGTCAGAAGGCTACAATACCGTCAGTTTCCAGCTATTTTCCTTCACCAAGAATACAGAGCAGGCACATCAACAAGTTGAGTCCCAGTCCCTAAGCCACCTTAGAACAAATATGTTAGTGACTTATAATAATCCAAACTTAAGTTAACAGAAAATAAATACACACTATATACATATAATTTCTTACTAAAACAATCATAAACTTTTACATTATCTCTTGCACTACAGATGGAATTCTTCCATCATTTGTAACCCAAAACATGTTACCAGTTTAGGAAAGCTGGCAATTCGGTACACTGGTATTATAATATAATTTTGGTTAACCTGGAAATACGACTAAACGGCCATATAAAACTTTCTAAATTGCTGTTATAATATTTAAACGATTTTAAAGTATTCTGTTATTGTCTGTTGCACGAGCGAAAACTCATTACCATATGGTATATCAGTATGAAAAAACTTTAATTAACCGGTAATTAATTAGGTTGTCGAAGTGGTAATAATAGTGTTTTATCTTATCAGGCCTAACTTTTTAAATCTTTAAAATCTCATAGGAGTCGTTAGTCTAGATGCTTTTAAATATCTTTTACCTACTTTGAAAATTTTATACTATTAGACTAATATTTGCAACGACTTCAAATGCACAGTTTTAAATAAATGCCCTTTTTTTTGCACGCTAGTTAAATATTGCTACATTTGAACCAGGCTTTCATTTCGGATAGTTTTAAGTACAACATACCCAAAAACGGTAAAAAATCGTTTGAGTAATAAAGAAATTATTACAAGAAGAATAAGGGTCCCATTTAATTTAGCCCACAGTGTATATGCAAAAGTTCTTCATTTTCGGAATTGAGAATTATGAGTATTACAGACCTCTTAAATTTTAATCAATGCTTGTCAGCTCACCTAAATCGGTGGTTTTATTTCTATCTACCAGAGCAGCGTCACTTCACATTTTTTTTTGTGTGTAAATTGCAATGTATCAGCGTTCCAATGCGGTAATTACAATTGTATTATTCTTAACAGTTGACAGATTAAGTGCCGTTTCAAACACTTTTTTCCATAACAACAATGCAGCTTTCTTTCTACACGCATCTTTGCTTGCAGAACTAATAACACAGACCTATTTATTGCGATTAGCATTTTATGATTCGATTATTTACCAGTCACAATAGATTTTTTATATAATCTCTGATCTTTCTCACATTAAATGAGTCATATTGTGCCAAGGATATTTGCATAGCCATTATTTAGCACCGTAACAATAATTGTGGAATTTAACTCTAAGGTTATATTCTTCGATTATTCGTACACGTAACAAAAATACTTTCAGTTTGTTATCTTTTATTAATCTCTTTTATAGACACTATATTGTATTTTATACGGACGGCTATTCGATTTTTTCAACAACAATCGTGGCAATTACTAACCTAAATTTAAAATTAACCTAGTCTTAACTTAAACAAGTGTTAAGTGTTACACAGTACGTAATAGGAATAGCATGTACCTATACATATGTGAAGAAATCAGAACAATTGCCTGTTCGTTAAAAGAATTATTACCAAGCGCGGATTGTAGCAGCCGTCCTTCTCGACCCTCGTTCTGTTCGGACCTCGATTCGGGCCATATTACACACGAGATAGTGTATTATTGTTTTATCTAAAAATAAGAAATCTTGATAGTGTCTACGTATTTGGACACTATCGACTTGTTAAATAAAAATGTTGTACTGTTACACGGAAACAAACAAAAATGCTATAAAATAAATATAAAACTTATTCTATTAAAAAAAAAAACAATGATGAAAGTAGTTCTGAATCAAACTGTGCACTGTAGAGAGAGAACGTACGGGTCTATTTTCGAATGTCTCTTCATAATATTCAGGTGGTGAAATTTAATTATTTGTTTTCTCGTTCGAAAATTTTAAACTTTTATTTTTCTTGCAAACAAATTTTGGGTTTGGAAACTCACCTGTAGTAGCATAATAGCGTTGTACGCGGCCGAGGAGTTTAACCGTCGCGTATCGGAAATCGCCGTATTTCGCCTCAACACCTACCACCGAACGAAAGTATTTCTGTTCTAATTTAGAAAGTCTATCTGTATAATTGATCATTTATTTTTCTTACCGTATATAATATAGTAGATATTTAAGATACAAATGTAAAAAGTCATTGTTTATTGCACGAACGGCTAGGTTAAAAACACGAGCAAAGCGAGTGTTTTTAAAAGCCATGAGTACAATATGAAGACTTTTTACATGTGTGGCTTACAACGTTTTATCTTCGACCGTGCCAATTATCGTAAAATAAAAAAGGGACAATTTTTATGAATATTTGTAAAACTTACTTTATATTCTCTTGTAATGATGATGGTAACTATGGAAAGACATTATTAAGAAACCGCCGTAGTAGACGCAGTTTCTTATAAAAGGCTACTTTTTACACTAGAAATGATGTAAAAAATAGTTACTTTTTACACGATCGTAGATAAAGATAGTAATGCAGCGTAATTGTGCACCAAAAAAGAGGTAGTGTACAAAGTGAAATCTGTAGGGGTTGCTCCTGGCCACCATAATCATTTTTATGGATATATGGTGCAACCAGGTTAATTTGTAAAAAAACAACCTTTATTAGTTTTCATGTTCATTTGTGGAGGCATACCTACCTTAACAATAACCACTGTTCTCCTATACGTATTTTCATGTACCAAATCAAGCACATAATTAATTCATTTTATTGGATTCCTGCACTTATCGCAAATTTTTAAAACAAATTATCACTTCTATGGTGATTTGGTCTAATTATACTAAAAGCGACGTAGTCTACTATTTGTACAATTTGCGGTATAAACACAGTCGACGAGCGAAAATACACGAATCGATTTGAGAACCTTTTTTTGGAGTTGGATAAGAAATGGTCGTATCAAAGCAATATATTTATTTAATCTTAAGCTTTTTAGCATTTCAGAGCATCCGCGAAAGAGCAGCAGATTATGTCCACAAAGGTCGTAGAAGGAAAACCAAAGTACATAAACTGTCAATTTAAATAGATCACGCTGAGACAATATGTATCTGAGGAAGTTGGTAAAACCTAATCGGGATAATTTAACACCATGTTGCTAATATACAATGTTTATTTAATTTATGGTATTTCTGATAACGCTGATTACCAATGTTTAAATTTAGCGAAATGATCCAATGTGTTAATGTGAGTCATTAATAAATACAATTTTTAACACAGAAGCTATTTTTCTATATGTTCTGCTTAGGTACTTTCTGCCCCGGGCCCCGGTTAAGGCGCGTTTAACTGATCAGAAGACTTGTATATTGTATGTATACTGGTATGAAATGTAGGTACCTACATTTATAATCAGTCAGTAGTCACATAATCTTATGAGCAGTTTACTGCGCCATAACCGAAGCATAAAGTACCGGCTCTAGTCTATTGTTGTATTCGAAATCTTATCCACTAATTAGTTCGACTGTAAGAAACTTATATTCGCCTGTCTAGATGTTCTGGTAGTTTGTACTAATCTGAAGTTTCCTCAATGGACATTATGAAACTTCTTTGTATTTATATAATTTTCCAAACATGTTGGGACTAATGAATGATTGTACATGACATTTTGTCAACTAATTTTTGTTTAGGTGTGATATAGATAATTTAAATATTGCGTATGGCATAATGGAACTGCTATAACAAGATAGACAAGAGGCCCATCAATATCACTTATATCGCAATGGTTACTTTTCGTAAGAAGCGATTAGTCGAATAATAACTTCTATAATTTAAATCAAAGGTTTACAGGTGATCCATATCTAAAGTGATTTATCTCGTTCACTTTAATTTCTTTACAGTGATTTCTATTTTTGCACTTTGCAGACTATTAACTAAGGATGGTAACATTTTGGTCTTTGGTGAAAAGAAAAATAATGAGGATTTAATAAAATACTGTAATTGTTTAAAATGAAAATTTACACTGCAACACCATATCTTGCGTGTATCTATTTTTCTTGTTCTATGGGTAAATAAATCAAGGAGTTTGTATCTTACTAAACAACGTAATTGATTGGTAAGGTACAGTTTCGTTAAACTTATGTTTATACATTACTTCATGAATCCATCCTAAAAAGAATTGATGTCTGAATGTAAGGAAAATACTTGTATAATTAAACACGTCCGCTGATTCTTCCCAATAATTAAATGTCATGCCCATAACATAATTCTCTGCATTGACCAACGGTCTTCCATTTAAAAATACACGGTGCTTTTCTAGCCAGTTATCCTCATCCAGTTTGCTTTTTATACAACATTGATTTCGAGAAATGGATTCATGGGCTATATCACAATCAATTGTATATTTACAAATATTGTGATTTGAGGTCCAATAGTCTTCGTAAAGTGTCTCATATTTTAATTTAACCGTTCTGCTGCTCTAAAAATGTAGGTCGTTATTACCATAAGGAATTAGTCGAATTAAGAAAGTTATTATATAGCTCTATATTAATTACATGATGAAATCAATGACAAATGTTATCGTTTACATTTGTCATTGATGAAATATAATTTATTTTTTGTCAAACATAACTCATGGTCTTAACATTTAAATTAAAAGGAATTTCCTAATTGCATCAGATCAATTATGAAATTTTATCATTCACGGCTCAAGAGAAGTGAGCTTTCTGAGCTTACTGGGAGTTCTGATTAACAGATTTCACTTCACTTCAGAAAAAGACCACAAGACGGTCGAAACACCTTTCAAAATATAATCAAAGTGGAAGAGAAACTTCAACAATTTATAAACGATCTACTTTGCATAAATTTGTGGGGTTCAATATGAATCTAAAAATACAGTTTTTGGATGCTTACTTGGAATTTTTATACATATTTGTAAAATTTAATTGGTTTGTCACTTTAAAAACCCCATCCAGGGGAAAAATTCTGAGAACAGATCGAAAGTAGTAAAAGGTTCATCTAATCCAGTTCTGGGGACAAAAAGAGCTAACATTTTGTAACCAGCGTTACCTAGTCTTTCCGACATTGGTATACCAACTAAAGTGTTATAGATAATTATAGTTACCCAAGGGCTGCCCCATCCAACTGAGATAAAATTCTCTACATTTCCGTTGTAATAATCTTTATGCTTGAATGGTAGATGGAGAGGAATGACATTATTCGAAAATTGTGGGTGAACTCGAAGAACATGCATTTGCCTGTAAGGATTCTCCAAGGAGTTCTTGAAAACTTTCGTAACGAAATGTGTTACGCCACCTACTGCCAAGTAGTTGCTTTCTGATCGAATAACAACGGTTCCAAAATCTTCTAAGGTTAGTTTTGAGTTTGATTCTACACAGCCTCGGCCAGTGAGAACTATTACAAAATACGGAAAGTTATTTATTAGGTAGGTAAGAGCATATAATATTTCAAGCTTTTGTTTATATTAGATCATTTTTATATCGCTCAGAAGGACCTAAAGTCAATCAGATCATTTTTTTTTATAATTTAACTTCCAATTCTAAATCTACTTGAATTACTGTTGAGGTGGCTGATATTAATACTTATACCATATATTCATTTGGTACATAGGCTATTATTTTTGGACTTAATTTTACTTGGCAAATTTTGTTTACCTAATCTGTCGCTGATGGCCACGCCGATACAACAAAAGGTGAGGCTTTCTTCAATATCGATGTAAACAGGCTTGTTTATCGAAAGCAAATATGGATGTTGATTAATGTCAACATAACTCAGGTCTCTCTTTTTTCGTGCAGTTGAGTCAGGATAAGCACTTGCATTGTGTGAAATGCAATCACGGTAGAGAAATTTGTTTGGAAGTACCAGTCCAATAAGGGCAGCCATTAGTGCCCCAATGAATATAATCACGAACGCAAATATTAATAAGGTTGTACCACGGTCTTCAGACATTTGTAAAATAAACTGTCAATGATTAACACAATATTGTCGCTCTAGTCATTGTCAACTAGATCGCAGTTGCGGGGTAATTTATAGTCTGTGGAAAAGTAATAGTTTGGATATACACACACTGGTATCGGTATAGGGGTTGAGTAAAGGAATTATAAAGCGGCGAAACGCTATAATCAATGACAAATGTAAACTATACATTTGTCATTGCTATAATATTGCTGATTGCGAGATACTGATGGCGCTTCCGTAGCATTAGTCAGTAGTAGTTCGTTTTCGTCAGATTTGAGGCTAACAAGCAGATGTAGATTCCTAAGTTTGCTCGATTACGTAGGTAGAGATTCGTTTATTACACCCACTTGCTTTGGTTGGCATGCTCATCACACGATATTCTAAAATCCGATGTTCCGTCGTTTGAGCTACAACCTTAAAATACACTTTTTGTTAAATTACATTTAACCACTTCTAGCGGCTTGTACATCAGTTATACCGTAGAAGCTATACAACTGTAGGCGAGAGTTGTATTGTGGATATACCATCCTTCGGAGGGGATGTAAAGCAGTCGGTCCTTTGTTTAAATTGTTTAAATGTTAGCAAGTAAAAAATCCCTACTCTTAGGGCCGATCTTTTCACCTCCGATTAACTTTATCTAGCAGTTATTTACCTAGGATACAATTGTTACAACAATGAAAATCAACATTTTAACTGCCGGATAAAGTTAACGGGAAGATGAAAAGATCGGGCCTTAGTAAGATAAGAGGTTCAGCAAAATTTCCAGGTTGGGGGTAGCTCGTCTACTGGCGTCGACGATTAACCTTAGTAGCGGAAATAGGCGACGTTAAATAATTACAAAAAAAAAAAATATGTCAATTTTGTTTGGGTGTAGGTGTCATATTACTGAATTAAATTCAGAATTTTAATTTTCGAAATGTACTTGCAAATAATATCTGTCTGGGTAATTGGTAAAAAATATTTAAATGCATATCAGCGAGTTAGAATCAAGCAACTAATAATGAAACGCGTTCATGTAATCAACTAGTCAGGGGCCCTTTCGCACCGTTCAGTCGTCCGTCCGACCTGATTAGCACAAAACTCCAGCCGCAAAACTCGAAGCAGTTAGTTCCACCGCAGCAGTGCAGCCGTTCACATCGCAGCAATCATCGTAATACACACGCAACACAGAATAACACATTTGCTTTTATCAAAGCTAAGCTAAAAAAGAATTCGTTATACAAGACTATTCAACAATTCAACGAGCCACTGGTTGTTTCATATCGCGGTACGCGGTACACACTTCGTCGCGTCGTGCATTCAGGGACTGGAACATTGAAAGAATATTTAACGAGCCCTCGGTTATTTCATATCACAGTACAAACATTTTCCATCGTGAGTTACGGTGAATCTCGGATAATCGCGGCGCGATAGCAAAAGAACAGACAGATATTGGTGCAAATTTTATGAGAATTCTTTTTAATTTATTTAAATGTAATCTCACTGGCCAAAATTTAAAATCATTTTTTTTTTTTTATTTAAGGAACTTAATTTCATTTGTGTAAAACTAAAACGTAATATACGGATATTAAGAATTTCTGTTTTATTTAAAAACAATTATCAAACAGTGAATATAAATTTAATGGACCTTTTCTAAGACTATTTAAAAATAAAATAGACATTTTCAAAGACTTTTTAAATATAAAAATCAATTTATATTAACATAAAATAATTAAATAAGACCTATAAGTTCGACAAAATCTATTTGCCTACTTACAAACCAGCATAGAAATCGACCCTGAGAGTGCTTTCCCCGAACAAAAAAAGAGATTCGTCCTGCATAAATGTTTTTACTTAGCGCGTGGCTGGCGCCCACAAATAATAAATTTTTGCTGCGCGTTATAGAGCTCTCCACTCAGTGGCGTATTTACGGGGGGGGGGGGGGGTAATGGGGGTAATTACCCCCCCCCAGAGCTTAGAATAACAATTGTAACAATAATCAAAGGTAACAATAATAATTGTAACAATTAACAAAAATCAAAATTCTCCTGTAAAACATAAATTCCTTCGAAATTTACAATTTAATTAATTTACTGTGATAGTGCGAGTATTAATTTGTGTCTACGTGGAGTGCGAGGCAACAGACAAGACAATATTATAACTTACGGCGCATGTCGCCGCGTGTGCCTCTCAATCACGCTTCTCTCTCAGCCGGTCACCGGCCACTGTTACCATAGATAAGAGGACAACTACTGTTACTATAATATTAGAGGTGGTCCGAAACACCATTCAGTCGTTGGAAGCACCAGATCTAAGTAAAACTTTAATTAATCAAGGTAAACAAACTCGTGGTTTCATTGATGCATGTATGATAAATGCAATTGGTTAACTGGTTGTTTAACTTTAAAAAAATTATTTTGTTGGCCTTGTGTATTATTTTCAAATCGAGATCAAAATCAAAATCGAGGACAAAATCTGGATATGACGATCTTAAAAATTTATCTCGCGCAATGAACAGGCATTAAAAAAGCCACGTTTATTAATGTCAATGTAGAGTTTAATACAAATTTTGGGGTACTTGTAAAACACAATGACCTTGAAATTCCTGGCTGCCGCCCCCCGCACCCCCTGCAACTCTTGCCCCGTGTACACAGCTTTTTAGCTCTGAGCTCTTCACGCATTTCTGAACCCACGAGCCGCCACTGGTTATTACCCCATCCAGAGCAAAGCTCTGGATACGCCACTGTGACTCCACTCGTTTCTTTTTGTAAAAACTTAAAGACCTCAAGCTAGGTAACAAAAATAATTTCATAATTCTTATTTTTCAACCAAAACCAACGAAAAGGACGACATAGGCAAGTAGGAATAGTATTCGAACGACGATGCTGATATTTTGTTAATTTGTAAAAATGTATGACTTTTGATAAATCATAAACAAACGTACTGGACGTGCGAGAAAGATTGGAGTATTGGGATGCGCTGGCATATCGTGGGTTAAGGTTAATTGTTTAATTTCAATAATCACAACAATATTTAGGATATATGCTCTTGATTAACTTGCTTTGAACAACCGAATCCACATTACTTTTCTATAATCATTCCTGAAGTAAATATGACTGAATATGAAATACATCTCATTGAAATCATAATCAAAATAAATATTTGTGCAAATACGTTTTGGGTGGCATAAATATTCTGAACTAAATTGATTAATTAGTGCTCCTTTTGGCCCCCAGAAGTCTCTGGTAAAGTTTATCATTTATCTTTTAGTTATGTGTATATTATAGACATACGTGTTCAAATAAATACGTAAGTGTAATTTTATAAACTGGCAAAATATGTATCGAGCGGAGGACACGGCAGCATCTACAAATTTCACATTTTTTACATTATTCCACGTATAAATTAACGTCATTGCTTGTTTCTCTTATATAACATAATGTTTGCTTTGGTAACATGCATCAGATGCATGTTTTAATAAAAAACAGAAATATTTATATTTGACTTTGAACAGGCAGATGTCTAACATGTGAACCTCCTTTTGCGTCATGATTCCTCCTAGTATAAACTCACCATGCACGGTGCCTTTAAAAAATGTATTGAACGTATTGTACAGGGATTTTCACAAACGATTAACTACCTTATCTTTTTATTTTTTGTTCTAGCGGAGACACAAGCTGTAGGCAAATTTTCTTATCATCTCAAAACACACCGCAGAAAAAAACCGAGCATTTTGGAGATACAGACCAAACTATTGTTTTTTAAATGGAACAAATTTGTAGATTTTAGAAATCGGCGCTACTTCCTAATTACAAAGATTCTACTATCTCATTCCATCAGTTCCAGTCGTCGTGTCGCTCATATACTCCATTTTATATATGTTGTATCCAACAGTTTGGGCAATATGCCTAATTTAATTCAATGTTTTTAATTTTTAACAAAATGAAGAGCGAAAGTGCCTTACTCATTCCCGTAATATAAGATCCCTTCAACCGCTCACTTTACATTGTTATTGATGAACGAGTCTCATTGGAAATATTCTGTACCAACTTGGGTGTCCCACAAGGATCTGTCTTATCATCACCTGATGACCGTACTATCCACGCAAGTTCTTTCTTTCAGTGACTAGACAGTCCAGCTGAAAATGCAGATAATTCTAATTTGGCTAAGATTGTGGATTGGAGTTCAAATAATCTTGAGGACATCCATTGTTCTAAAACACAATCCAGTGTGATTTTCAAAAAAAAAAAAAAATAATAACAATGTCAGGTTCCTCTATATCAATGCTTGGGCTGACTGCCTGTGATAATCGCTTATAACAGACGCATGTTTAGTTCCATATACAGCTCCTCTCCAAACAGATCTAGGTGTAACCAATATATGGTAGTGACAGTATTACTTACTACGCTCACAGAAAAGTTGATTAAATCAGATATTAGATAGTAAATATCTATGGTTATGATATAAACATTAAAATTGTGTAATTTCACGAATTACACAAGAGAAAGACTATTTAGCATTGAGAAAGGAAACAGATTAAGTTTCCGAAACGTCTGCAAAACATCATTGTTTTTATTTTATTTTAATTATATTTTATGTCAAAAAACCAACCTTTAACTGTTCCTTTGACGTAAAGTCACAGGCGTAAAGGTTATTTTTTAAATAATCCAGATATTTTTCAGATTATCTGGGTAATGTTCAGAAGTGTGGTCGTAAATCCCAAATAAGAACAGAAAGAAAATACAGAAAGATGCCACAAATAACTTTTAGACAATAACTATTGATATGTCCTGATGTCAATAACTATTATTATGTAAATTAGGACGATCTAATCTAACAAGTCGATCATATGAAAGTAAACTTTTCTTTCTGCTATACAAATTAATTCAAGCACGTCTTCAACAGCCTCAAGTCACTAACCGGAAGTGAAGAGTATCAGTTTCAAATGGGCAATGGCATTGCGCCAAAAACTTTACAACACTATTTCCTGTGTGCAAGTTCAATGGCCAAGGTGATAATTATTTGGCATGTATTTTCTGGCATGACAACTTTATAAGTAATGTTATTATTTCGTCTTGTTTCCCTTTAAATAATTTGGAACGTAAACCATCTGTTAAAAGATATATTTTAAATCGGGACCATTAGGGTTTTTCATTCATATTATTACCTAATGAAATATTTTTGAAAATAAAATTTCATTCAAGAAAATATCAAAAAATATTAAATAAAACACTTGGTTTTCTAAACATCGCCACCTTTTAGTATAAAGTGGCGACCTTACGCAAGCCATTACAGCAGATTATAATTTATGATACTGATAGTAAAGGGTTCTTCACATAGTCAACGTAATAAACTATATTCTAAATGCTGTAAACGCTGATGAAATTCTAATTTTGTCGTTGAAAATGGGTCGATAGGGCTATTTTAATACGCTCGGGTTTACTTTTTAAAACCGAAGGCAGTGCAAGTGCTGTCTTGCAGTGACATTTTTCGAAATAAGAAAGTTGTTAGCGAAAACAAACATTATTCATGTTTGGTCGAAATTAGTTTTATTTCATCCCGTCCGGAAAGTACAACATTACAGTACTCATATGCGGCCGGAAAGTGAGGTATTACGGTAATAGATACTGTAATGTACCGGAAGCCACCGGAAATTCATTACGAACCAATCACAAACTGTTATTGTACCGTTTGACAGTTATTTGACATATAAAAAAATAGTGTCAAAACTGTCAAATGTCAAATGATCTAAGAAAATAAACAAGTTTCAAATTATACAAATAGACAATTATTATAGACGAGATGAAATAAAATATTATTCGATAACGTTCGTTAGGTGTTGTTCCAGTCTCGTTTAGATAATCTGGACTCGGCACCATCGTCGCCTCGTTCATAATATCTAGGTACTCGACTGTAACAAGTCACATACCGGACTTGTAACGAAAATTACTATTTCGGAATTAGAAAAAATTCATATTTTAGAGACCTGAAAGCAACTTGACAGAGAATTACTAAAATGACGGTCACGGACCCAAATAATTTTTCACTCAACGCTCGCAGTGAATTTGTAAATGTCAAAACTGCTCTTTTTCCAATACCAATAACTAAATAATCCCAAAAAATATCTACTGATCTGCACCAACGCCTCACAAAGAAGTCTTGCCTGACCAAGCAATCTGGTGCGGCGGTCTGGCTAGTTTTACTTTATCAGAATATATAATGTGGCTTATAGCACTCGCCTTCGGCTCGTACTATAAACTTGTAAAAAAAACACCTTTTTAGCCATTTATTTTGTTATATAAAATATTATTACACAAAGTAAAAATGCCAGAAACGCAAAAAATCATATTAGGTTCACCAAAAGAAAAAACTAATCTAACAATATGTTTCTGCAGTAAATCATTTAATTTGATATAGGAATCAGAAAACAATCAAGATTTTCATGAAAAAAAAAATTATTAATTCTTTTATCATGATTCGAGGCTTGATCTATTTGGATTGTAATCTATTGAAGAATTATGCAGGCAATTGTTATAAATAATACCTCGGTACTAACAGCATAGAGCACGTAAAAAAATCTTTATTTTTAATAACCAAAGCAACAATTTCCAGAAAAAAACGATGACAATCATTTCTTTCCACATTGCAGCAAATTGCTGAAGGTGTGATTTGCATTCGGGACAGATAGAATATAGACAAAGTGAGTAGTCACGTTTGTTTAACCCAATGCCAACTGCACCACATGTTCGGTTATTTAATGTTTCCAATAATAGGACAGCGCGCATTCCTTTTTTGGAAAATAGTCTTTTCCATCAGTTATTTTTACCACGTAGTCGAAGTAAAGCATATTGAAATTGAAGTGAATTTCCAAGCAGTCCAAGCAGTACCACTAATGTTGGATATAATAAAAATTTTACAATTAACATTAAGGAACCAACAAAGCATGCTAGAAACAACTAACACGAAAATAATTATAATCATTACGTACGAGGATAACGGTTTTATACGGGGGCCTTTTAAAGTTATAAATTATAGAGCAATTCTTTGATTTAATCATGATGGTAACATAAAAGTGCATTGATCCGCTTTATGTCTATCGACATTCGAAAAATTGTGGCCTAATGGTCTATAACACCAGGAAAAATATCCAACAAATTTTCCCACAGTTATGTGTAAACATATAATTTTACAAATACTTTCAGTTGGCTAATATTTCTTGATTTTTATACCAAACTTCCAACTGATAGTAGATATACCTAACCTAGTTCCATTTCCTTGCTGCTTGCTGCCTTACATCCTTTATGAGTAGTGCAGGTTTTTGCAAAGCTAATTAAGGTTTTACTTTAACTTTTTAGAGTTTTTAAACGCAGTTTGAATTCATCAAACATTTTCTATATACTTTTTGTAAATTTTTTTTGGATTTTTTTATTTTTATGTTAATATTTTCTGGCATGTAACTTGGACTAGATTGTACGTTGTTTACACTACCTGTTAAATTGACAATATATCTTTTGTGATTACGAAATTCTTTGACAATTACCTATCTACGTAAAATTACGTACTATTTTTTTTTTGTTTTTAGCGAAGCATCCAGTTTTACCTATTTATTTATTCACTTTTAGGCCATTCGAATTGATAACTTAAGCCGCTTATTTAAATTTAAAAATAAAACGTTATTTCCGTAGTCATACAGACATTCCTAATATATCTTGCGGAAATCATCTATTGCTAACAATTAACAGGAACTAGATGCAGTTGTATAAAACACGATAAACGACACTACATAATATTATGTTGATATGTTTACGCATTTCTAAATATTTACTTGTATATATGGTTACCAGTGTTACTAGATACATACTCTTTACGCAAATTTCTAATTATTATATTAATAATCTCGTAAGTATCGTATTTCATGTATTCATTAGATTACTTTATTGCTGTGACAGAGGTATATGTATAATTAATTGTTGAACAACACGGAAAGGTTATTACTCCACTTTATGATGTGTGAAATAGTTTCTATTACTACTTACTTTAAAATCGAAACTCGCATCTTATTTTTGTATGTTGTGATAACTTACGAACACTTCGAGATAATTAGATGAAACTTGGTGTAATATGTAATAGATCTCCAATATTTAATGTGGCAAAAAAGTTAATAAGAGCTAGGACGTGGAACAAAAACAGTTTATCAATCCATTTTTTTTTACATATAAACATAAGGTTATAAACTTTAGGCCGTAAAACAAACTACATACACCTTGGTGTTAATCACTGAATTCTTAACAACTTTCGAAATGTTCGTCATGTTTCTTGAAAACACGATAACTCAAGAAGGAAGATTCGACGACATTGATATAAGTTAGAGGGGTGAAACGAAAAGTAAATAAAGAAGTTAAGTCACTTGTACAGTGACTTGAGTAAGTATTTGTCACAAAAATTTTGCACCTGCAAGTTTTTCTTAACATTTTCTCAATGTTTAGCATCTTTATTATAGAAGGCTATAAGTAGATATTGTCGAGTACTACGTTTTAGAAAAAATCTTTATACGAGGTATCTGTTCAAAATGGAACATATTGCATATTCCAAATTTTGGGACCAACCCAAGAAGATTTCCTGTTAAAGCTAAAGTTATTATACGGCACCAAGCAATGAATGCATTCCAGGATGAACCGAGTATGACGTAGACCGGTGACCCCAACCAAAGTCACTTGAACGTTTAGTTCACTTTCCAATATTCAACTAACTGTAGTGGCTTTTATACACCTGAAGAGATAACTTCTAGAAGAATCCAGGTGCTTTCTAGATTATTTCACATTCCACTTGTTTTCTAATTTTTTTCCGTACCATCGGTGCCATCTCTTGGACGACTGCTGAACAACCACACTTAGGGAGAAAGGGCATACTACAGACCCCTGTAAAGCGGTGTAAATACATTACCGTCATTTGGGGTGAAATTGATCAGCGGGGGTGAGATTGATAACCATTACATCACAATGAATTTTTAAATTTGGCGCCTTTCTCGCTGGAACGATTTGATCGGCTAACACGATTTCTAGAAGACGAGACTTGTAAGTCTGTGTTGAGTAGGCATCGAAGGTGGATGTGCTTTAATTTACCGCTGAATAGCACGTGATCTTATAACCTAACACTTTTCTATTATAGTGATACTTCCAAAATTTGTCTGGTAAGTCCAAATTGTTTCATTTCTTCCCAATATTTTTCAGGTTTACATAAACATTAAAGAGTGTTTGTGCATCCTACATTACTGCATGGCATTCCAGTTGCTTGCTTTTTTTTTATTTACGAATTTGCTAAGTGGGGTCAGATTGATCAGGTTGATGGGGTGAGATTGATTGAACAATCTAACCCCATGGACGGTTTAGTGTATTGGTTTTCGATTTCTTAGAAATCTATTTCAAATTTCTTTGTTGTAGAAAGAATATAGCTATGCCTAGAAAACATATAAGAAAATTGGGATCACGTTCTTATATGGACTATCCGTTTGAAACCGTAGAAATTGCTCTAAAAAAAATAGCTGATGAAGGATGGTCTATCCGTAAAGCATCGAAATTTTACAAAATCCCTTTTGGAACGCTTCGAAACAAATTTCAAGGAATTCGAATTAGAAAGACCGGTGGGCAAACTATTTTCACTCGAGGAGAAGAAGCTGCATTTATTAAAGCAGCTAATTTATGCGGAGAATGGGGCTTTCCTCTAACGCTAACAGATATGAGATATATTGCCAAAAATTATTTAGATAGTCAGGGTCGCACTGTGACAAGATTTAAATTAAATATGCCAGGCGTAGATTGGACTAGATCTTTGATAGAGAGACATAAGAATGAAATAAGCCAAAAAGTTGCTTCAAACATTAAAAAAGCAAGGGCTGACGTATCAAGGGAGATCATCGTGCAGTATTTTAATAATTTAAAAGAGACCATTAAGGACGTGCCGGCCGCTAACATATTCAACTATGACGAGACCAATTTACAAGACGATCCTGGCAAACAGAAAATGTTATTCCGGCGTGGAACTAAGTATCCCGAGCGTGTCTGTAATTTTACAAAGAGTGCCATAACTATAATGATGTGTGGTTCTGCTGCTGGCGTATTGCTGCCGCCATATGTCATATATAAAGCTGAAAGGATGTGGCAACAATGGATTGAGAGTGGACCAAAGGGTATTCCATGCTGCGATGACAGATGTTGTAAGACTGGTTCAAGGTTCAATAGAACTCAACATGGGTGGATGGATGCCCAAACCTTCACCGATTGGTTCGAGTCGTCTTTTTTACCTCACGCAAAAAGACTCCCTGGACGCAAAGTGTTAATAGGAGACAACTTGTCATCCCACTTTACAGAAACCGTTTTACGCCACTGCGAGGAAAATAACATCGCTTTTGTTTGCCTTCCGAAATGCTCAACTAACCTTACTCAGCCGTTGGATGTAGGATTTTTCCGACCATTTAAGATCGCCTGGAGATCCAAATTAGCTAACTTTAAAAAGGCTCACCCTCAGCAGTCATCACTAGATAAGAAGGATTTTCCTCATCTCTTGGCTTCCACACTAGACGAAATGAATAATAAATCTGACAAAGCAATCCAAAAGGATTTGATTAATTCCTTCCGAGCAACTGGCATTTTTCCTCTTGATGCTGAAAGCGTCTTGCGAAAATTACCCAATCCAGATGAAAACGCTAATGTTGATGGTAGTGTAAACAACATCCTTGTGAATTATCTACAGCAACAACGCTTTACTACTGTGCCTACCCGAAGAAATATTAAACGTCAAAAACTATCTGTAGAACCTGGTAAAAGTGTGGTTGCAAATAACGCGGACTCCAGTAATTCATCGCATGAAGAAGACCCACAATACGATGAAAATTCTGATAATGATACAAATTTGGACGACATACTCGACGAAGTACAACATGAAACCGAATATTTCCAACCCGAGCCCGAGGATATTTTAGTTGGAAAGTTTGTTCTAGTTAAAGTACAAGGTGGTTCCAGAAAGAAATCGATTTACAGATACATCGCAATGGTACAAGGCATTGTAGAAGATGAAGGCGATAAAGAATTCCAGTTAAGAGGTCTCAAATCAATCGACAAAACTAGAAAGGTCTTTAATGTGCAGGCTGATGATGATTTTGTCGTAGATATATCTGACATAATAGCTATTTTGCCGGATCCTGAACTAAAAAACAAAGATGGTTCCGACATTTATTATTTCCAAAATGCTATCGATGTGTTTGAAATATAATATAAATGTTTATTTTTAATTTTTGTAAACATTCTTATGTATTTATTTGAATGTAGGACCATTAAAGGAGCCAATTAAACGTTTTTGCATAAAAGTTCATTTAGTATCAACTTAAAATATAAAAATAATTCGACTGAACAATCTCACCCTTCCTGAACAATTTCACCCCACGACCTTAAAAAAGCCATAATTTGTGAACCGTTTCACATAGAGCAAAATGGGTGAGATTGATCAGTTCCCCATATGTTTTGCCTTGTATACACGCAATAAAGTATGAGTGATCAATCTCGCCCCAATTCATGTATGAGATTGTTCACGTGTTTTTTGCATTCTCAAGCGAAAATTGTCAAAATAAAAAAAAAATTTTTAGTTCTAAAATGTTCATAACGATTAATTAGACCGAATCTTGCCTTGCTCGTTAACATAAAATGTAAGATTTAAGAAATATTTTTGAAAATAGATTTTTTTTGATCAATTTCACCCCAAATGACGGTACCTATTTTTTCCATCAATTTTTCATATGAATTGAAAAAATGATGTTTGGAAAAACGAAAATTATATTATTAGAATATTAATGGGTTTGAGACTTGACTGGACTGACTGGTGACAATTCAACCACGGAACGGTTATATTATTGCCTAAAATTATCTAAAATATATGCTAGAAAACAGAAAGTGGAGGCCGCGGTGCAATATTTTGTGGACGATTGTTACTCGTCAAATTCTGAAAAACAGCTTTCAAAATATCGGTCTGTCTGTCTTACGTGTCTGTCACGTCTGTCTGAATGAGAGGTACAATCGTATGAAAATTTGGACTGTAGGTGTAGGTAACTGTTAGCTAGACAAAGAACACTTATTTTTAAGAAAAAAAAAATTGCTAACCAGAAAGTAAGTACCTACAAACAATAAAATAGAAAATAGTTTGTATACTTTCTACCACAAAAACAGCATCATCGGGCGATAACGTAGTCTTATTTTTACTTTAAATATTTGAATCAACACCACACTTCCCTACAACAATTATTTAAAAAGTTAAGTGTACTTTCAAAAACTGCGAAGAACTGTCCACGAAGAGTTATTACTATGTTTATTACTAATTTATTATTAGATATTTTATTATATTTGTTAGACCCGAGGCATCACTAGAAAATAGTAATGATAATTTTGTAACATCAATACATTTTACATCAGACCTTAGTAATATCAAGTAATATAATTGGAACTATCTTGTACTTCGCGTGATCTTTAAAAAATACCATCAGCTTACTTGACCACAACGAAACCATGAAATCTCTATTTCTATCTAAACGACATGACAAAAAGTCAGTCTGCAGTGGAGGCTGTGAGAAAGCAATATCAAATAACTCTTTAGATTGAAACAGGATATTATACAGTATATTCGCTTTTGAACCAAAGCAGTTTGTGAGTGAATAGGAGATAGCAGTAAAGCGAGAGCACTACACATGCGTGACTGCATGTCGATCTCAGAATGTTAGCGCTCTCTCTTTATTCTCTCCTATTCACTCACAAAGTGCTTTGGTTGAAAAGTGAATTTACTGTATAGGATTAATGCTGTCGATTTTTCTTGTTGTCAGTGCTTCCTGGAAATTCCATTCGATGAAATACAAAAGCATTTAACTCCGCAGTTTGTTAAAAAAAAATTAGTTCACGTTGAAGTAATTGTAAATGTGCGACATTTTTAAGTAACTTAATAAAGGAAGTTTAAAATGTGTTCATAATCTTCCATCGATACCATATATAAATTTTGTTTAAAATACATCAATTCAGATGTCTCATCATAATTTAATATATTTTTGTAATATTTTTTTGTCACTAACGAAATACATTTGGCATTTTAATAAACATCAGTAATTTTGCGTCTCGACCAAATTGTTTTTGGTGGGGAGGAGGGGCAGTATTACGTCTAATTTTTATTTACTTTATTTTAATTAAAACAAAAAAAAAATTAAAACTGTTTATTTTGTTTTAAAAATGTTTTAATTGTATAAAAAAATGTTTTAAACAAAAGAGAAACTTGTTTTTAAACAATTTTACATGGCTGCTCAGATGCAGTGCATTATTTACAGTATTTCCACCATAATAATATCAGTGCGATCGTGTCGTAGCCAAACGACAGCGGTGCGAAGGGAGAATGACGAATATTTGATTTTGTCATAAGAGGGGCTAAAAATCAAAATATTCACCGGATCTTGATAAAGTCGACTTCTAATCGAATATAGAACATCTCGTCTGTCAGTCTGACTGTCTGTTTGTCACAGAAAAGTATCCAAATCCTTTGGATTGGTTTGATATATTTATCAAATTCCCACTAATGAAAGATACTCACAAAAAAATCTTAACTCTGGAGACAGGAAGTTGCCGGCCAACCAGAAGAAGAGATACTAGCATTTGAAAATTTTCATTTAAACCGTTAAAACTTAATAATGAGTCAACTGATCAAGATTGTTACATGGTCCACAGATGGAGCTTATCGTTGAACGTTAGATTGGACCGATTGGAAGTGACCTATTTATGGCCATATCTGATGTTTGAAAAAGTTAAATATTTCACAAATGGCATGTCCAATTTGAAATGGAAAAAGTTTGTTTAATAGAGCTCTATTAGAAACATGCTATTTCGATTTCATAACGTATATCTGATGGGAATGGTATCAAGACCGATTGAAAGCCGGATTAATTCTAAATAAAAATGTTCATATTATTATTTGACAGTTTGTCAGTACATACAGAATGAATCTTTAAGTGGGGGTCATATGTTTTTCTACGCCTATTATGTAATATGAGCATTATGATGTCGATTTTAAATAAGGAATGACCTATATTCCAGTGAGTGATATGTAATATTCATTACATGCCTAAAATGTATAACAAGAGTGTGTAACAAGCATGGGTTGCGCCATCTAGAAGTAGTGCAATTTGTAATACTGTTTGCGTTTCTGCTGACATTGACGTTTCTAATTCTATTGACAGTTAACCTTAAAGGGCCGTTGCACAAAACAAGTTAAATGTAAGTAGATTAATAATTAATTAAATTATAGGCGTAGAAAAAGTATAGTCTGAAATTCGTTTGGAATGGCATATTCTGCGCTCACGGACCGTCCCCCTCGCTTTCGCTCGGGTGACAAACTTCCGCTCGCGCAGAATAATATGCTCCATTCCAAACTCATTACAGAATATACTATTATGGGTTAATAGTACCTACTAGTCCTCAGGAATATGAATCCGAATTTTTTTTTGTAAGTTGTAAAATGGCTGAGTTATGAGTCTTCTTTCAAGTTCGCAATTCAAATGTAATTCCGGCATCGCTGGGCAAGCTTTCGGTGCACTTACGTCTGATCGGTCGATGGTGTTGCCCTCGGTGTTGCCATTTTAATTAAAGCTTAGATGACATAAAACCAATGCGAAGTATGTAATCAAGTAAATAGAATTTCGGCTTCACATAAGGAGGATTTATGCAGTTCACTCGCATTTACATCTTCATTTTTCATCAACAATCCAGAGATATCTAATCAAGAGAGAGAGAGATAAAGGTAGTGAAAATGAAAAATTAATTTAATTGCACACAAAATACAAAATGAAAGAGATTTTAAAAACAGAATCCGATTATAGGACCTTTTCCCTATATCACTTTTGTCACTCAGCTGTTAGAGTCGCTGAACTTTACTGCTTCTTTACTACTACTGACCTAGTTTTCAAATTCAGCAGGTGTGCGACAACAAAAAATAGCGCGAAAAAACGTAAACAAAAGATAGATACGAGCCAATTTTTTTAAAATTTAGGTTGTCCTGGAAACAAAAGCCGAGGTGGATTTGCGATAGATATCTATTGTTGTGATTGTCCCTATAAATATGACCCCACTTAAAGATTCGCCCTGTATACCTACAAGCCGCTTATGAATTATTATTTGCTCATAAAAAATTTCTATATCGTGAACTAATTTACTTGAATAATATCATTACACTTTCGAGAAAATTAACCACGTTGTTTAAAACAACACAGTCATCTTTTGCACTCGTTTAAAAGAGGTCGTATTGTTTATAAAAAACATTTGTTTTACACATTTTGTTTTAAACATGCCAACCATGATATAAGGTACAACAAAATGCATAATTTTTCTTCTTATTATAAAAGAGAGTGGAAGTATAAAGCTGGAGGCACATTATTTATCTGGGCCGAGTTGATTCAGTAAACACAAATAGCCCACAAGTCATTTAAAAACATGTATGTAATTCATTATTTCGGAATTTTTCCGCCCGGCTAAATGTGCTTCCCGGCAATCGTACAAAATAGAGCAATTTGCGTGGGCAGTAATAATGAATTAGACAGAGTTATTAAAATTATGTTTTACACTCGCACTATCATAAGGGTGTAAGAGTGGCTTGGCAGCTTCATTATAAGGGGTTCATCATAATGATTGTAAGCCACGTGACCCTAGAATTAGGCACCTATATCCGCATTCAATATTACGTATGCAGAAAAAACAAAATGTGCTTTTTTTGGTTTCCGATTATTTTTAAAGGCTCTGTATGAATGACTATTGTCTAGGTCATCTTAAATGTTGGTAATTTATACAGAGCGCGTGTAAAAGGATGGAATATTGAGTGTAATTTTTAAGACATACCAAGAGAAATTAGAAACTGTTAGAATATCTGCAAGTTTTCTTATTTTCGCTTTAAAAATGTTTCAGATAAGTCGGGTTGGCAAGGAAGAAACAAAAGTTGATTACTTCCTATTAACCCTGTGTATCTGACATGACATGCAATCATACCTACACGTGGGCTTTCAACCTATGTTTTACCTGTGTAAAAATGGCAGACATATTTATTATTAATCTTATATGGATATAGGCGAGTGGTTAGTGATTACATAAAATCCACACCCGGTATATATCGTTGTTTTAGCAGAAGAGATTTACACGGTACCTGATCTCGGTGAACTTATATCATGCAACTCGTTATAAATACCTTCGACAGTGCCGTAACAACACAACATGAGGCCCTTGGCAAATTTTTAGACTGGGGCCCTCAAAGAATTACGTTAATTAGGTGTCCTAAATTGAAGTCTTACCGTACGTTACGGGAATTCGGGACCCTCTCAGATCGGGGACCTCTAGCATTTTACCAGTCTTGCCACCCTATTGTTACGCTACTGACCTTCGACAATAACGATTTACTATTTACTTCTAACTACGACAGACACAATGTTATTTTCGAGATGCACGTGATTTCATCTTTCCGATGTAAAATCGTGATTTATATCTGCGGTAGAATCCTCTCAAACGTGTAAATTGCATGGTTACAGTTCGGCAAAAAACAATTACAAAGACAGGAATAATGAATAATAGCTTTGTTTCTGCAGTAGTCAGAGATGGTTCAAAAACTATCGGAGGTAGTCGACCAGTTGGATGGAAAAATGCGAGAAAATAATGAAAATATACGAATTGCAATATTGCAAAGATATGTTATTGTATAGGATGTAGGTATATCATAAAACACAAACTCCCATATCATTACGTTGTGGTTAATTAAGAGACTAATATATTCGGGCGCACTGCATTGCAAACTACTTTATAATTCATAAATTGCACATTTTAACATTAAGCGTTCCATTACACGTGGTGGCCACGTGGCTAATACAAACAATCTACAATAGATATACAGTGCAAGGGGATAATAATCTAATGTGCAATGTGCACAATGTAGGGTCAGACAGACACAATATCGATATTGCTTCGTTAAATTGCGGGGGTGAATCACCCTCTCTTCCAATTATATGGTGAGTTTGAGTCATTTTGTTTTCCAGATTTGGCTGTTCAGTGTCATATTGATTATAATCCGGCATTTCATTTTGCTCAATGTACATTCAGAGAGGAAAATAGCATCCAGCATTTTAATGACATTTGAACTACATTAATTACCTACAATTTGTACCCCGTTGATTCGTAAACATCAGGTACAGACGTAAATGAACAGGTACTTTGCAAGAATGGATTTTTATTTACTTTTAGAAAATAGATATAGGCAATAATTATACGGTACGGTCCATGGTAATAGGAACAGAATGACGTACACTTTAGGATACAAAGAAATCAAAAACCCTTTAAAGGAATTATTATCATATGCGGATTGCAGCGACCGTCGACCACTCTTCACTTTAGTCGTCTTATTTGCATCGTATTAGACATGGGATGGTGTATTACTCTTTTATCTAAAAATAAGAATTCTTTACGTATTTTGCTATTTTCAATTTGTTAACTAAAAATATTGCACAGCTTGATCGAAACAAACAGGCAATTATTCTACAAACATAAAATTCATTCACAAAAATAAATAAATAAAATTGGTTTTGTTTTAAAACAATGGTTAACCGTAGACAGAGAACATACGTGTCTATTTTTGGAGGTCTGCAAATAATTTGCTTCAGCGCATTATCAAGATGATGCCATTTAACCATCCTAATGCTTTCTTTCTTGCAAATTGTAAACTTCCAATTTTTATCTGTAATATAAATTATTTTATTTTCTTCATTTGATACGTATAATTTACTACTTTATTTAGGTTTTTTATAAGTTAGACTGGATCGTTTTTCAGAACAAAACGAATAATACTAGTTCTCTCCGCTTCCGAGGGGTTTAACCGTGGCGCATCGGAAATCCGTCGTATTTCGACAATAGGCGCCCGCAGAAGTAATTCCAAGGGGGGGCAAATCTGTATTTGGTGCATTAAATTATAAACTTTTTTAAAACAGGGAAATGGACATTCTTTAATAATGTTTTAAAGCAAAACCTTTATAATCTAGGGTAAACCAAAAATATATTCTAGTAAAAAATAAACATTTTCAAACACAAAACAAAAAATTATTGTGTCGATTATACGATTTTCTAAGAATTATCTAGCCCCCCTCCGGGCGCCTATGATTTCGACTCAATTCCTACCAATGAACGAAAGTCAACTGGACTTGCAGCATTTCTGTTTCCATTTAGACTTATTTAAATTTCAATTATTTTCAAATCAACACCTTACAAGTAATATCATTTCATACCATTTGTTACATGATTGTTTAAAATAAGATTATGTTGGCCATACTTGATCGCCATTTTACAACTTTTTATCTACAATTCTACTAGACAGGTAATTTTAGAAAACTATCATTTTTTTCAGAGTTTCTTCGTGGAATTAAATCAATAACGTTGTACTTTTAAGATGTTTGAACTTTTTTATTCAATATTCATAAACTGTTTCAATTTTCTAGAAAATATTAATCTAACAAATTGTATGTATGACTTTTTATGTACTAAACACGACACGTATTGTATCTATTATTATACTTTATAATCGATTACTTTTAAGTTAGGTATGCTTTAATATCCAGCATTCGACACAATCAAATGTTAAAAAACATCTGCCGTAATAGTTTGTTTACAATATGATACGAAAGTCGAATTATCCATTTCAATTATCTACCTACCTGTTCTACAATAATAGAACGAGTAGAAGTTGCAGTCGAACGTTGCCAATTGCAAATAATATAATGTTTCATTAACATTTTAGTTGTGTATTTTGTATTTTACGTTTTTATTTAGCAATTTGCTTGAAACGGTGCATCCTACAAAAAATTAAGAGAGATTTTGTGCAAAAAATATAGAATCTAAAAATAGTCAGTGGTTGGCTAGTGGCGCAGAAGTTCTGGTACGAAAACGGGTCACTATTCCCCAGTTTAACGCCTCTGGAGATATTTGGAAACTTTTGTAATAGAGAAATATTAGCGCGAAAATAATACATACAAACTGTATCTCAAAAACGGCGAGTTTTAGACGCAATGTTTATGCAGCAAACTCATTTTCTTTACGATGTTATATCGTTCCCTGAAGTTTCTGCTTTGGAAACTACACCACCCTGTATATACAATTATATACTTCTTGTCAAAATTAAAGCATATTTTAAAAGTGACCTTATGTTCAATCATTAATATTTTCTGAACTACCTACTTCCCCGATTTCAATGATCTTTTTTTTTGGATTGCAGCAATACTTCAAGAATTTTAGTATGAGGCTGGTTTACCTCTTTGGAGCATTTCTGTTGACCTATAGATTATTATATTGACGATGTGATTTTACCAAGAAATTTCACGAATTTGACAAATCAAAGATTATTAGCATTGAAAATGGAAACAGATTAAGTTTCCGAAGCGTCTGCGAAACATCAGTTTTATTTTAGTTTATTTATATTTTACGACAAAAAAAAAACAACCTTTAACTGTTCCTTTGACGTAAAGTCAAAGGTTATTTTTTTTAAATCCAGATATTTTTTAGATTGTCTGGGAAATATTCAGAAATGTGGTATAGTAAATCCCAAATTAGAACAGAAAGAAAACTGAAAGACGCCCGAAATAACTTTTAGACAATATTAATATTCCTACAAAACAACACAGATTAAAGAAATATATCTACTATAAAGCCACTCTTCTTTACCCCTGTATCTAATGCAAAAGAAAGATAAATATGACAACAATAAAGTCCCTAAAAACAAATATTTAAAATTTATATCGCACCTCTACGGTTTAAAATATAAAAAAAACCATAATTATAGTTACGCCCCGTATAGTTAAAAGCAAAAAAAGGAAAGATGTTCCACTGGAGTTTCCGCTAGTTTTTTTTAACAAAATAAAAATGTATTTCTCTATAATTAAAATGCATTTATTAATAAACAACTAGAATGAATCACATGCGAGGCGAGGCGGACATGTTTAAAAATATAAACAAAAGATGTTGTTAGTGTGGGTGTTTTAGTGCTGTTACTTATGATGAGGAAGATGAGTCAGTAGAGTTTTATTCAAGAAAGTGCATTTAGAATTGTTGCCAGGCGAATAATAATCCACCAACTCCACCCATATTTACGGTACCTACTAATAAGGCGAGTGAAATTTTTCCAATTGTAAAAGTTTGTTGCAAATAAACTTATATAACTGAATGAGGTTATATATATAATAAAATTTAAGAACGGCGGAATATAATATGATGCATCTACTGCATAATGCAACACTTATCGTATGCTGTGAAATATAAAAGAAAAGTTTTTCATGGTCACTTTTACTACTACCAAGTTCTATTTAATTGCGTTTTTCCAAAACCTTATTAAGTACGACTAATTAAAATCAAATTCCTATCAATTAGCTGTGACTTTGAAAACACAAAAAAAGTAATTAACCAGTACAAATTAGTCAGCGATATCGCAATCAATTACAGCGCACTGAAAGACAATCACTCTTATCACACTGGTTAATTGTGCATAAGAACATTTTCTCGCCCAGTCACAAAGTACATGATGCAATTTTTGCATCCGGAGCTGCTCAACTGTTAAAAAATCGTTTCCGCCTTACCTCATAAGAAGTCCTGTCCTGCCTGCGAGTTTTACAAAATAAGTAGTTGACACCGGTTAACTTTTACTTCTCCAGTCGTACAACGTCGAGATTAACATCGGAATCTTAAACCACTCTTATTGTTAGTAACAAATTCACGTATACCATGCCGATAATATGACTCATGGGCTTGGTAAATTTCACATTTTTTTAATGGTATTATTCAATAGGTTGCAGAAAATCTATTGCTGTTTTTATTCATAGAAATGTCAATGACCGGTGAAATAAAATAAACAAACAATAATGGAAGAGTTAATGAAACTTTTTTCCTTTGAGAACATTATAAGAAGTATACGAATAAAGAATGCAACAGAGAAGCAAATGGTGGCAAATTTTGTATTTTTCTTCACAAGAATATTTTAAAGAAAAATTCCACATTATAGATCTTTGCATTTTTTCATGATAAGGAATAAAAATTAGTAATTAAGACCATTAGGTACCATTTGATACATTCGATACACATAATATATTTTTATATAGGTACCTACCTACGTCTTATTATGTCACTCAATCAAACTTTTATCATTTCTAATTTCTGTGGTGTGTTATTTGTAGAGACAATACTATTATTGGAAAATGTTCATGTATGTACGACGTACGTATTCGGAAGAAAAACATGTTTCTAACAAAGATATTTAACAAGAAATATACAGGGTGATTCTTATAACGTTCTCACCCCAATTTTTTGGTTTGTCTTTGGAAATAAAATAAAAATATTTCACGAAATTTATAGTATTTTCTCCAAGGATTTCGAAAATTTCAACAAAAAAACAATTGAAAGTTAAATAAAAGTGAGGAGACTTTTTTAAATGGAACGCCCTATATATTTTTACAATTTTGAAAAATGGTTTAAATTCTCTTTCAAAAAATATAACACAGCATATATTTACATATATTTATATTCATATTTAGTAAAATACTGATAATAATTAAAATAATAATAATAATTTTACTAAATATGAGGGTAGTAAATATATGTTATATATGTTATATTTTTGGAAAGAGAATTTAAACCTTTTTTCAAAATTGTAAAAATATACAGGGAATTCCATTTAAAAATAACATTGCTGTTTTTTCCTACTTTTATTTGACTTTCAATTGTTCTTTTGTTGAAATTTTCGAAATTCTTGGAAAAAATATTATAAGTTACGTTAAATATTTTTATTTTATTTCCAAAGACAAACCAAAAAATTGTGGTGAGAACCTTATAGGAATCACCCTGTACATAATAATATGATGGAATTTTTACTGACGGTGCAGGACCGGTGGAAGGTGATAAGCAGTTCAGGAGAAATATTTTTTGAATGATTTAATAATCAAAATAATTTGTAGATCGATTTAGTTAGGTAAATTATACAACATGTAACAAATTTGCACACCATCGTCTAGAAGAAAACTTAACGGGACCAAAACGTCACATTAATTACCCATATATAGACGTCATCGTCTATCATCCCCTCGGCCCACGTCACATTTATTTGTCTTCGCGCTTCAGCCAGGCGAGAAAAATATGCAATTAATTGGATTAGTCAGGCACGTTCGGTATCAACGGGCAGGCCTGAGAGGAAACACACTTCGGAGTGAACAGCGTGCAGATTGCCGGGGGTATAAATGAGGGGCGGAATCGTTTGAATTGACGGCTCAATTACAGCCCAAGTGTTTCGTATAATATCGCACATGAATAAATCTACCGTCATTAGAATGGTTTAATGACTTCTCTATTGGCTTACGTAATGCTGTGCGAACAAGCCGAGGTTGTATGAGGCGCCACGCTATCGACGCAATTAAAGAAAACTTGCCGATTCGTACTTTGGAATTTTGTAAAATTAATTTTTCGCAAAGGAAAATAATTGAGGAACATTCTTTAAGAGGACATTTTAATAAATTACATACAATTTTGGGAAAAAAATAGCTCAGAACCAGAACAGAGTAGTAAGAAAAACTGGAGAGCCATGTTCCTCCAAGACAATACTAAGGCAGTAACGGTACCGACTCCAGATTACTATGTTTAAGTAGAAAAAATAAAGGAAACATATCGCACGTTTAGATATGAAACATAGATCAAACATTTGTAGATCTAGAAAAACTGCTGCTCAAGAGTTGTACAAAAGTGGACTCTGTTGAATGTACCCATTAATTGTTGCTAAACATAAAATCACTAATTCGTTTAACACTAGTTTTTCGAACTACAATCTTATTCATGTTACAAACTATGACGTATTTGGTATTTATTTATTAACACTTATTTATTATGAGGAAATTTAAAAAAAAGTTGTTGAGAAATATACTATTCTTCGAAAAATCACAATAGAAACAGCGTGCACACTTTATATCCAAAGAAATCAAAGCCCTATAATGCTTGTCCGTTAAAGAAATTATTACCAAGCGCGGATTATAGCGGCCATCTTTACTTTTCGATCCTTGTCCTTGATAATCCACTATCAGAAATAAAAAAATCCGCCGAATTTCAATGATTTACGACCTATAAGCATGCAAATGCATTTCAAACTATTATGTAGACTGTTGTACAATGTGGTGTACCGATGCTAAAAGAAGAACTGAGCAATGTGATTATCTAATTTGATCAATTTTTCTGTGAACGTAGTAAGTAAAGTCTGTTTCATCTTTCTAAGACACTCAAAAACAGCGGCTTTGTTTGATGTCGATAAAAACCTCAAACGGGCCGGGTGTTTTTATAAGTCTAAGATGAAACCGACTATGGTTATGATATACTTACATTAAAATTATGTAATTTCACAAATTACACAAACCAAAGAGACTCTAAGCATTGAAAAAGGAAACAGATGAAATCATCATTTTTATTTTAATTTGTTTATATTTTATGTCAAAAAATCAACCTTTAACTGTTCCTTTGACGTAAAGTCACAGGCGTAAAGGTTATTTTTTTTAAATCCAGATATTTCTTAGATTGTCTGGGAAATGTTCAGAAGTGTGGTAGTAAATCCCAAATAAGAAAAGAAAGAAAATAATATGTAATATGTAAATTATAATAATGCAATTTATGCCTTTTAATAAAGACATTATTATTATTATTATTATTATTATTATCATTAAATTATTAATAACTAGGTAGAAAACTATCTGACTGTATTTTAACACCCAAATTGATGTAACATAGGTTGGTTACGTAACCTGAATCTAAAGTCGAGACATATACTAAATATTCATTTTATAGCAAACAAGGAGGAAAACAATTTTTAAACTATCAAATCGCAAAAATTTTACTGAAAAATACAGATGGAAAAAGCCTAATAAAAGATATGCAGAAAATTACAAAAAGTTGCAGGGCATTAAACGCTAAAAGTATTTAATATGATTTTAAATTAATATATTAACATTATTAAGATCTAAGATCTTTATTAAAATTAATATTATCGTTAACTGAAATATTTCAATCAACGATTTACTTACTGATTAGCGATTGGGCGGTGGCATTTTCTTACCTGCAAAAAAGAAATATACATTATATAATTCTACAAAGTTAAGTGATAATTATTAAGTGTAGGTATACAAGTATTAAAAATAAATTCAAATTTTTACCAGTAAATATTTCATTACAGATAATGCAATTTTTAATGTTTCGTAAATATTTATAGTTTTTAAACGAAATTAGCATGTCAACATAATTATGTGAAAAAATTTAATCTACATCTTATTTTTCATTTTTAACTAAATTCAATTGCGATACTGTTAAAAGAAGCAACCAGTTTTATTTTTATTCACAACGAATAGAATATAAAGTCTTTAGTAGTTAGGAATAATGGATCCGAGAGTACTGAAGCGTTAGTTCATCTACACAGACAATAACGGAGTACTCTGTTCAAGGCCACTCTTGTGCATTATTTGTTAACTTATTGAAATTCAAAGAGTATATTTTACACTTGAAGAGGAAATGGCTATTATAATAATGTATCAAAGTTATTATCTGTCTATGCATGCTTTTCCAACAAATACAAAACCAAGTATCATCTCATCGTCTATAAAATGATTTTCAAAATGCCAGATTTTATTCCATAGTCAACTGGAGGAGACATAATAATTATTGCACTTATTGATCGTCTCTCTTTACCTAACACAAAATTCTAGAATTTCCCAGGGTTTTACTTTGGTTACTTGTTACTTGAGAGGCGGTTAAGGAATTTTTTTGTAAGAAAACATTTTAAAACTGATTAATTGGTTATAAAGCAATTTACCGGGCATATAAAAGATAAGATGTTATATTATTAAAGGGAAACAAAGTTTATGATAAAAAATGTTTGATCAAATACCGTTGGATAGTAAACACTACTTAAATATCTCCTGCGATTTTCGGGTTCTCAACGTGCGTCAGAACATTCATCCGTTGGTAGGATATACATTATACAACAAATATGTAGATTGTAGATACATCTATAAAAATTAACAAAATTAAATTAAACGAATGTTTGTTTACACCAGTCAATGAGTTTACCTTGTCAAAAGAATACAATGCCTTTTGCGCTTATAATAAAATATTTTATAGTCATTTACGACGTCTTATGCTAACAATGAATCACATGTTTTTGCATCTACTTAAACAATTAGACATAGGAACTATTTTTAAACCTGTAGAACTCACATCTGCTTGAAAAAATATGTATAATGAATATGAGAAATGCATCAGTTGTTTAATTTAGTTTTTAAGATATGCAACCATGCATAACTTTTACGGTTCATAAAATATCAAGGACTGGTTTTAGTTTAGTGTTCATGCTCATTATTACTGCTGATATCGTGTATTAATTTTGTCGACGTTTCGTAATGATTGTACTTGACAGGTAACTGTAGGTAACAGGAAGATCATCTTAGCGATCTGATCAATTATTGAAAACGGCAACAACTAAACTAGACTAGATAGGAAGAATGTACACCACGATGATAATAATAATAATTAGTGTGGCAGGAAGAGTTAAGATACAAGTTGTCGAAGACCTCAAAAGTATAAATGGTATCGTTTAGATTTGGTCAACTCTATTAACAATAAATATAAAGGTTTTCTGCAAATAAAAAAGAAAGTAACTGCACAATCGAGTGCGCAACTATAATAACGCCACCTATAACACATAAGAAAAAATTATTATTATTAACGATTACTGCAAATCATTTATGTTTTAGTCGGCAAATCGAACGGTGATTACTACCATTTGTCGCTGATTACTTTTTATGCCACAATTAGAGCATCACAATAATTTCTCTTCGTTAGAATGTTTAACGAACCCATTCAAAAAACTATTTCACATGAAAATATATTCACTAAATCCGTATAACTTCCAGTAGTTCGTTTTCCTCAATGAATTTCAACGAAAATTCTAAACACATAAATACAAAGTGATTTCGTGATGTTCAATAAATACGGTATTTTCAAGCATGACAGGTGACCTCATATTTACCAATGACGTTTTCATACAAGTCATGATTTAAAAAAATTAAGTGTTATATTTGGGCAAAATTAAAGAAAAAGTTTGTGCAAATAATAGCTATTTGTATCACAAGGGAGGAAAGTGCCACTTTTCCTCCCGTGGGTGAAGTTCACTACACGACGCAAAGCGGAGGGTAGTGATCACCGAAGGGAGGAAAAAGCACTTTGATCCCGTGTAATACATATGATTTTTTCTCCTACCTGTATAATTAACTTATACATATATGTACATTTTCCGCCTCCATATGAGGGAGGAAAGTGTGTACTTTCCATTATGGTAGGAGAAAAATACCTTTATTTCACAACGACTTTAGAATATCACAAATAATAATTGTCCATATATGAAAAAGATGCTATGTACCAGGTTACATACCACAAGATTGCGGATCTGTAATGTTTAATAATGGAAAAGGCATAGGTATACATTATATTACATATATAATTACTTTTTCAAAACACTGCAGTTGAAAAACACTTTGAAATTGAGAGGGTAGTTTCCTGGTCGAGCAAACTTTAGCACTATTTCCAAACGTGTCCACGTCACAAATCAACATTATTTTACAATGAACTTAATTTTAAGATACTATCGTCTTCTAACTTTAAATAACAAAAAATCGTACACAATTTAGGTTTTTGAGTTTCACACTAAAAAAAAGATAATTATTTCGATAGTTGTTTCTACTTTAAATTAGAAATGTTGATGAATAACAACAATGACTACATTGGTTTAACGAATTTCATTCAAGTAGAATTTACAGCTACACTTCCGAAACATAAAGGAAGAAGGCTATTTCGCGATATTTTTATCTTAGGTTTCATCTTCACGCTTTATACACCTTAGTTTCAAACTATATAATGGTAAAAAATGTTTCCCACACAGCGCAGTTCAATGTGGTTCAATAATGACTGGCTACATCAAATTTCGATTACAGCATCATTTCCAAAAATTTTGTATCTTCAGGATTCTATATAAAAACTGGGTAAATTATATCCATATGTTAATCTTAATGAAATACAAATATATTAGTAAAGTAAAATCCTCGGTAAAATCCTTCATTAAACTAATAAAAACATGTATCGTGAGCTGATGTGACAAAATAAATATTGTACAGCTTATTATTCAATAATATTATATTTCGTTTAAAATTGTCAGAAATATTATTAAAATAGAACAAAACTAATATAACTGTTTTTTTCTGTAGAATATCAAGGTAAATGGATAATTCTGATTAGTCAGTATTGCTGAACCTATAATAATTACGAAATATGAAAGGTGAGTCACCACGTCGTGCCTTTCTTTTTTTTGCTTCTATTCGAGGTAAATAATAATAACATTAATCATTATATTAATATTACTATACATATGGGATTCACTTATCACATTTTTTTCTACGTAATAGGGGTGACCTATTGTACACGGTGGGTTAACATAATGTATTTTCTTTCATATATATATATATGTACAACATGTCTAACGTTAGAGTTTATTTCACGGGTGGTACAGTAAGTATTGTGAAAATTGAAAATTGAAAAAAAAAAAAATGTTAAAAACAAATTAATACATCACAATGATAGGGTAAACGCGTATAGAGGCATTAAAAAGGAAATATCTTGTCAAATAGCATATCTACGATCTATATAAAAATGACTAGTTTTTTATTTGTTTGGGTGAAAACACAAGGTGTAATGAGTATTCCCTATGTAAGTTTCTGGAAGAACATGCACTTTGCACAAGGCAGCTGTTAAATGTCAAAAACAGTCATTCGTTTTTATCCCTCACTGGTCCTTCAGTAATACGATTAGAAAAAATTATTGACCACCGTATTGATAGGAGTATTTATGGGTTTTATTAAACTCGGCACTGGGCAAAAGAAGTGTTGCCACAAATATTCAGGTCAAAAGTGAAGGCGGAATGATGCGTGCAAGCAAACCCTGTCTTAACTCCTCTAGTAGTATTAGCATAGCTTTTAATAATTAATTAATCAAAAAAAAATATACACATATAGACACAATTCACCTTACGTTTTGTCTATCAAACAATTTGAAAACCACAGACGAAATAATAAACCGTAAAAACCATTAAAAAAGCTTTTTAGCGAAAAAGTTAACAAACCTTATGGCATTTTTAAAACTTTAATCTATAGAATGTAACTTCGTCGTTACAAATTAATTGTCCAGACTTGAGTAAGCAAGACATTCAACTTCAATCATTCATCACACAAAAAATGATATTGAAATCTTATATAAATTACAAAAAATTGCACGTGCACAACTTACCGAAAACTATAACAAAACTCGGCAAAAAGTTTTCCAGTCACAAACACAAACCGTCTGTATAATAATTACAAATACAAAAAACTATCACAGCAATTTAACAGATTGCACAGCACAACGAGAAACTGTAGCAGAAGAACAACGTTATCTTATGAGAATTACAATGACGGTAGAAACCCCGTTTAATGCAGGTAGTGTGAGTTCCTGCAATCTTCAAATGAAATACTGCGAGTAGGCTCCAGTTTCGTTGAGTATTCGCGGACAAGATATTAGGCGCACAAGGTGACACTAACTTTCAATCATTTATTTTTCCGTAAAAAGCAGAATATATATTTTTCATTTAGAAACAGAAGCCAACTTTTTACTTTTTTATTCTTTATACAGGCTGTCCACGTAGTGTGTATGTCTTCCATAACTCCTCAGTTATTGTAGATATATAAAAATCTTTAAAACAAAAGTTTTTCAGCAATCATCACTGCATATTCTTCGGCTGGACAGTAATCAACTTTGGTAAGTTAAATGAACACCCTATATATTATTCCAAATTTGATTAGAGAATGTCAAGAGCTTTCCATTGAACATGTACTTCTTTTGAGCGGTTTTTGAAATATTCTAACTTCTGTCGAAATTTTGACAGATGTACAGGGTGTTTCAGTTAACGTTCCCACAGTCGATATTTTGGAAACTAAAATAGTATTTTAAATAACAAGTTTTGAAAACGAATATTTTCACACGAGTGAGACAGATTGGTGGGACGAGCCGAAGGCGAGGCCCACAAGTCGAAGTCGAAGTCGAAGTGCGAAAAGATGTTTTCAAACGTGTTGCTTACAATATTTTTTCTACGATTGGAAAAAACAAACAATTTGATAGATATTTTTATTTAACAAAACCAATTACATTAAAAATTAAAATTACAAGTCGGTTACTATGAAACTGAATAAGCCTAGCCTACCTAAAAAATACAAATAACAGATGTCCGTTCTATTTTTGACAGGACTGTGTGAAAAACATGACAGTACTGTGTTTTCGGATTTTTGCACACATCATGTGAAAAATGATAGTTTCGGGTCGTGGTTGCTGTGGGTTTTTTGTAATTTTCGAGGACAGTCGTAGAAAAATTATATTTTTATTCTGTAAACGGTAATAGATTTATATTGTTAATGCCTTTTTTAAGAAGTACAACTTGCTGTTATAACATAATCAGTTTAAAAATATATTTCGATCGAGAAAGCTTTGAAACATATGCCATTCAATTAAGAACTAAATTTTAAGCAAACTGTTATTATTCAAAAAAGTCAGATCAGCAGTAGTTTTTGAGATATTTTATTTTTATTGTCAAAATTTTTAAGGTTGTATTTTTAAAAAATTGTTGTAACTTCTTTAGTATTGGTTTTCGGATGTAGATTCTTGGTAACTTTTGCGCCAGCTAGAAGGGAATTATTTACTGATATAGTCGAGTATATTTTAACTTGGCCGGTCCAAAGGTCGCTTCGTCGTCTGAACTAAGATGTATTCGATGGGTCAGATATGCCAGCGGTTCTCAAACAGTTCACCTAAAACACTGATGCAGTCGCTAAATAATTATAAAAAAAATATTAAAGTTATCATAAAATACTAAGAAGTATTAACTCACTAACTTCATCGTTTTAGTGTCATTCTTATTATATATAGGTTCGGGCACAAATGAAACTGATAACAAAAAATAATTTGCCCAATTAAGTCAATAACAATATTAATTATTATTAAAAGAATAATGATCGAAAACTAATATTGTTACAGTCCATCAAGAACCGTGGGGAGGTATGGGAGACGGTTACAATCTTTTCTATACCTAAATCCACAATGTTTTAGAAGTTTTAAGAGACTTACCTTACAATAGTCTATGATTCCCCTATTTTTCAGCGTTTCCTTCAACGTATCGAGTGTAAAATGTGTTTTTGATTCATAAAAATTATAAATTACTTCCCTTATTTCCATTTTAACACCATCACATACATCCAATGTTTTTGGTTTCTTCCTAATTCGTTTTATTTATTTTTTTTTTGTCAAGACAATATTAATTTGTTGGTGCTTAATCCTGCAGATTGTTCTTAGACTTATATTTAAAGCTTCAGAAACTCTTTCATGAACCTGTTGAAGTGGTATCAACGGTCCCTCGTTTTCTCTTTCTTTTGTAAAATAATCCATTAAATTTAAAACCAACTTTTTTGACTATTCATTTAAGACGCCCACTTTAGTTGCCATAATAATAAAATTATCAAATGTATTTTTACAATTTAATATTTTCCTAATTAAATATTACCGTCACGAATACACGTTTACCTATTTAATTTTTTACCACTAAAATAATAATCCCGACAGGCTTCTGTCTAGAACTCCTCGAATCCACAAACTGTATAATATAGAGGGTGAAAACGTGTGTTTATTGGTTAAAATATAGATATATCACGCCCATATCAGGTGTTCGGCTTTGTTGGACACCGGCCAGCACCGCAAAATTCTATTTATTTAGCAAGAAATTTAAAATACGAAAGATTGAAGGCATATTTGGTAATGTGTAATAAATAAAATTTAAATAAAAAATAAAAGCCGTGGATATTCGTCTGAGAATCGGATAAGTAACGTCTGAAAGTTGGTTTTATATATTTACCTACTTAAGAGACAAACTCGCTCAGAATAATAAAAGAAAAATATTTAGGGAAAAGATGGTTTTAACAAAATTCGAGGAACGGATTAGTAAAATAAAATTTTAAGAAGGAACATTTTTTACTTTTAATATAATTTAAAAAAAGTAGAGCCAACAGGATTTGACTTGAATTATTTCATTGCCATTTCATCCACTATTTATCGCAAAAAATAACTTAAACATTTCTTATAAAGACTAATTTAATTCTAATATGAGACGACTGTTAACCCAAATAAATAATAGTTCACAATAACGACTGACAAATTTTCACAGTTTGAGAATCGCTGAATTTATTGAAAACATAGATTATTTATCTCTCTCTTCAGTGGTATGTTGCATATTTCCGTCTCAATGGAGGTGAGAGAGAAGCTCGGTAGACATACGTGAACAACGTTTTCGGGCTATTGCTTTAACTTTGTGTGCAACAGAAAATAAAATCGTACGCGCAATAGCAACTCATACAGATGCCAAGTTAAAATATACTCGACTTTAGTCATCTTTTCTTTAATATCACTTCCGATTTTCCTGAAATTCCTTAAAATCGAGAAATTTTAATTAAAAGAATTGGAATATCCTTGCTTGGCACTTTCTATCACATGGATGTATTAATTACATTTTTAATTTTACCTTCCAAAATAAAACTTAGGTTCGTATAAAATAAAAATCTAAAAAGTTGGCACCTCAAGACCGGTTAGAAGGCCCGCGCGCCGCGCGTTCTCCGTCTTGATCCCTCTGGATTTTTTCTTGTTTTTCTTGTGGGGACATTTAAAAGCCAAGTATATCAAAAACCAATAGAAGATATGGCAGATTTATACAATAAAATCTGCTCTTGCATTAATAGGCACACATTATTAAGGACATACATGTAACGAGGAATTGTTGCATCGCTTTGATATGTGTATTCATGCAAATGGAAGTAATTTCGAAATTCGAGCATCATCGTAAATACATATTGTTATCAAGATGTATTGTTCAGAAATCAAAAATATACTTCTCAATTTTAAACAATTTCCGGTAAAATCGGAAGCGATATTAAAAAAAATGTGTCACTAGTAAATAACTCTTATATTAGGTAGAAAAATTACCAGGAACTTACATCTAAAACCAATATTAAAAAAGTTACAACAATTCAAAAAAATACAATAATAAAAAATTAAACAATAAAAATAAAATATCTCAAATACTACTGTAGATGTGACTTTCTCGAATAAGAACAATTTTGCATAAAATTTAGTTCTTAATCAAATTAATGGCATATATTTCAAAACTACCTTGATCTAGAAATATTTTTGAACTGCAGGGCCATCTCTGGTGATGATGTTATAATAGTAAATTGTAGGTACTTCCTGAAGAAGGCATTAACAATAGAAATCTATTACCGTTTACGGAATAAAAACCTATTTTTTATTTTATGTATTACCTAGAATATAAATTTTCGTTTACAGTGTTCATAATTTGATTTCGAATATGTAACTTTAAAAATATCAATAACTTTCTTATATTAGATGGAGCTCCCTATATATTATTTCATAATCAAATGGAGAATTACATGTGCTTTCTGACGATCCACACACATGAGATTTTTGAGTAGGTACTTTTGAAGGAAAGCGTTATGGAAGAAATACGCACTACATGGACAGTGGACACCATGTATAAACAAATTATAAGGAAGTATTTTTGTGATCAGGAAAAGATCGACATTAAAATTGTAACGAGTAGAACGGTTGTTTCTGTAGGTTTGTCTATATGACGTGAGTGAGTAACTTTTGACATATTTCGATGAAATTTCGTAGTTCATGACATGACCTATCACAGAGGATTACACTAATAAGTAACTTTTAGTTACTTCCAGAGAAAGTAAATTGTCGTTACAGCGTCGGGTGAATGAATTATAAAGAGGCGCAATGCCGTAATAGTGTTGGTTGCGAGATATAGATGGCACTTCCGCAGTAGTGGTTCAAAGATTGATACTGTGTTACAACTGTCGCACTTGTACTTTGTAGTTATAAGGTTTGAAATTTTGTGGAGGTAACATCGTTGTTCGTACGTTTGTGGCAATTTTAACCGCTAGTTACTTAAAAAGTATTAAGGTACTAACTCTAATTTAAACTAGTTATTGCTGAGCTATGCAGATGATCAATTTAAAGTATATTCCTCTCCTATAATTCTCCATAAATATTGAAAAATTCTAAATCGTATTATAGAATTAGCTTGGGCAGCGTCTGTCGTTACTTGTGATAGTAATAATTTAGCAATTACATGAACCAGTTTATTCAATTCGATTCTGCACACGTTAAATCCTCGCCCTCTGTGGCACAATTACATAAAAACGTCAACTTTTAAGCCCATGTATATCTGTAGATATTGACATTGGTCATACAACATACAATAAATATACGGTTCAATTTCCTGCTAGTATGTAGTGAGTAGTTAAATAATTTCCAACGATGTGATACTTTAATTTAATTCTAGAAATAACGCCAGTGAACATGGGAGTAGAAATTAGATTCGAATTTAGAAGATCTACAAACGAAAGATCAAAACTGAAAATAGCAAAACATGCCTCATTTATAACGTCTTTGTACCATGTCGGCAAAATGAAAATGCCGCGCTTAATGTATTTTTAGCTTGGAAAAATAAATTATGAGCAGAAAGATGTAAGCAATGAGTGCATTCTTTTTTTAAGAGAAAAATAAAGAATATATAAAAACGTTGAATCAATTTCATCTGAAATGTAGACGGCAAAAGCAAGTAATACAACTGTTACAACGATATAAAACTTAAAAATAAAGAAATAAATAATTTTGTTAATTTGCACATGTGTACTATCTTTGGCAGTTCCAAAAAGATAAAAAAATTATAAGAAATAACGAATAAGCTCTCATTTACATTAAGTTGAATTTATTTTATTGGTTTCTTATTATTTAGATCTGGTATTTAAACTAAACAGAACGAGATCTTTTATTATAAAAGACCCAATAATGATAAATATAAATAAGACGACTAAATAAAATAAATTAAAAAGCAATTTATGAAGAATACAATTAATAAAAATTAGATCACATTGTTCTCGCCAGTGACCATACGAATAAAACCAATTGCATAACCACATTAATGAATAGTAGAATATCATTTCATTGTTAGAATACAAATAGATTTTACATCGACTTTATGCATTCGAAAAAAATATGGCACATTTCAAAGTATATTTTTCTCTGTACAGTTGCTAGCTAAAGACCTATTTAGGTTTTTGGGAATTTTTGCTGTTATTGTATACTGATTGTGCGTCAAAATAAGAAATACCTAATAGTGTTCAATTTCTTGGAATTTATAAAGATGCTCTTTAAATCGGGGACTTTATATTGACTTTGTGAAAAATAAATTGTCGACTGACTGCTTTGTCTTATGGCAACTACGCTCTTTTGTAAACGTTCATATACACACTGTATTTTTAATTGATTCAAACTAATTAGGGAAAGAATCTTCATCTGATTTAGTTTTCTTTCTCCTGGTACTGAAACGTTATGTTGTGGGTTAGTTGTTTTTTTTGGTTAATTGTAATTTGTACTGAATAGGTAATTTTTAGCTTTGTGTAATTTTACCAATATAACTATACCATATAAATAATATTTCCTTGCATGGGTAACATTTTATTTTCATAGGTACAGAGTCAGTTAGGCAAAATTGGGCAGAATTGTGAGAGCAATTCACTGCTATTAAGATGAATTTACACCCACTTTACAGAAGTCTGTAGTATGCACCCTCACAGCAGGTTCCTAAGTGTAGTGGTTCAGCAATCGTCCCATAGATAGCGCCAATGGTGCCGAAACGAATTAGGAAACTAGAGAATTGTGGAATGATCTAGAGCACACTGCAGGCAGTAGAATATTAGAAAGTGAACTGAATACAACAGAAAAGAAACAGTGACTAGTAGTGAATAAGAGTGGTTAAAAGTAGTAATTAGTGTTGTAGTTGTGTGATTAATTATTGTAAGTAATAGTAAGTTAATAAATTAGTTGTTTAGTGTTAGTCTTGTTGCAATTATTGAATCCACGCTTGGTGTGTCTACTAAGTGGTGTAAACACGTAACACTATTTTGGGAATTGTATTAGAATACAAATTGATTTTATATGGATTCGAAAAGTAGATGGCCTACCCAAAACTTCTAAAAGTGCAATCTTTTCTGTCAATTGATTTATATTAATAATAATAATAATAATAATAATAATAATAATAATAATAATAATAATAATAATAATAATTGGGGTGCAAAAGGCGGACCGGCAGCCTCCACGCGGTGCACCCTGGGCAGGGAGGGGCAACCCTCTCTGGCTAATGTCGGACGTGGGATTACAGGACTAACCATCCTTTAATCCCAAGCCCTCTGGTTTTCGACCACAACAGAGGACAGGCCCCTCATAATCGACCCCACTCGGATGGGGGTCAGAGACAGATGGGAGGGGCCATACCAGATGGTCTCAATGATGATGAACCAGCTATTGCACACGGACGCTTTAAGTGGACGGGGGAACTGAGGGATGACTTGCTGACCTGCTATGAGAGCAGCGAGCCTGGGCACCCGGAGTATCGCGCCTTCTCTCAACAACATCTGAGAGACCAAGTATCCTTCCTGCGCCGAACAGGTTACGTAAGGGCACCTCGTCAGCGTGAGGAAGTGCCGCGGCAAATACCTGCTGACGAGGGTCATCCTCCACAGTATACCGACGTCGATTTAAGGACGAGGGTTAACCTTAATACCAGGGTTAACCCTAAGCCACAAGACCTGGCACGAATGGACTCGTTGATCAGTGGGGAGCTTCCAGAAGATGCCAACATCTGGCAGATCAACAGCGCGGTGTACGCTGCCGCCAAGCAACTCGTCCCACAACAGCGCCTGGCAAGCGCAGATGATAGGGTCGAGAAAGCTAAGCGGCGCGTACAGAAGATCGAAGCTAAAATTCGATCAGCAAGGCAACACGCTTCTCGAATCCAGAGTGTGGTGGATTATATAGTCGCAGGTAGACCATTTACACCGAAGGTCCGGCGAGTGGCAGCCGGACTGAGACGCCAACACCACACTCTGAATCGCACAGTGCTGCAGACCATCAAGCAGCACTGTCTAGATAGGATTCGAGCGCTTATGGCTATTAAGAAAACTTTGGTCAGGCGAATGCGGAGTTTGGAACAAAACAAATTGTTTCAAACAAACCCGTCTCGCCTGTTCCAAGAGCCACAGCGTTTGGCGAAAATCCGCCAACTGTTGATAATGTCGAAGCCTTCTGGAAAGGAATCTACGAAGTCGCGAGTCCATTCGATAATGACACTCCAGCTATAGCACACTTCGAGGCTCTCTGTCGTAGAGTCTTAGAAGAGCCAGACGAAGTGTGCCCGGCAATCAGTACGGAAGAGGTTCAGCAAGCGCTTGTTGGATCCAAGAACTTTGCTGCCCCGGGTCCAGATGGTATAAACAACTGGTGGTGGAAGAAGTTTTCTTCCACCCACCGCCATCTGGCCCGAGTTTTTAACTCATGGTTGAACGAGGGGCAGCAAATTCCGGACTGGTTTGTCGAGGTGCGAACTGTGCTAATCCCCAAAAAGGGGGATCTGTCTGACCCAAAAAATTATAGGCCGATTACCTGCCTCAACTCCTGCTACAAGTTATTTACTCGTATCTTGTATACCAGGATGTTGAGGTCTGTTGATCCGGTCTACCAACAGATAAACGAACAGCGTGGTGCCAAGAAGGGCCTGGCAGGTTGCAAGGAAAACCTGCTGATAGACCGCTGTATTACACAGAATTCTGTGCAGTACAAGCGGAATCTGTCAATGGCCTGGATTGATTATCGCAAGGCATTTGATACAACATCCCACGAGCTTTTGTTACACTTGCTCGGATGTCTTGCGGTACCAGCACCACTAGTGAGATGCATCGAACAACTGTTGCCGCTTTGGAGAACTCGCTTCACCATAACATCCGGTGCCGAGCGAGTTTCGACAGAGTTGGTGACATTTAAGAGAGGAGTGTTTCAGGGTGACTCTTTGAGTCCGCTCCTCTTCTGCATCTCACTGCTGCCGCTATCTGTTGGACTCCGCCAAACCCGCGGGTATCACTGTGGGCCACCCAGCAACCGGAGGCATAAGGTCACCCATCTATTTTATATGGATGACCTTAAACTCTATACCTCCGGAGAGCGAGAACTTCAAAATGCTCTCAGGGTGGTCGAGGAATACACGCGGGCAATTGGAATGGAGTTTGGGTTGGACAAATGCGCAGTCGTCCACCTCAAGAGAGGACGATGCGGGGAATTCCACGAAGATGCGCAGCTCGCAGACGGAAGCATCCTACGACATTTGGATGCCGGAGAGACCTACATATACCTGGGTGTGGAACAACGCCACATCCAGGATGTGAACCAAATAAAGGATTCTCTCCGTGGCAAGTACAGACACCGACTCCGAAAGATCTGGTCATCAGAACTTTCAGGGAAGAACAAGGTGTCTGCCACTAATATGCTTGCCGTTCCGATTCTGCTCTACTCCTTTGGCGTAGTCAAATGGGGAGTAGATGAGTTGCGTCAATTGGACAGGAATACCCGCAAGATGATGAATATTCATAGGAGTATTCATCCTAGATCGTCCGTTCCTCGTGTGTACCTCCCACGTCAACGGGGGGGCCGAGGACTCTTGAGTCTGGAGTGCATGCATGGCAGAGTGGCACTGAGTATGGCATGTAATGTCATCAGGAGCTCGGACCCACTCCTACAATTAGTGAGAGATCATGAAACTGTGGGAGTTGGCGCTTTATTGTTTAGGGCAGCACAGAGGGCCGCAGATGAACTCGGTCTCGTGTTCGACTACAGACGAGGAGGCCGGCGAGTCAGTTACTGAGCTTCCGCCGAATCGTCTGACAGCCCGCATTAAAGCTGCCGAACAGAGCATTCTGTTCAGGCAGCACGTCGATAAACCCCTGCACGGTGTTTTATATAACAACATAGAAGCACTGGGTTTATCGACAAAGCTGACCTTCGCATTTTTAAGGTCAGCTGGGCTGAAGTCGGAGACCGAGGGATTCATTGTGGCCTGTCAAGATGGTGTTATTAACACCTTGGTCTATCGGAGTCGCGTGATGGGTGTAGAGGTCCCTGATATCAACTGCAGAACCTGCCGTCAGGCGCCGGAGTCGCTCATGCATTTATTATCTGCATGTCCGATATATGCGACTTCGGTCTACATCCACCGACATAACGCGGCTTTACGAGTGCTATACTACCTGTAACGAAGTGATTTTTTCGATCAAGTTATGTTCATTTTGCTTTAAATATTACTGTCACTTGGATACACCCTGCCGTTGTTTTAGTAGTCAAATTATGTTCTAGTTAAGTTATAAATGAGTTGTTAAAAGGTCCGCTGGTAAACAAGCAATCAAGTAATTAATTGAGTAATTTTCGACAGTCCCCCGTATAATTAAAATCCTAGAATTATTATAAATAATGACCGAGTCGGAAATAAAAATCATTCATTACTAAAATTGTTAATCCTTGTCCGTTTTAATCCGTTTCTTTTTGCAACATGGTATATAAATTACAAGTAACTCATTTCCGGTTAAACGCATTTCGAGTTGCTGCGCGTAGCTGCATAAACGCTGCATCTCTGCAAGGTACGCCGGGTGATGCATTTGAGTCCGTCGTATAAACTCGGTGACCGCTTCTCTTTTTGACACGACCGAGAGCTACGTCAGAAAGGTAATAAAAATGCCAAGTGGCCCTCCCGTCGACAGCAGATCAGATCAGATCATCAGATCCAACCTACCGCCAGCACGAGCAGATCCAGTTTACCGTCCGCAAGAAAAGATCCAGTCGCCAGCCGTTATTGTTTCCGTACCGCCGCTCCGCTGTTTTATAGTAAATTTCTTCGAATATCCGCTGGGTAAGAATTCAACGCAACCTGCTATATTTAGTAGGTACTGCCTTCAGTTAAGTATAGATATTTAAAGTCCTGATTGTCCGTGAGTATCGCTGTATTTTGCTACCAAAGTAAACTAGAGCTAATTCATAATACCTCCGTTGGTTTTTTTTATCATTGCATAAATTGTACACCAGCTGGTCAGATTTTCTCGTCGGGTAATCCGACAGGCTGTCATGTACAAGGGTTTTCGGAAAACCCAGTGCATTTAGAAAGTCATTCCTAAAAGTGCATCCACTGATTAGATTTTCTCGTCGGGTAATCTGTGAGGTACCAATGCATCAGGGTGACTAGTAAATTAGTAGTAAATGACATAATCAGTTAAACCATAGCTCTATGTTTGTGGCGGTAGTTCGCCGTATTTTTATTTAAATAGTAATAAAAGACGTAAATATCTATAGCTAACGGATTGCCCGCCGTTTCTAAAACCATCTTATTGGAAAGGTCCGTTTGCTTGTCGTACACCGCAATTTATCAATTTCACGTATCCGAAAATTCCGCCGTAAAAATCGCGTCCATTCTTGATTACCAGCTTGCCTAATTTGTAATTATTTTAAGAAATAGTTTTATACATACTCGACTGAATAGTCGAGGAGGTTTGAGAATTGATTAATTTGTTCATCATTTATGTCTGAATAAACACGTTATTTTAAAGAGGTAAAATTCACGAGTTATTATTTCTGTAATTTTATTTTCTGATTAATCCGTTTGAGCAGTATGACTGAAATCCATTAGATATAGTCTCCAGCTCAGACCTCTGGCTATACTGTATCATCCACTGTTTTGCTACTCAGGGTTGTTCTCCCAAATAGGAGAGCCAAAAATATAGTGTAGTTCTTCGCACTCAAAAATTGAAGAGCTGGCGCCCGAGATTTCCGTAAAAATAGAGAGATTACGCAAGTATCTGACCGAAAGTACCGCGCTAGAAAGAAGAGCCATTACATACCATCTACGGCACTCGTACGAGATAGACCAAACACCAGTGCTGCCTTACATTCTCGGAGATATCGAGTCTGTTGTCGAGAACGAGAAATGCCGGATTTACTGGAACTACTCGTTCCCGACCGTCAGGCTAATTCGAGCCAATAAGCCTGACATAGTCCTCCTCGACCATCAGACCAAGGTGATGTATGTCATCGAGTTCTCAGCGCCTGCTGAGACAAACATCGCCTTGAAGGACCAAATACAGAGATCTCCGGTACGAGCTCCAAGTGCTATACCCAGGCTACTCTGTCAAGATGGTCGTCCTGATAATCGGTGTACTTGGAGGTATGAAGCCCACGCTGCTCTCCGCATTGAAGACCATGCCTGCCTGCCAAAAATCGGCAGAGTGGTTGGCTGGTCAAATGCAGAAAGCGGTCATCCTGGGTTCCCTCCGTCTACTTAGGGCACACGAGTCTGGAATCTACAGTCACTAACCCTGCGGGATGTGGGGAGTGGCTGTAGATTATTCGCTGGCGCTTTCTCCGTGTGGTGTCGGAGGCCATGGAGAGACTGTCCAGCATCGGGCAACCGAAAAAAAAAAATAATAATAATAATAATAATAATAATATGCGAAATGCGGACCGGCAACCTCCTCGCGGTGCACCCTGGACAGGGAGGGGCAACTCTCTCTGACAAATGTCGGACGTGGGATTTCAGGGCTAACCACCCTGTAATCCCAAAACCTCTGGTTCTAGACCAAGACAGAGGACAGGTCCCTCACAATCGACCCCATTCGGATGGGGGTCAAAGACAGGTGGGAGGGGCCTTACCGGACGGTCTTCTCAATGACGACCCTGCAATTGTACAAGGACGCTTTAGGTGGACGACAGGAACTACGGGATGACCTGCTCAACTGCCATGAGGGCAGCGAACCTGCGCGCAGGGGGTACACGGCGCGATTACACCGGTTGTGGTGCGATATGCACCCGGAGTATCTCTCAGCAATATCTGAGAGACCAAGTATCCTTCCTGCGCCGAACAGGTTACGTAAGGGCACCTCGTCAGCGTGAGGAAGTGCCTGCCGCACTTCCACCGCGGCAAATACCAGCTGACGAGGAACATCCTCCTGAATACACCGACGCCGCTTTAAGGACGAGGGTTAACCCAAAGCCACAAGACCTGGCACGAATGGATTCGTTGATTAGTGAGGAGCTTCCAGAAGATGCCAACATCTGGCAGATCAACAGCGCGGTGTACGCTGCCGCCAAGCAACTCGTCCCACAACAGCGCCTGGCAAGCGCAGTTGATAGGGTCGAGAAAGCTAAGCGGCGCGCACAGAAAATCGAAGCAAAAATTCGATCAGCAAGGCAACACGCTTCTCGAATCCAGAGTGTGGTGGATTATATAGTCGCAGGTAGATTATTTACACCGAAGGTCCGGCCACAGCCTTCTTTAGATAGATTAAAGAAGGCTGTGGTCCGGCGAGTGGCAGCCGGACTGAGACGCCAACACCACACTCTAAATCGCACAGTGCTGCAGACAGAGCTAGGCATTATTTGTATTTACAAATACCCAAATGTATTTAAATACTAGAAAGTATTTAAATACCGAGTATTTAAATACTTCTTGCAACAAGTATTTATAATGGTACTTACAAATACTCTGTTTGAAATATTTACTACTTAGTATTTGCGCAAATGATCCTAGAAGTATTTACCATTTAAATACTCTAATAATATTTCAGTGTTATCAAAGTATTTAAATATTCTGAAAGTATTTAAATACTTTGAAAATATTTAAATACTTTAATAATATTTCTGTGTTATCAAAATATTTAAATATTCTGAAAGTATTTAAATACTCACTTTAAAGTAACTAATTCCTTTTGGTATTTATTATTTAAATACTTTTATATTTTGAAAAGTATTTAATATTTAAATACTTCCATGTTTTTGAAAGTATTTAGTATTTAATATTTAAATACTTTTTTAAAGTATTTGACCAGCTCTGGCTGCAGACCATCAAGCAGCACTGTCTAGATAGGATTCGAGCGCTTATGGCTATTAAGAAAACTTTGGTTAGGCGAATGCGGAGTTTGGAACAAAACAAATTGTTTCAAACAAACACGTCTCGCCTGTTCCAAGAGCCACAGCGTGTTGTCGAAAATCCGCCAACTGTTGATAATGTCGAAGCCTTCTGGAAAGGAATCTACGAAGTCGCGAGTCCATTCGATAATGACACTCCAGCTATAGCACACTTCGAGGCTCTCTGTCGTAGGGTTTTAGAAGAGCCAGACGAAGTGTGCCCGGCAATCAGTACGGAAGAGGTTCAGCAAGCGCTTGTTGGATCCAAGAACTTTGCTGCCCCGGGTCCAGATGGTATAAACAACTGGTGGTGGAAGAAGTTTTCTTCCACCCACCGCCATCTGGCCCGAGTTTTTAACTCATGGTTGAACGAGGGGCAGCAAATTCCGGACTGGTTTGTCGAGGTGCGAACTGTGCTAATCCCCAAAAAGGGGGATCTGTCTGACCCAAAAAATTATAGGCCGATTACCTGCCTCAACTCCTGCTACAAGTTATTTACTCGTATCTTGTATACCAGGATGTTGAGGTCTGTTGATCCGGTCTACCAACAGATAAACGAACAGCGTGGTGCCAAGAAGGGCCTGGCAGGTTGCAAGGAAAACCTGCTGATAGACCGCTGTATTACACAGGATTCTGTGCAGTACAAGCGGAATCTGTCAATGGCCTGGATTGATTATCGCAAGGCATTTGATACAACATCCCACGAGCTTTTGTTACACTTGCTCGGATGTCTTGCGGTACCAGCACCACTAGTGAGATGCATCGAACAACTGTTGCCGCTTTGGAGAACTCGCTTCACCATAACATCCGGTGCCGAGCGAGTTTCGACAGAGTTGGTGACATTTAAGAGGGTGACTCTTTGAGTCCGCTCCTCTTCTGCATCTCACTGCTGCCGCTATCTGTTGGACTCCGCCAAACCCGCAGGTATCACTGTGGGCCACCCAGCAACCGGAGGCATAAGGTCACCCATCTATTTTATATGGATGACCTTAAACTCTATACCTCCGGAGAGCGAGAACTTCAAAATGCTCTCAGGGTGGTCGAGGAATACACGCGGGCAATTGGAATGGAGTTTGGGTTAGACAAATGCGCAGTCGTCCACCTCAAGAGAGGACGATGCGGGGAATTCCACGAAGATGCGCAGCTCGCAGACGGAAGCATCCTACGACATTTGGATGCCGGAGAGACCTACACATACCTGGGTGTGGAACAACGCCACATCCAGGATGTGAACCAAATAAAGGATTCTCTCCGTGGCAAGTACAGACACCGACTCCGAAAGATCTGGTCATCAGAACTTTCGGGGAAGAACAAGGTGTCTGCCACTAATATGCTTGCCGTTCCGGTTCTGCTCTACTCCTTTGGTGTAGTCAAATGGGGAGTAGATGAGCTGCGTCAATTGGACAGGAATACCCGCAAGATGATGAATATTCATAGGAGTATTCATCCTAGATCGTCCGTTCCTCGTGTGTACCTCCCACGTCAACGGGGGGGGGCCGAGGACTCTTGAGTTTGGAGTGCATGCATGGCAGAGTGGCACTGAGTATGGCATGTAATGTCATCAGGAGCTCGGACCCACTCCTACAGTTAGTGAGAAATCATGAAACTGTGGGAGTTGGCGCTTTATTGTTTAGGGCAGCACAGAGGGCCGCAGATGAACTCGGTCTCGTGTTCGACTACAGGCGAGAAGGCCGGCGAGGTGACTCAGTCACTGAGCTTCCGCTTCAGCCCACATCAAAGCTGCGGAACAGAGAAATCTGTTCAGGCAGCACGTCGATAAACCCCTGCACGGTGTTTTCTATAACAACATAGAAGCACTGGGTTTATCGACAGAGCTGACCTTCGCATTTTTAAGGTCAGCGGGGTGAAGTCGGAGACCGAGGGATACATTGTGGCCTGCCAAGATGGTGTTATTAACACATTGGTCTATCGCAGTCGCGTGATGGGTGTAGAGGTACCTGCCATCAACTGCAGGACCTGCCGTCAGGCGCCGGAGTCGCTCATGCATTTATTATCTGCATGCCCGGTTTATGCGACTTCGGTCTACATCCACCGACATAACGCGGCTGTACGAGTGCTATACTACCATCTACGGCACTAGTACCAGATAGACCAAACACCAGTGCTGCCTTACGTCCCCGGAGATATCGAGTCCGTTGTCGAGAACGAGAAATGCCGGATTTACTGGAACTACTCGTTCCCGACCGTCAGGCGAATTCACGCCAATAAGCCTGACATAGTCCTCCTCGACCATCAGACCAAGGTGATGTATGTCATCGAGTTCTCAGCACCTGCTGAGACAAACATCGCCTTGAAGGAGGAGGAGAAACGGATTAAATACAGAGATCTCCGGTACGAGCTCCAAGTGCTATACCCAGGCTACTCTGTCAAAATGGTCGTCCTGATAATCGGTGTACTCGGAGGTATGAAGCCCACGCTGCTCTCCGCATTGAAGACCATGCCTGCCTGCCAAACATCGGCAGAATGGTTGGCTGGTCAAATGCAGAAAGCGGTCATCCTGGGATCCCTTCGTCTACTTAGGGCACACGAGTCTGGAATCTACAGTGACTAACCCTGCGGGATGTCGGGAGTTGCTGTAGATTATTCGCTGGCGCTCTCTCTGTGTGGTGTCGGAGGTCACAGGGAGACTGTCCAGCAATTTCTTCCGGAAACGGAAAATAATAATAATAATAATAATAATAATAATAATCTCTCGCTTTTTTCGTGTGGTGTCGGAGGCCACGGAGAGACTGTCCAGCATCGGGAAACCGAAAATAATAATAATAATAATAATAATAATAATAATAATTCCTCGTGTCCATAGACTTTTATAAGTATTAGTATATAGGGTGGCCGTTATCTATCTCTTTGCAAAGGTAAGTTTTTTATTTTCAGAGCTAGGGAATCGGTTAAATTGGCAAAATTGATCAGAATTATGAGGACAAGTCATTGCTATTTTGAGAATTGTGGTATGTCTTGGGGTTGCTGAATTATCCAGAAAAAAAATTGAAAACGTTCGATTTTTTAAATTTTAAACAACCTCGAAATCGAACCCTAGAAAATAAGTGAAAATTATTATTAATAGATATTTTAACGTAGAATTCAATAACCTGTTGCCACTTCCATAGCTAACACGATTTCCGAGATACAACATAAACATTTTTTTCATGATTCTAAAGATATGAACATTTGTATGCACTGGGCCACTCTAACCAAAGGGCTAAATTGACTATAGCCCCCGGGCACCAGCCTTTTGGGGTGGTAATTTTCATTGCACTCAATCAGTTCACTCCGTTCCCGCTTCCCCTCCCATTTTCTTATCAAGAGGGGCGCATCATTGTTAGTGGCCCACGGGCGCCAAATATCTGACGGCCCTGTGTACGTACATATTTTTTGGTTATGTTGAAATTACACATTTGGTTTTTAAGAATAAATTGTAATTAAGGTCCATGTAATAAATCAATTTCTTTTTAAGCCTACCTGTTTTCTCTTTCTGAATTCTGATTCCGGGAAAATGTGTCTCTTTGGGTCAGTTATATTCACACGTTTCTCGTTTCGACGTTAATAATTATTTCATTGTGTTATTACAATAATTATAGGTGTGGATCAACGTGAACAATGAGTTAATCGAAGACTCATCAAATCCTGACAGTACACAAGTGCCAATGGAAAAACAATAAATGATTTAGAGGTGTAAGTAAACTTCTACATCATCTTCCTTCATTTATTTCGTTTGCATAATTATTTTATTTTTCATTTTTAAAGTTTATGAAACAACTCGTGTTCTGGAATAATGAAATGCAATATAAAAAAATATGCATTCTGAATATTCGGATAATTCCCACTTTGCGTCCAAGACTTGAGGATGCTCATGATATCACGTATTAATTTAATGTAAAAATAAATACTGATTTGTATTGACATTTTCACATATGTATTTATGCAAGTGTCATATTTTCGGTGCCGGTAATGAATTTATTGCACATTAAAATTGACGAAATGTAAGGACTACCATAAATTACTAGTTACCTAATTATTAATCATTGATAAGGCTTAACTGCTGAACTAGACAGAAAAGTACTTAAGAGAGTAAAATTAAGCTTTTTGGGTTGCGAACAACTTTTTCTAGTAAAAATATCTTTTTAAAAAAAGATAATAATATGGTATTTTTATTCTTTCCAAATATTTTGGTATCGCATGAGGCTTTCATTTAAAGGGGACACATGGTTTTAGCCATAAGTAGACCTTAATGACGAGTTCTATCTTTGAATAAAATAAAATATGGCTCATATCAAATAAAAATTAAGAAAGTGTTATACCTACTCTTAAGTGGAACATTCATACGTAAATTGCAACATAATCCTGTACAAACAACTTTAATAAATCTAACAACACAACGAAATCCTTTTAATTTGTATTTGATTAGAGGGTAAAAAAATATGAGGGTCAGGTTTTTGTGAAAAGGTTGTTGAAAATCAATATCGTCCGGCCCCTACCAGCTGTTTTTGTTCATATTTACCCTCGTGTACATTTTCATGTATAAAAAAGGTCCGTCTGTATAGGTCAGTATCCCCAGTAACTCGAAACCGAAGCCACAGACATTTTTGTTGAGATGGGGTATTAATTACCTCATTTACAAACGTATCAGTCGCATTAAAAGCCATTTTTGTAAATGATTAATAATGTAACTTCTTTCGTTGGCGTGACATGGGAAGTATTTATTATGTTATAGATTACACAGATATAATTTTATTAGACGTATATATTAATTAATTTTGTTAATAATACCCGGTGTTTAAATAAGTTAAATACGTTATCAACAAAAGTCGCTCTTTGTAAAATAATGAAAACAAAAACGAAGAATTGCTCTCTGACACGTCATGGTTTAGAAATATTTTAACTTAAAACTGAAACAAATGCTTTATTTGACCGTTTTCGTTCTATTATTGACAAATTTTTTTGAGCCGCATTGGGATTAATTTCACCATTTAGCGATATAATGGTTGGAGAAGATCAGGCCAAAAACCTTCAAAGATGCCGCGCTACGCCCAGTAGAGATATCGAGAATGAGACAGAGCTGGCTTCAGTTGTTACTAAATATTAACGATTAATTTTGACTATTTTGAACCAATAACATCAATTAACACATAAACAGTTTCACGCACAAACGAGACGGAAGCCAACTATGTACTCCAATAACATGTGCTATCCCATCCCTCAGAATCTGGTGACCGCAGTAATTATTATTTTGTAAGTCTTGCGCATTATTATTTTGTAAGTCTTGTGGTAGAGCATAACAAAAAATTCGTCGCGTATTTCTCTCTGCACATATAACGTAAAATGTAATTATTATTTTTTAAACAATAATATGGTCATCCTGCGAAATTAAAGGTGCCAACACAATACTTTTTAGGTCCCAAATTACCTATGCGTTATTGTTCCACTTGCCCCTCATAAGGAGAGAGGGTGTGAATGTCGGCTTTCTCTGCAATATCGTTAAGGTGTACTTTACTAACCAAATCCAATTTGGTTTGCCCAAATCCGACTCTTTTCATCGAAATATACCGGGTGACCACGAAATGACGCTCGCCCTTATATCTTCTTTGTTTTACAAGATATAAATTTCAAATTTGGGCATGTCAAATAACGGTTAAATATGCATTATTTCAACTGTTTTATCACTTTCCGTCGCTTCCGGTTTCACCGGAAATGATACTAACTTTCGTTTTTTAAATGGAACACCCTGTATATTTTTACATTTTTGGATTTATGAGATCATTTTGGATACAGTTATGGCATATCGAGATAAAAATATTATTGACAGATATTTTTATGAGCAAATTTAATTGTTCATCTAGGCGGCCGTGATCCCAAAAAAATGTTTTGTTTTGCTTCAATAATTAATCAAAAAATACGATTTTGATATCAAGCTGTCAAACTATTCATTTGTTTCTTTCGTTACATTTCAAAGGCACCTATTTGATAGAAATTCAGTGTTAAATATTAAGAGAGAGTTAATTTGCATTTACAATTTGTTAAATGTAATGTTTATGTATTATAATATGAACAAATAATGAAGTGTTTGGTACCAAATTATCGGTAATGAAATGCTTTATTTAAATAACGTAGTGAGCCACCATGGTGCCATTTAAAAAAATTAGTTATTTGGAAAGAACGATTTCCGAAATGTTTAAGATCTTATAACACAAATGTCATACGATATAATACCATAATTGTATTTTTTGATTAATTATTGAAGCAAAACAAAAATTTTTTTTGGGGTCAAGGCCGCCTAGATCAAAAATTAAATTTGCTCATAAAAATGTCTGTCAATAATATTTTTATCTCAATATTCAAAATGACCTCCTGAATCCAAAAATGTAAAAATATACAGGGTGTTCCATTTAGAAATCGAAAGTTAGTGTCATTTCCGGTGAAACCGGAAGCGACAGAAAGTAATAAAATTGTTGAAATAATGCATATTTCACCGTTATTTGACGTGCCCAAATTTGAAATTTATAACCTGTAAAACAAAGAAGATATAAGGGCGAGCGTGGTCACCCGGTATAATTTGTAATTTTAAGCAAAAGGACAAGACATACGTGTGCTAGAGAATATTCACGGCTTCTGCATACAAAATTACATAGGCAATTATGACTTATCTCTGTTTGCTAACTCCTGCACAAAAATTTAATATATAATAAACTTTATGAATATTTTAGTAAACATTTTAATAATCATCTCTTTGAAGAAATTATCTATTTTTGAGGATAGGATTGTCGTACAATATTCAAAGCTGTAAACGTAGGGTACGAAAATTACGTTGAACCGATCCTGTCTACAAAGAATCCAATTATTGTAAGGATTATTTTTATGAGTGTCAATAATTTTATTACTAATGACAATGATTTATTGCAATCAGTACTAGGAAATATAATAGATATACTCGTAAATGATGAAGTCATAGACTTTTTTCATAAATTTCCTTGTCTCGAGATTTCATACAGTTTTTTCTTTGCACTTAAGAAATATACTAGGGAAAGGCTAACAACCTCAGAACATAAATAAAACATAAAGTAAATACCGCATGCGAGCACAATCAAAAACAAACTGAATACAGTTCGATTGGGACATTAGGCAGTGTTACAGTCGTCTTTCCAGTTTATTTTTTTGGTTCGAAATATGCAACGAAAAAGATATTATTTTCTAATTAACACCCTTTTAAAGCGTTGGAAAAGTACGATTGATACGCACCATTCGAGTTTCCTTAAAATATCAACTTGATAAATACTAAATTGGTAACAGATTTCGGCGGCTATGTAGTAACACGAAAAATAATCATCAACATGAAAAACCTATAACACATAATTATCTATTTATTTATATAAAAAACATAAAGATATACATTTTTTTAAAGAAATAAAAGTGTTGAAGGTCCTTGAATACAGGGTGGAACTTTCCATGTAACACTGATTTACCTTCTCTTTCATGAAAGCGCATAATACATAATCAAATACATATACAACATATAGTATATCTTCAAATTTTGAGCCCGATTCTGTTTTCTATCAGAAGGAATGTTTCCAGTTGCAATTTTCCGCCTCTCAGAGCGCCGCGATGACGTATTTATCTTGTTGACAATATAAATCTAACACAGGACCGTACTTTCCATTTTTTTTATTCACAGACTCAACAATTTTAAACACAAAAACGGATAAATGACCCGGAAGATTTTTCGTGTTCTAAAAACGAAACCGTTTTGTGTCTTTTCCTAGCACGTCCAGATTCTGAGATATTCTAACCTAATAAGTGTGCGAAACAGCGAAACATGCCTTTTTTAAGTATATTTGAGGTTATGTCACACGTATAAACATTTGTTTAGCTTATTATCGTTTATGGCGTCATATGGCACTAGTCTCTCCCTTCAATTTTCATTTTTGATCGTTCCATAACGATTTTCCTTTACCGAGATATCGCACGTTGGCACTTAAGTTGATTTCAATGTTAACAACATAGGTACCTACTTAATTCTAAAATCCATTAATCCAAAGTATATAATATAAACCCGAATTGCGTAATCCCAAAACCCATTAACTCAAAAGTTATATGTCTATAGGTTTTGATGGATTTTGGATTTATGGCTTTTAGATCTCAACTTCCATGTGCGATTACGCGGTAAGGAAAATTGTTTTGTGGCGATCAAAATTGGAAATTGAAAAGGAGAAGCAGTCCTACTACGTGATGAGCGAAAAAATTTCCTGTTCGTATGACATAACCTTAAATATGCCCCAAGATATCCTTTTTTGCACCTTCAAGCAAGGACATATCTTAGAATGGGACGAAAAAACGGTGAACCGATTCATGTCTAACATACGAAATCCTTCGGAAATACGGTGAAATACCTAGTCCAATCTTTGAAAGCTTTTTTATGGAAATAAATTATCCAAGTGAGTTTTTAAAAATCGGTTAATTGTTATTCACATATACATATACAGTGTGTCTCACTTTTCATCACTACACCCCAATATCTAGGCCATTTGTTGATCGATTTGGATCAAATTTGGTATACTTTTTTACTTTCAGATTTTTTAAACACAATCTGAAAGAGAAGAAGTGTATACCAAATTTGATCTAAATCGATCAACAAATGGCCTAGATATTGGGGTGTAGTGGTGAAAAGTGAGACACACTGTATAAGTTACAAATTTTAGAGAAGAATAATCAACAGTCAACAAGTTGCCAAAACATTATGATGTTTTTATTTATACAGGGTGTTCCAGTTTTTTGTAGCAGGACTTTAACAGTCGATAGACAATTGAAAATTATTAAAAAAAGTTCCTATAAACATAGGTTGAAAAATGCTTAGTTTTCGAGATACAGGGTGTTAAAGTTTGAAAATAAATACGGATTTATATTAATATTTCCAGAATGCTAAGAAGTATCGAATCCAAACTTGCCAATTCTTTACATATAATTTAGAGGCCTATTTTAGAATAACAAACTACTACTTTACTTAACCATGGGCGTAGATATATGGATTTACTAAGGCTCTTTTTTACAAAAAAGTAGTACGCCACTGATATTTTCCCATGTTTTCAGTTTAATTCAATAAAGCAAGAAAATACAAAAATTTAATGTCTCTTGGCACTTTTTGATATGACGCGCCGTTTTCCAGAAAATTTACATTTAATCATTTGATGCACGCATCTGGACGAATTTTAGACAAACTTGAGGTCGCTCAGAATTTCACCAAATTTGATGGTGCGAAAAGTCTCTTAAAAATAAAGAATGAAACATTTAAAATATTTATTGTAAAAGTTTATTATCATGAAAATCAAAATTTTTATAACACAAATGTATTAAAACGCAACGGTCGAACTAAAATAAATTATTAGAAACACAAACACAAAAGCTAGCAACATATAAAAGTGTCTTACTTCATTGCAAGCATCATTAACGATGTTTCATTCTTTCTTTTTAAAAGACTTTTCGTACCATCAAATTTGGTGAAATTCTGAGCGACCTCAAGTTTGTCTAAAATTCGTCCAGATGCGTGCATCAAATGATTAAATGTAAATTTTCTGGAAAACGGCGTGTCATATCAAAAAGTGCCAAGAGACATTAAATTTTTGTTTTTTCTTGCTTTATTGAATTAAACTGAAAACATGGGAAAATATCAGTGGCGTACTACTTTTTTGTAAAAAAGAGCCTTAGTAAATCCATATATCTACGCCCATGGTTAAGTAAAGTAGTAGTTTGTTATTCTAAAATAGGCCTCTAAATTATATGTAAAGAATTGGCAAGTTTGGATTCGATACTTCTTAGCATTCTGGAAATATTAATATAAATCCGTATTTATTTTCAAACTTTAACACCCTGTATCTCGAAAACTAAGCATTTTTCAACCTATATTTATAGGAACTTTTTTTAATAATTTTCAATTGTCTATCGACTGTTAAAGTCCTGCTACAAAAAACTGGAACACCCTGTATTTAACCTTTTTACATTACGTAACTTTATATTAAAAAATAGCGGTCATATAAAAAACTATTCGCGTGCAAGTTCACAATTAAGTACCTACTGTGATTAAGTTAATTAATATTAATACCCCGTAAATCATAATAATATGGCTATTCTGCAAGCTATTAATAAAGTTAAATCAATAACTAAGTGTCCCCTACTGTTCATTCATTGAGCTCTATCTCAGCACGTATGAAAAAATTCGAGTGGAGAGGTCGGTCCATAACTAGGTATACCCTAAAGAAATTTTTTATAAGAGATTTTTTTCTCAAAATGTACATTTTGGACCTCCTACGCATCAGAAATCCTAAAATATTGCTGCCACAACGTAATTTAAAAAAAGTAAACTAAATACGGTAATTTACAATTATTACAATGGTACTTTGGATTTGGTCCCTGCACTAGTACACTACCGTTTGGTTGGTACAGTAACTGCAAGCACTTGGAAACACTACGTCAACATTTTATAAACAAGTTCTTGATATAATTTGGTCTGCACGCTTTCTACATTTAGGAGAAACCTGAAACTTGCTATATATCACGAGCATATATCATAGTTATTTTTTAATGTACCGTAATTAATAATTATTAATATTGTGAGTAGTTATCCTAGTGGTATAGGGTCGTTACTCCATTGCCTAAATTTCTGAAGTGAAAATTATAATAAAGCAGACAAAATGGACCCGTTTCCCGTTTCCATAAATTTAAATTACTACTGTAAAGTCTGTGCCATATCTATACAGCACATAAAAAGAGCCGGCTTGTTTGAAGTTTTTATGGGCATCAAACAAGCTGTCGGTTTTTTATGTGTCTTACAAATCTGAAGTCGACCATTCGGACCATAAGTACTTTACTAGTCCAGTAATTTGGTAGTTTCACCAAGAAATTTTTCCGGGAATTTTGCAAATTGGAATTTTTATAGCCCTCGACGTGCTCTTTTCGAATTTTTACTTTGCCACCTCGTATCTGTGTTGGTCGCGCCGCCATATTGGAAAAATGGCTCCCAAAAACAATTTTTTAATAATATCTCCTTGCAGACTCATTTTACGATGAAAATATTTAGTTATGTGATAAATTAAACTAGAGAAAATATCCTATAATTTATGTAAGTACTAATTTTTCTTTTGTAAAATGAATAGTTTCAGCGTATGAGCCACACCATATGTAATGCATTTATGCATTTATTATGAGATTTAGTGCATTCTCTTTCGTTTCGCTGTCCCTCATGGACCAGGTTCTGCGAGTTCATCGTCTTGAGAACTGAGCGAAACTTCACAGATAGAAATCTCTTTCACGTTAACATAAAAATATTTTTCGTCTAGTTGGTCGGTGTAAGATGTGTGTTGGATTGCGGCGCTCGTACGCGACAACTGTTCATCTTACAAAAAAAAATTAGTACATAATTATAGGAAATTTTCTCTAGTTTAATTTATAACGTAACTATTTTCGGTCGGAAAGGAAATATTATCGAAAAACTGTTTTTGGGCGCCATTTTTCCAATATGGCGGCGCGAACGGCAAGTGGCAAAGTAAAAATTTGAAGAGAGCATCACAAAATCTATAAAAATGCCAAATATCAAAACTCCAGTAAAACTTTCCAGGTTCCTCTTTTTGAGTAGGTACCAAATGACTGTAGTATACACCTAAAAATCAATTCGAAAAAAGAAATTCACCTAAATAAAAACATGTTTCCTATTTGTAAATATAAGAATAACAGAAAAGAAATAGTAATTAAAATTACAGACAATATGGAGCGGTTCTATCATTTTCTTTTTTTATATTTTTTATTTACCATTTATCATGCAGAATCAACTGGATTCAAATTTAAAATGTAAAAATTTTAATTAAAATCATAAGAGAAAATGTTGTTTAAATGTTATTTTACACGTTGTTGACTATATTGTGAAAAAAACATCCTCTAACTGTTCTGTTGCGTTGACATCACGTCAAAGGCGCAGATGTTATTTCCCAGTTTTAAACTGGTTATTTTTTAGATAAATCAATTTTTTTGGATAGGAATTTGCAGAAATGTGGCGATAAATCCCAAAAAAGAAAAGTAAGAGAAAATATCTTAAGAGACATAGTACATATTTTACAACAAGATGTTCTACCTTCCTCTCATTAATTGTTCAAATTCCAAGCAATAAACCGACAATCGATTGTAATTGAAAATAATTGCAGATAAAATGCACAGTATAACATTTGAAAAACTATCAGAAAGTGGCCTTGAAATCCGTCATGCACTCTTAAAGATGAAAACAATATTTTTCAATACGTTAACCTCTCCGTTTAAAATAATTATTGAGCTACAGTTTTAATCAGTGATTTAACCAAACCCGAAACTCTTTTCCCTAGCCTGGCTCATCTTGGTTATTCACTTCATTTCGTCAATGCTCAATCTTCATCAGCATCAGACGATAAGGTGCAGGGTACTGGGTAATTCAATATTATCTTGTTTCAATAGTTTTAACGAACCATTCTCACAGCTCACAGGGGTTTAATCTATAAAATTGATTTAATTTATTAAATCAACAAATGCAAATAGTCACTTCGATTATAAACAAAATATCGGCTCAGTAATTCGTAGTTTTGGAATTATAGACTACTATGAGGTTTAAAAAGTGTAAAAGTTCATTCATAAATGAATGCAGTTAATGAAAAGCAGAGGATAAATATTAAATATCTAGAGTAGGTAATGATGTTATTTAAATTTTGAACTAATCTAACTTTTATTATTTAAATATAACCAGGTTTAGTAGAAATTATAAGATGCGTACAAATTATCAGACCCAATTTTCATTAGTTTAGAAAGTAAACGACCATGAATGAATAGTTAGAAAATGTAATAATGGGAAATAAGTTTGCTTTGCTGCTCTAGATACCACACACATTTAAGCGTGGTATATATTCACATTACAATTCTATCTTATAACAGTTATAACAACTCTTATTAAGTATGCATACAACAATAATTTGTATTTTACAGCACACTTATGAATCGCCGATTCAAAAATGCTATTGACAGACATTGCATTTTTTTAATATTATCATCAATGTCCTATTACAAAAGCATTATTAAGAATTTTTAACGAAATATATTCACGTATACAAATACATTTCTTTAAATAGACTTGCTTGGCTACAGAAAATCAATTAAAAAAGAACCTAAAAAATGTTTAGAAAAGAATGTATTTCATATTTCTGAATACAATACAATCACCAGTTCTACTAATTCTAGTAGGGACTAATTTATCTAGATTCTAATACATCGACTGTGATGCTTTTAAATGTGATATACCATCTCTTTTGGTCTTTTTTATTATTTTAAATATGTATCTACCTAGAAATTATACAGTGTAAGATATATTTTAAATTAGTTTTTTCTCATTATACAAAGTAATGTCTTAAATGTTAATATTATGTTTCCTATACCGGGTGGCTACGAGTCAATGTACGCCCCCAAATTTTTTATTGTTTTTGAATTTAAAAATTTAGTTTTTGGTATACGTGAATAAGACAAAAGTGGGCTATTTTTAGACTAACAGAAACGAAAATATCACTTCCTGTTGAACCGGAAATGATATCAACTTTTTTTTCTTAAATAGAATGACCGTATTTTTTTTGTGGTGTTTTATAAAGCATGAAATTCTTAATGAAACAGTTTTTTCCAATTTCAAAAATTCCATAAAATAAGTGAGATACGAACGATTATTTATTTTTTACAAAATGGCCGCGTCAGATGAATGCGATGTAAGAAAATTACTAAGTAGGCTATGGAAATTATTACCAAGGTAGTAAAGAATAAAATAGTTATTTAAATTACTGATAGATACGACTATTTTTAGGTTTATCTCAAAAAAAGGAATTTAATTTTCATTTTCATTTCCCTAGGGGTCCTATGAAAAATTTTTAAATGGGATCGTACTATTTTTTTTTATTTTATTTTATTTTATTTTATTTTATTTTATTTTATTCATAAGCTTTAATTTTTTCGCCAATAATTATTTCTTAACGAAATCCTTTGTAATAATAAGTGTTTTTAAAAGATTCATTAAAATTATTTATTGTTTAATTTGTGCTTACCTTTTAAAAACACTTTTATTATTACAAAGGATCTCGTAGAAATGATTATTGGCGAAAAAATTAAAGCTTATGAATCATTATGTCCGATTAAAAAAAAAAAATAGTACCGTCCCATTTAAAAATTTTCCGAAGGACCCCCTACGGAAACGAAAATGAAAATTAAATTCTGGTTTTGAGAAAAAACCTAAAAATAGTCGTATCTATCAGTTACTATTTTATTCTTTACAGGCAAGCTAAACTGCCTTGCTAATAATTTCCATAGCCTACTTAGTAATTTTCTCACATCGCATTCATCTGACGCAGCCATTTTGTAAAAAATAAAAAATCGTTCGTATCTCACTTATTTTTTAAAATTTTTGAAATTGGAAAAAACTGTTGCAGTTAGAATTTCATGCTTCATAAAACATCACAAAGAAAACACGGTCATTCTATTTAAGAAAAAAAAAATTGATGTTACTTCCAGTTCAACCGGAAGTGATATTTTCGTTCCTGTTAGTCTAAAAATAAACCACTTTTGTCTTACTCAAGTATACCAAAAACGAAATTTTTAAATTCAAAAACAGCCAAGAAATTGGGGGCGTACATTGACTTGTGGCCACCCGGTATACATTTTTAAAATGTTTGTATTTTGATATTTTGATATCTACATACTAATGTATGGTATTGTACGAAATTTTTTTGTTTTGGACTTGCGTATGGCGTATAACATTATGGAAATTGATTTGATTTGATTTGATAGACATGCACTTTTTGTTTTTCAAATAAATTAATTTACAGCTCATACCAGTTGGGGAAAATGAATTTAAAAGTTAGAAGCAATGAACAATGTCGGAATGTTAGTAAATTTGGCCAGAAAAGATATAAAATGCTTGCAAAAAAATTACATTCTGAAATTTAATACATATTTTAGATTAATCTGATAACAATTGCATTCAAATCGGATAAGTTTTAAACAAGATATTCGAAAAATACGATTTAAGTGGGTATACCGGGTGGTCACGAGAACCGGCCTAGGCTTATAGCTCCTTTGTTTATGAACCAATTATTTTGAAATTTGAAACATGTTTATAAGACTTATTTTCCAATTTAGTGATGTATACATTCAAAATATGGCCGACTTCCGGTTTCGACGGAAATATCAAATTTGATTTTTTATATAGGGCACTCTATATATCCGTTTTTTGAATCTACAGACCAAATTCTATCTGATCATGTTACGAAATATTAATTTTTTCCAAAAATAATTTTATAATATTGTTGAATTATTTAAATTTTTAGTGTTATATGGAAATACAACTAGATATATCATATATCGTCGTATTCGAAATAAAATGTTCTATCTAATGTTGCAGATGGTCCATACACGTTTCATTTAAAAAAATTGATTTTTTTATCAAAAACCAACATTTTAAAATTTATCGGCTCACAATACACTTAATATTAACTTACTACTAAAAATTATTATTTGTGTGAATAACAGAATGGAAATAGAGCCTTTTGGCTTGAAAATAAAATTAAAAATTTTAGAATTATTTTTGAAAAAAAATGCAAATTTTGCAACGTGATCAGATAGAATTTAGTCCGTAAATTTCAAAAATAATAGAATATACAGGGTGTTCCTGGTTCCATTTAAAAAATAAAATTTGATGTTATTTTCAATGTACACGTCACTAAATTGGAAAATAAGTCTTATATACATGTTCCAAATTTCAAAACAGTTGGTTCATAAACAAAAGAGCTATAGACTGGGCCGGTTCTCATGGCCACCCGGTGTAGGACTCTTAATTATTTCGAATTACGAACTATTGGGATAATGTTGAGTTGAAAATGTCCACCCACTGCAATCATTTAAATGCTTACTTAATCTCGTTATGGAGCTATGTTTTCCATAATTAGTTCTGTTAAATGGTAGGTATGTGAATTAATTCAGTAGATCTTATGATAAGTTGTAATGTTAAGAGAAAATATATTAATTCTTCGCAATTAAAGTGATTCAATACCTTTTCAATTTTAAAACACAAAGTTAAACATGTGTCCTAAACTATGATCAAAAGAGAATTTAAAAAACAAAAAAAAATTATTTTAACACCCTGTATCTCGAAAAAAAGGTTTAGGAGTCATGTTTATATGAACTTTTCGTCTTAAGAACTTACAAGGTATCATCCCTTAAAGTTTGTCTACATACTTAAATAACACCCTGTATATATTTATATATTTATTTTTATTTATTATTTTTATAAATATACAGGGTGTATATTGCTAAAATGAAATGTCATGTGTAAAATCGAATTCAAGGCATAAAACAAAGAATAACTTTTTTTCATACCGGGCTTCGTTTAAGAAATATTTAAAAAAATGTAAAACTAAGACAGCTATGAAAATAAAAGTTTATTTATTATTTGACAGCTTGCGATCAACTAATTATTTTTCTCTACGTTGCATGACTTTTTGTTAGTGTTTTATAAAGTTTATGCTGAGTCAATTAATACTATTGAGCAATTAGAAAACAGAGTTTTAACATTCAGTACATAGATACTATTCAAAACACTGTAAATTTTGCAGAATTATACAAATTCTCTTGTTTTGCGTTAGGTACCAGATGTGTATCAATGTAAATGGTAGCATTTTTGAAAATCTACTCCAGTTTCTTTACATTATAATAACTTTTGTGAAAATTTGTTTCCTTTATTGTTATCATTACAAAGTGTTGAATAAAATTACAAAAGTACTTTTATTTTACCTCAATATTTCCTCAACGAAGCCCGATATGAAAAAAGTTATTCTTTGTTTTATGCTTAGAATTCGATTTTATATATGACATTTCATTTTGGCAATCCAGTTACCAAACACTCTGTATGCATACCTATAACCACTATAACATACTTTTCTCAATTCAGATAAAGGTTACTGACAATGACCTAGCCTAGAAGTCAGCCGACGACGTCCAATTTTAGGGCACGCGTCGGGTCGGGAATACTTAAATGTCACAGGGTCGAAATTGAAGGGTAGGGTCGATGTAATAAATTACCCATGTTGGTGATTTATCGATCGAGACCCTACAAAACGATTTTAAATTGAGTTTTGTCTCTTTCAACTATCTTAATCGGGTTATTATATTAAATTTACTCTTCACATTATTAAATTGATTAGGTGTGTAGGACTGGGAGTTAATCAAGATAAATGAAATGTTCCAGTTAATTACAAATAATTTTTAACTTCCAGACGATATCTGTCGATTTCGAGATGTTTATAGAGTAGGTACATACATACCTACAAACATTTTAAATTAACCGTTATCCGCAGTCAGGGCGCTGTCAAATAGACGTAAATATGTATTTCTGTATTTAATACTATTCAATGTACTTTTTGCATTAAACCAACCTAATATTTATAACATTTTATGAATTACAACTTTATTTAAGTTTTTACAAGCATAATAATAACAAAAATACCCAATTGGTTACAATTATGCTTGTAAAAAATCTAAATGAAGTTGTAAACAATAAGTATCAAGCAAAGAATGTATTCAATCCTATTAATACTTGCAAGTCGATTAACACAACACCTAAAGGTGCGTTTACAGCATGCGAATTCGGCCCTTCGCCAATGTAATTCGGCCATTCGTTCGTCTTCGTTCGGTAGCTATAAACGCACCTTAAGATGATACGCATCACTTTGTTTTATAGAATTTGCACCCTGTAACAACTTACTTGTGATGTGATCATACATACAGAGTGGCCCATTTGAAAGCGGGACATCTCTGTGAAGTGGCTATTTTTTATCCGATTTTGATGAACTTTTTTTTAAATTGTTGCTCATGGAAAACTGCATTTTGTAGCAAATCGATAGTTCTATCATAAAAATCAAGGCCTACTTTGCAATTTTCTTGGGACAAAAATACGAGAAATCGTATTAGCGATTTTTTTTTACATGAAACCTAAGTAAGTAAAATAGATATTAATAACTTAAGGTTGATTAGAAATGTAACACTAGACAACTAAATGCATTCGAAAGCTTGGAAATTAACAAATGTAAAAATAGTATGAATAATGACAGAGGGCCCATTCCAAATAGCCCGATTTTTATGTTAGTCATGCGTTAACGCTTCAACGAAGCACCAAATAACCCGCCCGCGCCCTTTTGTTACTATCGCGGTAATTGTTCGTCGAAGCGTAACGCATTTTTAGGTATAAATAGGTTCCATTGTTAGGTTAAGCTTAGTTTTAATCATCTCCCGATGATGCCAATCTGGTTGGCGAAACGCGCGTCGAGTGTATGCAAAAGTTTTTTGGTGTGTGTGGAAAACTACTACAAGTGCAAATATATCATTTATGATGATTTAAAGTTAATCGCAGTACTCTAAATTCAAAAAAAAAACTCACCAAGATATTTAAAACCTATTCAGAATTTTCCCAGGATTCTGAAAATGCAATAATATACAGAGTGTTCCGTTTAATAATAAAGAATTGGTATCACTTCCCGCTAAACCACAAGTCCCAAAAAATCACAAATGCATCAAAATGTGACATTTTATGTCTATTAACTATAGTTTCATTTTGATATCTTAAGTTGTAAAACAGTGATGCTAGTGATATCGTTGTCATGAGGTATATAACTGAGAAGAAACCATTAAAATATGGTAGGATAATGTTGTTGTATAATGTTACTTTGGTGTTTATGGAATAATACCTACTAACCGATTCTTTTCACTACATCTTTATAGAACTTTATCTTTGAATTGTCAATAGTTTTTGTAACCCCTACATTTTCTATACCTTGCTTTCAGATTTCCTAGTTACATCGAGATCCAGCGATAGTGTACATTCGGGGTAGAACATTGAGATAGAATTTCTATCTCAATGGGGTAGAGGGAAGATCATGGCCTGTGGTATTTCGCACCGGTGTATCATATTTTTTACATCGAAATATTGTTTACATAGAAATTAATGGATTTACTTTAAAAGATGATCAAGTTATTTAAAGAAAAATAACTTGATCATATTTAACAGTACCTAAATTATAAGATATAACTTTCGTTTTTATAATTGGTTTTGTATTCAACTAATAACTGCCTTCTAAAAAAATGTTTAAAATAAAATTAAAGATTTTCTTAAAAAAAAACAAATGAAATATAAAATAAATTCTCAAAACTCAAGAAATATTCTTTAAATCACATCTGATTAATTTAAATTTAAAACATTGAACTGATTCCACGGTTGGCATCATCAGTATTGTATGTACTCTTGAGAAAGGCCTAGAAAGCCAAAAACACGTGTAGAAATTAATTTTTTTTTTTTTTTCCCGTTTTCTGGCCTTGCATCGCTGTGCTTTGGCCACGAATTTCTCAGTAGCAAAAGAAATTGAATTATTTGTCGATATTTGTGAGATATAAATTAATACATTCCTAACATACCTGCAGGAATGTGTGGGTGGCATAGTGTAGGGGGGGGGGAGTAGAAATTAATAAATACTGTTTGAAACATTTAAAAAAGTGAATAATTTCTTCTTTAATTATAATATTTAAATTTAAACTTTTCACTAGAAGCACAGTCCTTCGAATAAAGGTAACGTATACAAACAGAATGAACATTTATATTTGCAATATTTCGGAATACTATTTCAATTATTGTAGATATATTAATTTTGTCACTCAAATATAATCACTTACAAATTGTTTGAAATCAATATTTTCGAAATTATTATTTAGATTTCTCTTTACAGCATTATTTTCATTTTAGTTGATATTGAAATTTCAAACTACTGGTACCTACCTACAGTGTTATAATTACAATTTTTACCAAATTTACTTCAAATAAACTAAATAAATTATTCATAAAATCGTAAGCATTCCCACTAAGGTAAATGGTAAACCACTATTATCCAGTATATTATTGCACATATTTTAATATTTCTAAACTTTAAACCGTTTTTGATATATATTTAAATCTGGTGGTAAACCAGCTTGTTGAATCACAGCAAACTGCTTGCATGATATCCTTCTAAAACTATTTCACAATTTAAAAACTTCCGCATTTTACAAATTCCAGTAATACACAACAAAGGTGGAATGTATTTATAGGTATATTCAGATACGTCATCTGTGTTTATTGTAACTCTGTGCGCATAGATTAAATAAGTATAAGATATATCATCCTATTGTTAGAATGCAAATGGATATTATACGGAACATGTGCATTCGAATAGTAGATGGCGCACCCGAAACTACCAAATATATAATCTTTTCTGATTATTGATATCATTTGTTGAAGAACCATGTTTAAAACATAATGGCAAATACGCCCTAAGCTCTAACAATAAGTCTTTAGCTATAAATGTACTTAGAAAAATATACAGAGGCTTTATAGAGACAGAGGCGACAATAGGTTGTCAGCATTTTGATTTGTAGTAGAGGTCACGTGGTATAAAATGAAGCTAAAATTTTTTAATGGGAGTGACTACTGCACGGTCCGACCGCTTTTTAATTTATTATTGCAGACCGGTCCGACCGTGCCCGTTAAAATAATAGCTGCACGGTTTGGATATTTCTTCTTCCTCAACTGCTCTCCTTTGTCAGGGGAATAACACACATATCTAATCTCCGGCTATCCGGCTATCGCCTCCGGCTTCTAACTCGCAATAGACCTCATGCCTGATGCATTTAATAAAAAAAAAATCCTTTTGTCAGGGGAATAACACACATATCTAACCTGCCTCCGGCTTCTAACTCGCAATAGACTTCATGTCATGCCTAATGCATTTAATAAAAAAAAAATAGGAGAGTGTGGGATTTGAACCCGAAACCTTCTGCTTGCCAAGCCCGGCTCGTTTCCGCTAGGCCATCGAACCACTGACAAAACGCGAGTAAAGCAAGAATAAGTTCAGCGTCGGACCGTGTTTTAAAGAAAGCTTCGTGCACGGTCGGTAATAAATTAAAGAGCGGTCGGACCGTGCAGTAGTCACTTCCTTTTTTAAATAGATCATATGCATATCATATGACTAACATAACCTTACATTCTTAGTTTTTGTAAATTAATTTTCAATTTTAATTTTAATTTTTGTAGTTTCAGCTTGGAACCATTATAACATTTAAAAACTCTTTCAGACAGTAGATATATAAAGTTTCAATATTGTAGATTATTAAAAATAGACTGCTAATTATAGGTTGGATTTCCAACCAACAAAAAGCATCTTATATTTATTAGATCAAGGTAATTAAAACTTCAATAATAATGCACTGAACAAGATTTTAGTTGATTGTACAGCAACCAAGCAGATATTTTGGTAAAAGCAACATAGTATTCCAAAAACTTAGAAAATGCACGTTTTCGAGGTTAGTTGTAATATCACGTGCATGGCACTAATTGTCCTGACATAATTTAATATTCCTGATTATTTTGTGCTGTCATACTGGAGTATTCTTGTCCATCTTTCAATTTATTTTGATTTTTTAAATGTATAAAAACTATTTGTGATTAGTGATTGTGATAAAATAGTTTCCCGGTATGTGGTATTTCGATTAAAAATAGTCAACAGAAAGCAAAAAGAGACAGTAACAACTTTGCAAGTAAATCATTTGGTAATCGCACATAACTTTATCTTCGGTTTTAGAAATGAAGGTTTCGTTAATATGCATAGATTAAGCTTCAACTTCACAATCACCATTGGAATTGTCACAACCCTCAACAAGCGATGATACAATAAGTAAAGAATCAAATCAAAATTGTACAAAAGAAAGATATTGACATTGAAATCTTATCATAATAAATTACAAAATTGTAAAATTAAAATTAGATAGTTAAAAAGGCACATTAGAAAAATTTGTGGAAAAGAAAGACATCATCATTGAAATCATACCGTAATAAATTACAAAATTGTAAAACTAAACTTAGACAGAAAGGTAAATGAAAGAAATTTTTAGAAAGCAATTATTACCATTATTTGAAGTGCCTCCCTCACACCTACATTTTGTATTGTTTTGTATACAATCGTGCATATATTTACTGTGTTCCTTTTGTTCGAATGGGCTACTATTAGCAGCTCGTGGTCACTACTCATGTGTTCCTTTTAATCAGGCTACATGCTCATGAGCTGCTCAAAAGTATTTTCCGCTTGCCCCTGGTACACACCCCGAATTTCTGGGCTTGAAGCGCAGATTACGTCAATCTATGTGCTTTAGGTTATGTATACCGTGCTTTCATCTCGCAATACTACACAAGGGGAGCATTCGGTCAAGCTCGTGAGTAAGTGGGGCTACAGAACGCCAAAACTGGGAATTAGCCATCATGCATCGTCGAATGAGACCCTCATCCGAATAGGCCACACAGCACCGGCCATGATCTCCCCTCTACTTCGAATATGTACGATCGTCGTGTCTCGATGTAGCTGTTAGATCTGAAAGCACGGTATGTTCGTTTATTACGCACATTTAATGCGCGTCATATAAGTCATGTAATGTCAAAATTGGATGCAAACAATTTATGAATTTATAACATCTACTGATATAAACACGTGTAATTTTGTAAAATTGATCAAATAAACTGTATTTATTTATAAATAACCATTTGCAAGATATGTACAAGACTATTTTATTTTTGTTTATAAATTTAAATCTTTATTATATTACGTTATATTATAACAGGTTTATAAAATACTGGTAAATCAATCATATACATACCTTTTTAGTGCTTAAATATTTTTATTTAACTAAATTATTATCGCTTTTACTAACTTCAAACATTGTTCGCATCCAATTATCTGTCAGATGACGTTTTCACTAAATGAGCGTGGCATTATGTGAAAATTAAAATTGATGTAATTATGTCGATTTCGGAAAACACGCACCATATCACAAATAAACAAATATATGCTATTCACATTTTATTTACATGAGGGGAGGCTATGATATGTTTTTCTTAGGTTGTCTCAGGGTTGTCTACTATTGACAAAATATTGAAGTGTCAGATTTAATTGATCGTCACCGTCATTTATTTTTGGCTGAATTGGCAAATTTTTTATTGACAACATTGCTGTGCTTTCTTTAGGGTCTCACTCTGGCAACTATGTAGAACCAAATTGAATTTGAGGTTATGTTTTTGACTTTTCAACATAACCTCAGTAATTAAAACAGTCATTCATACCAACAGAATTCAGATTTTCCAAAGCCTCCCCTCATGTAAATAAAATGTGAATAGCATATAGATACAAATATTCAAACCAACAATCGAGAAACACAACTTTCAAACACTTCCTGTACCTTTCAAATAACTGTTCCTTTTATGAACAGCTAGTAGGAGCTCGCGGCTTCAAGCACATGTGCTTGGAGCACATAAAAGGAACACAGTAATTATATACTGTGATTATAATGAAAATTTTTTGATAGTTCTAACAACTAATTAAATTTCGTTATTTCTTGTCATGTGACACAAATCACCCAATCATTTCAACATAACACCAACGACATAAGAATTACTAGACACGTAATGATTCCTCTGAAATGGACTCGTCCGACGTACTCAGTGTCTCATTGGTTACAAACACGTGGTAGGTTGAGCATGCACCAATAAGATGCTGAGTACGTTGGACGAGTCCATTTCAGACCGAAAAACATGCAAACAAATCGGAATCATTACCTGTCTAGTAATTCTTATGTCGTTGGATAAATTTTCAATCACTATGACAACAAAATTACTTAATTTTGACGACTTCATAATAACTGCCAAATAAATTTCAAAATGTCATGTTTTAGCAATGCCAATTCTCAATCTATAAACTTTTAATAAATAAATAATTGTTTTGTTGTATTGCAACATTTTGATTTTATTTTTTCAAAAAATTTTCTGACCGAATATCCTTCAGACATTGACAAATGCCTCATAATTTTATGACAATCTCAAGCAAATTGCTTGGTAATTAACAAGCAACGTGCTTTCGATTGTCATAAAATTATCTCGTACATTATCAATGTCTTAAGGTGGAGATACACCAAAAAAGCGAGCAGGAGCAAACATACACGAGCGAGCATTCTTTGCAATTAATCGTTGGGTGTGGACACTTTCGCGAGCGAGCGAACGTTGTTTGCTCACGTTCACGTATGATCGAGACGGCAGCGGTACATCAAAGAAAAATCGTGCTCTTGCTTGTTGGGTAGTGACACGTATTTGAACATTCGCAGCGATCCTACATCCTACATGGAGTGGAATAACGATTTAGTTTTAAAGTTAATTGAAAATTACAAAGAAAAACTATATTGTGGGATACGAAAGATGTATATTTTAAAAATAAAAAGAAAAAATTCCTTTTCAATAGTCAATTTCAATTTCAATAGTCCAAAGATAACAATAAAACTTGCACTTGCACAGAGAACTGTGTTTCGGGACTCCATACAAGCAAACATCAAGGGAGTACGATTAAATGTTTGCTCTTGTTTGCTCATGCTCGCTTTTTTGGTGTATCTCCACCTTTAGGGATATTATAGCTGATAATTTTTCTTACATAAATGTAACCTATTTATATTTATGTATTAGTGTATTTTACTTATTTATTTGTGCAATAATTAATCCTTTGATGTAATAAAGGTTTGTCCATCTTATCCATTTTTAAATCATGTTTTTACTGTACCCATGTAATGAAGTTTTGTTTATATTAATAAATAAATTTATCTACGATCGTACAAAAAGTAATTATTTTTTACATCATTTCCAGTGTAAAAAGTAGCCTTTTATAAGAAACTGTGCAATAAAAATATTTATTGCACTCTTCTACCATTGCAGTTTCTTAAAGTCGTTTCCATAGTTACCATCATCAGTCACGACCAAATAGTAACATTAATAATACTCACCGTGAAAGTGACGTTTACAAGAGAATACACGTAAGATTTACAAATATTCATAAAAATTGTCCCTTTTTTACGATAATTGGCACGATCGAAGATAAAACGTTGTAAGACACACGTGTAAGATGTCTTCTTATTGCACTCAAGGCTTTTAAAAACACTCGCTTTGCTCATGTTTTTAACCTAGCCATTCGTGCAATAAACAATGACTTTTTACACTTGTATCTTAAATATCTATAATCAGACCCACGCCTAAGGTTTTAAGCGGCCGTGTGCAAAAACTTTCAGTTGGCGCCCCTATCCCTATATTACTGAAAACGAGGGAATTGTCATAAACACTAGGTACTTAACGTAACTCCGGTTCTATATATTTTTAAACAAATTAACAGTACTTAACATGAATAATAATAATAATAACATTTTAAACATCAGTGTACTATGCATAAATGAAAATAAAAACCATATTATAAATTAGGTAACATTAATTATAGTAATTATAATTATTAAAAAAGAGTTTCAAAGCCGAAGACCTATGTTACATCCATTATGCTCTTATAGACTTTAAATCTGAAACAATTTCATGTCTAGGTTATCCAAGAATTCATGCCCAAATGAAATAGTGCCTAAATTGCTCAGCCGTTGACGAGCCAGTGGATCGCGTGTAAATAAATTCCGTCTAGTTATTTTACTAAACAAACATAAACACACTACAGAAATTAGATAACACCCAAATCCAAAGCCAAGGCTGTCCAGAAAGGGGTTACACATTTGAAAAACGCAAACGCAAAAAACATCGGACACCGGTGCCGGGGTTCGAATCCAGTCACGATAGGCAGTATGACCAGAGCTATTGGCTGTCACTCATGCTCTAGCTCGCTCCGCTACCAAGTCGGTATTTATTTTAATATAATTTAAAAATATACCCGAAGACAGCAAAACGATTTATTGTTTATAATTAAACACCCAAAAATATATTAGAGCCTGCCATTGGTCGATAAGTCGTAATCTTTTTATTGTTTATAATTAAATACTTCAAAAAATATATCAGAACCTGCCATTGATGCATAATATCACATTCTTATTCTCATTGTGTTGTGTTTATTTTATTCTTTTGTCCTTACTGTTTTTATCAATATTGTTTTATATTATCTATATACACATGTATCTGTCCTTATCTGTTATTATAACAATAAAGCAACAGAAAAATTTTACGAAATAGTTTATATTGGAGTAGCTCTATTTGTTCCATTAAAAAAATTTAAAACTTCACATTATCCAAAATGGTTCACTACAGAGTTAAGGCACTTAGTTGTCAATAAGAAAATTGCACATAAAAATTTCATAATTTCCAATGATGAACAAGATTATTTTATATTCTCCCAATTAAGATCAAGATGTAAAAATCTGTCTAAAATTTGTTACAATAATTATATAAGAAATGTGGATCAAAGTTTAATTAACAATCCAAAGTTATTTTGGAAATATCTCAATGAGAAAAGATCTTCTTTTAATTTACCTAGCGAAATGTATCTAAATGAATCTAATACAAGTAAGGCTGAAGAAGTTGTTGAGCTTTTCGCCAACTTTTTCTCTACGGTGTATTCTGAGGATAATTGCGATGTTCCCACTAATAATAAAATATTTAATTACAACCTTATTTCAGTTAATAACATATCATTGATTAGTATATTTGACAAAATATCCAAAATACCAAATAAGTTAACGGTAGGACCAGACGGTATTCCTAATATACTATTAAAAATGTGTGTGTATACCATAACTAAGCCTCTTTATATACTTTTTAAGATGTCTTTAGAAATAGGTGTTTTTTCTGAAATCGCTCAGGAATGTCTACTTTCTCGGCGCAATTTCAGACCCCAAAATAGCGTATTCTAGTATTTTAGTCCGTTGCTAAGCAACCATCAAAAAACGAGTCCGGGAAAGTAAGTTTCCCGGACTCGTTTTTTATCTACATTTTAGACAGTAAATAAATATACGCAGACAAATTTAATTATTGACACAGTTTATCACGGCGACATGCAACGGCCACACGCCACACCAAATATTAAGGCAACCTAAAAAGTAAAAACTACATAAATATCTGGATAATTTTAAAATTCTCACATTTTAAACGTATACCTTATTCATTAAGTACCTACATACTTATGATCTGGTGCTTAAGTAATAAATATTTCAAATTGTTCATTTGACAGAACTTTCAGCTTCTTTGGTTTATAGCTGTCACCTTGATGTTTCAGGAAAACGCGTAATTTCGAATATTTTGATATATCAATGTCTTCCTGTGTTGATCTCAGCATGGGAGTAATTTGACTATAACGTAGAGATGACTTCAACTGAAGATAAATTAGAAATCATGACATTTTTCAGATCGGGAGGTCATGTCTTTTTCGTGGCAATAATCCATGAAAATTTAAAGTCACATTATTTGCAGCTGTAGTCTCTGGTGGTGTCCCAGACACCTGTATGTAATCATCAAACTCATCATTGTCCATTTTAATTTGTAGCACGTATTGAAACGAAATAAGCACTCACATCAATAAATAAACAGTGGTTGCAAAGGAAACGATTTCATAAGCAATTAGATTGCAATAAAAAAATGTTATGGATTAATAAAAATTTCTTAATTATAATAATATTAATTACGATTTCAGAAAAAATAGTATGTGTATCTCGTAGGAAAAGCACATTCCCGGACTCCGTGTTGCTTGTCTCGGCTGCGCCTCGACAAGCAATCTTCACAGTCGTCCGGGAATGTTAGGCTTTTCCTACTAGGTACACAATGTACTATTTCCTGACTTATGGAAAGACAGTTTTATTGTACCTACCCATTTATAAATCAGGTGATAGAAGCAACATAAAAAATTACAAAAGTGTGTGTATTCAATCTGCTATTCCAAAAATGTTTGATAGCCTTGTTTATGATCAGTTATTCTGGTCTTGTAGAGAATTAATTATAAATCAACAACATGGATTTTTTCGTGGCAGATCGACTGTCACCAATCTGTTATTTTATAATACACAAATATTAAATGCCTTGGAAAGTAGAGAGCAATTTGATGCGATATACACAGACTTTTCCAAGGCATTTGATAAAGTGAATCATAATTTACTGTTGCATAAATTGGATAACTTAGGTTTTAGCGATCAAATTATAATATGGTTAAGAAGTTTTTTAACAGGTCGTAAACAAAGAGTGAAAATTGGTAGTAATAGATCTAATGAAATAGAAGTACCATCAGGAGTCCCGCAAGGGTCACACTGTGCACCACTTTTGTTTAATTTATTTATTAATGATATTTGCTCATATTTAATCAAATGTGATTTTTTATTATTTGCTGATGATTTAAAACTTTATAGAAGAATTAATACTCTTGAAGATCAGGATATATTACAGAGTGACTTAGATAATTTAATAAATTGGTGCAACATAAACAAATTGTCACTAAACATTGACAAATACAGTCACATCACAGTATAATAATTTTACAGTAGCATTACTTCAGCAATTTATGAATGAAATCTGTCAGCCGATTTCAAGGACCTCCGGCCGAAAGTTCAGCCTGAGAACGGTCGCTTAACGGTTATAAATGTCATAATTTTAGTACGGTCGTCAATACAAAAGTCTGCCTAAAAATGTAAATGCCGAAATTAAATTTAATTTTTATGATTTCAGAATGAAATTATTTTTTTATATTAGGTACTCTACATTAATGACAGATTTTCTTAATAACGTGTATGCAATAGGATATAAACAGTGGAAAATATATTGAATCTGTTTATGAAATTTTCATATTTTACCACTCGTCTTATCTGCAAATAATTGTGTATTGCAAAAAATGAATATTTTCATTATTTGAATTTGTAAATACAGTGCTCACAATAACACTCATAGCCAAGACTGACTAAGCAAGTGAGATGAACACAATAATGGTGAGGCATCTCGAATGCACTGCAGTGAGAGTGGCAGTACCAACGCATAAGTTGCTTGTAAGTGTATCGTGGATAGAAGGAAACGATTTCCCATTACCACTCTTGAAGCAGCACCCAAATAGACGGGCGGGTATTTCGGGAAACCTTCTATGTATATTTTTTAGTTATGTATATAAAATTAATAAATGAACAGAAATAAAACAAAAGAATGTCTTAAACGGTAAGATATATTTATATTAAATAACAATAGATCATTTTAAGGCAGTAGCATATTCGAACGGAATTGATTTAAAAGGAAATGTTAAAAAAAATGCTTTTATGGTACCATAATATAGCATTGTCATCAGAACTACATGTGTATGTAAAATTTCAGCTTATTCCAATAACAGGAACTGATTCAAAATTGACTTGCAGACAGACAACAAACAGCAAGTTAAATAAAAGGCTTTAAAAATAAAAACATGAAATATTTACAAGAGAATGCTCTATTCACTATATAAGCTGTATGAGCTGTTCGACTGTGCAAGCGCAATACGAGACACATATCCAGGGATAACAGTGAACAAGTTAACTTAGTTGATGACTAAACATGCTGCCATACAATTGTTTTTCTCCTGCTTTTCTCCAAATTGTTATTTACAAAATTTCTATTTATAAACTTTAGTGTATAATATAATCTCATTCGAGAATATAATTTTAATAAATAAGCTCGAGGAAAGCTAGTGCAAGGATGATCAAAATCTACTCTTTCATACAAATTCACAAATAGGTTTAAACAATTTTTTTCTAAGACTAGCTTTTCAAAGTTTGTAAAGAAAATATTTTCTAATGAAGTTATGAATTTCAAAAAATTCTTGGCAGGCATTTTTAAATTTCCAAACGTACTTCTTTCGGTATTTTCGTATGCCTTCAAGTGGCAAAATATTGATGTCTCATCTAATTCTTCGTGTTGTGTCGCAAAATTATTACATATATCACAGCTATGAATTTTCAAACACTTTCTTATCAAATATCCACATATATACCTCAATGAATTTTGTTCATGAATATCATGGCTGTAATAATCAGTATCAACTGCTATTTTTTCAGTTATCTTCTCCGTTTGTTCTTCGTCTGCCTCAGTATTTGATTCTGCCATTTGCATAGTTGCTAGTAGAACAGCAAAATCATCAGCACAATTTTGTGTATCTGAATGAAAAAAATCCATACAAAAAAGTTTCATGAAAGACCGGAAGAACTGTATTGGTGTTGGATTGACTGCATTGCCACTTTGCTGTCGAAGACTACCGAAATAATTTTCTAAACAGTCCTGGTTCAGCCTCCTACTGAGAATAAACTTGTAGCCATTCTCTGACAAATTCTTCCACAATTCCATGAAAGCTTTAATGGTTATTTGCCATCCCCTAATACATTTCACTTGCTTTCTGTGATCTTTTCCCGCAGTTAAGTTTGACAAATATTCAAATGTTTCTTCGAGAAATTTAGTTTGATATTCTTTACCTTGGAATGGCTTATTGAATATTTTTGATGCTTCAAAATTGGATGAATTAAATACATCAAATAATTTATCAAATCGTTCAATACATTCAATTGTCCCAATTGCTTCTGCGGGTAATCCTCCAAAGGTTAAATGAGTCTCCATACCTGCAGCCACAGAAGCACTTAAAACCTGTGTGGCATATTTTACTTTCATTTTTTCAAATGATGATGGCTTAATATGCGAATCGGTCAGCTTATGTGTATATCTGTTGTTTTTCCTCTTATCCATTTCATAGAAGTGTACTATGTGACTCCAAGATGTAGATTTACCATCTCTCGTCTCGAATGAATATTTCATTAAATTGTTCCTTATGGATTTAATTAAATGTGGAGGGTCGAACATAAACACAATATGATGACCATCTATTGAAAAATATGGTTTCTCAGCTGTCACACCAAGATAATGGCTCAATTGGTTGAAGTTACTGCCTTGATCCGATATAACTGCCACAATTGTAAGACCAATATTTTTTGAAGATCTAAATATATTTTCAATTGTTTCTTGTAAAACTGCAGCAGAACAACAGTTATGTACAAAAAAATATCCAACAGGCTGTTTCCAGTTATTATAAATGCCTCTTAGCATAAATACTGTTGCATTTAACGCAGGTCTAAATTGCTTTCCGTTTCCCATATCTTCAAAGCCAATAACTTCATCTGCAGTAATGTTATAAAACAAACTGGATTTTATTGACATCTCATCCATGGTTAATATGCAATATTTATCCAAATTGCAATTGAAACTATCCACTTTGGGTTTTATTGCATTAAATAAGTTTTCATTAATGCCAGGTTGAAATTTATTTCTCTGCGTCATTCGACTCAATGTTTCTTTAGTTGGTAGGGCGAAAACTTTTGCTAGGCCATTGTAAGCTTTTGGTCCTTTGAAATACATTGATAAACACATCTTTTTAAATTCATAGGTGTATCGGCGACCTCTCATGGCTCGACCTTTTTGGTTGGCTTGTATCTTTGTGAAGGCTGATTGCGCCGGTGTTAAATATTTATCACATAAATGATCAAACATTTCTCTTGTTTCATCCTTTTGTACAGGTTTGCTTTTTAAAACTTGTACTTTCTGGTCCAGATAGTTCAGCCTATTTCTCAAAGATGTTATCTTCTTCTTAAATTTTTGTTTCCTTGGACTTTTAGAACTTAAGGATTTTGGAGTCTGTGTCCCTACTGGCGAAGAAACTGGTGTTGGCGTTCTACTCGTTGTAGGTTCTAAAATTTCCTCAGAGGCATCTAGTAATTCTGCAAACAAACAATAATTATTAAAATTAATAGGTACTTACTAGTTTTTAATAATCCAAGTAATTGTTCTTAGTGTTCTTATTATTTATTACTTATTCATTATAATATAACTTAATCTCTAGATAACGTGTCTACGGTCAAGTTGCACCACCCTCAGATTTTTTGCTTGTTAACCGATTTAAAAAAATTGCAGAATCAACGAAATTATAAGTACTTACAAGAACTTTATAACTCCTAATCCAAAGTTTGGACAATATTTTTTATTCTTATTCTTATCCAGACTTGCAATTTTGGGTTTTGGGATGATTCTGAATAACTTGTCCTAATAGTTTTGATAAAAATATATAGATACTTTCTCGATTTTTTGCCTCTAACCGGCTGTAGCAGGCTGCGATATTTCAAATAAATGTTTTTTCTTTGGTCAATTGGGTCTCATAAAAATTTGGTAACAGGTAAAAAAATAGGAGGGTGCCACTTGAAAGTAGACACACCGTATAAACGTTGGTATTATAAAGAACAATATTTGAGCCTCTTAAGTTAGTTTAAAGACACTGACTGATTATTACAAACCACAATTAATTATTTTAATCTAAGCTGTAAAAGTAATAAGAAAAAGTGATTTACCTGATAAATCCTCTTCTTCTGAAACATCTGCAGCATCGGGTAGAAAAGGGTAAGTGCCTTGTGAATATTCCTCATCAATAGTCCCTTTACTTGTTCCTAAATGAAAAAAAATATAATTTTGCATATTTTAGGCATGTTGATATATTATGGGTATAAAAAAAATGTTTACCAAATTAAACTCTGAACTCCAAAAAAAAAAAAAAAATAATGAATATCTAAAATACTTATGCGATACCAAATAATGATGGTTTGCACTTTGTCAAAAAAACTATTATTACGCCACATTCCTATTTAAATAGCTCACATATTAAAAGGTTAAAAAGTCTAAAATTTGGTAAACATTTATTATTTTTGGTAATCAAAAAGTTTTTTTTCCTGGCAAATAATATAAGAAAATTACTGGTTAGTACTTTAGAATTATATGTGGTCTAAAATTTGGTGACCATATAGTATTTTTGGGAAATAAGAAGTTTGTTTATTAGCAAATAATATAATAAGAGGGTAACAGAAGTCAATATCTGGTTATCACGGTTATCACTTTAAGATTATATATGTCAAAAATTAATTCATTCCCCATCTTAAAGCTGTATAGACAAAGGTAATATTTACCTGGAATACAGAGGGAACTTTCACTGTAGTCAAATTGAATTGGGAAAATCGTTGGGAAAGCTGCTGGACTAAGCAAATTCCTCTTGCCTACTTTAAACGACTCCTCTTCAAAATGCTGACTACATATTCTTATATTGTTGAAAATTACATTACCTTCTAAAAGGTCTTTTCGATTGCACATTTTAGCCCACATTCTGGACCTAGAAATTAAAAAAATAAATAACTGCAATACAAATACTGACCGAGTTCACATTAAAACCTACAGGAGTAAACCACCTTTGAAAATTTGTATACCAACTACCTGATGTCATTGACTGTTGTAACTGCCGTTGTAACTATTAACCAGACTGCCGGCTAGATTGCAAAGACTGCCTAAAATTTGTACGACTGCCGATGGTGGTTGACTCATCGATTAAAATAAATTAAACACTAATTATATTTTCAAAGCCAAACAAAATGTTGTGGGTTCTGTCTAAGTTTTTTAATCTTAACAGTAGTAAGCTGTACATTTAATTACAGACGATAATAGTTCTTTAGATTGTACATACGTACCTTTCCACATCCTTCGGAAATCTGAAAAAACTACCAGTGAAATTTGCAGAGTTGTTCTTGCATTCATTTACTACACAATAAGTAGAAATTCTTTTACACTTTTCACTCATAATAATATTGATAATAGCACCAACAGCACAAAAATAAAATAGAGAATAACAAAAGTTCAGATTAACACTATTGAGATTCAAGCTAAACTGTTATTAACTGTGTACTGTGTACAAAACACGCATAAATAACCAACAAATATCAGCTTCCTTTGGCTTGCTCTGTCATCTGTCATATTCTACACAGCGACCTCTGTGCCTGACTAAGAAACCAACAAGCTGAAAATTTACTACGATCTTGAAAACCGTCTGAGGCGGGAAAGCTAAGTAATGCTACTGTAAAATTATTATACTGTGGTCACATTAGCTTTTTCAAAGTCAATAAAAAATTCATTACGTCGTACAAAATTGATGGCACTATTCTTAAATCAGTTTCATCTATAAGAGATCTTGGTGTTATTTTGGATGAGCAATTGAACTTTGTTGAACATATTAACACTATATCAATTAAAGCATAAAAAATGTTAGGCTTTCTCTTGCGTAATTGTAATGAATTTTCGTTGAGGTCGGTAGTAAATGTTTATACTATGTTGGTTAGATCTCAAATCGAATATGCCTCAATGATATGGTCTCCGATGTACTTAGTGCATGTAAATACTCTGGAAAGGGTTCAACATAAATTTTTGAGGTATTGTTCATTTAAACTAAATCAGCCAATAATAGACCACAGTTATGCGGACATTTTAGGACTACTCAATTTAGACACTTTGGATAAACGAAGATCTTGCGCTGATATCATATTTATATTCAAATTAATAAATGGATTCATTGTATGTCCAGATCTGTTAAATATAATTTAATTTAATGTTCCTACCAGATTGCTTAGAAATCAACATACCTTCAACATAAGGCATCATTCGACCAATTACGGCAAAAATTCTCCTATTGATAGAAGTCTCAAACTAGTTAACGAATATAATTTGAATTTGTTTGATTGTAGTTTGGAAAGCTTTAAAAGAAATGTGAGAAGTACTCTCTAAAACTGCAATTATTGATATCTATTTAATTTTGTATTGTTTTACACTATTTTAGGTCACTGATAATAGGTGTCTGTCTGCAGCATTTTCCTCACTGTCCTGGAAGGTCGGACGCATCTGAAATTAATTTTGTTTTTTACATTGGATCTGATTTCCACAAGTCTGACATTTCAGGACAGCGGAAGTTGTGGCATGGACAAACCTATAAAACCCATATTTTGCTACGGTTGCTATGGTTATAGTGCTCGTTTATAATCAATATAGGTATATAAGCGGGTGATATAAAGTTAAATAAGTTAGTATGTAGTTATGAATATCTCACTATTTATATATGTGTATATAAGTATGCATTACATATATACATATAGCATAACAAAAAATGTCATACTCTATATTTTGTCTGTTTATGTACACCTGTAATGGGGTTTTCCCGTATATTAAATAAATAAATAAATAAATAAATAAATAAATATTTGACTGTATTTCCATACCCAATTTTTGGGACAATTGAAAATAAAGATTATTATTATTATAATAATCACATTATTGTTTATAAATAAATATTTAATTATAAACAATAATCTATTATACAAGTAGGCACATCTAGTCATGGTAGCCATCTTATATCTTATTGATCTATTACCCCTAAATTCCTCCCTGTAGCATTAAAGTCTACCTACACAGCTATTAATTAACAGTAGCGGCATCCCTTATCTAATTACTTGCCACCCCTAGCTCAGCCCTTCTAACTTTTAGATCTAAAATCTTAACGAAGAGCCATTGGTCCACATCTCTTCCGCCCCTACGATCTCGGTCCGCGCATCTAGGACCACCCACGTGGTCTCCCAATACATCCACACGAATGACCTTGAATTGTGTTCATTTTGGCACTACATAGCTACCACTACCTAATTTGAAATATAATACCATCGCACACACACCACAAATGTGGTTCTGTTACGCGATAACAGATGGGTCTGATAAATTGAGTTCTGAAAGGAATACATACAATATCTAAATAATTTAATGGCTGTAATAAAATTATTATTATTTTATTGTAATTTTTAAGTAATTTTGCATTTTTATAATTTATCGGTCGAATTTTGCGCCCTTGTGCGGTGCACACATTGCACACCCGTTAGGCGCGGGCCTGTCTATAATAGATGTTAAAAACTGTCTGTCTTTCGCTTATTGTTTATTTGTTATTCTGTAGATGAGAACCATCAGATGGGCTAAAGTACATATTTTTATACACTAAATTTTGATTATACTCTGTCTGATGAGAGATTGCAGTGGTGGGCGAGGCTTGGGCGGAGAGCGGTTTACTCATCTCAAAATATTTTATAAAACGTGGCAACAAAATTCAAATTATTTTAACTGCCGCAGTCTCACCTTCTACGTGCTGCGCCATTGTTGAGGGGCTACTATTGGATTTATTACTCATCTATTTGCTAAAAGTTGAAGAAGAATTATAACTCAATAATTTAGATATCTATTTGTATGGGTTATTTTTCTGTAAACGCTAGTTTCAAATCTATTGTTAACTTTTTTAATTAAAATATCTAAAAATGGCAATTCATTAGTATTTTCTATTTCCAATGTGAATTTAATAGATGGTTCTTTATCGTTAATATTTTCCAAAAAGCTGTTTAATAAATCGATTCCGTGGGGCCAAATTGCAAAAATATCATCAACATATCTCCACCAAATGACCGGTTTATATATATAATTTTGAACATATTTACTTTCAAAATCTTCCATAAATATATTACTTAATATTAGAGATAATGGAGACCCCATTGCCATACCGAAATCCTGCTGATGTGATAGAAGTCATTTTTTAATTGAAAATATGTTGTTTTGATATGTCTTGCCAATTGCCGCCAGCAAGCATAGTGAGATACGGGACACTTATGTCCCGTATAGCAGCGAACGTGTTAATGTGCTTGCGTATGGATCGTGGGCATCATATTACTAACATAACCTTAAATTTTTAGTTTTTGTAGATTTATTTTCAATTTTAATTTCGGTAGTTTTAGTATGGATCCATTATAACATTTAAAAATTCTCTCAGATAATAGATACCTATATATATAAAGTTTCAATATTGTAGATTATTGAAAATAGACTACTAATTATAGGTTGGATTTCTAACCAACAAAAAGCATCTTATATTATTAGATTAAGGCAATTAAAAGTTCATTGGTAATGCACTGAACAAGATTTTAGTTGATAGTTCAGGAATCAAGCAGAAATTTTAGAAAAATTTACGTAACATCTAAAAATTTTAGAAAATGCATATTTTTGAGGTTAGTTGTGAACGGTAAATACATAATTCATTTTCTTCGTTATTATAATAAATTAAAATATTCTAGACTTTCATTAAATTACATTAATAATTATAACATCATAATACGAATGTTTCAATAGTGAACTAAATAAAACCAATCTAAAATTAAACTATTAAAATATGCTTGCATCATTTTCACTGTATCCGATAAATTTAAAAGCACTATTCATTTCTCTTCAAATCTAGCCTCATTTTGGTGGGCGTGGCTTTATCTCTGTCTCTATAAAGCCTCTGTAGAAAAATACATTTTAAGATGCGCCATCTACTATTCGAATGCACAAGTTCCGTATAATAGTAGTAGTAATTACATTTTGGCTTTGATTTTGATAAAAATCATTAGCTCAGCGCCATGTGGAAGGGTACTTTATTATTATTTAATTACTACTACTACTATGCTGTACGTTTACATGTGAGAATAGTAATTCATTCATTGCGCCTCTTTGTTTGCTATTTTAAATAATCAGTTTTCTCTTGTTATAGATTATACATTTTCTAAATAACAATAATTACATTCACAACCTACTAACTAACTCACAAAATTTATATAAAAATAACCTTTTATACAATAGCATTATATTATAATATCTACGAGTACGTATTTGCTTGTATCGTTGAAACGGCTATCCACCGATAATGTTATAGGCATATTGTATAATGTGAAGTATAATAACCGATAACGTTTGTGAAGAAGCAGAATTAGAAACGAGAAGACAGTTAGAGACTCATGAATGGTTTGAATTCAGAGTTGTGCAAATTAGGGCTTCTGTACAAAATCTTTTCAGATATACAAATGCTGTTCATTTGTTTATTATAGATGCTGTTGCAGGTTGCATGGACCCACTCTTGTTTCTCGGATACTACTAATATGATCTTTTTGAAATTCGGGTGATGATCACTGCCCTTAATTTGTCATAGTCGTCATAGTCATGCGTTAGAGACAAACGGGTGATTTTTTCCAAAAATTTAGGATATTAGATTTTTACAAAAAAAATTGTACTAGTTTTGATTTGGTTGTAAAACATGATTTAAATTTTTTTTTTAATAATGCATACCGTCTAATACTTATGAAACAATGTATTATTAAATAAGTTGTAATGAATTATAAATTCATTACTAGAATATCCGTTTAACCAGAGCTGCTAAGCATAGACAGCCACAAAATTGAAGTCAATGCAGAGTGTAATAAATTCGAAATTAGTTATTGAAATCTCCGCTTAACGGACGTTCTCATGCGTAGGCAAATACCGAGCCATACGTCACGCGAACCAGGGTCATATTTTGGTATAAATACCGAGCCGAAAACTGCTAGTGTATTCAGTAGTTCACTGACAGTCACCTACAGTGAGCTGAGCTGGGTGATAGGGGGTCTTAAGCGTGCTGAGCTTGACCACGGTTAGTTGAATATCGAATCCAACGACGTAGCCGCCCGGTCGAATGTCTATTGTTGCCTTGGGGTTTGTAGCGTGCTGAGCTAGACCTCCTGGTGTACGGTAGTCAGTCGACCTGTCTGTTCCGCCGCCATCGATCTCCGTCGGTCTATTTGTTGACTGTAGGCCTTCAGCGTGTTGAGCTGGTCCTGCCGTTAGTAAATAGTTACCGAAGCGCCCGCCGTCACCGTCGGTCTATTTGACGACTGTAGGCCTTCAGCGAGTTGAGCTGGCCCTGCCGTCGGTAAATAGATACCGAACCGCCGTCGTCTCTCCGTCGGTCTATTTGTTGACTGTAGGCTTTCAGCGTGTTGAACTGGTCCTGCCGTCGGTAAATAGGTACCGAACCGCCGTCGTCTCTCCGTCGGTCTATTTGTTGACTGTAGGCCTTCAGCGTGTTGAGCTGGTCCTGCCGTTAGTAAATAGGTACCGTACTACACCGCAGCACGTGAAGCTGAAGCAACCGTTTATCACTCCGTTATTACACTCCGCATGTTATATAATAATATTGTATAGCTTACCGTCCTGACATTACACTCCGCCGATTATATTACGATATTATATGTATAACATATGTAAAAAGATTACCTGTACCTGATACTTTCCAATACTTGACTGTTTGTTCAAGACATAAATTATTTTATGTATGAATATGTAAAGAGATTACCTGTACCTGATATATTCCGATACTTGACTATTTGTGTGAAGAAATAAACTGTTTCATTTATACTGTGGACTTTCTATTTATTACTAATACATGAAACCTGGATAACTTCTCCAAACCAGCTACCCGTAAGCAAAAGACGTTACCTGTTCTAACGCCCAAACAGAGTCACATAGTTTGGCGTTAGAAAAGACGTTACAAAGTCCTTTTGATTTATTACTCCTACCTTCAATATATATCCAAAAGAAACTGATTTCTGTTTAGTAGATCTTGGAAGATAAATAAAAATATTTTTATAATATATATTTTCTATAAGAAAAGAGTGTCCAAACAAATTGTTGCAAATTTTATTTAGAACAATTTGCTTTTGAAATCCTATAATACTAATACTAGTAACAAAAAAGTTGTTAACGCATAAATAGCTAGGTTGTTTACAACGCTACACATTTTTAACAGAGGTCAAACAGTTACAATAATACACAAAAAATATACAAGACAAGTGTCTAAAGCACAAAATAATATAAATGTTTTAAACCTGATAAAACTCTACGACTCCAGTAATTAAATACGTATTATCATTAGTACAAAAGTAGTTAGAAAAACCAACTAATGTGGATTGAGTGCTGTAATAATGCAAAAGATGAAGTACAATGTCTCCACTTATCTTATGGTAGATAAATTACAATATATCAATATGTAATATTGGCAAAACCTACATGTGGTTCCATCTGTTGGAATATATATAAAGTTAGTGACATGTTAAGCAACATGGAAAGCCAAATACTGACCTGAATTTTCCATCACTAGGCGATACACAGCTCGCGCTGCACAATCCTCAGATACAAAATCCCATAGACCATCACAAGCTAATATTAAAAAGTCTTCACCTCCATCTAGTGGAATTTCTCTTACGTCTGGTATAGCAATAACATAGGGTTTGTATTCTGCATCACCTGTAAAAAGAAATATTTTGTCATTTCTAAAACGATTGATACATTTACGTTGAAATTAGGTTAGCTATAATATATCAAACATGTTGGTCACAATGTCACTAAAATAGTCAATCATACTATTGGTCCTTCGAAAGACTTCATATTTCTTTTAGATTCTCGGAGTAATTGGTTGATTCTTTAACAAGATCTATTTTAAACAGTGCAAGCGCTATTTTTTCTATTTTTTAAATGATTTTTTTACAGCTTAAAAGGCAATTCTTGCATCCTAAACACCGTATTGTTTTTTATTTTGTCAGCTATTTCCCCCTTCTACTTTTTCCTATAGCTTACTTAACATTTTCATTTTAAAGTTTTGCTTGTCTCCCTTGTTTTCTTTTTCAATTGGAGTTCAACTTTATTCATTGGGCTCACCTCTTTCTTTCAGTCCTCCATAGGTGTTCATACTATACTCTGTACCACCAACAAAAATCCGTAGACTCCTCCCCAAAAATGCCTACTAAATTTGAATGGAATTTCTCTATTGGTCGAATTTATAGAACCCGAGTTACAAAGCAACCACTAAATTTGACAAAGGCCGACTCTACAATACTGGCGTCACACATTAATTTATGTATTTTGGCAATAGACCAATCAGCTATGTTATCATTGTCGCGAAACGTATAAACGCTAAACTTATTAAAAATCGCGCATTAATGGGGAGCCGGCCTCACTGTAAACCTGTGCTGTCAACTGTCATATTCATTCGTCTATGTGAAATTGTTTCAAATTGTTTTTGTGAAGGTACGTATAAGGATTAAACCTTATTTGTGTATTAAGTATTAAGGTAAGTAGGTAATGCAAACGATTAATATTGATTAAATGTTAAAACATCGTTTTTTTTTTAAGGTCAAATCGAAAACTCAATAGAAGGGGGCCCAATTTCTCCACCGAAAAAACGAATCTCGTGTTGAACATCTTTAAGGCGAAAACGTATGAAAAACGCGAATAAATGGGGCGCCGGCGTGACTGTCAACTGTGTTCTTCGTTTTTGTGACATTTCCATTTCACATTTCATCTGGGAGTTAAAGTAATAAGGTACATAAATGCAAACGATTAATATTGATTAAATGTTAAAACGGGTTTTCTTAAGGTTTATGATGGCTGAAGGAGGTATAATTTCTCCACCCAAAAAAACGATTATCCAGACATTTTTCGGTGGCCTACGATGGGGAGAATTCCGAGAAACCAAAGATGGAATGCATGGAGTTCACTGCAAAGGCAGCAGGTGTGAGTGTTCCAAGTGTTTCTAATATTCTTCATGAATACAAACAAACACACCAACATCGGCCACCAAAAGTGTATGTACCACCGACAAAGGGCAGTTTTGGACAATATTAATGAAGGAACTAAAAGTGCTCTCAAGCGTATAATCCATTCCTTTTTTGAAAGAAATGAACCACCAACTGCAAACAAAATTTTAGCAGCGGTGCATGAAGATGATTATTTGCCTCATCTTAAACGGAGTACTTTGTGACGATTACTTTTGGACTTCTCGTTTCTTTGTGTTGTAATGTAATTGTGTTTGGCGTTATAGGTTCTCAAAAAGGTCACGTAATAGTGCCCTAAGGGAAGAACATAGAAGTTGTAGATTTTAGATGAGACTTGGGTGAACGCTGGCCTTACTGTAAGTAAAGTATGGTTTTTTTTCGAAGGAAAAATAGGAACTGCTCGCCGGTTCTGACTGTTCAGTGTAAAAAATAAAAGTGACATCATATATTATTTTTCCAATTATATTATATAATATACGTTTATCTTATTATCGTTGTTTTAATATTATTTACAAATTTATGTATATGTAGGGCTTTTAAAGTCTATTTTTTTCTACTGATTTAAGTACCAAATGTATTGTAATGATGAATAAAGCCATTTTATTATTATATATTGAAATCTTTCATAACTTTCTTATACTTACGAGCTGTAATAGATATAGATAGAACCTTCGAGCCTTGTAAAAATTAAGAAGAAATAGGCAGGTATGTGTTTATTTATTTGGACATGTTAAAACTTATAAGTAGTTAAGTTCTTGCCTTCTAGCAAACGATAAGCTTTTTAAAGGTTTTTGTTAATATGTAAAAATAAAACAAGATATAAATACCTATATAATATATAGTTGGTATGGTTTTTATTGCTTGAACATTCCACGACTATTCGTAAAAAGAACCGAAAGTAATCTTACGATAGATATTAATAAATAAACATGTACAGTAATGGAAACCAAGAAGTAAACGATTCAGCAGATTTGGCTATTTTTGAGTAGTGTGCACTGGGGTCATTGGGGTTTATCCAGTAGAGTAACCTATGTGAAATTGTTGCAGTAAATCACAAATTAATCCTTTTTGCCTGAAATAACCACATACTTTCTTTTAAATATGTGGAAATAACTCGCGAAAGCACCTAACCTAAAAACTACAAATGTCAACAACAAACCATCAATCAGATCAGCTGGTCTAGACATCCGGAAATCGGAAATAAATGTCTCTGATAAAGTAACTTGAGTTTGCGCAATGCGGACGAACTTCGTTTAAATTTTTGCGGGAATAAGTATTATTTTTAAAAATCCAAAATTGAAAATGTATAATAGAAAATTTAATGGGAATAAACATTATAAAAATACAGTATAGCTGTAGTATAAAAATTATAAAATATAACACGTATAATAAACAAATTTTGTTGAAGCTATCTCAACTTTCTTTAATTTCATCGTGTAAAACTGACTATTGCGCACACCGTTCTGCGCAACCATAAAATTAATGGGGCGGAGTCTATTGCTTTTTGATGATGGTATACCCAGCAAACACAAAATGTCTGGCAAAACAATGGGCCATTACAGTTATTGCTGGTAGAGTGATGGCAATTTTTGCCAATACTTGGAAAGTGAATATAGAGTATAGTCTAACCATTATAACCTCCGTGTTGTAATGGTGAATTGATGGTTTTGTGTGTTAAATATGCCCTTCCTGTTACTGGGTAGTTGGAATCACTTTAACGTTGCTGGTACATTAAACAAGTTAAAGCACTTTTTTGTCTGTGACAAACCAACGTTTTTTAAGTGATGTAAAAAATCGTTTATTATATCGTTATTTGCCATCAATAATTCATTGTTGGCCGGATACATAGTAACCAATATACAGTAAATGTATCAATGGGCCGTTATTCTATTCTTGCGAATGTAATTGTAATATTTTGTTAATACAAAAAAAGCGAATTAAAAGTGCATTACAATTTACAAAACGTGTTGTAACCTTACTTTTAAAATTCCCGCGATGAGAACAGCGAAACTTTTGACATTTGACAGCTAGACGAGAACCGAGAAGGTGAAGGCACGCTTAAATAATTTATGGTTGATTTCTTATAATATTCATATAAATCATATAAGTTTTGTGGTTATTTTTAGTTCCAGTTTGAATTCCTCATTTATTGTGCGTTTGTGTTTTGTGGAATAGTGCAGATGTAATTGAAAAGAAAAGTTTTACATGTCGAAGGATGTCATCTTCTACTCAAAAAAAATGGCATATAGGTAGGTATATAAAAGTCGCCTTATATTTTATTAAGATAATTCATCAAACACAAAAATAATATGGATTCTTCATTTCTTTGTGTCATAATATTTAACATCCCAATTAAAAAAAACATTCGTTTAACTAGTTTATTTATAAAACATTAGGAATGTTTACCTAATAAGCCCATATTTTTACGTTTTTATTTTGAGATAATACCTTGTAATACTTTTCTTTGAGAAATTCTTAGGTATATTAACGTTAATCTTGATTTTTTTTGTCTTTCGCGTTCTATTAGAGAATGATTGTTGCCTGTTGGGTGTTATGTGAAGGTATAGACCTTCTTTCATTGTGATTTGAAGCCTATATGCACCACCTTAACTGTCACATAATTTTTTTTTTTTAGATTCCGTAAGAATAAATCCTTTGTGTAAAGATTCATCCAAAAAAATATATTAAAGATATTATAAAAACGTGGTTACGGGGTTCAATGGACCGCGAAGGAGGATGTACAAATAGGACCACTAATTTAAGAAGACGAGATGGATAATTAGAATTAATTTATGGTTTCATTACTATTTATTTAATAATAAGTAAGTCTATTGGCAGTTATACTTCTGTTGTTAATAAAAAAAATATATATATTTTATCTTTCAGTACCTATATGAGTTTAATATACCGACAATTTAGCGTTATACATTAGTCATCACCTAATAGGTTTATAAATACCTACATATATGCTTTTCTTCAATTTTGTTTGTATAGACTTTTTGAAAAATATTTTAATAAGCTTTCACTTGAAGAATTAAAATAATATACTATTAAAACAAATTATGAAAATAAAAAAACCGTCAATGTTTTGAAAAAATAACTTTCTATTATGAAGACTGACTGTAATTATTCTTTCTTTTATGAAAGTTGAGAAGAATAATACAGTTTTGAAAATGGAAATAGTATAGGTGTTTCTTTGAAATCGTATGTTGAACTATTTTAAGCTAAATCCAGAACTCCAACTAAATTGTAAAAAAATAATAATAGGTAACCATTAATTTTTACTAAAAGATGTATCCTTTATCCTTTATTAATACTACCTACGTTTGGTGGTGATGAGCATTAATAAGAAGTAGCCTGCATAGAATGATAGAAGATCAGCTGTCAAGTCGTTACAGAAAAACAAGCACTGTTTCAAGGTAGGTATGAAAATTACGTATGTTGCAAAAGTTTTAGGGATTTTTATTTATTTACTTATCCCTACTGAAATACTGTACAACTATCAAATCAAATTAGCTAATTTATCTCAAACAGAAAAAAAAACAATAAGACTACTGCTAACGACGATAGTATGTAGTGTCTCTTTAGGCGCCCAATCATTGCTGTTTAAAATTTATTGGTATTTCTTTAACGATAAAAAAATCTTCCAAAACTTTTGCACGTTATTGTCACAACAGTCCTTTGGTTAAAAAAAGGTAGGTATGTATATGCAGTATAGTGACTATCGGAGTTTGAGAGGCCTTGCACCTGCACGTACTGTCCCAAAATACAGGAATTGTAGATATAACTGAGGTTGACATTTACTTGAAAGAGAAAATAGCATTAAAATTTCAATTTATGGTAATCAATGATAAACCATCCATGGTATCTTAATAAAATTATGAGCAGTTTTTCATTAATTACGATGGTGTAATGTAAATAAATGTCAGCCTTAATTATATTTGCTATTTCCGTATTAGGGAACAGCATATGGGTGGAGGTCTCTCTAATTCCAGTAGCCACAACTGCATATATTGTAATGGCAAACCATTGATAGTATTCACTTTCTCATCACATAAATGTTAAATATTCGATACAGTGCCAACAATGGTCCCCACTGCATATATTGTAATGGCAAAACAATCGTACTTTTCATTCATGTCGTGTAAAGAATAAGTGTAAAAAAAGCACTGCACAGCCATCATTGGCAAAGTGTTCCGTGGCCGAGCGCTGGCCGGTGTTTCACTTTATTCATTAATTTAGCATTTCTTGCCAGTACTCTGCCAATGATGCAGTAAAGGCATGTATGCAGTTTATTAACAATGGGCCAATCATTGGTGTTTGCTGGGTAGAGTATAGAGAGACTTTTTCTTTCCTATTTTTTATATATTTATTATCTGTTGGGTACTCCATATTCCTTCAATTTTTATGTTTTGTAACATGTATGTATATTCCTAATTGATATAGATTTTCTTCTTGTGGTTTAATAACATGTGAATTTTTATGTTATAATTATTAGCTATCTATGTATGTAAATTCTTTTAACTATTTAGAGCAAATGTTTTGTATATTAGGTTGTCCTATTTTCAACAAATAAATAAAAAAAAAAAAAAAAAAAAAATTAACACTTCTACGCAACACGCAACATTTATTTTAACAGTATTAATCATTCTTTATCCTTTTGGTAATCTTTTATGGATCTGATCCATGTGGAAAGACTTAAATTTGCTATCGTAGAGTTCTATTTTTGAGTTTTCTTTCTATCTTCTTTAATCGCATTATATAGAATACATTTATAATATTTTGAAAATTTTGAATAATTTTTTCTGCGGTACTACATTATACTACTGTTCATGTTCTTCACTCCTATCTTATTCTTAAATTATATTTTAGTTCTAGAACTTTTTAATCGGTTGATATCAAGTGTCGTGTCACTCGTGTCAGTGAAATTCGTGTATATTTTTGTATGTTTTTATGATCAAAATATTCTTTCATTATTTGTAATTTTTACTATTTCTGTATCAAGTATTTCACTAGTTGTGAAAGACATCTATTGTTTAAGTTCCTTGTACATTTCAGGTTCCCATATTAGAAATCGCAATTCTTGCCTACTATAGTCTATTCATTTCTCCTTCTATTTTCAATGCCTTGGTTTAAGATTTTTACCAAATGAACATTTTTTACTAGTGTAGCGAAGCATATGTCTCAATTCCCTCGGACGAGGAGAATTTTCTGTCAGGGTTTATTCCCTTAGCCGATCAGTCCAGTTTTAAAGCACTGGAAACTCACATTTTACCCCCATTCCATTAGTTAGGTACATATTGTACAACATGGATTACACAGAGATCGCAATGGGAATGGGAATACTAGCAGGATTTTTTGTCTGTGGTCATTTTCTTGAGTTATTTAAGACCCAAGACAAGGCATTTGACATATAAATAAATAATGTTTAAATGTGACTGTGACGGACTTTATATCAAATCAAAACAATATTTCATCCTACACATATTATTTATGACCAGGTCAGGAATTAATTACAGTTACATACACAGTTTAGTTTTTAAACTCTTATTTTTTGCATTTCGTTTGTTTTTTATTGCAAATTCTGGGAGTTCAGGAAATAATGAAAATTTTCGTATTCACCATTTTCTTTATATGTCGGCACACGAATGACAAAATATAAGGGAAAACTCTGTTATAAAAAGTATAAAAACAACTTAACTAACTAGATTTTAGGAGTTCTATAGAACTTATTAATTTTTTGTATAATCTAAGATTTAAAACACTATCTTTTGACTGCTCTGACACAAATGAATGGCCGACGGGGGTTAATAATCTGCCAAAATTCCTTTCAATAGATAGATAGATAGATAGATAGATAGATAGATAGATGTTTATTTCACCACGTTACATACAGTTGATGTACATTTGCAGCAGGTCATTAAAATACTATAAATTATTAAAATATGATATATTAAAATATAAATTATTAAAATATAAAAAATATTTTGCCACTAAGAGGACTGCTCCAGATCAATATTAATTACTCAGTGTCACATTAAATGGAAGTTGTCATAAATTCATCCACAGAATAATAACAATGTTTAATCATAATTTTTTTACAGTTTTCTTAAATAAATTTAGGTTTAGTAATTTCATATCATTAGGCAACACATTATACAGATTTAAATTTAAAGAGTTAATTTCAGATTTTTTTAGTCTGAAACGGGGTGTCCTTAATAAATTAGCAGTTCTTGTATTATGATTATGAAGGTCAGATTGTGTTCTGAAATTTGAGATATTTTTGTGTATTTCAATTAGAGAGCAATAAATATACAAAGAAGGTAATGTCATAATTCCAAACTTTATAAACAATGGTTTACAGTGTTCTCTATTATCAAAAATTCCAGCAAGAACTCTGACAGCTCTCTTTTGAAGCCGAAAAATTTTTTGAGCATGGGAAGAGTTTCCCCATAATATCACGGCGTAAGAAATACGAGAATGAAATATGGCAAAATATGATAAAAGAAGAGTGTTGTCACCTAATTGACCTAATACTAATCTTAATTGACGTAGCAAATATATTGCACTTGAAAGCGACTTCCCCAAATAATCAACATGATCCGACCAGCTCAATTTGTCATTGAGAATAATTCCTAATAGCTTCACACTTTCTTTCTTACTGATATGGCTTGACGATAGAACAAGTTGCTGTGATTTATCACTGTTCAGTTTAAGTCCATTTGCAGTGAACCATTTATTAGCAGTTTCTTCAAATTGTTCTAAGTTATTTAACAAATTTAAATAATTTTCATTGGATGTAATTAAAGTTGTATCATCAGCAAAAAGGATACATTTATTAGGATGATTATGATTATTTATGTAATGTGACAGCAAACGTCAAATATGATCATATGTCAATAATTTGACAGAAAAATGTCCACTTATTAATTTTGCTCAGGGTACCCTGGAGGATGAAAAATTCCCGAAATGTTTTGGATTGCCACGGTAAGGAAACCAAAGACAAACTTCTGATTCACTAAAAAAGTGAGGTGTGAAATTTTCTATAAGAAAACCATTTTAGCAATTATAATAGTCAGTACATCTCTGAATTTAAAAAAGTAATAATTAACCCTGTTGTTAAACAATTTATTAAGCAATAATAATAGTTATATTACAATTTGTTGAAAGCTTTATGTTGACGTTTATCTGTCACCATCGCCAACTACAAAAAATCGTATGATAATACATAATGGATAACTTTCATGCCGATTTAAAAAAAATAATTTTAATAATACAATAGCAGTATAAACATTACATACATTAGCGAGTTTTCATATTATTCGCACATTGTATATTGTGTACCACCATTATTTTGTACTGGGTAATCGATTAAGACACGATAGTAAAAAAATCAGCATGAAATTTCATTAAGATTATTTGAATTTTGTTGTTATCTCGAATGGTGTTCAAGATATCAAGTGTTGAACTCATTCAGTTCATCAATCTCTCTGATATTATTGGTTGCATGACTATAAAACGAGAAACTATATTTTGCGTCGTTATGCAATCTTCTGCGTCAACATTAAGCAATAACAGAAACTACTACATTGCATTGGCATCAGTCAATTGTCGATTTTCTCCTGATTTTGTCAGGTCGACTACATAGTCATACATTTTAAAAACTTGTTTTTAATTATTCAGCATTTTGAAATACACCCTTTTATGATAAACTCAATTTCATACCTATTGCTCTGGAAACTGCTAATTGACCATTAACACGCCATGTGCCCCACAGTAAAACACAGCCACCTTCTTTTTCTATTCGCTCTCTTTCGTCCTAGAAATTATAAAGTATCATCTACGGAAATAAAATAATTATTATGTATAAACAGAGATAGAAATTAATTTAAAAGTAAAAGTAAAAGCATAGACTGCATTGTAGTATAAAATTAAATCAGTGGCGCGCCTTTTCCATAAGAGCTGCAGTGCTGCAGAATTGGTACTTTTTTTTATTATTAAATAAAAGATATTAGGTCTGTTCCAGCAGCATAAGGACTAGTCCGGAACCAGTTCGGGATTTTACTGAGCATGAGCAGAGACCGATAAGTGTTGCCTATCTGCTACTGCGCATGCTCAGTTAAATTCCGAACTAGTTCGAGACAGTTCTTATGCCTGCTGGAACAGACCAATTATCACCATATATGTAATTAATTATTACAGTAAGTATTAACATCGATCAATGGTACCCATTTATACCTTGCACTGTTGAATGACCCAGGTATCTAAGTTATGCAACTTGTAATACCAGGAATGTGTAAAGTGTACAGTTTACATCCCATTTCGGCTCTGTGCATCGAAATAAACAATGAGTCTATAAACGGTTTTTCTTTTGTTCATTTTTTGGAATTATCTATGCCTAACTTACATAATGCCGTGAATGTGACGTCACAATTGACGTCAAAAATTTGCATTTTTTTAAAGATTTTCGAATATTATGTCACTTTTATCAAAATTCCTGCTTGGTTCCTGTACTATTAACTAGTATCTTGTTCAGTGCATTATAGACTCCATTAGTTGTGACGTCACGACCCCCACTTCTACTTGTATACAAGTTTACGGCCGAAACTGTAATACGGGAATCTGACCCTTATTGCGTTGTCCATAAGGACTATAATATATAGCACTAAAACACTGTCGGGAATTTTATAGTATTTCTGTATGTTGAATGACTATTTAAGGACTTCCAATACCTATTTCACATTTAAGAAATATGTTAAAATATATGTATCCACGTATGATTTATAAAAACTTAATTTTAGTTTTATAAATTAATATGTAAAGCGGTGGAAGCTTCTTCCAATAGGAATAAAGAATGAAAAAATTCAAATTATGAGTTTGCAGCGCTAACTTCAAACTCTTAATTCATGTTCGTTCATTTTGACAATGAACTTGACGTTTAACTTAAGTTTTCTCCTAGTTTGAAATCTATTCTAGGTACTATTTTTTCTAATAAACTCGTTTTTGTGCTTAATTTCAAATGTGGGTTTGTGCTTTGCACCTGAGTGTGATCATATCAATAAAACTGGATGTAAAATGTTTAGTTTCCCAAAGGATTCCAAATTAAAATAAAAGAGGTAAAGCTATAATGTGTATGTTAGTTTGATTATCGTTTCTTAAATATGGGTATATGTAAATTGTAAAGACAAAATAATGCTTAAATACCTACCTGTGCTTTCTTTTATAATCTATATTTTTTTAAATAGGATTAATTGATTTTTATTGTATTATTGACACCAAGATAAGAGGTTATAAAGTTTGCGTGAGCGACACTGACACTAACGACAGCTGTAACAACTCAGAAGTATAATGAAGTTAGCAGCAGTGTAAACTTTTATTTTAATATTGATTTATATTATATTAATAATAAAGTTTTCGTAATACTTTATAGGCCAGTCAATGAGTACATTAAAATCGCAAACTAATGTGTAGTTCTGAATTTTTGGTATGTTGTTAGAACCAGTACTAGTGTAAATCCAAGTTTGCAGCTTCGAAAGACCTGTGCTACCTTCGAGGCACTTAAAAACCTGGAAATTTTCGGACATTTTTTGTTTTTTTAATTATATCTCCTAAACTATGCGTTACATCGAAATTAACGTTCTAAGCTTTTTTAAAGCAGATTAAATTTGCTACAATTTGAGACCTGAACCAGCTCTGTACGTCAAATAGTACTCCAGATACAGCAGGTTCAAAATTGGTCATTTTTTCGAAAAAGTGAATTTTTAACTTTTCGTCAACTTCCGGCTCAAATGTCGGGGGAAATACTTATCCTACGATGAAAGTCGTATCAATCAAATATTTTAGTAAATTTACGTGTAGCCACTGGATTTATTCATACTTAAAAAATTATCTTAAAAAACAAACAATGGGAAAACTACATTTTTTACAAATTTTCACTTAAGCCGTTTCGAAGGTGGTTGAGAATCCTCCATTGTAATCACGGGTAGTGTATCGTCGACATCGTCATCATTATCGTCCCATCGTTTGTCGATCTGTATAACGGCGACGCGACGTTTTGGCAGGAGATGCCAGAGCAGAATTTGCACATGGAGGAGCATCTGAGTCCTGCTTTCAGACATGTGCAGCCGCCTCCTTACACTCTTTCTTACACTGGCAGGAAATAATTTTGAGAAGGGTTGGGGGTGCCACTTCACCCATCATGGTAGTAGGTATGAGCCCCTGTTCAGTCCTAGTCCAGCCCCCAACCATTTTTGTACCTGATGGCAAGTTCGGTAGGCATGGAATGCCACACTATCTTCTGTTGGAGGCAAGCGGGCCAGGTCAACCTTAACAGAGGCGGCCGTTTTCAGAAAAATGTTGTACCGCAGGCTATGTAGATTTTCCTCTGTACAGAGCTACGAGGCACTTTGCTCCTGAGTCTGTTATGGTTTCGTGGGTCGCAGTAGGTTGGAGAAATTGTTCTGCGATGGTTATCAGTTCGGGATATTTCTGAGTTTATTTTTCCCGTACCAGAAAAGGGTAGAAGTGGTGTCGCACCCTGGGAACGCGTGCAAAAACAACACAAACCCGGGTGAGAACTCCAACTCTCCCCGTTTGAATGAAGTTGAGGAGTACTGCAATTTGCAATGGACCACAGTCACTTCACTTTTCTGGAAAAAAACATTTTTGATACCTAAGTAGTGGATCCCAAGCCATTAAGAAGAACTAGGAGATCCATATCCTCTCCAACGATTAACACTGATTCAAAAGAGGTGCTTTTTGGAGTGCTGTCTTAATGATATCACAGTCAGCATCTCTACTGCCTGTTTCGTCTCAATCCCCTGGCTTTCGAAGGAAGCCGGAAGTTGACGAAAAGTTAAAAATTCAATTTTTTCGAAAAAATTACCAATTTTGAACCTGCTGTATCTTGAGTACTATTTGACGTACAGAGCTGATCCAGGTATCAAATTGTAGCAAATTTAATCTGCTTTATAAAAGCTTAGATTAGCCATTTCGATATAACGCATAGTTTAGGAGATATAATTAAATAACCAAAAAGAAGTCCGAAAATTTACCGGTTTTTTAAGTGCCTCGAAGGTAGCACAGGTCTTTCGAAGCTGCAAACTTGAATTTACACTACTAGTGCTGGTCCTAACAACATACCAAAAATTCAAAACTACACGTTAGTTTGCGATTTTAGCGTTTTTCAGTGTACTCATTGACTGGCCTATTATACTTCTGTATATTTTCCGATATCTTGCGCATGATAAATGATAACTGAAAGTTCTTATATATTTCTTCCACAGGAGAAATAAAATAAAACTCCAGGCCATGTTTCTATACCAAAAAAATATCGCCTTATGCACATATGCATTAAGGGTCAATTTCCAGTGAGATTTAACGCAACCCGTCTGTCATGATAGTAGTATGTACGGTTGCATAATTATGTGACGTCACACTAATGCGGTCCATTAACGAAGTTTTAATTGCCTTGATCTAATAAAATAAGATGCTTTTTGTTAGAATGTGAAAAGAACACATGTCTATTCATATTCTTATTAAATCACTATTTGTACAGGTTGATTGTCTATGGATTATCCTATTTCAACCCTCGATATCTTAATAACCATTGGAGATATAAACAAAAATGAAAGAGATAAAGATATCCTTAAATGAGATTTCGTGTAGATTACAGACGCAATAACAAACCTTTATTTGTCGTTCATACATATACAGGTGGTGACAGAAACCAATTTTTTGTATACTGTACTGTACTGTATACTCTTTAATATCTTCAAAGAATGTTTCTTTCTGAATTCAAAAACATATGTCCCAACCATTGAGATAGAATATAATAGGGAGATGACATCACGTGGCAAAAGTGGTTTCATGTCCGCCATATTGCTACGACGTTTTTGTCAAAAATGTCAAACTGTAGTGTCATTTGTTGTCAGTTTATGGTGAGCAATATTTAGCATTTCATTTGTGTTTTGAGAACTATATAAGTATTTTTTGTTAGTTTTCTTAAAAACAATCATGGTGTCTTGTGCTGTGCGAGCTGCTGTAGCAGAGACGGCGTGGATAAAAAGATGTCGGGAATAACATTTCATACAGGTTAGTATAAACAATAAACAGAACCGTACCTACAAAATTATGATACAAAAATGCTAATATTGGTAGTGTACTTTATACATGCTACAGCGTAGGACAAATGGTGGTGGTAGACAAATACAAGCATCTTAGAGGGGAAGAGAACGCGTATACCTACAAACGAAAGAAACGGGAGAAGGAAAACCAGTCACCAAAATGAGAATGGCACTAGAAAATTCTATCAGGAATGAAACGCGACACGAAAGGTCTTTAAACCAAGAACTAATATCTATAGAGACAAAGGAGGAAACTTAATAAGCAATAAAAAATATATTCTATCTGGATGGACAAAACATTTTCTAGAGCTGCTGGCGGGAGGACCAACTTAAATGAAAGACTGAAATCATTCTCTGAAGCCCACCTCGGAGAATTTCAGTCAGGATTCAGACCAGGTCGCTCAACTAACTACCAACCAAATGTCCAGTGTCCACTTTGCATCAAATCCTAGAAATATCCAGAGAATTTGACATTGGTATAACACTGGTATGCACCATCTACTTTAAAGCAGCATATAAACATTCTTAGGTCGAAGTTATGTATAATGTATTGTCGAATGTACTATCGCGGCCGAAAAAAAGTAATCGACTGATTTTCCCATTGTAACTATGGTTCTATTCAGTGTCGCATCAATCCCAATATTTTTTTATTAGTGTCACTGTCATTGTCATATTAAGCAAAAATAAATTTTTTATTACTTAACTATGCCTTATCATGTTTTGAGTAAAGAAGAAAAGGCTACATCATCGCCAAACTTGGGGAAGGGTGGTCTCAACAACGCATAGCAAGTGAAATTAATTGCAGCAAAAGCACACGATTCAAAAACTAAACAAAAAGTGGATAGAAACTCATGATCTGAGCAGGGCAGTGGGTTCTGGGCGGCCAAGAAAGAGTACTCTAGAAAACGACAATACCCTGGTATTAACTATGTGAATTTAAACCCATTTTCTAATTCTATTGAAGCCAAAGGGCATACCAACTTCCCAGCATCTGTTAGGACAGCAAGAAAACGCGCGGTTGCGAGAGCAAGGTCTATTTAACTGTGCCACTGCTAAAAAGCCCCGACTAACTATAAAGAGGCAAGAATGCAGTTTGCAAATACTTTTATTAATGAAAACGCTAGTTATTGGGAGTGAGTGGTCTTTTCCGACGAAAAAGATATTTCAGTTCCTGCTACAATTGTCAACAGCGAGTTTACCGCCCCAGGGGTCATAAGTTTGATGAAGAATTTGCACAAAACAGATAATAGCGGAAGGTATTCTGTCCTTTTGTTTAGTTTTTGAATTGTGCCTTTCCTGCAATTAATTTCACTTGCTATGCGTTGTTAAGACCACCCTTCTCCAAGTTTGGCGATGATGTAGCCTTTTTCTGCTTCTCTCAAATCCATACTAATTAATTGTTTTCTTATAATTAAAAAATATTAACAACTTTATTTCTTATTAGTTTTTTTTTAATAAATACCTACGACCCCACCAATGATTTCTTGTCAAAATAATTTTAATGACATACCTGATGTAAAAACTCCCATTTACGAAGGAAAATTTTTCGAAAAAACATACTACTTAATAAAAAATCGATTACTTTTTTTCGGCCGCGATAGTACATTGTACAACATGGGTATGTAAATTAAAGAAAAATTTACTTATTTGCCTATTGTTTTACTTTTCATATTCACCACACACCCCATTAAGAAGCTGTAGGAATTGGTACTATTGAACTAATAGTGCAGTTTTCCTTCAAAGGGACCTATAAGCCCCATAAAACTAGTTCCACTATATTAAATATCTTGTCTAAAACGGCGTGTGAACCAAAAACTTCACCGACTTTAGTTGATTACGAAAGTTGAAAGTTGACCAACTAAAATCGAATCGTGAGAACGCGCTTAATCCAATTCTGTTAAAGCCGCCATATTGCTACTACATTAAGCTCCGCCCAGTGGTACCGATATTTCCTTACCTATTTATATCGTATAGCATCTCCTTATATTCTATCTCAATGGTCCCAACACATGTATCTTATACAATGGCCACCTAGATCCCCGATCTTAGGCCAATGAATTTTCATCTCTGGGGAGTACTCAAACTGGTGCATAAAACCAGGTCTAACAGAACTCTGAGGCAAAAAATAAGAAATGTATGTGACCTTGATGATGAAACATTATTTAGAATGAACTACTGAAGAGTTTAAAATTATGTTTTGAACCAAGTAAAAAAAAAAAAACACCACAGAAATTAGATAACCCCCAAATCCCCAAATCCAAAGCCAAAGGCTGTCCGGAAGGGGGCTACACATTAGAAAAAACGCAGTCAAACATCCATACCCACCGACATTGCCATCTGCCGGTGCCGGGTCTCGAACCCGGACACAATAGGCAGTGTGGCCAGAGCAGCCACGACTGTCACTCATGCTCAAGGCCACTACGCCACCGAGTCGTCATAATCAAAAAATACTTTTAAAATCTCATACATCTACAAAAAATGCATGAAGATTGTAAATTAAAAATTAAATTTTCTAGTATTGTATTCAAAAAAGGGTGTTGGTGAACAATTGCAAATATTCAAGGTAGCCATTAGATTATGGTTAATTGTTTAATGGTAAATTGTAGCTTGGGTTAATGTCTAAGAAACCCATACATTGTTTTTTCCTCAATTGCCTCCCCTGTTAAATAAAAGGGTTAAGGCATCGAGTTTGAAACACTATACAATCTACATAATCACATACGATCACATGAGTTTCAGTTAATTTTTAAATTTAAGACTTTACATAACACCTGTTTACTATAACTACACAGAAAAAAAATACAATACACTCACATTTCTAATATATACACAATGTAAACAAATGTACACGTTTATGTTGTTGGATTTCTAATTTCTATATTAAATTGATTATATTCTGTTATTTTCCAATAAAAAATTGTACCAATCTTATATCTACAGCTAACTTGCATAGAAAACAAAGGGTGAGTATAGTTTTTGTTTGGAATTTCTTATTGCTTTCTTCTAAAATATTTTCAATCAATGGTAATAAAATGTTTAAAGATATGCAATATACCTGTCTACTTGGTTTATGCGGATTCACAACTTGCAATATTTTTCCTTGATTAACTAAAAGAGCCTGAGAATCTCCGACCCATGCTATGTATAAAGTTTTTTCTTTAGGACGTAACAATGCAACAACGGCAGTTGTGCCACTACTTAAATTCTGAAAAAAAAAAACATTATTTCAACAAAGTATTAATCAATTAAAAAATTCAAAAACGCCAATTTCAATTATTTAATAAAATTGTTTTTTGGCCATAACTTTTTTTTTGAAGCCCAATTGTTTGTTTCTTAGCGGCATCGGATGCCTCGCAAAAAACTACATCAAACCAAAAGATTACCTTAAACACTATTGAGAAAATAGAGTGTAATGAGTTAACTAGGTGTAACGTAAATATATAGTTTGTTGTATTTAACCAACAAAACTTAATCCGCCTGATTACAAAGCATATAAAATAAATGTATCATGTGAGTGATGTATATTTTTATATAAAAATATAATCTGATTACATTACATTTTTGCAAAAATATTATTACAGGAATAGCGTTTAGAATAAGTTTTCCAATTGTATTTATTTGTAAAGCTGTAAAGGTACATGATGTAATTAAATATGATACTACTAATTCAATGTGCACTTTAACAAAACATAAACTAGTTATAATTTGTCAGAAATTAACATTCTAAGCATTCCAAACAAAATACGCATATATGCATTTTAGTTACTAAAAACACTAGACTGCACTAGTAGATACTTAATAGCTTTGTTTGTAGAATCAATTTATGACAGTTTGATGACCGTAGAGATGTGATTTTTTATAGAGCTCTGAAATTTAACAGTGCTTTGACTTAACAAGCGCAACTCTACAACCAAATGCGCATGCATCTCACAGTTTCTGACTACTCTACGAACAAGGCTAATATCTTTAAAAACTAATATTTTAGGTATAATACTCACTTCAACTCTACATTTATCAATAAATAAAGCGTCTGTTTTACAAAAGGCATCAAGCAAGGCTTGTTCTGGATTGCTAATAAAATATTTGTTCTCAGCTAGAAACTGATGCAAATGAGCAGAACTGTAGGTCGCAGCATCATGACCTGCATGACCATCAAACACTGCATAATAACTGGACGGACTTGCTTCCTGAAAGAAAAAATAAACTAATTGATAAATAAACAATTTTATATAAATTATTTTATTTTTAACGAAAAAATGCGAGAGTCAACAGAATAGTATTGATGATAATAAGACTAATATTGAAAAACTAACAAATGCAATTTCTGTGTTACAAGTCGAGAATGAAGATTTAAAGTGTAAACTAAATGAAGTAAATCAACAAGCCCGCGTCAACTGTTTAGAGATCACTGGTGTTCCAGAGACAGGTAGAGGGGAAAACGTATTTCTGACAGTTCAACTTGTTGCTTCGGCGCTGGGATTTAGGTTGGAATCAAATATGGTCAGCGATTGTTTCCGTATGCGGTCAGATATGCCAGGCCGATCGAAAATCATCGTTTCTTTTATGAAAAAAAACTTTAAAGATGATATGTTAAGAAGTCGTAAAATAAAGTCTGATTTTTCTACATTGCACTTAGATAATTCCTTAAAACAATTGGTTAAAGAACACAATATTATTTACATTAATGAGTTTTTAACGTCTTCTAACAAAAAACTTTATCTAAAGGCTAAAGAATTTAAAAACAAAAATAATGTTAAGTTTATTTGGATTAAAAACTGTAATATTTACATGAGAAAGTCTGAAAATTCAAAAATAGTACTGATTAAGTCTGAAAATGATTTTCATAATGTTAACTAATATAATTTATATATTTTCCGTGGTTTTTATAAATTATATATATCAATATATTTTTTATACTTTCGATGCGTAATAAAAATTTAAATATTGCAGTATTTAATATAAGATCTTTAATAACAAAATTTGTTGATTTCAGAGAATTTATTGAACAATGCAATTATGATATCATTCTGCTTACTGAGACATGGTTACATAATAATATTTTGAATGAGAGCTTACTTTTAAATGGATATACAGTTTATCGTAAGGACAGGGTGGAAGGTACGAGGGGTGGAGGGGTGCTTATATATGTTAAATCTAATTTGAGGTGTTCTGTTATTCATCACTTGCCAGGAGAAAATGTGGAACAATTGTGGTTGGCATTTTCATTAAATAATGTTACATCATGTATAGGTGTAATATATAGAGTGCCACAATCTTCTATTGTTGAATTTATTCAAAATTTTGAAAACGTGTTAAGCACTCTATCCCCCAAGTATGACAATATATTTTGTGGTGGTGATTTTAACATGGATCTTTTAAATGTCTCTGCCAGCTACTATAAAAAATTTATGACGTTACTGGAGTCTTTTGGTTTGATTCAAGTAGTCGATGAACCAACTAGAGTGGGGCCCACTAGTGCCACATTGTTAGATTTATTTATATGTTCTGATCACATTAATGTTACTAACTGTGGTGTAAAGGATATGTCTAATTTGTCAGACCACAGCCTTGTATCTTGCACTGTACCATGTAATATTGAAAATTCATCTGAATTGTTTTATACTTACCGAAATTTTAAACGTTTTAATCATGAACTCTTTTATCAGGACTTGCAGTCAGTTAATTTTGATTAGATACTTTACATTGATGATATTGATACTAAAATTTCGATTTTTAATGACTTATTATTAGGTTTATTTAACACGCATGCCCCTTTCAAGACCTCTAGAATTACAAAAAAATCTGCTCCTTGGTTGACGGACAATCTTAAATTAATTTTTAAATTAAGAGATAATGCCTTAGTCAAATATAAAAAAAGTAGAAGTCCTACTGATTGGGAAGACTATAAAAGGTTAAGAAACTACGCAAATCGGGCAATAAAAAATGAAAAGAAAGGGTATTTTCAAAATAAATTAAATGATAATAAGAAATTAATTTGGAAAACACTGAAAGATCTGAACATACACTCTAAGAAAAAAAATGTCGATATTCCTAATCACATTTCAGATGTTCATTTGATTAATCAATATTTTATCAGTGCAGCAGAAGATACAAAAAATCTGAACAAAAATACTTTGAGTTTTTATGCTAATAATTTAATGCCAAATGTAGGAGAGTTTTTTTTTCACACTGTCGATTCAGATTCTATTAAAAACTATTTATTTAATATAAAAACTAATTCAATGGGTTCTGATAATATTTCCTTGTGCATGCTACTGTTTTGTTGTCCATTTATTTTATCTTATCTTACACATCTAGTAAATTACTGTATTGAATGTAATGTTTTTCCATCGCTCTGGAAGGTTGCACATATTTTGCCTTTACCCAAAATACAAAATCCTAGTGAGTTAAAAGACCTAAGGCCAATAAGCATTCTATCTGTGTTGTCAAAATTATTGGAAAATGTACTGAATGAGCAAATGAAAGAGTATCTTCGTAATTACAATATTTTGCCAGACAGTCAATCCGGATTTCGTCCTAATCATGGCTGTGTTACTGCGTTATTGAAAGTAAGTGATGACATTCTGTCGGCAAGTGATAATAATAAACTATCAGCATTAATACTTTTGGATTATTCAAAAGCCTTTGACAGAATAAATCATAGGTTATTATTGTCAATATTACATTACATAGGTTTTACCAACAGTGCCACAGTCATGATGGAAAATTATTTAAGTAATCGCCACCAATTGGTCAAAATCGGAGAAAATATGTCCGAACTATTGCCTATTAATAGTGGTGTTCCCCAGGGCTCAATGGGCTAATTTCGTGATATTTGTTTTTTAATTTATTTTAGCATTTTCCGTAAGTATTTCATCCTCTAAGTATATAGTGAAAAAATTAGACCGCTAGCGTTAATATTAACCCTAATATTTGATTTAAAATTCGTAACATATTTGAAACGGCTATGACGTCATACCACCGGACTCCACTGGTTCTATGAGTTATGCGGATATATTATATTTAGATTTCGCTATACCAAGGACGAAGCACTTAAAAGATGAATGAAATTACCACTTCCGCCGTGTGTGTAGTAACTCCGCCGGTATGAAACTATAGGAAACAAGCTAACGGCCGCCCGCTGCGAGTGGTGTGACGTCACAGCGCTCTATTTTCATTATTTATTTTGAGGGAAAAGCAGTTGAAAAAAAAAATTAATATTTTGCACATTTACTAATTACAAGGTGTACTTTCGGAATATGAATTAAAATTTTTTTCTGAAATGAGCCCATACTGGGCCCTTTATTATTTACCATATACACTTTTAAATTCTCTTCTTTTTTGAGGTACTGTGAATCTCACTATTATGCAGATGATGCTCAGATTTACTTTTCTTTTAATTGTGATAGTGCTGATGATGCTCTTACTATGATTAATAATGATTTATCAAAATTACTCGAAGCTTCAGAGCATCATTGCTTAACGATAAATCCAGACAAATCCAAGATTATTTTATTTGGAAGTAAAAATTAAAGAATGCATTGTTTACAAAATTTTAGAATTGAAATGGATTCAATTGAACTTCAAATTGTTGATTCAGCTAGGAACTTGGGACTTTATCTGGATTTTAACTTAAGATTTAGTGAACACATTACTAAAAATATCAGGAAATCATATTGTAATTTAAAATTATTATATGCCTGCTCTACTATAATAGACAGCAAAACAAAAGCAATGTTATGTAATGCGTTGGTATTAAGTCATTTTGACTTTGCCGACATTGTATATCATCCTTGTCTCACTAAACAAGATCAGGCACGAATCCAGCGTGTGCAAAATTCATGTGCTAGATTTATTTTTGGTTGCAAAAGATATGATTCTGTCAGTAACAAAATTAGGGAAATAAAGTGGCTAACCATGTATCAAAGACGGATTTTGCACACTTGCTGCTTCTATCATAAACTGTTACGTACCAAAACTCCCCAATATCTTTTTAATAAAATTGTAACTAGAGGCAGTGTTCATAATCTGAACACAAGAAATCGACCCATGTTAACACCACCATCACACAGATCCGCTCTCTACCAAAGATCCTTCTCCTACACTATTGCTAAATTATACAATTCAATACCTAATAACATGAAACAAATGAACGATAGACAATTTAAAATAGCTATGAAAAATCATTTATTTAATAACAGTTTCATTGTTCTGTGAATTCACAAATGAAATTAAATTTGAAATTTATAAAAACCACATTTTCATTTTCATTATTATATAATTTTATTGTTTCAGACTTTCTCAGTTTATATTCCCTGTTTTCATTCGGAGTTTTTACTTAGTTTTCAAATTCTTATTTTTTGGCTGTTACTGTTTTATTGTTTTATTATTATATTATTATTATTATTTAAATTGTTAATTTGCGAATATGCTAACCGTTATTATTATATTGAATATGGTATTAATTATTGTTTAGGTTAAGTGGTAGAGCACCTTGCGTGACTTCGTGTCAGCTATTGGTGAACTTCGCCTAAAATTATATGATATATGCAATTATGTAAAATTGTAAAATTGTAATAAAGACATTATTATTATTATTATTATTATTATTATATAAATTATTAAAATTATTTACATACTCCAAAAAAATTATAACGCTTATCATGGAGCTGATATGAGCCGGCATATATTAATAATAATTTTAATCGTTTTAAATCTTTTATACAGTGTGTCTCTCTTTTCACCACTACACCCCAATATCTAGGCCATTTGTTGATCAATTTAGATCAAATTTGGTATCCGAACACAATATTATATAATTTGGAATTAGGATAACTATTGCTACATTGACCAATAGTTTTATCCATTTTTAGTACAGTGAATGCTTGTTTTTTATGTCTGGTATTATGATTATTACATTTCCATGTTTCACTTAATAATATTTTTATTGGCCATTTTGTCACACATAATATGTACAAGTAGTTTTTTAAAACTTGACTAGTAATGATGCTACAGTTAACAAGTATCTTTGCTTAAATTAGTTTATTGATAAACCAAAGCTGTGGAATAATAAAGTATAACTTGAAATAACACAATAATAATTGGAATAAGTAGGTATATATTAAAATTAATAATACTAACCTGAATATTAAACATTGTATTTAAATCATGAATAACAACATGTCGATCTTCCATTCTTCTTCTTGTATTCTTGACAGCACATACACTCGTTAGAAGAGAAGTGCTAACTGGAGAAGGCAATGAGCACAATTGGCTGTTATCCAGATAGCGAAGACATACTTCATTTGTCTTTGCCATTACTGTTTGCATTAGTTTAAGAGGTTCATAAGCTAAAATTGAACATTCATGTAGTTTCTTTTACATTTGCGTTATATGTATATTTAGATAGAATAAACAAACAAATAATGTATTTTTATTATATTTTAAGTCTGCGCAACTGAATTCTCGTAAATAATACTTCCTTGCTATTATGTTTTGATATGACCTGACGTAAATGCATAGTAGGTACTACATGTGTATATAAAAGTAGTACACTGCCTGGCCTTATAATTTAAAAACCTATATACAAGCATGATTCATATATTTTTAAAAGACATACGGTGTCGACATCTTGCTATTCTTTTTAGAATATACTGAATCAGACTGTTGTTAATTTATACTGTAAAACGTGTTTCCATCAAACATCATTTGATATTATACATATACAATATAAATAAAAGCATGAATACTTTTTAACATTTGGAATGAAGTGTTTTTATTTGACACATCTGTAATTAACTTAAAATATTAAAACAAATTCCATTTCAACAAATATAATTGGCCAATATCAACAAAAATACATCTAGAAAAGGCTATATGATCCAAATGTTATATTTCTGGCCTATTACTCTGAGGGAACTAATGATTTTTTGTAACTTCCTGCATAATTTGAAAATAGAATACTAAAATAGAAGCGATCAATTTATATTTATTGGAAATAACAATAAATATTTAGTTTCGGTAAAATAATCATTGGGTGTTTTATTTATATAATGTTTTGTTTAGTGGATATGAAAGTGTAGTAAAATGACAACCTTTTATTATACCAATATGCGCCAGAAAGCAGAGAGATAGCAATTGTAATAAATTTTATACAGATTGCGAAAGTACTCATCTTGACATAGGACCTAAATTTGCCGTTTAGTTTTGTTTAGTTACATTACGTGCACAGTCGATAATTGATGAATGATTTCTGCAAGAATACGTGTCTGCATTTTCCTTAGTTCGAGACGAGCATACGGAGATCAAAGACGGAAATGTACGAGTATTACTACTAGCACTTGTTTCTAGGCAGCAACATTTCACATCGTATATATTTTGAGGTTTCCTATATCAAGATGAGTACTTTCGCAATCTGTATATATATTCAATTGGTTCAATTGAGGAAAACAATTCTACAAAAAATACATAAATATAATATAGTAAGTTTTAAGCAGATCTACTACCAACGTGGAACATCATATATCGTATCAAAAGTATAACATTTCCTTCTGGCAATAGGTAATGAACATTATGTCCCTCTACTACTAACAACGGGAAAAAAGTGAATATTCTATTCTGCTATTAATTGACAATGGAATAATTTTTATTATGACATCTTAGTTGACCTTTATACCGGGTTAATAATTACACAGGCCCATACAAAAAAAGTGGTCTGTTTTTTTTTGACTACACCAATTATTTACCTTTATGAATTTTGACTCGCTGAATTCGAATACGGAATCAGAATTGCGCCATCACCCGTCGTCTACCAGTAAAACACATAACTTTCAATACTAGTTTATTATAATATCATCGCATTACTAACAAATATCCCAGTTCTTATAAATTGACAATATACTTCATCATTACATAGACATTTATAAAATGTATAAGTTATACAGTGTGACCCATTTGTTTGCGGGTCACAAGTAGCTATTTTTGGTCCGATTTTGATCAACTTTTTTTTTAGATTGTTGCTCATGGAAAACTGCGTTTTGTGGCAAATCGATAGATGTCTATCACAAAAATCAAGGCCTACTTTGCAATTTTTTTGGAGCGAAAATTTGAGAAATCACATTAGCGATTTTTTTACGGAAAAACTAAGTTCGCCACTGTGCTCAGCGTGCCCTAATATGGGTTTGTACCAAATTTCATCCAAAAATATCGCACGTTAAAAATTGATATTTACATGCTTACATTTAGTTGGAATCAGGTCATTGCATTAGAGTTGCGTTATAAAAGATGATAAACAAATTAATTCAATTTAGCACGTAGGTACGGACACTGGACAGGGAAACGAACTCAAGAAAAAAGCTTGGGAGGCTATTTTTTCGGTGATGCAAAACTGATGTCACCAACGGAGGGGATAGCAGGAACTATTATAGTTAGTTGTTTCTTTGGGTTGGTCAAGGCAGGGCCCCTGAAGTTTAAGTGCATACTCTGACCCCCGTTGTAAGTAATAATATTTTCATAATCGTTATTGTCTCTTTATTTCAATAAACATTATTATTGTTGGAACCTTACCATCATGTTTTAATTTACTAAAAACCACCCTTATAAATAGAACCCTCTTGTGTGCCAAGCGAGTCATATATCTTATTTGTGCCAAGCGAGTTATTTATCTTATAATCTTATTTATGCCAAGCGAGTCAACTATCTAGTAAAATAACTTAGAGTGTCTTAGTAGTTATCTCATTAAAATCAACCCCTAATGTAACATATGGTAGAAGTGTTTAACCCCCAACGTAACGTAGTTAAAACATAACGTAACAATATTATCTACTTCCACTTCTGAACATACAAATATAAAATCTGTTGGATGCAAAAATCATTGAAACATTATCCCCAACATGTACATCTTCATGCTCTTTCATTCTTATTGGAAATCATCAGGATGGTACAAATTAAAGATTCATTTACAATTTTTTTAAATAATATCCGTAATGAATAAATTTTACGGTAAGTTATTATTTAATTTCAATATTTTTTTTCTTTGGCTATGAATTCTGTTATTTAATTAGTTAGTAGTTGAAAAGTAGCTGTTTTAATGGATTCAACAATAATTGAGTTCTAAAGTGGTTTCAATGATTTTTGCATCCAGCATATTTTATATTTGTATTCAGATGTAGAACACTGTAAACTATTACAGTAGAATAATTTGTAAAAAATTAGAAAATATAATTATTATAAACAATAAATAAAATAAAACAAAATGTATAACATACGTTGTCTAGTAGCAGTAGCTACTAGTGTACCATTAGGTGAAAATATTTTTATTACAAAATAATTTTTCTGGCGATATTTATCTACTTTCCCGACTTAAATGATTTAAAGATGTCTCAAATATTTAATTTATTAACAGATTTCCCCAACATTGATAGTTGAATAGTTGATAATGAGGCAAATATTAGACTATTTAATACAAAAATGCCATCATCAAAATATGATGGTAAAAATACAATATGTTAATTAGGCATTAGATAGCTACTTACCATTATCAGAAGGTATGAAGCCACAAGAGAGTGGTTGTTTTTTGCAATCTTTTCTTACTTCTTCTATTACAATTTTTATCAGTGGAGCTAATAAATTTGTTGGACATTTTCTGCAACAAAAAACGTTAATCAAAAAATAAAAATATGCAACCATCAAACAATTATTTTTCTTTATATTGGGTGGCGTGTAAGTCATGTTATGATTTAAATAGTTAATACCTTCTTTTTCTTTTTTTCTTATAATACTTTGTTATCTTAATTTTTTAAACGTTTAATACATTGTTTGGAAATAAGTTTACATTATGTTTTGAAAATGACATCTTGCAAATAGCGATCATTTTCAGCCTTGACCCGACATGTTCTCTCCACAACATTTTCCATGATTCTGGTACATAACGCGCATGCCTGAGTTTCTTCTCGAATATTGGCCTTAAGCTGTTGTATGGTTCTTGGTTTATTTGCATACACCCTACCTTTTAAGTAGCCCCAAATAAAAATGTCGGGGTTGTTAATCAGGCCATAGTCTGTTGGGCTGTGTGAGCAGTGGCTCCATCCTTTTGGACCACATCGCTGGATGGTTTTCCACCCCTTGCATTAAAAAAATTTCAATCATGGTCCGGTATTGCATTCGAGCAATGTTCTCCTCAGTTCGAACTAAACAGCATCTTCTAGAACGTGGAAGGTCATGGACAGCTCCCTGCTGTTGAAACGATGAATTGTTGGAGAAGTAGGCGTGTTTCGAATATTGAAGAAATTACGATATGCTCGCTGTGTTAAAATAATTGAATATGGTTCTTCAAAATAAAATTGAACAATTTTACTTCTTTGTTTGCAGATGAATTTTTCTATCCTGAAATTTTCATTACATGATCCTAAAGGAAAAAGAAAAAAAAATGTCAAACAAACAATTTATTAACTATTTAATCATAACGTGACTTATGCGACTTTGTATTAGCAAATTAATTCAATGGGATATAAAATAATCACTATTGCATCTGCAATATATTTACATTAAATTAATTTAATTTTAATTGAGGTGATCCAGAAACATTGTCTTCTTTGTTCTATAAATTCAAGATGAAGAGCTACAGTTGAGCTCAATTCTTCTCATTCATACCATTCATAAATATTGATGTGCATTGGGGAATATAAAAACCTATTGTATTTTTTAAGTAGGTATTACTTTATACACTAAATTAAAATGTAGGTACCTAACAAAATAAAAATAATTTGCAGTAAATCCATCTTTATTTAATTTTCACAAATCTTAAATATTGTTTAGTTATGTATAATAAAATAACAAGTATTTCTGTTAGTTTTTCATCTCGCAAGAAAATATCATTATATAGGGCGCACGTACACGAGTGGCTAAATATGTGTTTGATAGTAACTATTTACTACAAAGATCGATGGTTTGACTCCATCCAAAGAAAATTAGAAATTTAATCTCTTTGCCTCACACCTTAGGGTTTTCTGGGGATTGTTTCAGTGATCTGAGAAGCAGATAAGTTTTTTTACGGGGGATTTCTTATTTTTAGGTATTTTGTGTACCATCTCCTTTCCAGTAAACGTATAAGTTTTATTATTCGATATTTCCTGCATGCATAGATTAAACAGGTACTCTATGTTTCCTGTTGTGCCTCTTTTTGACTTCTGTAAATACATCAATAAATTATCTTATCTTTATCATATTAGTATTAGTAAATACTCTATATTTTGTAAATATGTAAGGTATTAAATAAACCATCTATTTATCTATCTATCTAGTATGTGACCAAAATTTTTATTGATGTCAGCATTGTTTATAAAGTATATAGTTATTCAACCTCTTGTTAGTACCGGTGGATCATTGGTAGATGGCGTGCTGGATGATGTGTGCCCATTATTACGACCGTAGCCCCCGGTGTCGTTTACGTTACGACCATTGTTTATTATAAACAATGCTACGACGCATGCACGAATTTCGTACATCCGGTGCATCTACGTCACATGACATTCGACGAAGAACTAAAGTCATAGATCGAACCTTGACTGTATATTAATAACTTTTGACAGTTTGTCAGTTTTCTATTTTTATTAAACTATTGGATTTTTTGTTCTAAAATGAATCATTTATACATCATATGACTAACATAACCTAAAATGTTTAGTTTTTGTAAATTTATTTTTACTTTAATTATAATTTTGTAGCTTCAGCTTGGATCCATAATAACATTTAAAAACTCTCTAATAAGACAGTAGATATAAATATAAAGTTTCAATATTGTACCTACGTAGATTATTAAAAATGAATTGCTATTTATAGGTTGGATTTCCAGTCAACAAAGAGCATCCTATTTCATTAGATTAGGACAATTAAAACTTCATTAGTAATGCATCGAACAAGATTTTAGATGATAGTACAGGAAACAAGCAGAAATTTTGATAAAAATGACATAAATATACAAAAATGTTAAAAAATGCATATTTTTGAGGTTAGTTGTAAAGCCTGATTTTCATAGTCGCGAAATTGTGAAAAGCGAAATGCGAAACGTGTTGCTATTGGTTCATTTTACATTAAAATTTGGAATTGACCAATAACAACACGTCTCACATTTCGCTTTTCGCAATTTCGCGACTATAAAAATCACTAATAGTGCTGTAGCTATGTGTAAAAATCATAATAAAAGTAAAAAAGGTATCAATATAAGATATTTCTACAGAAAAGACAAAATAAATTTGAGGAATGGCAAGTAAGTGTAGGAACATGATGTATTGTATTTAAAATCTAGTTTTTTATTATTTCATCTTTTAATCAGCGTTTATGTAAAAATAATCAATCACCGAACGTTTAAATTTATTACAATAGCTCTAAAGCCGTCAAATGGATCATGTATGATGCACATGATCCAGCATATAGGACTGAAATAACCTCAAATTTAGAGTTTCTTTTAATTTATTTTCGATTTTAATTTTTGTAGTTTCAGCTTGAATCCATTATAATATGATTATAACATATAAAAATTATCTCAATAAAGTTTCAATATTATAGATTATATTTAAAATAAACTGCTAATTATAGGTTGGATTTCCAGCCAACAAAAATCATTTTATTTTATTAAATTACGGCAATCAAAACTTCATTAGTAATGCACTGAACAAGATTTTAATTGATAGTACAGGAACCAAGCACAGATTTTGATAAAAGCAGCTTAATATGTGAAAATCTTTAAAAATGTATATTTTTGTAAATGTATATCGAAATGGTGACTTTACATATTTGTGCGCTGGTATTACTTTTTCTACTAAACGCGTCATTTGATGACGTGCAAATCATATTTTTGAGGTTAGTTGCGATGTCACGTACACGACAGTTCATATTTTTCTCGAGCTCGACGTCACATCCGGCTGCGCAATGGCCGCAATGTGTAAATGTATCCTGAAATGTATATTTTTTTAATGATAAAATATTTTAAAAACAAAAGTCAAAAAACTGTAAACGTAGTCATAGAAACTGACTAGTATGTAAATTACTCACAAGTTGGCAGCACATACTTAAAAATCAGGTTGAATAACTATAATACTTTATAAACAATGATGTCAGTTAATGTCATCAAAAATTACGATTATCGAGTTATGAATTCTCAAACGAATTTTTTGAAGACACACTATGTTTCACTAAGTATAGGTATAGGGTTACTGTTATTACAGAATGAAAATTGAATTGGAGGGAAGAACATTGAATGACCAATGGCTGAATAAAAGTAAAAATATAAAAGGTTTTATTTTATACAGAAAATTTTTTTTGTAAATTCACACTGTTCCTCAAATACGAATTATTTAAATTACACAAATTTCTAAAATTGGTTAATTTATAAGAGTATAAAAAAGATGTATTGGCAAACTAGTTGTTTTTATATGAAACCCGTGTAATTATCATTTGTTGTGTTTTGCAAAATTTCGATCTTTTTTGATATCGCTGTATTGGGCAGGTTTATTCGCCAGACTTCGTCAAAATATCTGGGAAGTGTTCTCAAATTATTACGGTGAACAAATTTTAAATGTTTTTTCAATAAATTCGTATATAATAATAATAATAATAAAAATAATAACTCGCCTTTATTTATATTTCTGTCTTGGCGAAGTCAGCTAGCTGTTCTTCCACTTAACCAAGACAATTTACAAACATGAATTTTACAAAATGTGTGATGATAATATACCTACTTACAATAAATTATATATATTATAAAAAAAAAATTGTTACAATATTATTTGCATAACTGTCATGAAAGGTCACTGATCAACAAGAAATTATTGTTTTATATTTCTCTTAAATGTTAACTTGGATAAAGTTTTTAAATTATTTGGGAGAGAATTGTAAATTGCTACCGCTTGCGAGAAAGATCTTTTAAACTTTACTGTCCAATGAGCAATGACGACGTATGGTAATGGTCCATTCTCTTGGATGAACATTATGTCTTGGCATGAGTTTAGAAAACAAATATATTGGGTATTGAAGTTTTAACAAGATGGGTAAGACAGGCTATATGGATAATTACACGATTATGCATTTTCAACCACCCAATTTCTGATATGTACTATCGCGGTCGAAAAAAAGTAATCGTCTGATTTTCCCGTTGTAACTATGGTTCTATTCAGTGTCGCATCAATCCCAATATATATTTTTTTTTGTGTCAATGTCATTGTCATATTAAGCAAAAATAAATTTTTTATTACTTAATCATGCCTTATCATGTTTTGAGTGAAGCAGAAAAAGGCTACATCATCGCCAAACTTGGAGAAGGGTGGTCTCGTAACGCATAGCAAGTAAAATTAATTGCAGCAAAAGCACGATTCAAAAACTAAACAAAATGTGGATAGAAACTCATGATCTGAGCAGGGCAGTGGGTTCTGGGCAGCCAAGAAAGAGTCCTCAAGAAAACGACAATACCCTGGTTAACTATGTGAATTTAAACCCATTTTCTAATTCTATTGAAGCCAAAGAGCAAACCAACTTCCCAGCGTCTGTTAGGACAGCAAGAAAACGGTTGCGAGAGCAAGGTCTATTTAACTGTGCTAGTGCTAAAAAGCCCTGGCTAACAGATGTTAATAAAGAGGCAAGAATGCAGTTTGCAAATACTTTTATTAATGAAAACAATCGTTACTGGGAGCGAGTGGTCTTTTCCGATGAAAAGATATTTCAGTCCTGCTACAATATGATCAACTGCGAGTTTACCGTCCCAGGGGTCATAAGTTTGGTGAAGAATATTTGCACAAAACAGATAATAGCGGAAGGTATTCTGTCTTTTTGTTTAGTTTTTGAATACCGTAAAGTGAGGTGTCTTCGGACAGCGCGGGTGACTTCGGACATCGTGTAGTCCCCTGATGTTTTCGTCTAATAGCGGCTACCCGAATCATAAAATCCAGTTCGGCTTGCGGGACGATTTTTCGTTTAGTATCGTTCAAAGTATGGTGGAAGCTTGTTGACGTCGTCCGTAAGTATTTACCTCGTATTTAGAATTTAGTGATCGCCATTTATTTAACGGTTTTTCAAACATTGGAAAAGTAATGGCTGTGTGAGTTTTATCTGATATTATTCTAATTGTTGGTGAATGTTTTATTGAAACATGATGTTTGATTAATATTAGTAACAAATAAAAAGTAAAAAAAAATTATTAGGTTTTTTTTTACAGGGTGATTATCAAAAAATTCACCAAACTGGGGGCGAATTTGGACAATGGTGAGGGGTGTATAAAAGGACTCTTGGTTCAAGAAACTATCGCTCCGCCTTATTTGAGAGATCCTTTACTTACAATGCTACTAAACTATACAATAATCTGCCCCTTAAGTATTAAATCTGCCCCTAGTTTACCTAAGTTCAGAGATCAAATCAAAAACCTGTTGTTTAGCATTAGAAACGATTAAGTTAATTTTGTTTTTCACGTATTTTTTCTTCTCTTTTTTATTTGATTTTATACTTAATATATTTTTTGTTTTTTGTATGTAATATTTTAAATAATGTATTAAACTGGAATGGTTATGTGGAAGAGCAGCATTGTTGAACATCGCCATTCCCTTAAAATTATTTTTTATTTAATACATAAATAAAGTCAATTTATTATTATTATTATTATTAATTATTATTAATTATGACCCGTGTTTATGTTTTTTAAAACTTGTGTTTTTTACTTAAATAAATAAGCGTTTCAGTTCATAAAGAAAGTTTTATTTTTAACTCTTATAGCCAAAAATAAATATATTTATCCCCAAAATATATTTATTTAGGGCTGAAAACTAGAAATTTTTAAAAAAGAGTGTCCGAAGTCGCATAAACATGAGCTTGAAATCACTTTTGCAGGGATTTTAATACGTGTCCGAAGTCACCTCAAAAATGGAGGTGACTTCGGACGGCAAACATTTTTTTTTTTTTAATTGGGGGAGGGGGGTAAAATTAAAATAAAAGAAGAAACATAACCACCAATGGTACATGCATCTATAGTAATGTTTTCAAATTAAAAAAAAAAAAATACAGTAGTTATTAAAAAAAAAACCCTTAAAAACCGTCCGTAGTCACCTCACTTTACGGTAGTGCCTTTGCTGTAATTAATTTCACTTGCTATGCGTTGTTAAGACCACCCTTCCCCAAGTTTGGCGATGATGTAGCCTTTTTCTGCTTCTCTCAAAACTGTACAATTAATTGTTTTCTCATAATTAAAAAATATTAACAACTTATTTCTTATTAGTTTTTTTTAAATAAATACCCCACCATGATTTCTTGTCAATTTAATTGACATAACTGATGTAAAAACTCCCATTTACAAAGGATAATTTTTGAAAAAACATGCTACTTGATAAAAAATCGATTACCTTTTTTCGGCCGCGATAGTACCATGTTACATGATCTCTACAAAGTAAACCAAAAATAAATCTTATACATGCATTTTGAATTTGTTGAATCCTTGAGGAAGTGTTGAGATCTAGTTCAATTGTAATTTTCTTTCCACCCATTCCACTACGTTATTTGTCGATTAATATTGCTTTGTTACAAACTTAGCCCGAGATACGTAATTAATTATACCCAAGAAATTTCAGAAGCTACTCAAGCTATCCAATACACAAACTGACAGATAATTTTGGATTCAGTAAAATTAAAAAGTGTCAGAGAACCATACTTATAAGGTTAACTTCGCCCTTAATAAAGACGTTTTATTATTATTATTATTATATTATAGATCTGTTAAAATCAGAACGTCAGTTTTTGTCACGACCACAGTATATCATCAAGGAAGTAAAAATATGATTAAATAACCGCAATGGTATATATTTCTCATATCTTGTATAATTGAGTCGTTTTATCAAAGTAATGCTGATAATGAAGGTTCGTCACACCTTTCTATTTGCTGGTTAACAAAATCTTACACCATTTTAAAATAATAGTAAATTAATGTGAGAAAATATTGGGAATGTCCAAGTTCTGTATGGAAACATTGGACATAGACATATCTTTTGCTTTTCTTTGTCAATTTACTCGTAGTTTCGGCATAATTCTACCAAGAATATACCAAGTGACAAACTTAAAAATTATATATCTTTTGTAGTACAATCTGTAGTTACTATGAAATTATGGCACGATTTTGCTCTTTGTGTGATTCTATAAAGAAAAAAAAAACTGATAAGTAGCTGGATTTTATTGAACTTTATCAAAGTTTTTTAGAATATAAAAACCTTCTTACAATCTAAATGACTCCGACTTTGTCTGAATATTGTAAATACATAATTATCGCCAGGTATGTAAAAATTACCACATAAACATTATATATAATATCGGTAGATGTTGCTTGAAGTGGGCGAGAATTCATTTATGGAACGAAATAAAACTAACACTTGCAAGTATAAATTTATTACATGCATTACAAAAATAATGTAGAAATTTTGTTTTAGAACAAATAATATAATGAGAATAATCAGTATTATTACAATATTCACTAGAAACAAATTAGTATAATTTTCGAAAGATTTAACAGGTTCAAAACTAAATGGAAACTCATTTAAGTAAACAAAGCAGTACATTATTATAAGAAACATTTTACATAAAGCGATTTGATTAAAATATATTTCATACAGGTTTTTTCGATAAATAAATACAAATAAATTTTATCAACGTCTCTAAAAGTCTCAATGATCTCGTTGGGTTAATAAAAATATGATTCTCAAGAAAAAAAAAAGTATCTCTTCATTTTTAAACGCGTGACTCTAAGTATTTGGCAAACGGCCCTCCCTCGCGGACGATATTGAAAAATTACGCGATAAACTCAAGGCAGGTGCACTCAAGCTTTCCCACCCATTTCATATATTCCCCGTTACACGTTTATTTTAATTCACACCCCATAAAGATCGTGCAACTTCATTTTTAGAGCTTCAGGAAATTGACAGTAGAATTGTGCCCAATTTTCATCTCCACATTGTTGTTTGAATGACAGTAAAACGTTTCTAATCATTTCTTTTAAATCCATTCTGATGCTTCCCCACGACGCAGCTGCATCGCAGAAGAAAATAAAGTAATTTTTGTTAAATTCTGGATGGTGAACGATGATTTCACACAATCCTCGAAAAGCTAAATCTTTCTCATCCGAATCTCTAACGTTCCTAACCAGCATACAACAATTTTTTACTATCACATCCATTTCTGGTATTGTCACATCAGGACATACAAAAAATATAATACAAAGAGAGATGGCTACTGTTTTATGCATTGTTCGTGCCATTGCTGGGGCTCGCAGGATATGCACAAAAGCAGTTAGAATTTCTGGTAGAAACTGTTGTATGTTGCTGCCCATTACTGAACATAACTTCCCTATAACCCAAGCTGCATTATTACAAACTCCATCTGTATGTTCATCTAGATTTTTAATAATAAGAGGAATGTATTCATTCACATTGGAAGCCAAAAAGGGGTAGCACAAACCTATTAATTCTCCATATAAGGCAATAGAAGTCTGTCGAATTAAATTGGACCCATCCTGCATTGTTGTGTACAACAAATAAATCAGATTACTATTAGTTACATACTTAACGAAATGTGTTTTTAAACCAAGTGCCATACTGTACAATACATCATGAGCTACATTCATAGGTTCTTTATCTGGGGGATCATATTCATTAGGATATTGCTGATAATTAATACAGGCAATCAACGTGTCATTAATTAATTGCAAGCAATGTAAATAAACGGTTTCAGAGTAAGGCAAAAAAGACACTTCTAAGGCAGGTATCACATTTGACAAACATTCTAAAACAGCTATGAAATGATCATCGTAGAAATTATTAAGTTCCGTAAACTTATTCATAAGAGGAGGTAATAATTTGTTGACATACTCTTCTTTACTTAAGTGATTTCCGACAGACTGAGCTAGAACACCAATAGCATCATACAATAGATACAAACTTCTACAATGAAATCGCTCAAAGCCATACTTGAAACCTTCCAATATAAAATCTATATAGGGAATAAGTTTCAACTGCGCTTCTTCTTGGAAAATGCAGAATGCTGAAATGGCAGCACGTTGCACTCTTTTATTCTCATCGATAAAATGTTTCAATAAAATTGTCATCACAGGAACAAAAAACTCTTCCGGATTATCAACTCGAACACTCACAATCCAGCCTACATACCGGCTTAAAGTCCAGCAGGTTATCACACGAACGACAGAATGCTCATCGCTCATAGAACAAATCAGGAACCGGATCAAATCAGGCAACTCTGATTTTAAACCCTTTATGCATCCTTCAGCTATAGCACCAAGAGCTAATATTGCAGATTCTTTAACCAGATAGTCGGAATGACGTAACATTTCGCTTATAAGAGGAATTAGTAAAGGTAATAACTCTTCCCCAAATTTAACAGCAATCGAATCTAAAGATGCAGCACTGCACTTTCTTAAAGTCCATCCTACATAGAAATCATCAAAGTCATCATTTTGATCTGCGAGATCCTCATCACTAAAATATTCTTCACCTTCTCCCAAATTACTTCTGTCTTTTAAATGGAACGGAGAAATATCTTTCGACAAGTCTTTGTTATGGGCATCAGCTCCTAGACTATCTTTAATAATATTCAACTCAGTAGTAGAATATTTCATGTTTTTTAACAAAATTGGCAAAAGTTTCTCAATGTACGGTGACAAAATGTCTTTACAAGTATTTAATTTTGTTGTGGCCAACCAGAATTCGCAGGCCTGTAAAGCCACTTCTTGATCTTCGTGTTGACATTTCTCTACTAAATAACAAATTATATCATGTAAATGTGGCAGTAACGTTTCCTCCTGATTTTCCACATAAATAACAAACGTGTGGCAAATATATTTTTGCAATTCCACATCACCTGTATTAGCTAACTGCATAACATTTCTCAGATAAATACTGAGGTCTATTGATTGTTTCATGACTTGGAAGTAATCCTGCAAAAACTGGTTTGTCAGCCTAATAATATCCTGACGTATGGTACATTTTTCTATACTAACATAATCCACAAATTTTGGAAATACCTCTTTGGTTATTCGATAGATATCTTCTTGTGGTTTTTGACTGTTAATTAATTCTTCACAAACTTTAAATAGTGTTGTTAAAGCTACTTCACTATATTCATCTTGTGTAACAAAAGCTTTAACCAAATACTGAATTAATTCAGGCCAGTTTTTTAAATTATCCTTGGCAATAATAACGATAACATTACTTATGCTTACACGGACTTCTCGGCAAGGATCTTTCAATAATCGTAGACATTCACTTTTAATCTTCAAATTATCTTCTTGGTTTAAAGTTCCAAAAACCGGCAAAATGTTATTTTTAAGCAAAATACCACTTAGTGACCTGATATCTTCAGAAAATGATGAACTTCCCAATATGAATAAAAGATAGTTGGAAAAATCTGTCAAATTTTGCATTAAATTAAGTCTGTCTTGTACAGTTTTCTGTGCTTCACTATTAGGCACCAGAGCTAATTGTAAAGTCTCCTCTATGTTTTTTAGGATACTTTCTTGGGGTCTCCACTCTCCCCAATTCATTTTCCATAAAAGTCTAGAAAAAAAATATCATCACAGGTTATGTTGTAAATACACTTGCGTCGCTGTTTACGTAGGTAGCTAGTGAATTGTCTAATACTGGTATATAATTACTTACCGAAACGTAGATTACACCAACAACATTCAAGTTATTAATATTTTACTAGTTATTATTTCTCAATTTCTCATTAGCTAGATTATGAATTTTATTGACAACCGGCATCAGCAAACACTGGCTGCCTAGCAAGTTAGCTATGCGCATGCGAAAATCACTCATCAATGAATCCAGGAGGCTGTTCGAAAATACCTTTTCAGAGATAACACGCCACCAGCGGGGTTCGGCTCGGCGCATGGGGGGCTAGCTATTTCTTTCCGATTGGTGAAACCGTAACCGACGTAGAATATTATACCAGGCCCAAGAATTGTAAACAATCCTTGTACCAGGCCCAGGCAGGGGCTACGGTGAAACTTGTTTGTTTATTTTAGTTGTTTTTTGCGATGAACCGTAACCGTGTTCGTCGACTGTTTCAAACCGCATTCAATCGTGACGTCAGTGATTTATGAGATCGGTAAGACCAATAATTTCAAACACGATTTTTTTTCTTATCCACACAGGTTTTTAACAACTTAAAATTTTAACGTTGGGTGTAAGAATTATAAAGAGGCGTAACGCCTCGTAACGATGCTGGCAGTGAGAAATAGACGGCGCTACCGCAGTTAACAGTTCAGAGACTGCCAGTAGTGCCAGTGAGGTGTATGAAGTAGGCCCCCCGAATTGCAAATTTCGAATTCGTAATGGGGGAATCGATTGACCATTTATTGACCATTATTGACCACCGGTAATATCGTTTGACCACTCACGGATTCAGAGAAACAATCAAAATATTTTTGGGGGGCTAACTTCACGCTATCCCCCCGAATTGCGAGTTTCGAATTTGCAATGGGGGGAATCGATTGACCATTTATTGACCATTATTGACCACCGGTAATATCGTTTGACCATTCACAGATTCCGAGAAACAATCAAAATATTTTTGGAGGGCTAACTTCACGCTAGCCCCCCCGAATTAGATATTTTCTTAATTTCAATACCGAAAAGGATTGATTTATTGACCATTATTGACCAGCATTTCATTTTTTTGACCACTTCCAAAAAATAAAGTTTTCTTGTTAGGTATTTGACTGTAATTGACCAACCGCCATTACAAGGTTTTAGTCAGAAACAACCGCGACGAGATCGGGGAACGGTTTTAACGGCGCTCTTTGAGATCCTTTATGGGGTAGTCAAACATTGAAATATATTTTTTTATGCTTTTTGAATGATGTCAAATAATTTCCATCCGCCATTATAAAGTTGTGAGCAACAAAACACCAAAAACTGTGAATCTATTACTCCACTCGCTTCCACTCGAAAATCAAAAAAAACATTTTTTAGTCGTAATTTCATGCTTTTTGAAAGATGGTCAAACGCTAAAATTGTTCGACCGTCATTCAAACAGCATGAAAAACTTATTTCGACGTTTGACCAGCCCAGAAAACCACCGAACGGTAATAGAAGACGATTAAGAGTATATTCCAAAATGTAACCTTGGTGACCATGGTTATGATTTTGTGTTTCAAAATGCAACCATTTCAGAATATGGTATTATTTCGAAACACGGTTCCTGAAAAATGTGGTAACGTTTTCGCAACCATAGGCCACCATAATAACCATGAATTCATGATACAAAATGCGGTTGTTTACGGTAAATTGTTCCCCACCACCTATTGTTCTATGATTTATAGGTTATAGTTTCTTTATTCTGTGATTTTAGACGTGCTGGAGTGTGGTTGGAGACGTTGGAGTCTGATTTTTATATTTTTATTTTAGTTGTTGACTCTATTTAGCATGGCAGTAAGTATTACCCACAATATAATATAATTCCTACAAGTTCTGACAACTTTTTAATACAGCCCATTATTTATTAAAGAAAAGTAAGCTTTTTTCGTACATTTAATATTTGTGATAGGAACTTCGGTGCAGACCCAAAATAAAAAAAATCTAAATGTCGAATAACCTTACTTTGTTTAACATGAAATAATAATGTAAGCTGTCACTGCAAACTGCAATAATCGTCCAACACAGAACACGAAGCGTTTTGAAATTTGCCCAGTTATTCAGCAACCACATACAACCGCATTATTACCGTAACCACGGTTATGTGGTCAAACGGTTACATTTTGGAATATACCATAGTATAAGGATAATGGTATGTCAGGTTGCCGTCCAATTTGTGTATCTACTGCGCATTACGTCACTCAGTTTAAAAAACGTCGAAAGTCAGTTGTGATTCCGCACATTTAAATCTTTATTTTAATATTTTTAATAGTGTTAACGAATAGCAACCATGCTTGTTTGTGGTGTGGCTGGGTGTAACAATTATTACACGAAGACAAAAAGGTACTGACATCAAGTATTTTACATTTCTCCGCGTTGAAAAGCTCGCGAAAGTATATGGATCAGCGATAAAATTAATTTGAAAAATAGCAGGTTAATTTTTTATTTCACCGGTTTATCCTTTTCATTACCTATTGTCTGTTTATAGCACGTATTTCTTCTGTACATTTCAACCCAACAGAATCAACAGATTTTAAAATTTCTCTAATACAGCAGATGTTGTTATATTCCCTCCAGAAACAGTAGAAATTGAAGATCTGATGCAGTTCCAACTGTTAATATGCCTGGTGTTGTTTCTTGACTGTCGTAAAAGGAAAATAAATTGTGATAGATCGCTTAGGATGGAAAAAATATTAAAAATAGACTACTAATTTTAGGTTAGAATTCCAACTAACCAAAAGCATCTTATTTTATTAGATTAAGGCAATTAAAACTTTATTAATAATGCACTGAACAAGATTTTAGTTGATAGTACAGAAATTAAGTAGAAATTTTAATAAAATTGACATAATACTCTATAATTTTAGAAAATACATATTTTTGAGGTTAATTGTGATGTCACCCCTGCCACTTTTTAAACTGAGTGACGTCACCGTGCCTGTGCGCGGGCATACCATTCTCCTTATACCATGGAATATACTCTAAGAAATTTCTCTCACCCGCCATTTAGTCATAAACAACCGCAACAGTTACAGTTAACTTCGCGTTTTTAACGGTTTTATTCATTTTTTCGAGGACTTTTAAGGAGTGGTCAAACGTTGAAATATATTTTCATACCTTTTGAATAATGGCCAAACAATTTCAGCATTTGAACACCAGCGAACGCTGAAGCCGGCTCTTTTTATGTGCTGTATAGATATGACACAGACTTTAATACAATTTTGCACTGGATCAAGGGTAGTAAATTGGATTTGCTCTCAGGGCAGTCACTCGAAAACGCCGCCCGCGTTTTTTAAAAGATCACCCTACGCCACCAGATTAAACCTATGCAACACTGACATGAACCAAACTGAGCAAATTTATTAGGACGAAACGGAATACCGACCGACTGAGTCGGTCTAGGACCCAGGTGTACAAAGTTTCACGGGCACTTTAATAATTTTCTGAAAATAAGTAGATTTCGACATTTTTGCGAAAATTAAAAATGAGAACACGATAAAAACACGATTAGAAAGTGTTTCTTTTTGATTTTCGTCGAAACGAGTAAGATACACCGGTGTGAAATCATCCACAACCACATTTTCAAGTATCGATAAAGTCGTGGTCATACAATAATAATTTTCCTCTTCTGCCAATTATTAGTTATTAACAAGAGCATCATTTCATTTCTTTTTTGTAAATACAGTAGCAACACGATTAATTGTTTTTAGCATCGAAATTATTTGTCAGGGCGGGCGTCGGAGAGGGTGAGAAGGGGTAAAATATATTAAATATCATATCATTTTAATAAAAATTCCAACGAAAACTTGTTACTAGCAAAGGGATGAATTGAATCGGTTATTAAAAGAACGGCCCAAATCGCGATTTATCCGAAATGTCTTTTTTCGTGAATTGACATCCTTTAGAATCAGATGCACCCAGTCAGAAAATAAAGGACCCATCAGATGAGAGGAAAGTAGTGAAAATTAGTTTTAAAATTGTAGGTTATTAAAAGAAGGGTCCAATTATTATAGGCCTATATTCTAATAACTAACTGGTTCAAAATAAGAAAGGCCCATCTTATGGAATTTTGTGTACTAAGATTTTCTAACCTTACTTTTTCACTTTTACTTTGGAAAGGGGTGCAGGTGATTCCAGCGACGATGATTGTTAAAAATTGAAACTTATTTTCTGTTTTTTAGAATATCTTTATTTTTGCTTTTGTTATTTTTTCACTTAATAAAATTTTTTGCATTCACGTGTACTTTTATTTATTAAAAAGTAATGAAAAAATAATTGTCTAGTTGAAAAAGGGCCCAATGTCGCTACAAATAATTTTTTTTCTTTTAATTATGAAAATTCTATGGTAAAATAAAAACGCACTTAATTGATATACACATAAACATTGAACAAAAAAAAATGAAAAGTGTATTGACAATTTTATAGACAATAAACAGTTTTTTATCTTCCCTGTAAAATTTGTTTTGTTCGATTTGGGCTGTTCTTTTAATAACGGATTCAATTGTTTCAATCCACTGAAATCATTTGTCAGGTCGTTTAGGAGGGTGAAAGGGGGTGAAATATATTAAATATTATTGTAACGATTTTTTCCAATCAAGGAATGTCCATTTTTGCTTTAAATATTACCGTCACTTGGGTACACCCTGCCGCTGTCTTTAATAAGTAAGCGTCATTACATTATATCTCCTTAAATAATTCTTGACCGGTAAAAATTCCAACGAAAACTTGTTACTGGCAAAGGGATGAATTGTTTCAATGCACTGAAATCATTTGTCAGACCGTTTGGGAGGGTGAAAAGGGGTGAAATATATTAAATATCGTATCTTCTTCAATAATTCTTGACCGGTAAAAATTCCAACGAAAACTTGTTACTAGCACAGGGATGAGTTGTTTCAATCCACTGAAATCATTTGTCAGGCCGTTTAGGAGGGTGAAAAGGGGTGAAATATATTAAATATTATATGTTCTTAAATAATTCTTGACCGGTAAAAATTCCAACGAAAATTTATTATTAGCAACGGGATGAATTGTTTCTATCCACTGAAATCATTTGTCAGGTTGTTTGGGAGGGTGAAACGGGGTGAAACTCGGGGTGAAATATATTAAATATCATATCTTCTGAACTAATTCTTGACCGGTAAAAATTTCAATGCAGATTTGTTTCAAATAATAAGAAAAATTTAATTTACCCTATGAAATCATTTGTCAGGGGGTACTTGGGGTTGAAAATAGGGGTTAAAACCTAATAAAAAATAATTCTTGACCCATCAAAATGTCGATTCAGATTTGTTATAAACAAAGAGAAGAATTTAAACCTACCATTAAAATCATTTGTCAGCGGGTTTTAGGGGGTGGAAAAGGGGTCTAAACATAGTAAAAATCACATCCTCTTAAATAATGCTTGACCTATAAAAATTTCAATGCAGATTTGTTTCAAATAATAAGAAGAATTTAATTTGCCCAATGAAATCATTTGTCAGTGGGTTTATGGGGGTGAAAAAGGGGTCTTAACATATTAAAAATCATATCCTCTTAAATATTGCTTGATCTATAAAAATTTCAAAGCATATTTGTTTCAAATAATAAGAACAATCTAATTTACCTTATGAAATCATTTGTCAGCGGGCTATTGGGGGTGAAAAAGGGGTCTAAACATAATAAAAACCATGTCCTCTTAAATAATGCTTGACCTATAGAAATTTCAATGCAGATTTGTTTCAAATAATAAGAAGAATTTAATTTACTCTATGAAATCATTTGTCAGTGGGTTCTTGGGGGTGAAAAAGGGTCTAAACATATTAAAAATCATATCCTCTTAAATATTGCTTGACCTAAAGAAATTTCAACGCAGATTTGTTTCAAATAATAAGAACAATTTAATTTACCTTATGAAATCATGTCAGGGGGTTCTTGGGGTTGAAAATAGGGGTTAAAACTTAATAAAAATAATTCTCGACCCATCAAAATTTCGATGCAGATCTATTATAAAAAAAGAGAGGAACTTAAACCGACCATTAAAATCATTTGTCAGCGGGTTCTTGGGGGTGGAAAAGGGGTCTAAACATAGTAAAAATCATATCCTCTTAAATATTACCTGATCTATAAAAATTTCAACGCAGATTTGTTTTAAATAACAATAACAATTTAATTTACACTATGAAATCATTTGTCAGCGGGTTCTTGGGATTGAAAATAGGGGTTATAAAAGTAAGATTTGTTATAAACAATAAGAATTTAAAGTACAGGCTGCAATAATTTGGTATTTAAAACAGGGATTTAAAGTTAAATCCGAAAGTTTTTTGGTTGAATTGCTGACATAGTTGACAAATATATTATTTTCGAGATTGGTACATTTTTTATGAAATTGTCTCTTGCACATTTTACATTTGTGATAGCAATCTCCTGTTTGCTCTCCACATATCAGACACATGTTTGTGTTGTGCTCGGAGAGTTTTAGTAAATCATTTTTTATTGTGTTTCTGAAAGTATTCATATTTTCATTAATAATTAGAAATGATTTATTTTGAACAAATAAAGATACAAAATATATAACAAATGCACCACAATTATGGGTAGGTATCACGTTGTTTGATATGATCCTTTACCGCATTTCTCAAACTATATGGTAGTTTTGATCCTGTATATTGATTATACTTTGTAACGAACTGCGGTTTTTGACACAGTGCTCCCTCTAGGATCTAAAAAGAAAAATGTATTTTCCCCAAATTCTACAAAAATAACGCATCAATGGTTTCTATTAAAATGAACTGGAATAATGATGGAGTAGGTGTCTGAAATAATTGGTAATTCCGCGAAAAACATGCTTCCAGATCATTGCCATAATTAAAAATTGCAAATGATTGGTCCACTGTAAGAAATGTACACTGTGTTTCGAGTAAGTAATATAAATAGAAATCTTTTAGGGCAGTCAAGAGCCAAACACAGTGTCCATTTTACAGTGGACCAATCATTTGCAATTTTTAATTATGGCAATGATCTGGAAGCATGTTTTTTCGCGGAATTACCAATTATTTCAGACACCGACTCCATCATTATTCCAGTTCATTTTAATAGAAACTATTGGTGCGTTACTTTTGTAGAATTTGGGGAAAATACATTTTTCTTTTTAGATCCTAGAGGGAGCACTGTGTCAAAAACCGCAGTTCGTTCCAAACCTCGTTACAAACACTGTTTTTCCGAATTCGTTAAAAAGTATAATCAATATACAGGATCAAAACTACCATATATGTAGTTTGAGAAATGCGGTAAAGGATCATATCAAACAACGTGACACCTACCCATAATTGTGGTGCATTTGTTATATATTTTGTATCTTTATTTGTTCAAAATAAATCATTTCTAATTATTAATGAAAATATGAATACTTTCAGAAACACAATAAAAAGTGATTTACTAAAACTCTCCGAGCACAACACAAACATGTGTCTGATATGTGAAGAGCAAACAGGAGATTGCTATCACAAATGTAAAATGTGCGAGACAATTTCATAAAAAATGTACCAATCTCGAAAATAATATTTGTCAACTATGTCAGCAAATCAACCAAAAAACTTTCTGATTTAACTTTAAATCCCTGTTTTAAATACCAAATTATTGCAGCCTGTACTTTAAATTCTTATTGTTGTTTATAACAAATCTTACTTACAACCCCTATTTTCAACCCCAAGAACCCCCTGACAAATGATTTCATAGTGTAAATTAAATTCTTCTTATTATTTGAAACAAATCTGCATTGAAATTTTTATAGGTTATTATTTAAGAGGATATGATTTTTACTATGTTTAGACCCCCAAAAACCCGCTGACAAATGATTTTAATGGTCGGTTTAAATTATTCTCTTTGTTTATAACAAATCTGAATCGAAATTTTGATGGGTCCAGAATTATTTTTATTAGGTTTTAACACTTTTAACCCCTATTTTCAACCCCAAGTACCCCCTGACAAATGATTTCATAGGGTAAATTAAATTTTTCTTATTATTTGAAACAAATCTGCATTGAAATTTTTACCGGTCAAGAATTAGTTCAGAAGATATGATATTTAATATATTTCACCCCTTTTCACCCTCCCAAACGGCCTGACAAATGATTTTAGTGGATAGAAACAATTCATCCCTTTGCTAGTAACAAATTTTTGTTGGAATTTTTACCGGTCAATAATTATTTAAGAAGATACGGTATTTAATATATTTCACCCCTTTTCACCCTCCCAAACGGCCTGACAAATGATTTCAGTGGATAGAAACAATTCATCCCTTTGCTAGTAACAAAATTTAATTGGAATTTTTACCGGTCAATAATTATTTAAGAAGATATGATATTTAATATATTTCACCACTTTTCACCCTCCTAAACGGCCTGACAAATGATTTCAGTGGATAGAAACAATTCATCCCTTTGCTAGTAACAGGTTTTCGTTGGAATTTTTACCGGTCAAGAATTATTTAAAATAATATGATATTTAATACATTTTACCCCTTCTCACCCTCTCCGACGCCCTGACAAATAATTTCGAGGCTAAAAACAATTCATCGTGTTGCTACTGTATTTACAAAAAAGAAATGAAATGATGCTCTCGTTAATAACTAATAATTGTCAGAATAGGAAAATTATTATTTTATGACCACGACTTTATCGATTATAGTCCTACTTGAAAATGTGGTTGTGGATGATTTCACACCGGTGTAAGAGACTCACTAGTCATAGTTTTTGGTGCTCACAACTTTATAATGACGGGTGGTCAAACGCTGAAATTGTTTAAACATCATGTAATAAGTATGAAAATTATGTATAACTTTATATTGTTGCGGATAATTCCGATTTTTTCAATAGTTTGCGCCCACAGAATCTTGCAGATCGAACACTTAGTATAATTTGGTGCACAAGAAAATGACTAGCGCCGTTAAAGTCGTTTCTCGATCTATTCTCTCGTCCAGCGCGAAATTAACTGTAACTGTTGCGGTTGTTTATGGTTAAATGGCGGGGGAGAGAAATTATTTAGTCTTGTTTATTATCGTTCGGTGGTTTTCTAGGCTGGTCAAACGTCGAAATACATTTTTCATGCTTTTTGAATGATGGTCAAACAATTTCAGCGTTTGACCATCATTCAAAAGCATGAAATTACAACCAAAAAAAATTGTTTTTTTGATTTTGGTCAAAGCGAGTGGAGTAATAGATTCACAGTTTTTGGTGTTTTGGTGCTCACAACTTTATAATCGCGGATGGAAATTGTTTGACCATCATTCAAAAAGCATAAAAAATATATTTCAATGTTTGACTACCCCATAAAGGATCTCTAAGAGCGTCATTAAAACCGTTCCCCGATCTCGTCGCGGTCGTGTTGACTAAAATCTTGTAATGGCGGTTGGTCAATTATTACAGTCAAATACCTAACAAGAAAACTTAATTTTTTAGAAGTGTTCAAAAAAATTAATTGCTGGTCAATAATGGTCAATAAATGGTCAATCCATTTCGGTATTGAAATTAAGAAAATATCTTATTTGGGGGGCTAGCGTTAGCGTTAGCCCCCCAAATATATTTTGATTGTTTCTCTGAATCCGTGAGTGGTCAAACGATATTACCGGTGATCAATAATGGTCAATAAATGGTCAATCGATTCCCCCCATTGCGAATTCGAAGCTCGCAATTCGGGGGGCTAGCGTGAAGTTAGCCCCCCAAAAATATTTTGATTGTTTCTCTGAATCCGTGAGTGGTCAAATGATATTACCGGTGGTCAATAATGGTCAATAAATGGTCAATCGATTCCCCCCATTGCGAATTCGAAACTCGCAATTCGGAGGGCTAGCGTGAAGTTAGCCCCCCAAAAATGTTTTGATTGTTTCTCTGAATCCGTGAGTGGTCAAACGATATTACTGGTGGTCAATAATGGTCAATAAATGGTCAATTGATTCCCCCATTACAAATTCGAAATTTGCAATTCGGGGGGCCTACTTCATACACCTGTGCCAGTGTGGTTAAAAATTAAAATTGTCACACTTGTTTGAAGTCTCTGTAGTTTGGACTACAGTGTCACAGTATAAAAAGAACCAGTTGGGACAGCAGCGTTTCTGCGTCTCTCTAACCGACTGAGTATCTTTTAAAACATTGAGTAAATAAATAATATAAAGAGGCGCAACCGTCAAGGGGCCGAGTATTTTTCTGACAATAGTTTCAGGATTGTTATCAATTTTTAGTGCTATGGGAAGGTATTTGTAATTCAGTTGCATAGCCCTAAATATTGTAGATAATTCTGTAGTTATTGGCAAAAAAATACAACACTAAAGTCTCGGCCCCTTGACAGTTGCGCCTCTTTATATTATTCGTTTACTCAATGTTTAAAGTAAAGTAGGTTTACGCGGGAAAGTTAAATTTGGTGTTCCTGCATCAAATAAATAGTATTTTGTGGTTGGATAGAATTTAGATTTAGATTTAGCACCAAGAAAAATGGTCTTTTAAACCTTAAATACAATATATTACTTTTAAAAACTAATTTACACCCTTAAATGCATTGTGAACATTACGTAACTCATAAAATAAGTAAATAAAAACAACTCATATACAAATTATTTTATTGGGACGATTATTTTCCAGGTAGGAAATAATTTTTGAAAGTAATATCATAATTTTTAACATGAGGTACTTTTGGATGAAATTTGGTACAGACTCATTTACGGGGACACTGAATACAATGGCGTACTTAGTTTTCATGTAAAAAAATCGCCATTACGATTTCTTGAATTTTCGCTCCAAAAAAATTTCAAAGTAGGCTTGATTTTTGTGAAAGAAATTTATAGATTTGCCACAAAATGCAGTTTTCCATGAGCAACAATCTGAAAAAAAGTTGATCAAAATCATACAAAAAATAGCCATTTTACAGAGGTAGTCCGCTTTCAAATGGGTCACACTGTATTTAAATGTTTTATTTAAAATTGATTTTTACGCGTTAACTATAAAATAAATAAGCTTTTTAAAACCACCAGTGCAACGAAACTAAGCAAACCCATTCAAATTTTATTTGTTCCTCCTATACTATATACAGGGTGTCCCAAATTTAAACGGACATAGTGAATTGGGAGATGGAGCACACTTTGCTGAGTTCAAAACACCCCCACACTTATCCTTGAAAGTGAATGGTTTTCGAGATACGGGGTATTTTATGGTTCTTGACCAATTATTCATACCGCCATATTTTCGAAACGGCAGCACATATTGGGATAAAATTTGGTATAAATATTACACTCTTTTAGTCTAATCACAAGTATAATTTATTTGGAAAAAATTCCAGGACCGGAGTTATTTTTTTATGTTGCTTTGAGTGCCCCGAACAACACCCTGTATATCATTTATTGGAAAATGTTAGTAAACATTTAAAAAGACAATGGATCAATGTGTAAAATAATGTCATAATATTTGAAGGCACATTTACCGTTACTTTTTTTTATAAATTTTTGAAATTGCCGATTGACCAAATTTTAAATTCTACAAATAAAGTAATTCCACCTTAATAATCTACAAAAGAACTTAATTATTTGTTTTTCTGTAAAAGGACCGTATTTAAGCCTTTTTGAGTTTAAATTTCCTCGGTGGCCAGTTTACTGTATCTTCTCAACTAATCCATATGTTGGCGTAATGCTGATTTAGATAATCTCTGACCGGTAAAGCAAAATGAGGACCAGCACATCGTGCTAAAACCTTTCCTGGTATCAATGTCTCTCAATAAATCGGGCAAAATATCTTTTAGAAACGTCAAAAATGTATTAACTTAACTGATTTTAATTGTATATGTTAGTACAAGCCTACTTATATTGAAAATTAATTTTTTACTATGACTGCAACGGAATGTATTATTTTGATTGGGAATTTAAACTCAAAAGTTTACCTAAATACGGCCCATGTACAGACAAAAAAATAAATAAAAAGGTCGTTTGTAGGTTATTTAAGTAAAATTACCAATATAATACATTAGATAGCTGACACTTTATTTGTAGAATTTTAAATTTGGTCAATCCACAATTTTGAAAATTTATTAAAAAATAACGGTAAATGTGCCATTAAATATTATGACATTATTTTACACACTGATCCATTTTCTTTTTAAGTGTTTACTAACATTTTCCAATACATGATATACAGGATGTTGTTCGGGGCACTGAACAACATCAAAAAAATTAAGTCCGGTCTTGGAATAAATTATGCTTGTGATTGGACTAAAAGAATGCAATATTTATACCAAATTTTATCCCAATATGTGCAGCCGTTCCGAAAATATGCCGGTATGAATAATTGGTCAAGAACTATAAAACACCCCGTATCTCGAAAACCATTCACTTTCAAGGGTAAGTGTGGGGGTGTTTTGAACTCAGCAAAGTGTGCTCTATCTTGGAACTAGCTATTTTTTATTCAATTTTTAGAAACATAATTAGGTGGTTGTGAGTGATTCACATAAATGGCTTTTGTTTTGGTTTGTAATTGTAGTTGTCACCTGGTATAACAAATAAAATCCCAATAAAATAAATTGACCCATTTCCGCCATTTTGGATCAGCCATTTTTATTTTTTTGTAATCTGTGGTTTTAATGCCAAATTCGTAATCAGCACCCCAAAAACCTCCATGTACCTAATAAATATAATAAAAAAAAGAAAATAAAAAACTAGACATTCGACGCCATTTTGTTTTTAGACAGATTTTGAGGCCAGATCTGTGACCCCAAAAACATTATGTAATCAAATTTCAGGCAATTGTTTAAATAAATAAAAGAGTTATATATTTTTTAATTAAAAGTGTATAAAAAAACTTGAATTGAAAAAATAAAAAGCACACCTTCTCATCTATAGGGAATTTTTCTATAAACTTTTTCTGAAATTTCAAAAATAAAATTACCAAAATCGGTTGTAAGTCTACGAAGTTAGAACTCTTTTTCTTTAGTAAATGGACTATAGGTTTTTTTTAGTACGGGTGTATGTACAGGGATATCCAACGAAAATGACCACCCCTAATAACTTCTTTATTTTTGATGCTATAAAAAAATTTTTTCTATAAAAGTTGTAGGGTTTATTGAAAGCATTTAGAATATGCATTCAGGGTGGTCCGAAATTAGTGGTCATCATTTTGCCCGCGTATTCCTCGATCAAAAATAAGACAAAAAATTCCTACAAACATGGCCCCGGAAATGCTTCCTAAGGGAGCTACAACCCCTTAAAGGTGCATCCTTGACGATGGTTTTTATTTAATATTTTCGAAACTAATAATAATAATATTAATAATAATAATAAAAACAATAAGAGCATAGTTTTATTATTAATTACAAAGTACCTACCTAGAGAACTGTGCGTCTTACTCGTTCCATTTTGATTTTTTTGTGATTAATGTTTTCCAGAAACTCAAATAACTCGAAAACGGTGCGTCCTATCAAAGTTCAACAAGAATACCTTTATTGCATAAAAAACTCTGGCATTCCATAATTTGCTATAAAAATCTGGAAAGACGTATATGCGAAAAAGTTGTGGGGTATTTTACTCCACCCCCTCCCTGTTTGACCCACCCCTAAGTAAAATTTTTGGATCATTATCACATCACCTTATTGGCCATAAAACGATTAGTAATTGACCAAAATTTCATGTTTTTATTTTTACCAGTTTCGGAAATATTAAATAAAAACCATTGTCAAGGATGCACCTTTAAAGAGTTGTAGCTCCCTTAGGAAGCATTTCCGGGGCCATGTTTGTAGGAACTTTTTGTCTTATTTTTGATCGAGGAATACGCGGGTAAAATGATGACCTCTAATTTCGGACCACCCTGTATAGCTGAAGTGAGTATATATTTTGCATTTTCTTGCAGGATATCCAGCCCATGGATAACTTCAAGATCTCTATATGTGATTATGTTTTTGCATCGTAATTCTGAATCAACCCATACATACATATGAATTGTTTCTTAAAACGCACAGCTTTTACTAGATTAATTTTTTTCTGAGAGTACAATAAAATGTATACAAATTTTGCTAATTTATTACCCATTCATCAAAAACAAATAACTGTTATCAATATTTATCTGTCTAATCAAATAATACCTAGTAAACAAAATATTTAAGATGGAGGTCACAATTAACTAATATATCAGCAGACTCGGTAACTCTTAATTAAAACAATAATATTGCTGTAATATTATTATACATTTCAACCAGTGAAAGATGAACCCGTGCGACAGGGGAGAGTATACTTACTATACTACACCTTTTCCAATTGTAATTGAGAAAGCGTCAAATATAATTGAGAATAGTCAAATGTAATTCAGAATGCGTTAATTGTAATTGAAAATAGTTAAATGTAGTTGAGAAACCGTCAAATGTAATTGAGAATAGTCGAATGTAATTGAGAAAGCATCAAATGTAATTGAGAATAGTCAAATGTAATTGAGAATGCGTTAATTGTAATTGAGAAAGCGTTAAATGTAATTCAGAAAGCGTCAAATGAAATTGAGAATAGGTCAAATGCGAAATTGAGATCATGAAAATTTGAAGATGTGTTATAAGTATACAGGGAGTCACAAATTACACAGTGAGAATATATGGGGATATCGGAAGCCGTAAGAGATCTTTACTTGACAAATTGCACAGTTGTCTTTTAGTTCCATGTTTTAAACTGTTTATCAAATTAAGGACACCAACTTTTACGAAATTCAAATTGACGTTTTAAATTTTATACAAAATGCATTTGTAAACTTAACCCATAAAAGTCACTTGTGACTGTCATCATAAACAATTATGACGGTTGAATGGCCGGTATTTTTTTTTCACAGAATAATCGATTTCAAGCATAAACTATGTATTTATGTAAAAGTTTCTAATTTTATATGATCTCAATTTCAATTGACCCATTCTGAATTCCATTTGATGATTTAACATTTAACGCTTTCTCAATTACATTTGACGCTTTCTCAATTACATTTTACTATTCTCAATTTCATTTGACGCTTTCTCAATTACATTTGACGCTTTCTCAATTACATTTTACTATTCTCAATTTCATTTGACGCTTTCTGAATTACATTTGACGGTTTCTGAAATACATCTAACCGTTTCTCAATTACAACTGGAATAGGGTAGATAGAATATTCATGAAAATAAACGAATCTACATCAAGGGCGGATACAGAATTTTTTTTTTGGGGGGGAGCGGAACCCAAATTTTTTACTTATGAAACAATATAGGTAACTATGACATAATATTCAAAAAATCCGAAATAATCACAAAAAAATTTCATTTTCCAGTTCTGGGGGGGTTCGAAAGCGGATGTTCCTAGAGACACCAATCAGCAATTGAGCAGGAAACAATTATGAATGGCGACAGCAAGAACGATTAGTCGTTAGTCGTTGTGGTGACAGGACTCCTAAACCGGACACTGTCCTATGAGGAAACATCTCAATACCATGGGGGTATTGGACGACCCTAGTTGTAGGGTATGTGGGGAGAAGGACGACGAAACTTCTCACCATATTCTATGCCAGTGTCCGGCCATATCTGCACCGGCAATTTGGGGAGTAATTTCTGGAACCTGAAGAAATTGCGAATGCACCCATCGATCGGCAGTCTTGAATTTCGTCAGAGACACTAGTACTGATGGAGTAGAAACACAAGAGGGCACAATAAGCCAATTGAGCTATTAATTTACTTTATTTATAAAAATGAAATGTAAGAATTCACATTCTTTCCGTGGCAATCCGTGGGCCTTCTTTCCCTGGCCAGATTATACATTGTTTTGGCAGTTTTTGTTCGTGTAATACACCTTAAACAATAATGACCACGAAGGGACGAACAGTAATCAGTAGGAAGTAGGAGTGTCGCGGATATTTACGTTTAACTATGCATTATAAGGTCCTATATACTTTCAAAACTCGAAAGGAATATCAAAAAGTATCTATTAATATGTACAGGGTTATTCCATATATTTAGAGAGCGTCTACCTCGCTTATTATAAAAGATAGAAAAAAACTTTAAATACAAAAGTTGTAGGGTTTGTCCTAAATCGTCAGAAAGTGTTGCGCAATATCACGAATAGATATTGGAATGTTAAAAAAAAACACCAAGTTGGTAAATTTCTAATGGAACACCCTTTATATTTTCAAAAAATCAAATAGATCTTTTTCATCTGAATTCAAAAATATATGATATGTTGATATTTGATTTAGCCGTTTTCGAGATATTTGCATTTAAAAACGTGATTATATTGTTTTGCCATATCGCGGTTGCCATGAAAAAACAAATGCTCCAAACGTCAACAATAATTATTATTTATCCGGGTATCAATTTTCTTCGTTCTATCCGTAAAATGGGTTACAGAAGGCGAAATGTTAGAAATAATTGTTTTTTCATGGCAACCGCGATAGGCAAAACAATATAATCACATTCTTTAAATGCAAATATCTCAAAAACGGCTAAACCAAATATCAACATATATATTTTTGAATTCAGATGAAAAAGATCTATGTATTTGATTTTTTGAAAATATATAGGGTGTTCCATTAGAAATTTACCAACTTGGTGTTTTTTTTTAACTTTCCAATATCTATTCGTGATATTGCACAACAAATAAGTATTTAACCTTAAAATAAATATCTAGAGACCATAAGCGTACGCACGAAAAGTTGGGGGGGGGGGTTAATGGGTACCACAACCCCCTTTTTCCGTTTGCGCTTGGACTGTTTTTACCAAAGTTACACAAAAAGTGTATCTACATAAGATAAAAGTCTGTGCAAAATTTCAGGTAAAAATCTTAAAAGATAACAGAATTATTAATAAAACTTAAATTTACAAAATTTAAACTTTAACACCCTATGGAAAACCAGAAAAGTCGCATTAATTTTTTCCATAGCATTTGTGGTTAACGGCTTGACCTACTTTATCTTAACACCCTGTATAATGACAGCAATGACATTCATTTCAATGTCATAATGACGTTGTTTATAGTATGTACACTTGATTTAAAAAAAAAGTAGTACAACTCTTAGATAAGGAAATGGGAAATGGCATATTTCTAGTTGTCTAAATTGTTCTTTTGGCAGTAAATTATTGAAATTAACTTAATAATGAAAATATGGATGTCAGTCAGTTGTAATTACGTAAGTTTATACTGATAAATAAATAAATAATCCTATTTTTAGTAGAAATATATTTTAAATATAACATTTTGAATAAAAATTTAAAACACAAATAAACAAATTACAACATAAATAACAGTAATTAATATTTAGTCATTGCTCCATCCAGTCCATTCCCATCTAAAATTGCTTGTAGCCTCCTAGGCATTGATAAAACTAAATTTTCTGCAATTTGGATATTACATAAACTTTCCCATTCATCTTCAATTATGGCACGTAGTCGTTCCGCATTTTGATGACGATAGATAATAAGATAATAGTTATATGTCCATCATTACACGACTGGAAAACTTTTGCGTCAGAAAATATGGCTTTTGACCAAAAGTCTTCATTGTTCAACAATAATATTATGGTTGAATGCAAAAATGATCAGTCCTTGTTTTTTCCTCCGTTAATTTGTATTTTCTAGCAGCACACTTCAGAATGCTATTTTTAATTCTTCTACAGGCAGTAGATCTTGATACAGGAAAATTTGTTTCCAAAACTGCATTCACTAATTTATAAGGGTTTCATCTTGTTGCTCATTACTTCGTTTAGGCCTACCAGATCCATGCTTGGGGGATATAGTTTCTTTCATATTCTCATATTTTTTTAACTTTCTTCAGAGTGGATTTATTTATGTTCTATTCAGAAGCAATTCCGCACCATCCATTTTCCAATTTGGAAACAATACCTCATCTTCTGAATTTCTGTTAGTTGTCTAACCATTATTAAAAATTGATAAATATTTAAAATTTTCAAGAATGGTTCCCTAATCAAACTTGAATATTAATAAACTTCAACTTGAAAAAAAATGTGACAGTTGACTTTTAGATGACTTATAAATATTTTTCCAAAAGTCATGTTTACATTGCTAAAATAAAGTGTACTACTTTTTTTGCAATCAAGTGTACACTTGATTTCAAAAAAAAGTAGTACAACTCTTAGATAAGGAAATGGGAAATGGCCTATTTCTAGTTGTCTAAATTGTTCTTTTGGCAGTAAATTATTGAAATTAACTTATAATGAAAATATAGATGTCAGTCAGTTGTAATTACGTAAGTTTACACTGATAAATAAATAAATAATATTTTGTATATATATTTTAAATATAATATTTTGAATAAAAATTCAAAACACAAATAAACAAATTACAACATAAATAACAGTAATTAATATTTAGTCATTGCTCCATCCAGTCCATCCCCATCTAAAATTGCTTGTAGCCTCCTAGGCATTGATAAAACTAAATTTTCTGCAATTTAGGTATAACATAAACTTCCCCATTCATCTTCAATTATGGCACGAAGTCGTTCCGCATTTTGATGACGATAGATAATAAGATAATAGTTATATGTCCATCATTACACGACTGGAAAACTTTTGCGTCAGAAAATATGACTTTTGACCAAAAGTCTTCATTGTTCAACAATAATATTATGGTTGAGTGCAAAAATGATCAGTCCTTGTTTTTTTCCTCCGTTAATTTGTATTTTCTAGCAGCACACTTTAGAATGCTATTTTTAATTCTTCTACAGGCAGTAGATGTTGATGCAGGAAAATTAGTTTCCAAAACTGCATTCACTAATTTATAAGGGTTTCATCTTGTTGCTCATTACTTCGTTTAGGCCTACCAGATCCATGATTGGGGGATATAGTTTATTTTCCCATATTTTTTTAACTTTCATCAGAGTGGATTTATTTATGTTATATTCAGAAGCAATTCCGCACCATCCATTTTCCAATTTGGAAATAATACCTAATCTTCTGAATTTCTGTTAGTTGTCTAACCATTATTAAAAATTGACAAATATTTAAAATTTTCAAGAATGGTTCCCTAATCAAACTTGCTTCAACTTGAAAAAAAATGTGACAGTTGACTTTTAGATGACATATAAATATTTTTGCTAAAGTCATGTTTACATTGCTAAAATATGGGCCGCCGAGGACAGTGAATACTCCAGCAAATATGGAAAGAGTAAAGGTCGAGACACACATAACCGCACCGAGAGCGAGCCGTGAATCGGCCGTGTCACGGACGTACTCGGTGCTGAACACAATATATGCGCCAGTCTTCACGTGACCAATTTACGCCCGAGCCACGATACCGAGCCGAGAGCGCGCCGTGTCCGTTATAATTTGTTTGAATTTTTACGGCAATCGGTCTCCGAGATTTGGCCCTGGCCTTTAAACACACTGGCAACAACACTTTTGCTTGGACCGCAACACGGCCTACTTGCGGTCAAGTGTGGTTACACAAAATTACCACCGTAGCATGGTATAGGGAGAATGGTATGCCCGCGCGCAGGCACGGTGACGTCACTCAGTTTAAAAAGTGGCAGGGGTGACATCACAATTAACCTCAAAAATATGTATTTTCTAAAATTATCGAATATTATGTCAATTTTATTAAAATTTCTACTTAATTTCTGTACTATCAACTAAAATCTTGTTCAGTGCATTATTAATAAATTTTTAATTGGCTTAATCTAATAAAATAAGATGCTTTTTGATAGTTGGAATTCTAACCTAAAATTAGTAATCTATTTTTAATATTTTTTCCATCCTAAGCGATCTATCACAATTTATTTTTCTTTTACGACAGTCAAGAAACAACACCAGGCATATTAACAGTTGGAACTGCATCAGATCTTCAATTTCTACTGTTTCTGGAGGGAATATAACAACATCTGCTGTATTAGAGAAATTTTAAAATCTGTTGATTCTGTTGGGTTGAAATGTACAGAAGAAATACGTGCTATAAACAGACAATAGGTAATAAAAAGGATAAACCGGCGAAATAAAAAATTAACCTGCTATTTATCATATTAATTTTATCGCTGATCCATATACTTTCGCGAGCTTTTCAACGTGGAGAAATGTAAAATACTTGATGTCAGTACCTTTTTGTCTTCGTGTAATAATTGTTACACCCAGCCACAGCACAAGCAAGCATGGTGCTATTCGTTAACACTATTAAAAATATTAAAATAAAGATTAAATGTGCGGAATCACAACTGACTTTCGACGTTTTTTAAACTGAGTGACGTAATGCGCAGTAGATACACAAATTGGACGGCAACCTGACATACCATTATCCTTATTAGGCGTTGAGCCAGACCCCTAAAAATCTTGTTTCGGGCTCATCTTTCCAGAGTAAGGTTATCATACGTCATTCGATTCCTTTTTGAACCAGGAATGGAATGGTGTATGATAGCCTTCTGGATTTGGCAGCTTAAGGCCGCCATACTGAAAAAAGGCCGCCATTTTGGTGTTTTTAAAGTTTTTAGCGTTTATTTTAATTTGGGTCATTCTGGCAGAAAAAACTGAGGTTACCAAATTTGTAGAGCGTCAAATTTTCTTTACAATGAATAAATAAAAGTTGCTAAACATTTTACCGTTAGGCCGCCATATAAAAAAAATGGCGGACATATAATTTTCTTTGTCGTTTTCTGCAATAATTCTAATAGTTTATGATCATTTTACAAAAATACAAATTTAAAAAACTATTAGAGCCTACTTTTATTTCTTTATTGTAATTTTTTTGTGCACTAAAACAGGTTTAATTTTGGCGCTATTTTTAAATCTATTTAATATTAAAAAATTTCTTTTAGGTTTTATTAAAAATGGGTTATGTACTCCCTCAAAAAATTTTAATATACAGGATGTCTTCTAAAAAACGGCCAAAGCCATAACTCAATGAAAATATAATTATTTTATTTTTTAATTGGGGAATATATATTGGCCCACGAAACGCTCTTTTCAGCATATAAAATATGGAGGTACTACTTCCGGTTTTACCGGATGTGACTTCATTGTCATTTTTTTAAATAGCACCCTATACATTTTTTTTCAAAATCTCTACTAAGCATAAAATTTCCTTTCCGATAATGTGTCACAAGTTAATATTTTCCCACCAATAACCTCCTAACAACTTAATTCTTCCCGAGGTAAGTTGCTATTAAATTATCATCAGTTGTGCCATGGAAAGAGATTTAATTGTTATAACATCATAAAACAAAACAAAGTGCAAAAAAACTGTGAAACTAATGTTAAATGTCGATTTGTTGACATTTGTGTTTGTTTCTGTTCTTCACGGCACAATTGATAATTTAATAGCAATTTGTCTTACCTCGAGAATAATTCAGTTGTTACAATTTGCCACCATACCATGGTAGAGATATAAGATGGTATGTCACGGCGCACATTTTGACTACCGCTAGGACTACGTCATCAAGTAGAAATCTTGGCGCGAATTTTAAATGTAAAGTAGAATAATTGGATAGATTTTGCTGTTTCTAAATAACATCTAATCTTGAAATTAAGTACAAATTGAAAATTTACTATTTATATATAGCTCGTGCTTATTGTAATGTTTACCTGCACTTTTAATTAGAATGTATTTGACATAATATGAAATAAACTTTGAAATTAATCATGATTTTTAATAAATAAAAGTTGTACTCGAAGTTGTAACATTTCACATTTGAAGACTTTTAATTGAAAATAATTTATTCTTTCATTGAATATTAAGAGTGTTAGATAATGTTTACATAATTGTTCTTAATATTCGATGAAAGAATATATAGTTTAAAGTAATGAAGGGATATTCAACAAAGTTGAAATCTACTTACTATTAAAAAGGACATGGAAAAACATAATAATAACTACATAATAAAGCATAATATAACTATTTTTTGAATCCTATAAATTTTGTGATCTTGTTTGTTTTTCTAGAGTTATCTTGTATTTTTCTGTTCATTTCTCGTAGACGAATTTAAATAAGTTCTTGCCCAAACGAGACAATGAATAACATAGCTGGCAAGCATCTTTTGCTATATTGTCAAAGATTTGATCCTGTTCAATTTCTCGCCGTGGTTAAAGGAGTCCTCCATGACCTTTGGGCATTTTTTCAATTAAAACTGATACCACCAGACTAAATTAATAAATTCAAATAACCAAAACTTAACATTCTTAATGTTGTGTAGCAGATTTGACAATTTGTTATTTGACAGTTGACAGTTCTCACTTTGCAGAAAACATACAGCTACTTAGTGGCACTCAACAAGTTTTTCTACTTGCGCAGTTCAGTACGAAAATCGAGCCGAGGTAAAACTAACCATATTTTATCTCAACCATGCCACCATACCAGAATGCCTTATACAGGGATCGGCAGAATAAATTTTACAATTTAAAATAAAATTGCTCTAAATTCAATATACATTTTTTAAACTTTCTATCCATTAAATAAGGAATGCTTTGGAGTTACTTTGACAGTTGTCAAAATAAATGATTGCCGTATAGACCAATGAATTTTTTGTGTTGAAGATTTTATCAAAAATAATAGTAGGTACTATTCAAGTGCAACGTGATTTTAGAACTTTTGGCGTGGGAAATGTTTCATCGCGTCCTACAATAATTATGTGTTGGATCAGAAAATGGTGAACTGGAAGATTCGTTGTCAACGCTAAACATTCAGGTCGTCAGCGATCAGTAAACACAAAAAAATCAAAATATGTAAGATTAACTAGGTACCTCAAGAGAAATCCCTTTACGTCTAATCTCACGTCGTGGTGACATAAATTAGCCTGCCAGATCACCCGATTTGAGTGCACTCGATATTTGTTGTGCGGTTTTCTCAAAGTCGGGTATTTCGACCAAGGGCACGAAACATCGACTAATTAAAAGAGCGATTCGCGACGAAATTCATGGAATTCCTGGCGCGGTGTTAAGAGCTGTAATGAGTAATTTCGTTCGTCGGCCGGTTAGAAGAGTGTATAGAGAGAAAGGGAGCTACTTAACCCACACAAATTTTCTTAAAAATAAGTCCCATTCTTTTTCTTTGTAAAATTCTTTGTTACATATTGATACCTCCATACATAAAATATTTATTTCCAGTTGGAATTATAAAGTGAATTCTGCCGATCCAATATTTTGACAAGTGTCAAGAAATTCCAAAGCATGCTTTATACTTTAAAGTCTATTCTGCCGATCCCTGTATAAGCACATTATTCGTGCAAATTACCAATCTTTTATATGGAAAATGTATTTAAACAATCAGTCAGATCTTCCAGAACCAGAAAACCATGGCTGGACTAAAAAAAATAATTATGGAAAAATTTCCCTGGATCTAGACTGGATGGATTGTTCCCCGGCCCCTGATTCAGTTGTGGAGTTTATGTCCTGGTGCATGCTTAAAAGCTTGTACCGACGTTTTGTTCATGCATAAAGAACAATTTACAATGCACTGACATGTGTCGGCTTAAAAACTGCACAAACACCCCATCTCAGGAAGAAGAAAAGTACTACCTGTTTGAGGAAGATAATTCGGATGAGGATTATAGTTTTGCTTATAAATTGTTAATTTTTTGTTTTTTTTTTATATTTCAAATAAGATTTAAATTTGACAACTTTTGCTTACACCTACCATAATACTAACTTTAGTATGTAGGAGGTGGGGATAAAAAGTTATCAAAAAATGTTCTAATAAAAAATATGTTTTCTTTATTTTATTGTAAATCATCTTACAAGCATTAAAATTGCAGAAAGCGACAAAAGAAATTATATGTCCGCCATATTTTTTATATGGCGGCCTAACGGTAAAATGTTTAGCAACTTTTATTTATTCATTGTAAAGAAAATTTGACGCTCTACAAATTTGGTAACCGCAGATTTTTGTGCCAGAATGACCCAAATTGAAATAAACACTAAAAACGTGAAAAACACCAAAATGGCGGCATTTTTTTCAGTATGGCGGCCTTAAGCTGCCAAATCCAGAAGGCTATCATACACCATTCGATTCCTGGTCCAGAAAGGAATCGAACGACGTATGATAACCTTACTCTGGAAAGATGAGCCTGGTCGGCACCTTGGCTCAACGTCTAATGCACCGTAGTATGCCCGTGACACGGCCGATTCACAGCTCGCTCTCGGTGCAGTTATGTGTGTCTCTACCTTAAGGGAAGCTTTTCAGCGTTCTCCTCGTCGTTCGCTCCGACAGCAAGCGCAGGTTTTAGGAATTTCCAGAAGAAGTGTACAAAGAATGGTTCACAATTTAAAATTACATCCCTATAAAATTCAAATAGTTCAAAAACTTTATCCACAAGACAAACAAGCACGATTGCAGTTTTGCACTACAATGTTGAGGATATTGCATGAGCAACCTAATGTTATTGATAATCTTCTCACGAGCGATGAAGCTCATTTTTATTTTTCAGGCTTTGTTAATGAAGAAGGAGGTCACCTAAGTGATGTAGTATAAGAAATGAAATTGCAATGCTTTATCCAGATGTATTAAATAATTTTTTATGATTTATAGTATGTACTCAAGTTATTTAACTTTAAAATGCGTCAGTCGGCCGTGCGCCACCTTGTACAATTTTTGATCCTTAACAAAAACAACGCATCTTATTTAAACTACAATAAACGAATAATCATTTTTACTATTTACTAGTTCTACTTGTTTTGTTTGGATCGCTGTCAAATATCAATATGTTGTGACTTAACTTCATTTTAATTCCCAATTAATTTTAATTTTAACTAAATTGATTGAAATACTTATTTTAAGTGTAATGTAATATTTTTATGTAGTGTTTATTGTGTATCTATTTCCTTGTGTTTTTATTGTTTTGGTGACAATGCTAAAACTTATGTAAAAGTTATTGAGCAAATAAAGTATTTATTATTATTATTATTATTAAATTATTGTCACAAATGATTCTACAATGTTGCTAAATCTACAAATTTGACAATTTCATTTCTTTTATTTCTATATTCTTTTTACTAACATTTGAGTTATTAAAAAGTTACAAACTAGAATAAAAAATGTTGAAATACATTTCTTGCTTTATTAATACGAGTATTAATATAATTAAATCGCTATTTTTATAATTGTTAAAGAAGTTAATTACATCTGACAATGTTTTTTGACGTCACAAAAATTAAATAGATTTTTAAAACATTTTTTTTAGCTTTAAATGGAAAGTACTAGCAAAAAGAAAAAATACGTCAGAGCTATTTTTATAAATGCTATAGTCTGGTGTAATTTTCAAAATTTCGAGGAAGAGCCCATTATTGATTCTGTATCATAAATTTTGTGCGCAAAAATGAGTTTTAAACGTGTGAAAGACTGTTTTGAACGTGTCAAAGACTGTTTTAACACTAGTGTTAAAAATATTTTTAGTGTTAAAAATATTTTTAACACTAGTGTTAAAACTGTTTTTAACACGTAACATTATAAATGTCAATTTTTACTTCACTGTCATTCAGTGTTATTCTGTAAGCCATTGAAAAGTTCCCAATATTGAATAGATTCCAATTTATGTTTCAATCACATTTCCAAGGGTGTTTACAATATTGAGAAATTTTGCAATTCTGTAAACCATATTGGGAACATTCAATCTTAGTCACTAAATTTAAAACGGTTAATACAATTATTGACAAATAGTGCGTAATAAATTTGAAAGAAGAAGAAGATTAACCTCACTTTTGTTGTTTTTGCGCCATTCTGCCAGTTAATCTGTGATTCTGCGGTGTATTTTGATTTGTGATTTGTGGTCGCGAAAATTTGGTGATATGGCTCCTGCTAAAAGAACAAGTCCACAGCAATTTGCCATATATGTTCGTTATTTAAAACAGTATCCTCTTCTACGAACGGGCAAATTCACGTCTTTGGTGGGCCCAGATCAATTAAAAATAATTTTGGGCGACAATTACAATTATCGTGCATTTGAAGTATTTATTGTTTGATTAATTTAGAAATATTTTATTTTTAATTTATCACATTGTTTTGAAAACTCACACTTCAATTATTTTCGACTGCATTTATAATGAATATAAATTGTCTAATCATTATGAATTACAAACGCCTTCTATCGTTGCACAAATAAGTTATTCAATAAACGTTTGAGGTTATGTTCTATTGGAAACATAACAAGAGTAAAAAATCGGTTGTTAAGATTTTCAAGATTGATTCAATAAATTGAATTCATTGTGGTTACAGAATACGAAAATGACAAGCAGTGTTATTCTGTAAGCCATTGAAAAGTATTCAATATTGGATATTTCTCAATAATTGGAAAGATTCCAATGACGTTGTCATTTTCGTATTCTGTAACCACAATGAATTCAATATTGAATCATATCTTGAAAATCTTAACAACCGATTTTTGCTCTTGTTATTAAGTTTCCAATAGAACATAACCTCAAACATTTATTTTGAATAACTGATTTGTGCAACGATAGAAAGGCGTTTGTAATTCATAATGAATAGACAATCTATTTTTATTATAAATGCAGTCGAAAATATAATTGAAGTGTGAGTATTCAAAACAATGTGATAAATTAAAAATAAAATATTTCTAAAATAATCAAACAATAAATACCTACTTTAAATGTAAATCCCAAATTATTTTTAATTCATCTGGGCCAACCAAAGACGTGAATTTGAATTTGCCCGTTCGTAGAAGAGGATACTGTTTTAAATAACGAACATATAATAAATTGCTGTGGACTTGTTCTTTTAGCAGGGGCATAGCCTTCTACAGTTCCAAGCCATGAAGTTTGAGATCTGGCAACGCGACAGGTAGACCTCGGGTAGACCACTCTGGTCGTGTTGTTTACCAGCGGTGTTTGTTTAGTAATTACTTTTTAGACTTTGTACTGTTTGTACTTTAGTACTGTGTTATTAAGAATTATTATTAATAATTCATTAACTTCGCTTATTTGAAGTTTTTAAACTGGACAAAGGTAAGAAAGCATTATATACGGTCATTTAGTGAAAACGTCATCTGACAGATAATGGATGCAAACAATGTTTAAAGTTAGGAAAAGTGATAATTTAATTAAACAAAAATATTTAAGCACTAAAAAGGTATGTATATATGATTGACTTACCAGTATTTTATAACCTGGTATAAATATAACAATATAATAATGATATAGACTTATAAAACAAAAATAAAATAGTATTGTACACCTTGCAAATTGTTATTTATAAATGAATACAGTTTATTTGACAAATGTTACAAAATTACACGTTTCTATCAGTGGATGTTATAAATTGTTTGCATCCAATTCTTTCACATTACATATGATCATGACGCGCACTAAATATGCGTTTATTTTTTATATTGTAGATGCCTCGACATTGCTGTATACTATGCAAGTACTTTAAAAACTGAATCCTCAAATAGTACTTATCCTTTCCCAAATGATCCAGTGCTGCAATAAATTGGCTTAGAGCTATACACACGGAGGACTATACTGCATTAGTAAAAATTCAGCTATTTGCAGTTTGCACTTTGAAGGCAGAGAAGTTACAACCATGGAGCTTTATAAAGATAGGTAATACGCACGAGGCTAACTAACATAATATCTCAAGCGAATGTGGTAATAAATCCCAAAAAAGAAAAGGAAGAGAAATAACATATCCTCGTTTAAACGAGGATGCAGTTCTTCACATATTTTCCAATCAACCGAAGTATCTTTCTACAACTAAGCCAGTGTCTCGACTAAGTGAAATTACAAGTGTGTGTGAATAATGTCTTATTTTACGTTTATTTTTATTTTTACATTTTAAATATTGACTACGACTGAAGAATCTGATACTGATAGTAGCGAAGTAAAAGTAGTTTCAAGTATGAGCGTAAATCAAAGTTTTAATGTTACCGTTTTTGTAAATAGTCATGAATTGCCATCAAGCAATTTAGAGTGGATTTTACCCTATTAAGTGTATATTCTAGAGTTATATATTTGTAAATTATTCATTTTGGCGAAATAAATTTATAGCACAAGTTTTGGGATCTTTATACTTTATTTCCTAAACAAAATCCTTAAATCAGTGCATGAAAGTAAGGGATGGCTGAATTACAAACAGGACTACCATTGACAGGAAATGCGATGTTGCCTTTGTTACTTCATGGCTTGGAACTGTAGATGGCTATGGCAGGGGCCATTCACCAAATTTTCGCGACCACAAATCACAATTCAAAATACACCGCAGAATGGCGCAAAAACAACAAAAGTGAGGTTAATCTTCTTCTTCTTTCAAATTTATTACGCACTATTTGTCAATAATTGTACTAACCGGTTTAAATTTAGTGACTAAGATTGAATGTTCCCAATATGGTTTACAGAATTGCAAAATTTCTCAATATTGTAAACACCCTTGGAAATGTGATTGAAACATAAATTGGAATCTATTCAATATTGGGAACTTTTCAATGGCTTACAGAATAATACTGAAGGTAATTGGAATCTTTCCAATTATTGGGAAATATCCAATATTGAATACTTTTCAATGGCTTACAGAATAACACTGATAGTTCAGTCAATAAAGGAGGTGTAGAGTGCGTGAGCAGGGACCTAAGCGGTTCCTTCAGAAACTTGTTCCGGGTGCTTAGGGAGTTAACATACTAAAAGTCCTGAAGTATAGGAGGTGAGCCGGAGGAGGGGGGCACAAAGAAGGTCCCACTTTTGGATCTTTCGCTTATATCTCGAAAATGATGCGTCGTAGGGAAAATTTTTACTGGTACTGATACCATGAAAGGTCATGAAATTATCTACAACTTTCATTATGTACCCTTTTTTCGAATTCGCAACCGTTTTCGAGCTACACGCTCCGAAAAAGTGAAAATTTTCGAAAAACAGATTTTTACGTCACATTTTTCATCAAACATTCTTTCATTCCTTCATATCGTCTAAACTGTTCATCTGAGAAAGAAATTCCATTTGAGGAAGTTGTAAAGAATTGAATTCCCTTTAAGAATATATATACATACTCAATCTCCAACCGGTTAACAGTTACACCAATTTTAAGATTTTTCGTAAAATTTCTTCATTTTCAGAAATAGTATATTGTTTTATTAGGAGTAAAAGTGCTACTTTTGTGACAATTTAGTAGGTTTCCTACCAACAAAGTCAGTTCATCTCCTTGCAACAGATAACGCTTCAGGAGAATATACAGACTCCCACCACCAATAATTGTGATTACTTCTGTGGAACAATTAACTCGCAGTTCTGTGGCTGTCGTTGGTGAGGATGTGGGCCCCGCTGTCCTTTTGATAGCTTCCACTCCTCCCACCCACGACATCTTGCTGCTGAAACCCGGCCGAGGGAAAACCAAAACAGTTGCACTGTCCACCCAAGAGATGCGGCAGCATGGATTTGAACACATCCTGTTCTTATATTCATTTACCGGCTGTGACACAACATCTGAAACTTTAAGGAGAAGCAAAGTGGGTTTCTCAAAATTGTACTTGAAGTCAGAAATAATCAAGGAAGCGACAATGTTTTTTGATAACCCCTCTTCCATTCACGGCGAGGTTGAAGAGACTGGGAAGATTTTCTTCCTCAAATGGTATGGGGCACCAGTAAGACAGACCTCCCTCAACCAGTAGGTCCCCTTCCAGTCGTTCATGAGGTCAGTGACAAATATTAAGCCTGACATCAGCTCCCTTCCACCAGCTGAGAGCGCAGTTAAACAGAATTCCCGGCGCACCTACTACCAAGTGCAGCAGTGGCTCGGGAATGAGCTGCCCTCTCAAGAGTGGAGGTGGAAACATGTAGGAGACACCCTGGTGCCAATTACAACAGAAGATCCACCAGAACCGAAGATCCTAGTGAAAACGATATTTTGCCGGTGCACAAAGGATTTTGGTAGTGGCAAATGTGGATGCTGGAAAGCAATGCTGAACTGTTCTGCGACGTGGCTAACCTGCCAAGTGAAGTGCCTCAACGGCGTGCCTGTTTACGACGAGGACGACGTAGAGCCGTTCGGCAAGAACCACTGAGGATGAAGAGGCCTCTCACGTCCAAAGAGTATGAAAATGAAAACATAAATCCAGGGAAAGTTGAGAGTTTAACATTGAGAAATTATTGACAGTGAGAACAATAAAATTATTGAAATCGAATAAAATGACTCACAATATGTGACTTTTTTAATCACTTTTAAAATACAATTTTCCACTATTCAGCTAAAAATTTATTTATCGAAAATTTTCACTTTTCCGGAGCGTGCAGCTCGAAAATGGTTGCGTATTCGATTTCATTTGGTATACGAAAATTTTCCCTACGATGCACCGTTTTCGAGATATAGGCGAAAAATCCAAAAGTGGGACCTTCTTTGTGGGGGGCACAACTCCGACTCACATCCTAGGCGTCAGGGCTTTTAGTAAAGATAGGGACCTCAGCATTATTGGTGGCCTGGGGAGTCTGTATCCCATTCTCCTGAAGCGTTATCTGTTGTAAGGAGATGAACTGACTTTTGTTGGTAGGATTGGAGAAAAAATCTTCTTGTTTCACAGGTATCGATGTGTTCCATGTCAATTTGATGTCAGCCAATCCTCCTCAGTCTGTATCGTCGCCTCTGTTCTTGTGACAAATCTACAAAATGGTCACAAAAGTATCACTTTTACTCCTAACAAAACAATATACTATTTCTGGAAATGACGAAATTTTACGAAACATCTTAAAATTGGTGCAACTGTTGACGGGTTGGAGATTGGGTAGGTATATATATATTTTTAAAGGGAATTAAATTCATCCTCAAAGGGAATTTCTTTCTCAGATGAATATTTTAGACGATATGAAGGAATGAAGGAATGTTTTTCGAAAATTTTCACTATTCCGGAGCATGTAGTTCGAAAACGGTTGCGAATTCGAAAAAAGTATATAGAATGAAAGTTGTAGAGAATTTCATGAGCTTTCATTTGGTATAAGAAAATTTTTCATACGACGCATCATTTTCGAGATATAAGCGAAAGACCCAAAAGTGGGACCTTCTTTGTGCCCCCCCCTCCTCCGGCTCACCTCCTAGACGTCAGGACTTTTAGTATGTTAACTCCCTAAGCACCCTGAACAAGTTTCTGAAGAAACCGCTTAGGTCCCTGCTCACGCACTCTACACCCCCTTTTGGGACATTCGTTGACTGGACTATGAATACATTAAAAATGTCATTTTTAATGACAGTTTTACAAAAAAACTTTTAGTTACTGGCTTTAGTACTCGCTCCAGCTACTTGAACCGTGTAAATGCGCTATTATGGAATTCGTGGTTGAATATCTACATTTTGCAGTAAACCATAGAGTATTATATTCTATCTCTATGCAGTAAACGCTGTTGGTATCATACCACAGAACGTGACAGAACATAAGACGGCGGTAATTGCAGGAACCCGATCCATGACAGCGCATGCGCCAAGACGGCGCGCTGTCTGATATGTTGCCTACTTGTCTTTGCGCCAAAGTGAACATTAAAAAAAATTCCTTTAATCTAATAAAAAAAAATTCCTTTATCAGGGGAATAACACACATATCTAACCTGCCTCCGGCTATCGCCTCCGACTTCTAACTCGCTATAGACCTATTAATAAAAAAAAAATTCCTTTAATCTAATAAAAAAAATTCCTTTATCAGGGGAATAACACACATATCTAACCTGCCTCCGGCTTCTAACTCGCTATAGACCTCTTCATAAAAAAAAATTCCTTTAATCTAATTAAAAAAAATTCCTTTATCATGCCTGATGCATTTAATTAAAAAAAAAACCAAGAACGTGTGGGATTTGAACCCGGAACCATCTGCTTGCCAAGCCGACTCGTTTCCGCTGGGCTATCACATCACTGACAAATTGCGAGTAAAGAAATAATAAGTTCAGTTATATAAGATATAGGCGATTCCTATTTTATCGTCTTTTAGCGCATGCGTGGACAATGGATCTGGTTCCTGTAATTACCGCCTGCTTAAAACACCGACCTGTCAATACTGTCATCCCCCACTCCTATTTAATAATAAATATCTGTAAAGCCGGCGCCACACATGCGGCATTCGGCGAAAGGCGAGCGGTTACTCGGCGAAAGCCGCATGTGTGTAGCTGACGCTCGCCTCGGCGTTCGCCATTCGCCATTCCCGCTTCGCGTCGGTAGATTGACGCGAATCAAAGGATTCGCGCGTCATAAATTCGATCGGTACACACATTGGGATTGTGTTTTGCCAGTCTTGACACTTGACAGCGTTTGTGTTGGTTTTCGATAGTTGTTTAATAAAATGGAGTGGTTAAACGACGCTCGCCTATCAAAGCTTTCGCCTTTCGCCAAATGCCATTCGACGAAAGCCAAAGTTCGCCTTTCGCCGAATGCCGCATGTGTGGCGCCGGCTTAAGCTCGCTTTTAAAAATCCGAGGTATCAGAGCTGCTTTCCAGTGCCACGCTGAACCGCTCCTGTACAGCTCGGGAGCGCTCCAAGAGCGCTTTGTACCACTTCTAAGCGTTCCAGTGGTTTCGGGTTTGACGTATCTGAACTGTTCAAGGTCTGCATACCCCCGTCCCCTCAAGCACCAAGAATTTTCTGGTGTTTAATGTACTAAACGGGAGGGGGAATGTCAAATTTGAATTTTGTTGAGTTTTAAAGCGTATAAATACAATTAAAATGAATGAAAAATTAGTCTAATGCCAATGACAATGCTTTTTATCATTCTTACCATCATCTTTATTACGGTGCACACTTATAGTTATTGGTTATTTTCAATTTATTGGAAATAAATTAATAATTAAGGATGCACCGTAATAAGCGGCAATATCAATATAACTTCATTAGACATCGTCAGTTTTCACAGAAAAATGCAGCATATATACCACAAATTATTATTGCTTTCAGAGGTTATGTTATAATAATCATAAACCTTACAATTTTGGGCGTTCCAGTGGCAAGCTCACTGATGTGCCAAGCACCTGAACTGTTCCGGGGCTTGATACACTTTGTACCGGTGACACTGGAAAGCAGCTCTCTGGGTATCAATCAGAGGTACACTGGCGATCAGTTGAAAGTGCACTATTCTTTTCCCTACTTGATCCTTTCAAATGACGTCTTATGTTGACACTTGACACATTTGAAAATTCAAAAATTTGCCAACATTCTTAAAAGATGCCGGGATTAACTGAACCAGAAAAACTATTTTCAAGTCAGTTTTACAAAGGCCAAATATAACGAAATCTGGCATAAGCATAAGAGTCGTGCAGTTTCAACTGATCGCCAATTGTACCTCTATTACTTCTGAGAGCGCAAAGAAGAACGTGTGTCGATAACGTCGGGCTCGACGTCGGGTATCACTCTTTTAGGAATAAAAGAACGAGACGGAGCAAAATATGCCAAACGATGTAATTCTGGAACGTAGCAACAGTGTCTCAGGTAAATAAGATGCGTAGAAGAACTTTCTCCCCTATCTAATTCTCTGGGCGGGAGCCCATGGGCCGGGGGCCCTTGGCTATATATTCTGTGCCTTGGCATTAGGCACAGACCTCAAATAATTAGACTGATTATGAACGCTCTGCGCAGCTATTGGCGCATGCAAATACAGGAGCCGTCCATTTTTACACACTTTTTGTTTACACATATATAAATTGAACCAATGAAATGCTATAAAATTTGTTTTGTTCTGAGGGTTGCATAATATGACTTTGGCTGGCATTTGGGAGACGATCAGAAACAACAGTACTTAGAAGGGGAAAGTAGTTTTGTACGTTGTATGAACTTGTATGTCCTCTATGTAGTTTTTACATAGATATTTAATTTGATAATTTTCTGGGCTTCAAAAACTAGTAATTAAATATAAACTAACAGCAATTTTAATTTCTAAAGTACCTTCTACTTTTTTTTAGTCCTTTATCAACTGCAAGTATGTTGAAAAACTGTGAAAAAATGTGTACCTATATAAAGATTTACCAAAGTCATCCATAATACTATTTTTTTTTTTTTTTTAGGCTTTGGGTTTTCCATTCAGCCACGAAAATACTATATATTCATTTCATCACTAAACCTAACCTACCGACATCTTACCTAATACGACAACACTAAAAATTAAACAAAAAAAAAAAACCCTAACTCAGGGATTATCATTTATGGGACGGGGACACTCGCCGCTTCACGCCAAGGTGCCTATCATGGCGACTTTACACTTATATAATACTAGTACTAGGCAACGGTACAAGGGTATATTTCAACAAAGATACGGTACAAAGGAACGTATCTCATCCTAGATTTTAACTTGACATAATTTGATAAATACTCTCTTATATTATAAATATATATATTATAAATACGCTCTTATACAGCGTTTCTATTACGGGGATTCATATTATTAGAAAGGAACTGAGTAAGTTTATTTTATTTCAACATCAACAAAGTACTGGCGTGCGTAAAGTACTAACTTTACATACGCTGTGTAGGGCGTAAAGTAAATATTGCATATAATCGCCTATAGTAATAATCATATCGAATTTCAAAAACGTTAAATATAGTTATTTAATTTTATGTAGTCCATTCATTATTATGATAAAATAAAGTTCCATTTCCGAAAAAAATTCACTTTACACACTTGTTGCATACGTATATAAGTATTTTCTCAATAATGTGTTATATAACCTATTACCTAATATTATTTTTAAGGCAGATTTAAAACTAATTGCAGTAAAATATTAGTTTTACTTTCAATAACATTCTTGACTCAATACTACTTTCCGTTACGATTGCGATGTTATTTTTAAAAATTCCCGCTTCCAAGTATGCAAAAATGGTGGTCTCAATTATTTGCCTGAAAGAACCTTCTCCTATTTTAAGTTCTGTGGTCCTGAAATCCTATCGAGCACCCTATTGTTACGCCACTGCCTTCATCTCTATCTCAATATTACGAAATTGGCCGTGAAGTGTGGGCGTGCCGACCGTGCCGTTGCAAAAATGCAATTAGGTATCAATAAATATCTAATTAGTTTAAAAAAATAATTTGATTTTGTTGAGGTTCTGAAGCACCTAGTCATAAAGGAAGTTTGTTCTAATACCTACCTACCTCACCTGACGAATAAATTATTGAAATTAAAAGTACAAAATGTTAAAACCGGCATTTAACCTTACTCGCAACTCGCAACAAAATTATTGTTGTAATAAAACAATTTTAGGCTGAGGATGCAATAATACCTACCTGCCAAAGCCCAAAAGTAACAAATAATTTTTGTCCTTTCTGTTTGGTTTTGATTCATTCATTTCATTTGTCACTTATCATTATTATTATATCGTAATTTTTGATCATACAGTGCCGCTTTTGTCATAGATAACATCTAACATACAGTGCCGCTTTTGTTATTGAATTTTTATGAGTGGTAGATTAGGTACATGATACAATAAAGTTGTATCATGGATTAGGTAGGTACTACACACTTGGGTACTATAACTACGTTTGGGTAAAATTGCAACGCAACACGCAACTATGATTTGATTTATAATTCAAGCAGTAAGTAGGCCTCATTAATTTAAAAACAAATTAGGTACTCTACTTACTTTTGTGTTAAATACTGGGTGGTCCAATCAATTATTCCTCCAACTACCTCAATATTCACTAATTTATAACTTGCTAATTTAACAGGTAGTTGATCATTTGGATTAATAGTTTGAGCAAAATTTTCAAAAAACTCGCGGTAATAAGTTAAGTAATCGTCTTTGTTAGCCATAGTCACACTTGTTATTAAAAACTTATCACAGGATTAACGTGCTCACTTTTTTAGACAACACACACATCGATATTTACAATGCTGATATGTTATATTTGTACTTTGATAGTGGGGAGTTTTTGTGCAGCGTAATACTACTATCGGGCATTTATTTAATTATTTCGTTCGATACTAAAGAAAACCATACATAAAAAACAGGAGTTATCGGTGACTCAGTTTCGCCAATACTTACACTCAGACTAAACTAACTAAACAGCTGAGGCGTTACCGTCACGTCATTTTTACGTTGTTGCCAACCGTAATAAAAACGAATAAAGCTTTGATTTATTCACGGAATATGAATCTATTTATTTATTTGTTGCAAGATGTCATTCCTCATCTGGGTTACTCATTACGTAAAATATAGTTATCTATTTTTTATATCTATATATTTTATATCAATTTGTTACAAGAAGCAGAGACAGCAAGAAGTTGTAGTTTGTAAGTTTACGAGCCTTGGTAGTTGTTGTCATCGTATCGCCATAGATAATATATTAATTAATATTCGTATCGCAACGGCAACTGGTGTGAAATTAGAAATTAGCGACGCTTTGGCTTGTTTCGCACAGACAGACGATACGAGGAACAGTGCATAATCCATAACCCTTAAATACATAAGCATCAAAAAACATAATTAGTTATGGATTAATGACGTTAGCAATAAATTAAAACTAAAAACGTAATACAAGGGCCGACTGGCGGAGTAGTTAAAACACAATAGTTAATACGGGGAAACAGGTACATTTTTCATAATTTATTTAAAAAATAAGTGCATGGATACCGGATACCCTTATCAATTGGTTTTGCTAGCTTTCGAAATAGAAAATAAAATAAATATATTTTAACATATTGAATAAGAAGTGTTTTGCTAAAAAAAAAAAATTGAGAGAAAGATTTATCAGAATATTTGTATATATATACCTACCAAATTATTTATTTATAGGTAATAGATATTTATTTTAGAATGCTTTTACTTACATCTACCAATAATAGGTACCTCTAAACGGTGTCTATTTTTCACAAAAGCATGCAAATTATTTTAAATGTTTAAATTTGTATATTTCACGATTTTATCCACAGGAAGGAATTATATTTATAAATTAAAGACAAAATAAGGCAACTAATAGCTATATAGGTATACGTGCTAATAGATAGGTCCCTATACTACTTCATAATAATAATTATTCAGGAATATCACAAAATTCTCTTTTGATTATGCATAGGTAGGTAGTATAGACTATAGGTACATATGGTTGCTAGGTAACAAATAAGGTAAACACTAAACAGTAATGTAAACAAAAGTAATTGATAGTGTGATTAAATAGTGCCAGCGAATTTAAGTGTTAAAATGGGACCAGAAGATTCTTCAATCGAGGATAAAAACACTATAATTTTTAATTCGTCAAAACAGGAGATCTTTAAATTAAATGAAAATTTTAAAATTTTTCAAAGAAAGTTAAAAATATATTCCCGAGTACTTATAAACAAAGAAAATATAACTTCTCAGACTTTACAGAACTGTTCACTAATGATTTTACCAGGTTCACAAGTATCTTTTGAAGAAGATGAAATTAATTCATTAAAAACATTTATCAACAGTGGCGGAAGGGTATTAATTCTCCTTTCAGAGGGGAATCCTAGTGATTTTTCTAATATAAATATTTTATTAGAAAATTTTGGAATTGTACCAAATATTGATTGCCTTATACGTACTCATTATTACAAATATTTCCACCCCAAGGAATGTTTTATAGGAGATAGTCAAATCAACTCTTCATTAAATAAAGAAAAACTGGAATTGAATCTCGTATACCCATTTGGTTGCACGATGAATGTGAGCAAACCTAGTGTTGTTGCCTTCACCAGTGGTTCAGCTTCTTTTCCCGTTGATAGACCATTGGGAGCTTTATATTATGATGATAAAACTGGTGGACGATTAGCAGCAATTGGTTCTGGTTACATGTTGTCTGATAAATATATCGATCAAGAAAATAATGACAAATTTAGAGAAATGCTACTAGAGTTCTTAATTAGTCAAGAGAATGTACATTTTGCACCTACAGATCATGATGATATTGACCTAATAGATCACCATATTATACCTGAAACTGCTGAATTAGCTGAAAAACCTAAGTTATGTTTGTCTGACACCATCAGTCACACCACATTTATCGACTACACAAAATTATTTGACCATAAAATGTATTCAATGAACACCAACCTCGTACCTGAGGCTTTGAAGCTATATGAAGAGTTGGGAGTGAAACACCAACCTCTAAAAATAATTACTCCCAAATTTGAGGCACCTTATCCTCCTTTACAGCCAGCAGTTTTTCCTCCTTCATTTCGGGACCTGCCTCCTCCAGCTTTGGAACTTTTTGACTTGGACGATGCTTTTAGTTCAGTTTTTTCAAACTTGGCTCAGTTTACGAACAAGTACATGTTAAATGGTGCTTCTGGAGAAAGCAAAGAGGATAAGGAATTAGAATTTTATATAATGGAATGTGGCAAGATTTTGAACGTAGATGTATCAAACGCTAATGAAATACTTTTTCAAATAGGTTCTGAAATAGCAAAATTTAAAAGCATTGATACTATTAAGTGAATTATTTAAATGTTTCCAAACATGTGTTATATATTTAGAAGAATCATTAAATTTTTGAATACCTATCTCATCGTTTATTATTTATATTATAACAAAATAAATACAGTAATATTAAAATAAATTGCAAAAATTTTGTTTTTCCTGTTTGTAAATAATTGGGTCTAATAGGAATCGACCACCTCCCAGCTAGGTTAAAATATCTGGCTTCTAAGTACAGTAATATACAGTGGGTCCACGGATGGACGCATGAATAGGTGTAAATGACAAAAAATTTTCGAATTGGACATTACTCTTCTGGATTTAGCCCCTGCTTCGTCTAAAACTAAGAAGTGCCAAATATGAGTGAAACGGCTCGTATACGGGGTGTTCCAGCGACATATTTTTAAAAATGCACTAGAATAAACTACCTTTACTTTTGAAGATACAACAAAATTGTATTAAGAAAAGTTGTTCAGAATAAAGATTTATGTTGGGTTGCAAAATTTAAGGAAAATCGGCCAACTTTAAAAAACATTTTTTTTTTATAAAGTTCATTAAACTACCTTTTTTTTTAAATCGGCATTAAAGTACCTCAAAATCGTCATTAAAGTGATAGAAATAGTCATTAAAGTAATCCATTATTGTGCGATTTTTGTAGTTGGCCGAGGCTGGCCGAGGTGACAGATAAACGTAAACATTAATTTTTTATTGATTGTAATAATAATTGTGTTATAACAAAAGGTAAATAAATACAGTTTTTTACATCAGAATTGTATTATCACTATTATAATTGCAAAAAATAATGGTTTTCTTATAAAAAATTATTCCGACTTGACATTTAAAAATAATTATGACATTTCCTAATGCCACTTGAAATTTTAAATAATTATGACATTTCTTAATGTCGCTGAAAATTATTTGAAAAATAGAGTTAATTAATCTTAATTTCATAGTTTTTGGATTTAAAAAAAAAATGTAATATGCACCTCGGCATTAAAGTTCCTTTTTATCACTCATGTGGTTTATTTGCCACGGCCCTACGGGCCTCGTCAACTAAACTCCACATTCATGATAAAAAGATTAACTTTAATGCCTTGATACATAAATAACTATTATTATGCATTCTTTTTTTCATTACTTTATTAACAATGTATCGGATTTTTGTTCTGTTATGGTTAACTACATACTTGATTTTTATTTATTTGTTTAAATAAAAATAACAAAATTGAGAAAAAATTACGAGTTCATCAAAACAGGCCAATCTTTTTGAAAATTTGTATTTAGGCATATCTTTTTATTCTGAACAACTTTTCTTAATACAATTTTGTTGTATCTTCAAAAGTAAAGGTAGTTTATTCCAGTGCATTTTTAAAAATATGTCGCTAGAACACCCCGTATACGAGCGATTTCACTCATATTTGGTACTTCTTAGTTTTAGACGAAGCAGGGGCTAAATCCAGAAGAGTAATGTCCAATTCGAAAATTTTTTGTTATTTACACCTATTCATGCGTCCATCCGTGGACACTGTATAAGTACTGAAAAATAACTTTATTAATGTTTTAGTAAGTACGTTCCTAGAATTTACTTTATTTTTAAGAATTTGCATCAACAATTCAGCACAACAAAACTATAAAAACTCATCATTGTAAAACCTTTCTAATATTAAAAATGACATACACCATCATCTTTGTAACATGTTTTATATATGACTAGATTGTCTACAATTTTAAGTAAATTGTGAAAGGGAGTGACAAGAGTTCCGAACGGTCGGAACTCGTACAATACTGCAAGAGTTCCGAACGGTCGGAACCGCGTATTTAATAACAAGGTTTCCGAACGCGCATGCGCTTTGAAAGTCCCAATAGACCTCATATGTCATGCCTGATGCATTTATTATAATAAAAAAAATTACTCTAATCTAATAAAAAAAAATTCCTTTATCAGGGGAATAACACACATATCTAACCTGCCTCCAGCTATCGCCTCCCGCTTCTAACCCGCAATAGACCTCGTCATGTCTGGTGCATTTAATAATAAAAAAAACAAGAACACGTGTGGGATTTGAACCGGGAACCTCCTGCTTGCCAAGCCCGGATCGTTCCCGCTGGGCCATCGCACCACTGACAAAACGCGAGTCAAGCAAGAATAAGTTCAGCGTCGGACCGTCTTTCAAAGCGCATGCGCGTTCGGAAACCTTGTTATTAAATACGCGGTTCCGACCGTTCGGAACTCTGGCAGTATTGTACGAGTTCCGACCGTTCGGAACTCTTGTCACTCCCATTGTGAAATGCTATAATTTTTGTCAGATTAATATAACTATACTTATGTCCCATAGGCGTTATTTATTGGATGCCTTAATAATAATGTGTATTAGGTATTAAAGAAATAAATAATACATCCCATAGGTAATGTATTTGGGCAATTTTAAATTTTGCATATTTTTTTGATACCTAATACATATTATGAAGACATCCAATAAATAACACTATTTTATTGATAAAACAATATTTCTACAGAATACTACAAAAACTAATATTAGCATCAAACGAAGGAGGTATTTCACCTTTTAACTCTTTCGATTTAATATTTAAATAAGTATTTTCATATTCCTTTTGTAAATATTCTGGTAATGGCTTATTCCAATCTTCTGGTGGGGATTTACGTTTTTTCCAAATGTTATTTCCATAATGAGGAACTAATCGTTCTTTTCTTCGAAGTTTTTCACTCAGTATTAACTCTTTCTGTAATTAAATTGAATATGTAAAAATACAATTCTTAAGATAGCAGACCTGACCTTACGGCAGCATTTATATCTTTATTCTCTGACCATTTGTAACAGTTAGTGGAGTCTTTTTTCCACTGGCCACAATCTATAGTTTTTCCATAAATAAAATATTGATTAAACCTAGCTCTAAACGAAGTACAATCACTGTATTCTTCATCATATACTGAACAACGCCGTATCTGTAAAAATGCACGTTAAAAATGAATACCAGGAAATATCGATTCTTGCTTGCACCATCCACTCATCCTCTACTGTAAAAACTTGGTTCTCCTGCTCTTTACTTTCTTTATTGTTATTAGAATCGGTCATATTTAATTAAAATATTATGCCCTATTACGCCCTGAAGATGATATTTATTCTAAAATTTACAGATTGATTTCTATTACGGAAATAACTATTAACTATGGGTTAACTATTAAATATTAAATGTGGAATAATAATAATGTGATTTTTTTAGGTTATATGTGTACACGAAAGAAAAATCACTGACAGATTATTTGTAACAGTTGGTAGACCTGATAGTAATTCATAAAAGTCATGGGCGTCGATTTTTCAAAATGTTAACGGGTGCATGAGCTAATTTTGATTAAGTAGGTAGGTAGTACCGTCAAACGACTATATTTGTCATTGTTGGTACCATCAACCTAATAAAGGATGCAGAAAAAAGAATATAAATGTGTGTCGCCAATTTTTTGTCCGCACGTGGTATTATGCGGTTACGTGGTTATTTTTATGAAGGCTTTGCATATTTAAAATAGAAAATGACTGCTCCTAACTTTTTGTTTTGGCTGTAATGTCTTAACATTATTCTCCGTACAAGTTTCCCTAGTTGGATCGTGTATGGCTAATTTTAATTAAGTATGTATATAGGTAGTACCGTCGGTCAAACGACTATATTTGTCGTTGTTGGTACCGTCAATCTAATAAATAAGGAACTTTATAACAATGGTTTACATATGCATAAAAAAGAACATAAATGCGTGTTGCCATTTTTTGGTCCGCACGTGGTTTATGGTTATTTTTATGAAGGCTTCGCAGTATTTAAAATAGAAAATGACCCTAGTTGGATCGTGTACACTGCGCGTCATATAAATGTGGTACAATAGTTGTAACCCGAAATTCGAAAATCAGGTTTTTTTAGTTGTGTATGGTGATCTTCCTGAGCTTGACTGATATAAACTGTCATTTAAGAGCTTTGTAGGTTATGATCAAATCAGAGACGTCAGAATTGCAACGTCTCCAGAGTCAAATTCTTTTCGGCTGCCCATCTTTACCAAGGCTCGTAAACTTCATCTTTACGGAAGTGCAGTTGTTTAGGGCAGTTGGAGGTGGTAAAACACGTCATTTTGACGTCACAAAAAGTGCCGAATTCAAAGTATTAAGTATTCTATTCATCTGCCCGATGCCATTAATTTCAAGATTAATATTTTTGGTTTTGTTTTGTTTTTAATGAAATTTATAACCTATAACGTAACCTGTACTATAATTTCATATGTTAACTTATTGTTATCATTAAATTGCCAAGCATACCCAACTACAGGGAAGGTAGGGGAGGTAAACCTGGTGAAGCATTCACTAGGGCAGTCAAAATAATGCAAAAATTGGTGCCCTGGGCACCGGGGCAGCTGAAAAGTATATGACTCAGGACTCAGTTCACGTTATAAGTATCTGTGTGACAGATCTTATATTGTCAAATTTGACAAGTTGAGCCAGATTTACATTGATAAAATCAAAGTGTACCACTTTTATATGACGAGCAGGTATGTTGTGTTTATATAGTTGTTAAACCATTAAAGGGGTAGGTATACAATTACTTTCACTGATATTTTCTGCCTAAAATAACAGTTAAAATGGTGGTATAGTTGGAGCGATGCAAGGCTTGTAGACGTACAGCCTTTGGAGCGATGAATGTTTTACATTGCGTCATCAGATCGAACCGGAATGGACGAATGGCGTCGTTGGAACGGTTCAAAATATTTTAAAAAAGTTTAGTATGATATGGCACCGTCAGATGGATATGCGTCGGCTTTGGGTACTTTATCAGTTTCAGCAGTTAGTAAGTATTTAAAGTGTCTAAATGATCATTAATATTTTATTTAATTAATAATAAAGTGAGGTTATGTCGCAGTACCCAAATAGAGTTCAGAGTACCCAAACCAGACGTAGACATGCAAGTTTCCTATTACTAGTCAAAATTATGGTGTTGTATATGGTCATGCACGTGACGTCACAACTAACCTCAAAAATATGAATTTTCCAAGATTTTCGAATATAGCTTATATCAAAATTTCTGCTTGGTTCCTGTACTGTCAACTAAAATCTTATTCAGTTCATTAATAATGAAGTTTTAATTGCCCTAATCTAATAAAATAAAATGCTTTGTTGGTTGGAAATCTAATCTATAATTAGTAGTCTATTTTTAGTAATAGTATTGTATACTATTGAAACTTTATAAATCTGAGAGAGTTTTTAATGTTATAAATGGATCCAAGTTAAAAGTAGGTACAAAAATTAAAATTGAAAATAAATTTACAAAAACTAAAAATTTAGGGTTATGTTAGTCATATGATGCACATTATCTATGCAATGCAACGAGCAACAAACTAATAAAATATGTCTGTAATACATTCAATGTATGGCTGACGCAATGGAAAACTTTAATCGCTCCATTTATACTATAGCAATGCATTGGCAACAGCCAACAAGCCATAAGGAGTCCTACTACTTCACTACAAAAACAAAAGATATAAACAAAAACGCCTTTTTATAATATTAATTGCTTGAGACAATTGCCCTATGTTTAATTGAAGAAAATAAATCTTAAATAAAATTTAGATCCTTATTATGTAGGTACTTAACGTTGAAAAACAGAAAATTTTGAGCAATATCATGCAATATGTTATGATAAAGATCGAAGAAAAAATTGTATCTATTTAAATAAACAGAAAACTCTGCAGACTAGATTATAATGGGCATTATAACATTATATTATATAAAAAAAATTTAATATAAAAAATATTATTTCATTGACTGCGGTACATAGATTGTTAGCTTATTTTGGGACCCACTAGAATGTATAGTGACCAGTCTGCAAATTTATTTGTTTCATTATCCACATTTAGAGCACATATTGCTTCATGATAGATATTCAACATTAATAAACAGGTAATTCAATCTCTGTTTTGCTATGGTTCAAGGAGTTATAAGCTGTATACTAGACAGGAGGCTGCTAGCTCCATAGTACATGTTGACATAGGGACTGTAACGAACTGAGTTATGAATTGTTTCACATCGCTTTAGCGTTTCCCTAGTCATATAGTCAATTTTTCTATTTTAGACGAGTCATTTTTGTTAAATGATCCATTGCGTCAGACTTGAATCTTGTATATCAATTGGTCAATGTCTCGATTCGTTGTTGGTATAATCTAGTACTAAGCATAAATTTAACGAGAGCACACACCCTGATTTACCCATGTAGTCCGCCTGTGATTAAAGTTTATCAATATAATATTGCAATATCTCTAAAAAAATTTTTTCTTATCTATAGAAGATACATAGATTAATATTGTCACATATTTTGATAATAATATATACTCACTGATAATTTATAGCTATATAGCTAACGAAGATGGTACAAATTGAAGGAAAATATACTCATGAGAGAAATGAAAATCTGGATGAATATTTCAAGGCAACGGGTGAGTACTTTATTTACTTTATTAAAGCCTGACAAATATTATTTATAATATAACAGAAAACAGAACTGGGCAAAACACTTATTTGAAGCATTAAAACACGAAAAGTACTTTTTAATTTCAAGCACCAATTAATTTAATTTATGAGACTTAACTTATTACCAAACACTACAAAAATGATCTAATTGGCAATGTTAATTGCTATTTCCCAAGAACTTTTTTTATTGGTGCAAAAAGAGGCATTTTCAAGTTTTTGAACGGTTAAAGAAATATAAAAAATTTTTATTGGATGATTATTTTGTTTCTGGTTTTGATTCAACCGAAAAAACTTACGTTCATAATAATCATGTATGTGTTTCTTAAGTACTTGTAAATATTCAAGAAGGGTATTTCCTTGGGTCATTCTATTGAATTGTCACCTAAGGGAGCTGCGGTCCTTTAAAGAACACATAGGCAAACTATTTTATTCAAAAAGAAGAATCTGAAATTTGGCAAACACTATTATTATCCATTCTCCTCGATTTTAATCAGAAATAGATAAGTGGAATTACAAAGTTACGATTTTAAATAGCTGCAACCCAAAATAATGGCCAATAAAAAGTTTGAACTAATAGTTGGCATAAATCTACCATATCTCGCCACAGATTTAGTCTGTGTCTACACTACTGGCAAATTAAAAAACCTAAAAAAATAATTTTCAAAAATGAATCTTAATCTGAAAATAGTATCTGCCAAATATTAGAATTTTTATAATGATTTTATCGTTGAGAAAAATAGGTCCTTCAAACAGGTCAGCTTAGGCGCATTGTATGTTTATGTAGGAACCTCTTCTTGCCAGAATAACCCCAGGAAATATAATTAATAATTATTATCATTATTATTGTTAATATTGTTATTAATCATTTTGAATTTTCACAAGCTCTTAGGATATACCAGGTGGGGCATTTAAGTTGACAATCGCGAATAACTTGAAAATATAGCATTTAAAAAAAAAAATGATTCAGACAATAGTTTCATTATTTTAAAAGCGGGATCTAATGGCTATTTTTTTAAATATGGTGGAGAACTTCAAGGCCACTTGAAGGTCAACTTCTTTTTTTTTAATATAAACCTCTATTTTTCGTTACTTTATTGCTCGCAAACAATGAGTTCAACTAAAAAAATGGTAGAAACAAAAGTTGTTTATTTTTTAGCGCAAAATATGAAATAGGGATTTATATTAATAAAAAACTAAGTTGACCTTCCAATGGCCTTGCAGTCTTTCACCAAATGAAAATAGCCAGTAGATCCCGCTTTTGAAATGACATTTTTCTCTAAAATGCTTTATTTTTAAATTATTCGCAATTGTTAACTTAAACACCCAGTAGTATATCAACAACTATGAGGTATAACTTACTGACCTAGAAGTTTAAATAAAGACTAACACCACACAATAAAATTATCTTATTTAATTAAGTAAATTTGTTGTAAACTTTCTTGGTAATAAAATATGTAGTCTGCTAGTGGTGCTATTTTTTTAAAAAGCGCAATAAAAATGAGCTAGTTCGTAGTAAACAATGTTATACAGGATATCTAAAATATCTTCCTGTGGGCTCCAGCTTTGTCGTTGTAGAATGTAGAACAAAGAAATATATATCTTATTTTTCTCATAGGACCTATAAAATATTTTGAAAATTAATTACTCTATAAATATATGGAGGAAGACAGGGATTTACTTTTTAAAATAAATGAATAAGTATACACCGACTTGATAGCACTGCACAAATTGTGGTGATCATACCATGGGCGAGTTGCTTTATTCACCGGTTGATCCACCAGATGTGTTTTATCTCGTTCTATCTCCGAGGTTAGAACGAGATAAAACACATCTGGTGGATCAACCGGTGAATAAAGCAACTCGCCCTTTTTTAGAAACAAAAAAAAAATGAAATAAACAATAATAAAATTATTATATTCTTCTTAAAAATTTATAACTGTAATAATATTTTCATTATTTTCTATTGGAAACTTGAACAACCTTAGTATATTTATACATATATCACTTAGTTTCAAGATCATAAAATATAATATAATTGTTTTAAATCGTCAAAATTTAATTTTTATTTATATTTATCATTTTCACAAACACAAACAAGGCACTTGACGTTTATATCTCCTCAATTAGTCAGCTCCAGAATATTTGCTAGTTGACACTTTACTTCAATAATATTGGAAATGGATTGTCTTAAAATCTTGAAGTACTGTATAATGGAAAGGTAATACAGTTCGAAACACCAATTACCATGTTTCGAATGCACTAGAAATATATTTAATAGCATTTTTTGTGCAAGTCATAATATACAATTTATTTACAATTAGGTGTGCCCTATATTCCAAGAAAAATGATGTGCTCTACAAAACCTACACTGGAAATAGTGAAAAAGGATGATGAATGGACAGTAACTGTGTCTACACTTTTTAGAACTACAGTTAGTAAATTTAAACTGGGTGAAGATTATGAAGAAGAAATGCCAGGTGGCATAATTAAGGTATGTATTTTATAGAAAAAATAAATTAAATAAAATAATTTTTAATCTAAGTAATTATATACTGCAATTACTAAAGAAAGAGCTAATATGCAACTTTACATAAATTTGATATAGCAGTCATTTGAGGTTTATATAGCCACATTTCTCAAAACTTCGACATTTGTGCTTTAAATGTAAAAAAATAGGTTGTTTTATAATTTCATGAATATATAACATTTATCTCTAATTCTAGAATAACACTATCTTGGAAGGAAATGAAAAACTGATAACCAAGTCCATGGGACCCAATAATGTAAATTTTGTTCGTACTTATCAGTTTTCAGATGAAGGCTGCGTTCTTGTGAGTTATTAAACCTTACCCATTATAAACTAAAGTACACGTGCTCTGGCTTTGCAATACTAGTCTGTTGAATCATTTTGATTCATGGATTTTATATAGTGAAACATTTTACCCTACATGCCGTATTGTTTTTATTTGTTCATTTGACAAAACACACCGACTGTTGGGTTTATTTTCATAAAAAAACCTATCTATTTTATTATCTCAAATAATTGTGTTGTGAATAGTATCTATAATATGAAGAAATATTCTCATCTCAAAATTCTTTCAATGAATATGGTGGTGGAAAGATGTTTATATTTTAATGAAATGTTATGAAATAAACTTAGAACTACATATTTAATATGCATAATAAAGCAAAATAAAACTAGTTTATCCATATTAGATGTACTTCTGAGACCGGTTAATGCACCCAGACACAACCGTTTGAATCTGAATTGGTTACTAAATAAATATTTTACCCTTGTATACAGATTGCGAAAGTACTCATCTTGACATAGGACCTAAATTTGCTGCTTAGTTTTGTTTAGTATTGCGGCTCTAATGCGTAAACTAAACAGTTCGGGACGAGCATACGGCGACCAAGGACGGACATGTATGAGCAGTAAAGCACTTGTTTCTAGGCAGCGGCACTTTACGTCGTACATATTTTGAGGTTGTTTATGTCAAGATGAGAACTTTCGCAATCTGTATGTATTTATACAAGGATTTTACTGTTCAAAAATATTGAGTTATATTAATTTGTCGAATTACTGACAAATCTCATTCAAAACGTAAACAACTCATTTCTCCCTTTTACTTCCACCTGACAATAAAAGTATGGAGAATGAGAGAAATAGCTTTAAACAAATGGTTTCTTAACCTGTTGGTTAAAGAAAGAGTTCCTCATAGAATTCAAAGCTTCGTTCTTAAAATGGATTATTTAACTATAGTTAAATTGAAATCAGGTGTTTTGTCAACAATCTGCAAGTAAATATTTCGCTAAACCTTTGTTTGCTTGATTCAGCAGACGATATCACTAAGCCATGTAATATGTTGGATGTAGGACAAGCTTTATGAAACTTTCAGAAACAATTAAGGGTAGGTTGTACTGACCAAGTTTAAACATAGGATCGGTTGATTGTGGGTCAAGTCAAGTTTCATAAGACAATTATTGTTAAACTACATACTACATTAGTACAACCCACCCTAAGTAAATTTGTTAATAGAGCGTTTCATGTAAGGTGATCCGAAGTGCATTGTGGGAAAACTATAAGAATTGACCTTTAATGATTACCTATCGTTAAATTGTTAAATTTATCTTTTTTTAACTACTGCCGCGTGTAATGTTTCAAATTATAGGTAAAAAACGGTAGTAAATAACTATTATTATATAAATACTTGAGTTTTCAATAATGCAAAATGGTTAAAGGAAGACGACTACATAACATTTACCAGTTTTTATAGATTGTATAGAAATCTCCCACAGACTATTGGGAGCAAAAAATTTTCAACGATATTTAATCAATCACATTTTATAAAATCTTTGACACAATACATTGACATATCAAAAGAAAAATCCATAAAGGAAACTTTAAATTTATTTATTAAATCTCTAACAAAAACAACAATATATAAAATTTAAAAGCTCATGTGGCTGAATAATTCCGTTTTCGATGTCTGTAAGCTTGTGGTTAGGCATGTTTTAAAGTTTAGAAAACACAAGACAATAAATATAAAATGACACTGACAATCACTAACAAATAGAGTGACATTCATCGCCACCGCATTTACTCCTATTTAAAAAGCCGAAATACCGTTGAAAATTTTTAGCTCCAAATAGTACAGGGTCATCACGTGAAAATAGATTCTACTGTAACTTTGTTGCCTTTTTATTTATCGGAAAAGTAAAAATTGCTTTACTGACTATTCAAATTTTTATAGAAAAAAAAACATACGATGCTCGATATTATAGATATATAGCTATCGACATTGTTTTTTCTTGTTACGACGTGCCATCACTATATATGTATGTGTAAAAACAGACTACTCTGGAACTTAATGTAATGTCCTCTCCAGAGAGATTACATCAGAATGTAATAATTAAAAAATTTTCATGAGTATCTGTTGTGAAATTAGATGTGATAAAGGCTTTTTGTTATATAAATCGGAAAATTTACCCTAAATAATGCTCTAAAATAAACTACAGATTTGAGTTGCAAGACAGATTTAAAAAAAAAATTTAAATGGTTTTTATATTATTTTTTCATGAAGAATAGAGGTGTATTTGCTCTAGTAGTGCTCCCATTTTCTCTTACATGAAAAGCCCTATTAATTACACATATGGTAAGTTGCACTGTATTTATTTCAAACGTTTCTAGGCATACAAACATGAAACAAGTGGAACAGAAGCTAAACGTTTCTTCAAAAGAGCATAACTTTCTAATTTTTCAACTTGCTTCTGTTTATTCTTATATAGATGTTAAACTGGATGTATATTAATTTTTTTATCAGTTTTGGTGTCGTTTATTCTTTATAAATATAAAAATATATAATTATTATTGTGTTTTTTAATTTTTTATGAATTGGTTAAAAATGGGTTCCCTAAATTTGTAGTCGTAACATTATGAACTACTCTAATAAAATAATTTAGTAACGTTTATATCCGTGGAATACATAAAAACAAAAACTATTGTTGAATCTGTTTTCAAAACTATTAAAAAGAATTATTGTTTGAGGTTTTCATTTCCTTATAACTGATTTGAAAAAAGAAGATAGGTTCTCAATTCGACCTGTATTTTTTATTGGAGTTTTTAATCAAATTCGATGAAATCGTTTGCACACCATAGGGTACTGCTTGGCAGTGGTTATGTAGTATTATCATACTTAGTGTAGGTTCGGCATATCGAAAAACAACTTCCTTCCACATCTTCTAGGACTGGCAGGTCTACTGAACTCGCTTGAATAGAATTTGTGCAATCAATTTATAAAAAATTAGACAATGGAGAAAAAGTTGCCGCTCTGTTTTTTGCCTTCACATCAGCTTTTGATAGCGTAGACAAAGAAACCTTAGAACTAAAATTGAATGCTGTAGGAATTAGAGGTAACGCTCTCAATTGGATAGTATCATATTTAAGCGATAGGAAAATGAAAGTTTCCCTTGGAAACCACTGCTCAGATATTTTTGACATAGACATAGGCGTTGCACAGGGTTCAATAATAGGTCCATTATTATTTTTAATTTTTATAAATGACCTCCCGCAACATATAACGGATGGTGACATTTTCATCTATGCTGATGACACATCTATTATAATTTCTGCTGAATGTATGGAACAATTAGAACACAAAGCCATCTGCGTAATAAATGAATTTAAATGTTGGGAGTCATAAAAATAAATTGTTAATAAATATTGGAAAAACTGTGTTTCTACCTTTTTCCTATAGTGTGCCAGCAATACTACCTACCTTAAATGGCATAAAAACTTCTGCTAACACAAAATTCTTAGGAACCATAATTGATAGCAAACTCGGCTTCGAGAACGAAATAGAAATTCATATTGTGGAAAAAATAGAATACTACTCATAAAATTCCTTTATTGGACGTTACCGGTTTCGTGAACAATATTCTTTGCTTCACATCCTCAGACGTAACAGGACTACAATTAATTAAAAGTAATAAATAAGGTGACTTTATGTAATAATTGATCTTAATAAGTTATTAAAACTTAAAATAAATCACAGAGAGCAACCACATTTGACTATAAAAACACAAGAAATCTAAATAAAAACACACACTAAACATAGAATAATTTTAAAAAATCTTAAAAAATATTAGATAACACCTTTAAATTTAGTTTAATTATAACATAATATTAAATAAAAATTAATATACAGTTACAAATAAAGAAAAAAGAAATATACTTACATTTTTATAAATTGAAAACAAGGGTAGTCAAAATTTTTGGATTGTTTTCCAACATAGTCAATAATTTAAAACAATGTACTATATGTATCTATTTAATTAAATAATAAAAGTGTTTTTTAAACCGGTAACGTATAATAAAGGAATTTTATGAGTAGTATTCTATTTTTTCCACAATATGAACAATTACTCATATGGGATTAACCTTCCTGAAATAGAAATTATTTGTAATAAGCTTGCCAAAGGTTCGTTTGCTCTCTTAAATCTAAGGAAGGAAGTTAACCCAGAAAATCTAATAACTGCTTACTATTCACTTATATATTCGGTTTTAAGTTATAATGTTATTATCTGGGGACAATCTACAGAAATAGATAGAGTATTCATAATGCAAAAACGAATTGTTAGAATCCTGTTCAATCTTTCGGACAGAGAATCTTGCAGACATTTTAAAAAAAAAACATGATGACTGTCACCGGTATATATATATATATCTATACGCGGTATGTTGTCACCTCCACTACATGGAAGAGGCGACCTCGCCTCCGGGTCTCCCCGTTCAACTAGAGAAAAAAAAATTTCATATATGGGGTGAGGAGAGGGTCACGAATCTGTATTTCAAAAGAGGGGAAGAGAAATTTGACTTTTAAGGAGGTCATATATGGAAACCACATAAAGTACTATGTGACCTCCGAAATCTATATATAAGCGCTCACGTTAATAACGTTGTCGGCTCCGACAGTGTTGTCACATTATCGGAGGTCACAAAGACACCTCTGTATCCGTGCATTATAAGGGCGTGTTTTTAATATGAATATAAATTCAGTTTCAGAATGTTTTACTCATGAAATATTACTTATCGAAATATTAAATAAAATGGGATAAATGAGGAACATGACTTTTGTAAGGTAGGGAAGGACAAGGAAATTGTGGTCAGTTAAGGAGAACTGTAAAAATCTGAGTCAACAAAATATATTTGTTTATAAGTACGTTTGTTTAGTTATAAAATTTATTAAAAACATGACAAAGAAATATAATTTTCTTAATTTAAAAGTAAGTTGTTTTGACTCGCATTACCCAAGAAGAGATAATCAGAACGGTACAAAACTAGTCAAAAAAATATATTTTTTTAACCTTAGTTATTACATTTTCGAAAGCAAATGCGTTTCTTAAGCTATAAAACTAACTTATTAGCAATTTAATAAAAAATTAAATGTAATATATTACATTTTAATATATCACTTTAATAAATTACTTTAATATATTACTTTAATATATTACTAATAAAATATAATATATTACATTTTATTTTTTATTAAATTGCTAATAAGTTTTACAGCTTAAGAAACGTATTTGCTTTCGAAAATGTAATAACTAAGGTTAAAAAATATATGTTTTTGACTAGTTTTATACCGTTCTGATTAATTCTGGTTAATTTTCTTAAAAAGAAGTTGTTTTGACTCCCATTGCCCAAGATACGTGGTACCTAATCATGATTGGGGGTGATAAGAACCAGAGGAATTAAGATATAAAACATAAGGAAAATAACAAACTACTCCTTTAGGGACTTAAAATACACAATAAAACATTTCAACTATTGTGGTTTATACATGGTGTCCAGGAATGGAAAGTTTTAAAATAAATTTATTACTGCAAAAATACACACAATATAGGCGGATTTTATGTTTTAAAAATTATATTGTCGAAGCGCCTTCCATTTCGGTCAAAGCACTCCTGCAATACCTTCTCCATGTGATTAAAAACTGCTAAACACATCTCAGGTGGAATTCTATTAATTTCTTCTCATATTTTTTGTTTTAATTCTAGCAAAGTCATAGGCCTATTAACATAAACTTTACATTTAATTAGTAATTACTAATAAAATTGTCCTATTATTATTTTTTGTAGTAGCGCCCTGGAAGCGATCATTTCAGCATAATTCTATTATTAATTAGATACTAAGTACCTAGAGAACTGTGCATCCTACTCGTTCCGTTGTGATTTTTTTGCGATTATTGTTTTCCAGAAACTCAAATAACTCGAAAACGGTGCGCCATATCAAAGTACAACTAGAATACCTTTATTGCAGAAAAAACTCTGGTATTCCATAATTTGCTACCAAAATTTGGAAAAACTTACATGCGAAAAAGTTGTGGGGCATTTTACTCCACCCCCTCCCTGTTTGACCCACCCCTGAATGAAATTTTTGATTCATTTTTACACTACCTTATTGGTCATAAAATGATTAGTAATTGACCAAAATTTCATGTTTTTAATTTCACCGGTTTCGGAAATATTAACTAAAAACCATCATCAAGGAAGCACTTTTAAAGGGTTGTAGCTCCCTTAGGAAGCCTTTCTGTGGCTATATTTGTAGGAACTTCTTGCCCTATTTTTGAACAAGCTGGTAAAATGATGACCACTAATTTCGGGACACCCTGTATATGCATAATAATTTAACTCCTGTTAACTTTTACCTATTAAGAAGACCTTCCATAAGTACAAAGTCGTGCCCAAATTTCATTCCGCCAGCTATAGTCACTTTCGAAAAAAAAAAAAAATCAAATCACTTTTTGGTGCCCCCTTTTGAGGAGATCTAGCGGCTCATGGAGGCCGTTCTCGACTTTACTGTACATAAGAGATTATATTTATTTCTTGATGAGAAAATACCCTTAAGAGGTTTTCACGTTATTTCGGGACACCCTGCAGTTTTAATTTTGTAGATTATTAAAAATAGGCAGCTAATTATAGATTGGATTTCCAACCAACAAAAACAATCTTATTTTATTAGATTAAGGCAATTAAAACTTCATTAATAATGCACTGAACAAGATTTTAGTTCATAGTACAGGAGCAGAAATTTTGATAAAAGCAGCATATTTGAAAATCGTAAAAATTACATATTTTTGAGGTTAGTATTGTGACGTCACGTGCACGAACGAATTTATTTGGACTTTAACCAATAACGAGACCGTCCGTTTTTGACGTCATTAATGGAAAACTGGCGAGACTTTTGAAATTGATACAAATTATTAATATTTAAAGTAACTGTAAGAATGCTATATTATTGGAATTTATTGCATTATTATATTTAATATGTATTCAACTTTGACGTAAATCTATTAAAAACCTTTAATTCAATTAAGGTGTAAGAGTTTATTGTCAAAAGATTAAACTAAACAGACATTTATATTTATAATTAAAATAAGTCGTCAATTTAATTCAATTTTCCATTAAACAACATCTTGCCAGGTTCCAAGTTTTTATACATTTCTAATAACAAATAGGGAAATAACTCAAAATCAAATACATTATGGTTAACACTTGTAGAGACCTAATTTACTTAGAATTGACAAACGATTATAAAAATTATTATAAATCTTTAAAAAAACCCAGACGCGTCCACTTTTTTAAAAAAGGGGATCAGATGGCCCCGATTTGTATGCCACTGGATCTTGTGTTAATGTTAAGGAGCACAAGAATGAATGTGGTTTTGTCCAAAACTATCATATACCAAATTTGACTGAAATATCTTTTCCCGTTTCAAAGATAAAAAATAAAAAACTTGGTATCTCACAAACTAAGCAATTTTGAGGATATGTTTATATAACAAAATTTTATTATTATTATTCGTTTGCGTTTATCCCATTAAAACTGATTCACCCTGTATATGTATTGTATATTTGATCCAACCTTTTTAGTCCATACGGCGGCAGGTCGAAAAAACCCACAAAAAAATACAAATTGATAATACATTTTTTTTTCTTAATGATCTTGTTTCAGAGACATAAAAAACATATCAAAAGTGTGATTACCCCCGATGTCGGCGACTACCCTTAATTGTGCGATTTATGTATTAAAATCTGGTTTTTTAACGATAAGGTGCTTCCTATTCACCCTACGAGAGAAATAGTGGTATACAAAATTGAAGACATTAAAATTCTCTATAAACTTTACATATTTTTGCTCAGACCAAAGGTTTTCGCTGGCTGTGACCGTCACGAATTTTTCAATTTTGTGCGGTTAGTATTAAAAAACCGTTGGTCTGAGCAAAAATATGCGTAGGGCATCTTTTATAGAGAATTTTAATGTCTTCAATTTTGTATACCACCATTTCTCACGTAGGATGAATAGGATACCAGTTATTGCTAGAAAACCGGATTATTGTACCTAAATTGCAAAATTAAGGGTAGTCTCCGACCTCGGAGGTAATCACACTTTTGACATATTTTTTATGTCTGTGAAACAAGATGCTATTATCAATTTGTGGCGAAAAAATACTTGCCGCTTGGCCTAATTGCCCAATAGACATCAAATATCAATGTCTGCAAAATAAAAAGAATCAATTTTGCCACGAAAATTTTATATTTTTCTACTTTATTTTATTAATTAAATAGGAATTTTTGAAACATGTTACGTTGCACAGATGATCAGTTCAACATCAAAAACATGCGGTTTTCTCCGCGATCCAATTAATTATGTGAAAATATAGGAGGCGTCAAATCAGTTTGGTCAGAAACAAAAGCATTTTTTATATTTTTTATTAATTACTGAAGCATAACAATAGTAATTTTCGTCACAAGTCCGGAAGGTGACTTGTTACAGTCGAGTAGATATTATGGACGAGGCGACGGCAGGAGCCGAGTCTAGAATATCTAAACGAGGCTGGAATAACACCTTACGGACGTGTGTCGAATGATATTTTATTTCATCCCGTCATTTCTTGTATATTAGCATTTTTGTATAATTTGACACTTGGTTATTTTCTTATGTCATTTGACATTTGACACTATTTTTTAATTTACGGTTGATTTTTATATGTCAAACAACTGTCAAAAGGTATAATAACAGTTTGTGATTGGTTCGTAATAAGTTTCCGGTGGTTTCCGGTACTTTGCCGGCTCTGATACCGTAATGTCTCATTTTCCGGCCTCATATGAATACTGTACTGTTGTACTTTCCGGACGGGATGAAATAAAATATTTTTTTGGGATTACGGCCGCCTAGTAAAAAATTTAATTTGCTCATAAAAATGTCAGTATTAATATTTTTATCTCAATATGCCATAACTACATATATCCAAAATGACCTCCTGAATCCAAAAATGTAAAAATCTATAGGGTGTTCCATTTAAAAAATCAAAGTTAGTGTCATTTCCGGTGAAACTCAAAGCGACTGAAAGTAAAAAAGCGGTCAAAATAATGCATATTTAACTGTTATTTGACGTGCCCAACTTTGAAATTCATATCTTGTAAAACCAAGAAGATATAGAGACGAGCGTCATTTCGTGGTCACCTGGTATATCGTCGGAATCGGGATAATGCGTAGATTTCAAAAATATAAAAACATACAGGGTATTCCATTTAGAAAAACAAGTTAGGTTTGTATCTCCAGAACGCCCTGTATAATTGTAATTTCGATAAGTACGGTGATCGTGGGAAAATTTCGCACAACTTTTGTATTTACCATTATTTTCTTAGAAGAATAAAAATGTCATAAGGGGTTAATCTTTCGATAATATCCCTGTACTGGCCTGTACAGTCTGACTCGTTCTCACCCACTTTTTAGTCTTACATTACATTTTACAAAGAATCTCCAGATGTGCATGAAATTATACGTCTTAAGCTAAAAGTAAGTTATATTGTTTTATTTCTCCAAAAATATATAATATATTATACTTAATATCTATTCCAATCATATCTTGAAATATAGCTTCTTGAATTATGAAAAATTTCAAAGCTGATATATTGTATCATTCCGGTTTTCTGCAAAAATTTTCAGTATGCCACGTAAATAAAACAATAACTATAATTTAGGATGTTCAAATGACATAATTGATGACATATTTAAATTATCACTATCCAATCTCATAGGGCGAGTTGCTTTATTCACCGGTGGATCCATCAGATGTGTTTTATCTCGTTCTATGTCCGAGGTTAGAACGAGATAAAACACATCTGGTGGATCAACCCGTGAATAAAGCAACTCGCCCATAATATGCTAAAATGTCCTGCGACGTTGCCTTTTTAAGGAGGCGGGAACGCTACGCTTGTGACAAAAAATTCAGCTTTATATATCAGGAGGTGACAACGTGCTCTCATTGAATACTGAATGCGACATCAGCGCCAACGTTATATATAGGAACTAAAATATTTATTTGTGAGTATGGAAGGTATTTTGTCGCCTCCGAACAAATTTTCGTTTTTGAACTCTAGATGTCACCTTCTTTCCAAAACCGATGAAAAATAGGAGAAACGTTGTCGCCTCCGAAATCGGAGGCCATAACGTTATATATGAGGTGACAACGTATCTTTGGTATCTACTTTGGAGGCCACAACATACCCTTTATCAATATATATATATATATATATATATATATATATATATATATATATATATATATATATATATATATATATATATATATATATATATATATATATATATATATATATATATATATATATATATATATATATATATATATATATATATATATATATATATATATATATATATATATAGAGATGTAAACGGTCATTGTGCAGCCCGTTGAATATATTAACGGTCATTTGTGAAGCCCGAAATGACATTGTTTAGCCCGCATCCGGGCTAAACAAGGTATCGATGTGTATATCAATGCTAATTGGTTAGATAAGTTCTTAGGACCCCCCCCATGAATTTTCATCTGGGCCACACAGAGTCGTATTTACCTATACAACATACACTGTGAAGTTCATGGTACCTCCCTATAGGGGGCGCTTCACATGGATATATAAATACAGTAAAAGATACGAAAGCCCATTATATTGACATAACTCTATGCAGCCTGACTTTTGGCAACATTGTTCTCTTTCTTAAATACTAGGTTCCGTGCTAAAATATGTGATGCTCTGTAGCCCAGGCCACCATAAGACTATATTGTAGATACTGATACACTTTTTATGTAATATCAAATTATGGTACTATAAATTTTGTTTATCATTTAGTGTATAGTATTTATAATCAGATGAGGAATCCTTTAAACTTAGAATCAGAATAACAAATTAAAAATATGTACAGGAATATGGAAAAATAAAACAATTACCTATTCCCTATTCCACGATCATCTATCCTGTTAAAACTGGGTTTCTTATGTCTATACAGGGTGGTCCGAAATTAGTGGTCATCATTTCGCCCGCGTATTCCTCGATCAAAAATAAGACAAAAAGTTTCTACAAACATGGCCCCGGAAATGCTTCCTAAGGGAGCTACAACCCTTTAAAGGTGCATCCTTGACGATGGTTTTTATTTAATATTTCCGAAACCGGTAAAAATAAAAACATGAAATTTTGGCCAATCACTAATCGTTTTATGGTCAAGAAGGTGATGTGATAATGATCCAAAAATTTCCCTCAGGGGTTGGTCAAACAGGGAGGGGGTAGAATAAAATGCCCCTAAACCTTTTCGCATGTACGTCTTTCCAGATTTTGATAGCAAATTATGGAATGCCAGAGTTTTTTATGCAATAAAGGTATTCTAGTTGAATTTTGATAGGACGCGCCGTTTTCGAGTTATTTGAGTTTTTGGAAAACATTAATCACAAAAACATTAAAATGGAACGAGTAACATGCACAGTTCTCTAGGTAGGTACTTAGCAATTGATAATAAAATTATGCTATTATTATTTTTATTATTATTATTATTAGTTTCGAAAATATTAAACAAAAACCATCGTCAAGGATGCACTTTTAAGGGGTTGTAGCTCCCTTAGGAAGCATTTTCGGGACCATGTTTGTAGGAACTTTTTGTCTTATTTTTGATCGAGGAATACGCGGGTAAAATGATGACCACTAATTTCGGACCACCCTGTATAGACATAAGAAACCCAGTTTTAACGGGATAGATGATCGTGGAATAGGTAATTGTTTTATTTTTCCATATCCTCAAAACAGTGCAAAATATAAAAAAATTATTTACAAATTTTACTATGAAAAATATACGCTTTTCAAAAAAGGATGTGATGTGAAAAATATATTCGATGTGTCCCGATGTCCAGCGCCCTTGGATTATGGTTACTACCATTTTGATAACAAATTGTAGCTTGTATTAATATCTAAGGAACACATTAGTTTTTGCTTAATTGCATTTTCCTTCGAATAATATACAGTGTGTCCACAGATGGAGTTACAAAGAGGAAAAACTTTTTTATTATGGACTTTATAAAAAAAGTCATTCTTTATAAAAAGTTCTGCTTGTCAAAAAAATTGTAATACCATAAAAAAATCGAGATCTGATATACGAGGTATTCAAAAATTAAGAAAACTTGAAAATGGTTCAAGAGAAAACTACCTTTATTTTTGATTTTAGAGAAAAATATTATAAGTAAAAGTTGTTTTTTATTGAAAATTAATCCTAAATACAAAATTTGACATCCATCTAAATTATTAAAATTAAGGAAACTTTATTTTTTATAGGACATTAATGTATTATTAGAACAAAATTCCTACATTTTTATTAAAAATTAATTGGTGGAAGCTATGTGGAGTAATTTTTAATAAAAATCTAGGAATTTTGTTCTAATAATACATTAATGTCCAATAAAAAAGTAAGTTTTCTTAATTTTAATAATTTAGATGGATGTCAAATTTTGTATTTAGGAATAATTTTCAATAAAAAACAACTTTTACTTACAGTAGATATGAGTTTATGAAATTTACAGCTGTAATGCTAAGCCCATATTTTTTAAGTTTATTAACCAGAATATCATGCTGCACACAGTCGAATGCTTTCGACAAATCGCAAAAGATACTTCCAGCAAAACTTTTATTTTCAAATGCCACTGTTATACTTTCCACCATTTTGTTAATTGCATCAGTCGTAGATTTACCGGAGCGAAAACCAAATTGACAATTTGACAAAAGGTTATTACCTTCAAAAAAAGTAGCAAGTTGTTGAAACAGGGCTTTCTCTATTATTTTTCCCAACGTAGGTATAATTGATATAGGTCGATAGTTGTTCATATCATTTACATCGCCTTTCTTAAAAAGTGGAATAACTTTGGAGATTTTTAGACACTGTGGAAAAGTTCCACTATTTATGCATGAATTAATTAATTTTGTCAGAGGAATAATAATAATATCTTGTACGTATTTTATAACATTCATATTTATGTCATACACATCTTTACTAGGATTATTTTTAAGATTTTTTATAATATCGCGCATTTCGATGAAGGAAATCTCTGAAAAATTAAAAATGTTATTTGCTGTACTTGTTGTAACTAGACTGATAGGATCAATAGTGGTTGATATGTTTCTTGTTGTTTCAAAAGCGATATTTGCAAAAAAATTATTAAAGTCGTTCCAATTTAGATTTAAATTATTATTACTAATACTCTTTTTATTATTCCCGCGTTTAGCATTTACTATATCCCAAGATGCTTTTGACATGTTTGTGCTACGAAAAATGTAAGACTCATTGGCATTTTTTTTGTAATATTCAATTTTTCTCCTATAAATCCGTCTATATTCTTTCACCCTATCGCCTATGCCCACCAAATTCGGATATTGTTTTTTTAAATAGTGTAGAAAATCGAGATTTTCACGCATCTCTCGTAACTCGTCATTATACCATTGTATATTTGATTTTTCAGGAATTTCACTTTTTACTTTGACTGGAAAAGCAACATCAATTTGTTCAACAAGAATATTCAGGAAAATGTGAAATTTCTCATCAATATTTAGTTTTTTGTCATTTACGAAATCCCAATCTATGATATTTAGATTATTATATATTAGGTGTTGAGACCTACCTGGGTTATAGGCCTGTACCTTATTTTGTTCAAGATTGGTGTTTCTTTAATAATATCTAGCTCTAAAACAATGGCCTTATGGTCTGACAAATTTGTGTCAACTGTATAGGACGTGTTATGAAAGGAATCAAAATTTAAGAGGAAGTTATCTAAGCAGTTCTTATTTCTTGTAAGGTTCTTTTGCTGAACAAATAAAACCAAAAGAGTTTATAAAATCTGAAAATTTACAATTTCTTAAAGTGTCTGAATTAAAATGTATGTTAAAATCTCCAGTTATTATCAATTTTTTGTTTAAGACTCTGATCAGTTCAAAGACTTCATGCAATATGTCTAAAAATAAATTAAAATCCCCATCGGGTGACCTGTACAATGTAATTATACAAACATCCATACCCACCGACATTGTCAGTGCCGGAGCTGGGTCTCGCAGAAACGAACCGCCTTGTGCCACTCAAGCACGCGCAGCCCATTGCGCTACCGTCTCGGTAAAGAAGTAGTATAAGAAACATACACAAGTTTTTCTAATTTAACCGATGTTGTAGCTAGTAAGATACGTGAAATTCCCATAGTAGTAAAGTTAAAATCGAACACCCTGTATATACACATATATTATGTCAGAAAAGTTACTATAGGAATATTAAGCAAAAATGACCCTTCCACACCCTTTAATATTCCTATAATATTTTTCTGACTATTAATAGTAAGAATATGATTTAAAAAAACGTGTGATTTTCACGGTTTTACATATTACGTTTCAAATCAAATGACAATTTCGTGCTTTGACTGACATGTCATGGCCCAATCGATGACATTTAATGAAGTCAGTCATAATTCACTGCAGTGAATTATGAAACCATAATTCACTGCAGTGAATTATGGATAGGAGGAAACACATACATAATGAATGCATTTAGTAGTCATGGACAAACTAAGTAATACATTTTGTTAAATTAATACAATTTAGTCGTGGACAAACTAAGTAATACATTTTGTTAAATTAATACAATTTTTAATACTTCAGTCATTTTGCAAATTAACTAAATAAAGTAAGGAAGTTATGAATGAAAAAGTTATGTGATAACAATTTCCTTTCTTTTTTTGGGATTTTTAATAAAATTCACATCAGTTCAAGAATACCTTTATGTAACTGAAAAGTGGGACAGTAGCCCGGCGCATCGGGCGACAGCACATCTAGCTGAAACAAATAGGTGCTACACTGGCAACGTTGTTGGGCCACGCAGGGTCTGCAAGATATGTAATTACATATAATCGGGCTAAATAACGACCTAACCGTATATCCTGGCCACACAACGTCTTATGCATATATAAAAAATTGAAACGGTAAAATAAAGTTACCCCTCTGCGGTTGCCCTGCTTTACAGCAACCAGAAATACATGGATGTATTATGCATATTTTTTTATTCTTTATGTAGAGGCCGGGCTACAGAACGACCCATTGGTATACCGGGCTACACAACATACCATCTATAAGTATATATATATATATATATATATATATATATACTTATAGATGGTATGTTGTGTAGCCCGGTATACCAATGGGTCGTTCTGTAGCCCGGCCTCTACATAAAGAATAAAAAAATATGCATCATACATCCATGTATTTCTGGTTGCTGTAAAGCAGGGCAACCGCAGAGGGGTAATGTTATTTTACCATTTCAATTTTTTATATATGCATAAGACGTTGTGTGGCCAGGATATACGGTTAGGTCGTTATTTAGCCCGATTATATGTAATTACATATCTTGCAGACCCTGCGTGGCCCAACAACGTTGCCAGTGGTAGCACCTATTTGTTTCAGCTAGATGTGCTGTCGCCCGATGCGCTGGGCTACTGTCCCACTTTTCAGTTACATAAAGGTATTCTTGAACTGATGTGAATTTTATTAAAAATCACAAAAAAAGAAAGGAAATTGTTATCACATAACTTTTTCATTCATAACTTCCCTTACTTTATTTAGTTAATTTGCAAAATGACTGAAGTATTAAAAATTGTATTAATTTAACAAAATGTATTACTTAGTTTGTCCACGACTACTAAATGCATTCATTATGTATGTGTTTCCTCCTATCCATAATTCACTGCAGTGAATCATGGTTTCATAATTCACTGCAGTGAATTATAACTGACTTCATTAAATGTCATCGATTGGGCCATGACATGTCAGTCAAAGCACGAAATTGTCATTTGATTTGAAACGTAATATGTAAAACCGTGAAAATCACACGTTTTTTTAAATCATATTCTTACTTACTATTAATAGTCAGAAAAATATTATAGGAATATTAAAGGGTGTGGAAGGGTCATTTTTGCTTAATATTCCTATAGTAACTTTTCTGACATAATATATGTGTATATACAGGGTGTTCGATTTTAATTTTACTACTATGGGAATTTCACGTATCTTACTAGCTACAACATCGGTTAAATTAGAAAAACTTGTGTATGTTTCTTATACTACTTCTTTACCGAGACGGTAGCGCAATGGGCTAGCGCGTGCTTGAGTGGCACAAGGCGGTTAGTTTCTGCGAGACCCAGCTCCGGCACTGACAATGTCGGTGGGTATGGATGTTTGTCTGCGTTTTTTTCTAATGTGTAACCCCTTTCCAGACAGCCTTGGCTTTGGATTTGGGGGTTGTCTAATTTCTGTGGTGTTTTTTTTTTATTAAAAATCTTTAACAGAACTTAATTATGTGGTTTGATTTTTCAGAAATCTGAAAAAAACTGAAAGGTAAATTTTTCGTTTTTCTCCCAAATATTACTTATTTGGCACCCACGAATAATTTTGTAAAAAAATATTTGCCAAATTCAAATTTTTCAGTTTTTTTCAGATTCATTAGAAATCAAACCAGATAATTAAGTTCTGTTTTCGCTAAATTCCTTTTAAGAAACAAATACAACTTTTCTCAAATTTAACCGATGTTGTAGCTATTAAGACACACGAAGTTCCCATAGTGGGAAAGTTTGAAGTCGAACACCCTGTATATTATACCTACCCACATATAAAAATTATAAATATAATAATAAATAGCAATATAAATAAATATTTATGTAATGTATACAGGGTGTCCCGAAATTAGCTAGAAAGATTTTGCCATCAGTTTCTACGTCCAAAAATAGTAAAAAAAGTTCCTATAAACATGGCCCCGAAAATGCTTCCTAAGGGAGCTACAGCCCTTTAAAGGTGCATCCTTGAAGACGGTTTTTATTTATTAACTCCGAAACTGTTCAAGTTAAAGTAATGAAATTTTGCACATCCACTAAACTTTCTAAGCCTAACAAAATGAGGTAAATATCATCTCAAAATTTTTACCAAGGATGGGTCAAGCTGTAGGGGTGGGGGGTAAAAATTACCGCAACTTTTTTATTTGTAATTTTTTTTGAGTTTTGACTTCAAATTATGAATTGTCAGAGTTTTTCACAAATAAAATGCCCTCTTGTGCAACTTCGATCAGAGGCACCGTTTTCGAGATAAATTCATTTTAATATTCAAATGCATGCTCTAAAATGATTAGATAAGTGGAGTAAGTGGACTAATTTTTTCCTTTTCTCGTCAAAACAAAATTTAAGAGCCAGATCAAACCAAGATTTTCTTATTTATTTTAACAACTGCTCAAAATGCTTAAATTTTGTTTCGACGCGAAAAGCAAAAAATTTGTTCACTTCCCTAATCATTTTAGAGCATGCATTTGAATATTAAAATGAATTTATCTCGAAAACGGTGCCTCTGATCGAAGTTGCAAAAGAGGGCATTTTCTTTGTGAAAAACTCTGACAATTCATAATTTGAAGTCGAAACTCAAAAAAATTTACAAATAAAAAAGTTGCGGTAATTTTTACCCCCCACCCCTACAGCTTGACCCATCCTTGGTAAAAATTTTGAGATTATATTTACCTCATTTTGTTAGGCTTAGAAAGTTTAGTGGATGTGCAAAATTTCATTACTTTAACTTGAACAGTTTCGGAGTTAATAAATAAAAACCGTCTTCAAGGATGCACCTTTAAAGGGCTGTAGCTCCCTTAGGAAGCATTTTCGGGGCCATGTTTATAGGAACTTTTTTTACTATTTTTGGACGTAGAAACTGATGGCAAAATCTTTCTAGCTAATTTCGGGACACCCTGTATAATAACAATAATAAACTTTATTGTAAATTCAAATTTTACAAAAGGCGAACTACTGCTTTTACACTTAACCTGTATAATAGATATATAGATATATGTCGCAGCCTTTTGATGTAATTGGACATTTCATGAAAAGGCTAATCATATAATGTAACATACAAGTAAAGGTTAGCTGTTAGATTTCCTCCTGTTTTACATTATGTGACTAGACTTTTCATGAAATGTTCAGTTACATCAAAAGGCTGCGCCATACATAAAATAATAAGTATTCTTAACCTATATACAGTGTGTCCACGGATGGAGTTACAAAGAGGGAAAACTTTTTTATTATGGACTTTATAAAAAAAAAGACATTCTTTATAAAAAGTTCTGCTTGTCAAAAAAATTGTAATGCCATAAAAAAAATCGAGATCTGATATACGAGGTGTTCAAAAATTAAGAAAACTTGAAAATGATTCAAGAGAAAAGTACCTTTATTTTTGATTTTAGAGAAAATATCATAAGTAAAAGTTGTTTTTTATTGAAAATTATTCCTAAATACAAAATTTGACATCCATCTAAATTATTAAAATTAAGAAAACTTTATTTTTTATTGGACATTAATGTATTATTAGAACAAAATTCCTAGATTTTTATTAAAAACTAATTGGTGGATGCTATGTGGAGTAATTTTTAATAAAAATCTAGGAATTTTGTTCTAATAATACATTAATGTCCAATAAAAAATAAAGTTTCCTTAATTTTAATAATTTAGATGGATGTCAAATTTTGTATTTAGGAATAATTTTCAATAAAAAACAACTTTTACTTATGATATTTTCTCTAAAATCAAAAATAAAGGTACTTTTCTCTTGAACCATTTTCAAGTTTTCTTAATTTTTGAATACCTCGTATATCAGATCTCGATTTTTTTTATGGTATTACAATTTTTTTGACAAGCAGAACTTTTTATAAAGAATGACTTTTTTAGGCAGCTGTCACAAAAAGTGACGTTTCACGGATCTGACAGCGTTCCTAAAGTGTCATCTCTTTGTACTCATTTGTCAATTTTATGTTTTTTTGGCCGCTTTTACTTCACGGCCGCTTTTACTTCACGTCCGCTTTTACTTCACGTCCGCATTTTATTTGCGGGCTCATGTATTAATTGATCATTAATAATAATATTTGAAATGGATTTAGGCTTAAAGAAAAACTAAAACAGACGTAGATTTCCAACCTTGCATTTGCAGATTCATAAATTTCCGGTGGATTATCGCTATCACTATCACTCATTTTTACTAATGACAGGAACGGCACGGCTTGTCAATAAAATATCCAGTGACGTTTTCATTTGTCAAACGAATTAAAAATGTCAGCCTACTAGGCTTTTCGCAAAATTTTGTCCATGTCTGCAGTAGTTTGTACGAAACAATTTTAAAAATATTTTTATTTTACTTTTTGAGACAGCTGCCTAAAAAATGTTGTGTGCACCTCGGCCAAATGATCTTTCTCGGCCTTATCCGAAGTTTGTTTGGCCTCGGCTGCGCCTCGGCCGCAAACTTCAGATTCGGCCGAGAAAGATCAACTTTTTGGCCTTGATACACAAATAACTATTTTTATAAAGTCCATAATAAAAAAGTCTTTCCTCTTTGTAACTCCATCCGTGGACACACTGTATATTATTCGAAGGAAAATGCAATTAAGCAAAAACTAAATTGTTCCTTAGATATTAATACAAGCTACAATTTGTTATCAAAATGGTAGTAACCATAATCCAAGGGCGCTGGACATCGGGACACATCGAATATATTTTTCACATCACATCCTTTTTTGAAAAGCGTATATTTTTCATAGTAAAATTTGTAAATAATTTTTTTATATTTTGCACTGTTTTGAGGATATGGAAAAATAAAACAATTACCTATTCCACGATCATCTATCCTGTTAAAACTGGGTTTCTTATGTCTATACAGGGTGGTCCGAAATTAGTGGTCATCATTTTACCCGCGTATTCCTCGATCAAAAATAAGACAAAAAGTTCCTACAAACATGGTCCCGAAAATGCTTCCTAAGGGAGCTACAACCCCTTAAAAGTGCATCCTTGACGATGGTTTTTGTTTAATATTTTCGAAACTAATAATAATAATAATAATAATAATAATAAAAATAATAATAGCATAATTTTATTATCAATTACTAAGTACCTACCTAGAGAACTGTGCATGTTACTCGTTCCATTTTAATGTTTTTGTGATTAATGTTTTCCAGAAACTCAAATAACTCGAAAACGGCGCGTCCTATCAAAATTCAACTAGAATACCTTTATTGCATAAAAAACTCTGGCATTCCATAATTTGCTATCAAAATCTGGAAAGACGTACATGCGAAAAGGTTTAGGGGCATTTTACTCTACCCCCTCCCTGTTTGACCCACCCCTGAGGGAAATTTTTGGATCATTATCACATCACCTTATTGGCCATAAAACTATTAGTGATTGGCCACAATTTCATGTTTTTATTTTTACCAGTTTCGGAAATATTAAATAAAAACCATCATCAAGGATGCACCATATTCCTGTACATATTTTTAATTTGTTATTCTAATTCTAAGTTTAAAGGATTCCTCATCTGATTTATAAATACTATACACTAAATGATAAACAAAATTTATAGTACCATAATTTGATATTACATAAAAAGTGTATCAGTATCTACAATATAGTCTTATGGTGGCCTGGGCTACAGAGCATCACATATTTTAGCACGGAACCTAGTATTTAAGAAAGAGAACAATGTTGCCAAAACTCATGCTGCATAGAGTTATGTCAATATAATGGGCTTTCGTATCTTTTACTGTATTTATATATCCATGTGAAGCGCCCCCTATAGGGAGGTACCATGAACTTCACAGTGTATGTCGTATAGGTAAATACGACTCTGTGTGGCCCAGATGAAAATTCATGGGGGGGGTCCTAAGAACTTATCTAACCAATTAGCATTGGTATACACATCGATACCTTGTTTAGCCCGGATCCGGGCTAAACAATGTCATTTCGGGCTTCACAAATGACCGTTAATATATTCAACGGGCTGCACAATGACCGTTTACATCTATATATATATATATATATATATATATATATACTTATAGATGGTATGTTGTGTAGCCCGGTATACCAATGGGTCGTTCTGTAGCCCGGCCTCTACATAAAGAATAAAAAAATATGCATCATACATCCATGTATTTCTGGTTGCTGTAAAGCAGGGCAACCGCAGAGGGGTAACTTTATTTTACCGTTTCAATTTTTTATATATGTATAAGACGTTGTGTGGCCAGGATATACGGTTAGGTCGTTATTTAGCCCGATTATATGTAATTACATATCTTGCAGACCCTGCGTGGCCCAACAACGTTGCCAGTGTAGCACCTATTTGTTTCAGCTAGATGTGCTGTCGCCCGATGCGCCGGGCTACTGTCCCACTTTTCAGTTACATAAAGGTATTCTTGAACTGATGTGAATTTTATTAAAAATCCCAAAAAAAGAAAGGAAATTGTTATCACATAACTTTTTCATTCATAACTTCCTTACTTTATTTAGTTAATTTGCAAAATGACTGAAGTATTAAAAATTGTATTAATTTAACAAAATGTATTACTTAGTTTGTCCACGACTAAATTGTATTAATTTAACAAAATGTATTACTTAGTTTGTCCATGACTACTAAATGCATTCATTATGTATGGGTTTCCTCCTATCCATAATTCACTGCAGTGAATTATGGTTTCATAATTCACTGCAGTGAATTATGACTGACTTCATTAAATGTCATCGATTGGGCCATGACATGTCAGTCAAAGCACGAAATTGTCATTTGATTTGAAACGTAATATGTAAAACCGTGAAAATCACACGTTTTTTTTAATCATATTCTTACTATTAATAGTCAGAAAAATATTATAGGAATATTAAAGGGTGTGGAAGGGTCATTTTTGCTTAATATTCCTATAGTAACTTTTCTGACATAATATATGTGTATATACAGGGTGTTCGATTTTAACTTTACTACTATGGGAATTTCACGTATCTTCCTAGCTACAACATCGGTTAAATTAGAAAAACTTGTGTATGTTTCTTATACTACTTCTTTACCGAGACGGTAGCGCAATGGGCTAGCGCGTGCTTGAGTGGCACAAGGCGGTTAGTTTCTGCGAGACCCAGCTCCGGCACTGACAATGTCGGTGGGTTTGTATAATTACATTGTACAGGTCGCCCGATGGGGATTTTAATTTATTTTTAGACATATTGCATGAAGTCTTTGAACTGATCAGAGTCTTAAACAAAAAATTGATAATAACTGGAGATTTTAACATACATTTTAATTCAGACACTTTAAGAAATTGTAAATTTTCAGATTTTATAAACTCTTTTGGTTTTATTTGTTCAGTAAAAGAACCTACAAGAAATAAGAACTGCTTAGATAACTTCCTCTTAAATTTTGATTCCTTTCATAACACGTCCTATACAGTTGACACAAATTTGTCAGACCATAAGGCCATTGTTTTAGAACTAGATATTATTAAAGAAACACCAATCTTGAACAAAATAAGGTACAGGCCTATAACCCAGGTAGGTCTCAACACCTTGTATAATAATCTAAATATCATAGATTGGGATTTCGTAAATGACAAAAAACTAAATATTGATGAGAAATTTCACATTTTCCTGAATATTCTTGTTGAACAAATTGATGTTGCTTTTCCAGTCAAAGTAAAAAGTGAAATTCCTGAAAAATCAAATATACAATGGTATAATGACGAGTTACGAGAGATGCGTGAAAATCTCGATTTTCTACACTATTTAAAAAAACAATATCCGAATTTGGTGGGCATAGGCGATAGGGTGAAAGAATATAGACGGATTTATAGGAGAAAAATTGAATATTACAAAAAAAAATGCCAATGAGTCTTACATTTTTCGTAGCACAAACATGTCAAAAGCATCTTGGGATATAGTAAATGCTAAACGCGGGAATAATAAAAAGAGTATTAGTAATAATAATTTAAATCTAAATTGGAACGACTTTAATAATTTTTTTGCAAATATCGCTTTTGAAACAACAAGAAACATATCAACCACTATTGATCCTATCAGTCTAGTTACAACAAGTACAGCAAATAACATTTTTAATGTTTCAGAGATTTCCTTCATCGAAATGCGCGATATTATAAAAAATCTTAAAAATAATCCTAGTAAAGATGTGTATGACATAAATATGAATGTTATAATATACGTACAAGATATTATTATTATTCCTCTGACAAAATTAATTAATTCATGCATAAATAGTGGAACTTTTCCACAGTGTCTAAAAATCTCCAAAGTTATTCCACTTTTTAAGAAAGGCGATGTAAATGATATGAACAACTATCGACCTATATCAATTATACCTACGTTGGGAAAAATAATAGAGAAAGCCCTGTTTCAACAACTTGCTACTTTTTTTGAAGGTAATAACATTTTGTCAAATTGTCAATTTGGTTTTCGCTCCGGTAAATCTACGACTGATGCAATTAACAAAATGGTATAACAGTGGCATTTGAAAATAAAAGTTTTGCTGGAAGTATCTTTTGTCGAAAGCATTCGACTGTGTGCAGCATGATATTCTGGTTAATAAACTTAAAAAATATGGGCTTAGCATTACAGCTGTAAATTTCATAAACTCATATCTACTGTAAGTAAAAGTTGTTTTTTATTGAAAATTATTCCTAAATACAAAATTTGACATCCATCTAAATTATTAAAATTAAGAAAACTTTATTTTTTATTGGACATTAATGTATTATTAGAACAAAATTCCTAGATTTTTATTAAAAATTACTCCACATAGCTTCCACCAATTAATTTTTAATAAAAATGTAGGAATTTTGTTCTAATAATACATTAATGTCCAATAAAAAATAAAGTTTCCTTAATTTTAATAATTTAGATGGATGTCAAATTTTGTATTTAGGATTAATTTTCAATAAAAAACAACTTTTACTTATAATATTTTCCTCTAAAATCAAAAATAAAGGTACTTTTCTCTTGAACCATTTTCAAGTTTTCTTAATTTTTGAATACCTCGTATATCAGATCTCGATTTTTTTATGGTATTACAATTTTTTTGACAAGCAGAACTTTTTATAAAGAATGACTTTTTTTATAAAGTCCATAATAAAAAAGTTTTTCCTCTTTGTAACTCCATCTGTGGACACACTGTATATTATTCGAAGGAAAATGCAATTAAGCAAAAACTAATTTGTTCCTTAGATATTAATACAAGCTACAATTTGTTATCACAATGGTAGTAACCATAATCCAAGGGCGCTGGACATCGGGACACATCGAATATATTTTTCACATCACATCCTTTTTTGAAAAGCGTATATTTTTCATAGTAAAATTTGTAAATAATTTTTTTATATTTTGCAGGATATGGAAAAATAAAACAATTACCTATTCCACGATCATCTATCCCGTTAAAACTGGGTTTCTTATGTCTATACAGGGTGGTCCGAAATTAGTGGTCATCATTTTACCCGCGTATTCCTCGATCAAAAATAAGACAAAAAGTTCCTACAAACATGGTCCCGAAAATGCTTCCTAAGGGAGCTACAACCCCTTAAAAGTGCATCCTTGACGATGGTTTTTGTTTAATATTTTCGAAACTAATAATAATAATAATAATAAAAATAATAATAGCATAATTTTATTATCAATTGCTAAGTACCTACCTAGAGAACTGTGCATGTTACTCGTTCCATTTTAATGTTTTTGTGATTAATGTTTTCCAGAAACTCAAATAACTCGAAAACGGCGCGTCCTATCAAAATTCAACTAGAATACCTTTATTGCATAAAAAACTCTGGCATTCCATAATTTGCTATCAAAATCTGGAAAGACGTACATGCGAAAAGGTTTAGGGGCATTTTATTCTACCCCCTCCCTGTTTGACCAACCCCTGAGGGAAATTTTTGGATCATTATCACATCACCTTATTGACCATAAAACGATTAGTGATTGGCCAAAATTTCATGTTTTTATTTTTACCGGTTTCGGAAATATTAAATAAAAACCATCGTCAAGGATGCACCTTTAAAGGGTTGTAGCTCCCTTAGGAAGCATTTCTGGGGCCATGTTTGTAGAAACTTTTTGTCTTATTTTTGATCGAGGAATGCGCGGGCGAAATGATGACCACTAATTTCGGACCACCCTGTATAGACATAAGAAACCCAGTTTTAACAGGATAGATGATCGTGGAATAGGGAATAGGTAATTGTTTTATTTTTCCATATTCCTGTACATATTTTTAATTTGTTATTCTGATTCTAAGTTTAAAGGATTCCTCATCTGATTATAAATACTATACACTAAATGATAAACAAAATTTATAGTACCATAATTTGATATTACATAAAAAGTGTATCAGTATCTACAATATAGTCTTATGGTGGCCTGGGCTACAGAGCATCACATATTTTAGCACGGAACCTAGTATTTAAGAAAGAGAACAATGTTGCCAAAAGTCAGGCTGCATAGAGTTATGTCAATATAATGGGCTTTCGTATCTTTTACTGTATTTATATATCCATGTGAAGCGCCCCCTATAGGGAGGTACCATGAACTCCACAGTGTATGTTGTATAGGTAAATACGACTCTGTGTGGCCCAGATGAAAATTCATGGGGGGGGTCCTAAGAACTTATCTAACCAATTAGCATTGATATACACATCGATACCTTGTTTAGCCCGGATCCGGGCTAAACAATGTCATTTCGGGCTTCACAAATGACCGTTAATATATTCAACGGGCTGCACAATGACCGTTTACATCTCTATATATATATATATATATATATATTCAAATTGACCTGTTTTATATACAATAATAAAAATAAATTCAAACGGAATCAGAGTGTACACAAATATGATACCAGAAACGGGAATAAAATTTATATCGATAATTACAGACTAAGTAAATATAAGAAGTCGCCATACTGTGCGGAAAGCTATGTCTATAATCACCTTCCAAGTGATTTAAAAAATATTACTAATTACACTAAGTTTCGGAAAGAAATAAAACAGTTTCTTATTGATAACTGCTTTTATTCTATACAAGAGTTATAATACTCTTGTATAGAATAGAGTAGAGTTATAACTCTACCTATGATTAGAGATCTGTAACAAATTTTTAACTTTTTAAATTTTTTTATTTTTAATTATTTGCTGTTTTTGTCGTATGTTCTTTTCTCGGGTATATTGTAAATATGTGTAGTGGTGTTATATTGTTGCATACATTTATGTGGACATTGTATCTATGTACTTACTTTATAATATGCATATTATGGCATTATTCTAGTTGTGATAAAACCTGACGATACCTATAATTTTCTTTATATGTGGTGAATAAAGATCTATTCTATTCTATTTTATAACAATGCGCAGCAATAAAATCTGATTTGTTAGTGTCAAGAAAATCACAAGAATGTAGATTTAACATGATTTTTACATGTTATTATTAGACACTAAGGACAATTCAAAAATCATTAAATATTGCGCCGAATATGAGAAATGGATAGCATTTTATACTCCACGAACAGATTTGAGACAGAACGTGTAGTTCACTCACAAACAGTGCCCCTAAGAATAAATTCAAAATTGGCCAAAATGAGCCCTGTGAATGGAAAATAGGAGTGTATCTTTTTGAATCATCTTCACAAAGTCAGGATAGTTGGGATTTGACACATTTATAGTCCATAGATATATTACATACTTTCATATTAAAGAGAATATACAAATCCCACAATTTTCAGGTGCAAGAAATAAGGGTAGGAACTGTTGCGCTGCAGTTAAATCAAAACATGTGGTCAGCAGTTCAATCTCGATTCTCGACTATTTTATTTATATGTAATTACTAGCAACATAACAAGGTTCTGTTTGAACATAATATTATTCAGAGGTAACTAGTATAAAATATAATTTGCTGTTTTGATGTAGAGTAAAAGAGTAAAATACTACACTACATTAAAACTTACAAATTTCTCTTAAACCTATATCATTCACAAGTTTGCTATGTTTGGTAACAATAAAATTAATAAGCCAATTTGACATTCTCGTTACATTATATAGTCTCTGATAAAATGATGAGGTATATTGATGTGCTTGGAACGCTTGTGATATAACGAATTGGTAGCAAGTTTCTATGCATTAATGTTATCAATAAATAATGTGATACAACTAACATTATTTATTAACTCACACAATAGATTTTTAAGATATATGGCCTTATAACCTGCTTCCGAGATTGCTATGTACTACGCCTATGAATTAGATAAGGCTACGGTCTTTTATTTACAACTCTTCCAGGATATGGCACTTTCAGAGAGCTTAAAAATAAAACCTGTATATGATTTGTCATGTTCATCACCCGCCCAGTCAGCGTATACAAACCCTTCTAAAGTTACCTTTACATTATTGGATTTTGTTTTGGACTTGGTCAAATGTAAAAGTGTCCGCATGCGCAGTTTGACTTCTATTATCGGGTTGAGGTTATGTTGTGATTGTGAAGATGTTTACAAATATAAAAACGTTTCAAACAATAGTTTATCGTTGTGTGCGCTGATCGAAGGTTTACCACAGAATACCATAACCTAACATAGCCCAATATTATTATCCTGGTCACTTGTCATTACAACTCCTATACAATAATGTATATGTGTTTATATCCCAGCATTTGATGACATTAAATTAAATCCAATACCAATCTCTAATGTAAAGCAATCTTAAGTCAATGTCTGACTTTTTAAATATTAAACTATAATCTTTGATGCCTTGCAGGTATTTCAGCACGCTTTTGATACATTTCCGACTCATCAGTATACTTATTGAAGTGGGCTGCATTCTGGACAGCGTATTGATGCTCCACCCAACATAGATTTACATTTACATTAATTAAAGTTTGTTTATTATAATAAACATCTGTAACTGACGTACTAAAATCGTAATACGAGTTTTGAGTTCATTCAATGATAATTAATTGGGTGTAAATCAGGTTTTAGCCTGTCTATGTGCTGTGCATCTTCTTTTCCTATTACGCTTGTATGTACCAAAAGTTGAGTCATCTATGTTCATTTGTTCATTATTTTATTATTGTTGTAACGTTTAAATTATTTAGATGGATTGATAAATCTCTAATGTAAACCAGGAAGGGCATGGGTCCCAGCACTGACATTTGTGGCACCCCTCTACCACCTGCATGCGTTTACTTTTATCGAATCAGCTAAGCTAATATGACTTGATCGACTCAAGGCGACTGCCACACATTCTATCAAGTGCTGAGGGGAAAAATTTGCAATTGTAAGTTTAAAAATATTTGAAACTTTTTTAAAAAAACCTAGAGCAATTCTGATCGATATTTCGATTCCGAAATTTATATTTTTTAAATATATTTACTTCTTGCTAGTGGGGTTAATTAGAAAAAAATGCAACACTTTTTATAAAGTTTATTTTCTATAACAAAAAGGAACAGTATCATTACAAGCTTGGTTAATTTTGCGTCATACCAAATTGTCACTAAAATAGTTTAAAAAATTTCAAGAAAACGTAAATTTATATCTTCTCTAATTACTACTTAGACGTCGTACTATTATCATGTTTGCCATTTAAATTGTTTTTATAATTAAAAAATAATCAATATAATATATATATATTATATATTATTAAATTATAATATATTATTTTATTAAATTATCATTAATTTCCAGAATAAGCCATGGTGGTTGTGAATAGCACCTTTTTCTGTTTCTTTTTCTTCTTTTTTCCTGATGCTGGAGGATCTAGGCAAGACATATAAGAATTCAAACTCGACCCAATATAGAAAAGGTCCGTAAAATTAATGGTGGTTGATATGCTTCAGAGTCTAGACTATTACTTCATACTTCAATGGAATTTATCTAAGACTATAATGGCTCATATAAAATATAGATTTATACTAAATGGGAACTTTTGGATACAACGTTCGTGATATTTAAATAAATAATCATTTAATTATTAATTAATTAATAATTTAATCATTTGCCAATGTCAAGTGTCAAGTGTTATGAAAGGGGTGAACATGTAAAATTTTGTTGGATAAATTGAAAATATTTAAACTAAGTCAAAATGAATAGTTCATTTCTTCTGGCAAATAATTTCATAATATTAATGAAGAGTTGTTCATTTACTTATCTATAGAATTTTTAAGATCCGTGAATTAAAACAAACGAAATGTGGAGTACAACATACGAATTACTCAATATAGTAAACCTGAGATAAATGGAATTTTATATTTTATTTGGATTCCTGTGTTATGCCTATAACAGTCGAACGATGAAACGTTTTATGGTAATCATAATATGTTAAGACTGTGAAATAACCAAAAAGCAATTTGACAGCAACAGGCATGTTATGAATGATTAACGTAGTTCCATCAAGGTTGATCGTTAGCAGAACGGTACATTTTGGTGGGTAATTTATTGAGTGCAAATAAAGAAACAAGGAAACAGTTGAGGAGGTATCGAGATGGTTCTTTTGAAAGTTTTCTAAAAATCTCCAAAATATGAAACTTGTTATTCACTATAATAATAGTAGACATTCTAGAGGTTCGCATGGGGCAAAAGAAAAGTACTGCTCAACACCACGACATGGTTTTCGATTGCCACACTTAGATATCAACAAAAATAGGTAATTTTTGATGTTTAAAATGTATTACTTCATACAATGTTTTTACACACACCAAAATCATATTAAAAAAAATTTACAAAAATTAAATCTTCATCGTAACAGCTATTTTGGGATGTCCTTAGCAGTTATTGAGGCCGGTATCTGAAGGTCATAAAAAATTTCTCAAGACTATGATTAAAAAGAAGATAACCCCCCAACAAACTCTTTGGACAATCTCTTCTGAAAGTCCACCCTATTTTACTATTATTAACGTCAATATATATGTAACATACCTTCCTCAGCCCGTTGTAGAGCCTGAGCAATCTCATCTCCTATACTTCTGTTAAATGCCGGTACAGGCTCATAACCCTCAAGTTCTTCATCACTGTCATTATGAACGCGAGTCGCTGAGGTCACTTTTAGCTTCGGTCTGGTGACGTTTATTAACTTTGGAGAAGATGAAAGACTCGAAGCTGACTTCAGACCGGGCCAGACTGGGGTTTCTTTTTTTTCTGTTGCCAACATCTGATATAAAATATTATTAAATTAATAGGATTAACATTTTAAGCTAAGAGAAAAAGTATCTCATAGGTTCCGACTGTAGTAGAGGGGACTGACCTTGAACAACACTAGAATTGAACAAGGTTAATTAACCTCACAATTAATATAGCACAAAATGTATTTGAAACAATACTTTAACATCATTCCAAAAATAAACATCCTGTGCAAAAAAGAAAGCAGAACAGAAACATTACGCATAAACTTTAGTAAATAGTAATTTTTCAAATCAGATTCATAGTTAAATGCATTGAATTGTGATTTTGCCTGGTGAGTAGAAAATATGGTCAAATACTTACGGTGGCAAAGGACGGTCCAGCATAAGCACTATCTATAGACACACTTGAAGGTGTACCAAGTAAGTCTGGAGAAGAACTACGTTCACTCGGTAATGTGCCTTCGGATTCTGTCCGCAACCTAGCTTCGAAACCGAACTCCGGAAATTGAATATTCGACTCAAGATGTAAATTCGGGACAGGATATCGTCCCATCTTCCTATTTTCTTCAGCTTCGATGCGTTTTTCCCTCCGTTTTTCCTCTTTTGCTCTTCGCTGGCGTCTCTTTCTACGTATATCAATTTGCTCTGAAAAAATTCTTACTCTTAATGTTTGCTCTACTCAAAGTAAAACTTAGGAAATTGTTTTTTTTTTTTTTTGAAGAGGTATTATTGAGGCAGGCATAGGAAGCTTGTAAAACTGTCACTTGTTACTGTAAATACAATTTTATGCCTATCAAAAAATACAAACATAAAATACGTATCTACAAAAATACCTACCATGAAATTGCTCGAGAGTTTCTTTTTTAATAATGGGCTGCTTTAGTTGAATTTCAGCAACCTCAAATTGGCAAGTTACAGGCAAATGTTGCAAATATCTTAGTCTTTTACGTAATTCTTCTGTCATAGAACCACCCTCTTTTTCTAAAATCTTGCCGGTTATTATTTTAGGACCAAATTCTAGGGAACCATAAGTGTGCTCCAGCATTCTCGCATTGATTGCATGTAGGTACATATGTTGGCCATCAGATGCTGAAATAAAATAAAAATATTATTATTATTATGTCTCTTATACACTGATCGGCGTCCAAATGGAGCTCGACTCCGCCCCATTAATTTTATGGCAGCGCAGAACGGAGCACGCAATAGTCGTAGTTTTACACGATGGAAATTAATGAAAGTTGTGATAGCTTCAACAAAATTTATTATTATACGTGTTACATTTTCTACTACAGCTATATTATATTTTTAAAATGTTTATACCCATTAAAGCTTCTATTATACATTTTCAATTTTGGATTTTTAAAAATAATACTTTATTCCCGCAAAAATTTAAACGACGTTTCCTTTATTAGTCAGCACTGCGCAAACTCAAGATACTTTTATTTCCTGACTCGGCCTCGGCCAGCTGATTGCCTGGTTTGTTTACGTTTGTATTCGTTTTTAGGTTAGGTTCTTTCGCGAGTTATTTCCCCATACTTTAAAGAACGTCGGTGGTTATTTAATTCAAAAAAGTTTAGTTTGTGATTTACTATAACAATTTACATATAGTGTAATAGAAATAAGTGAAAAATCACCTTGAGGTGGAACTAATTGGAACAAAAATGAATCTTATTGTAAATGGTAGGTAATACGCTCCTAATCAACATACTAAAAATATACACCCGTACTGTCGCGCAAAATGCGTTTTATTGGCCGCCATCATCTTAAAAAAACATAAAAAATTAAAGAAAACGTAAAAAATCATGTGTGGTATGAAATTACAGGAAATTTCATGCTGAAAAAGAATATGATATTGGTTTCTAAAAGTAAAAGGTTTACAAAGATGAAGTAGGGGGGGAAATACCTTCATGACCCAGTTTGCACCTAAAATGCTTCTTATGCTTATATTATGCTACATTACATTACATCTATACCTGATGCTGTGAGGCTAATTTTGATTTTCTTTATTATCAGTTTCAGGTAGGTAATCTTTGTTTTGAGTAAAGAAATCTTCATAAGAAAAATGGAGGACGAAACCTGCTTTTTGTGTTCCAATGTACTTTGTGACGATACTCCCTATGTCGCATTAACAGCAAAAAGCTTGACGGGATTTATCAACGCGAGCAAACTAAGAGATGAAAAAATTCATGAACTTTTTAATCCTATGCCTACTAGTACTGTTAAAGTACATAGAGAATGTCGACGTGTATACATCAATCCTATCAAAATTAAAAGGGTTATTAAACTGAAAACATCGCAAGATGATATTCCTTCGACCAGCTCGAGAACGCTACGAGGAAGTGTTGGATCGTCCAATTTCAAAAATAATTGTTTGTTTTGTAGCCAGTTTATTACGGATTATGTAAAGCGTAAAAAAATGGCAGTCATTCCTGTGCATACTTCCCAGATTCGCGAGACAATTTCGAAACTATGCAGTACTAGAAGTGATCTATGGGCAGCAAATGTATACGCGAGGATGCTTTTAGTCATACATTTACCTGCTGCAGAAGCTCGATATCACCAAGTGTGCAGTGTCAATTTTAGGAAAGGCAAATCTATTCCTGTGAAGTATACGCCTAAAGATCCCACATCAGTAGGCCGCCCGGTTGACACTGACAGTTCAAATGCTTTTGTAAAGACGTGTGAGTGGTTACAAGAAAACTGTAAAGAGCCAATATCTGTTAGTGATTTAGTGGAAAAAATGCGTAGTTTTTTACCAGAGGGAAGTGAGCCTTGTAATTGTAAGACTAGTTTGGAGACAACATCATAATATCAGGCACAAATGGCAAATGTAACATGATAACATTTGGAAAAACTGCATCAAACATAATATTGAACTGTCACAAACAAAAAAGGCTTGATGACCCTGATGAAGAAAAAAAATATTCGAGCCTGCAGCAAAACTGATCAGAACTGAAATAAATTTGTTGTACAAAAATAGGGAGTTTTATCCTAGTGCATCAGATATTGCATCCGTTGAAGAAAGCAAGACATATTTACCCCCTGTTTTACTAACTTTTTTGGATATCCTAATCGGTGGCAAACGCAATGATCTGAAGCAGATTTCGATAGGTCAGGCTGTAATGTAAGCTTGCAGGCCTCGCTCTCTGATATGCCCAATTCCTCTTGCTGTAGGCTTACAGATTCACAGAGACTTTGGGACTCGTTTCCTAATTGATGAACTTTGCAGCCTTGGATTTAATGTGTCTTATGATGAAGTACAGTTTTCTTGCAACCACTCACATGTCTTTACAAAAGCATCTGAACTATCAGTGTCAACCGGACGGCCTACTGATGTGGGCAATACTCCACTATCTTTAGGCGTATACTTCACAGGAACGGATTTGCCGTTTCTAAAATTGACATTGCACACTTGGTGATATCGAGCTTCTGCAGCAGATAAATCTATGACTGAAAGTATTCTCGCGTGTACATTTGCTGCCCATAGATCACTTCTAGTACTGCATACTTTCAAAATTGTCTCGTGAAACTGGAAAGTACGCACAGGAATGACTGCCATTTTTTTACGCTTTTCATAATCCGTAATAAACTGGCTACAAAACAAACAATTCTTTTTGAAATTGAACGATCCAACACTTCCTCGTAGCGTTCTCGAGCTGGTCGAAGGAATATCATCTTGCGATGTTTTCAGTTTTATACCACTTTTAATTTTGATATGATTGATGTATACACGTCGACATTCTCTATGTACTTTAACACCACCAGTAGGCATAGGATTGGAAAGTTCATAAATTTTATCATCTCTTAGTTTGCTCGCGTTGATAAATCCCGGCAAGCCTTTTGCTGTTAATGCGACATAGGGAGTATCGTCACAAAGCACATTGGAACACAAAAAGCAGGTTTCGTCTTGCATTATTCTTATGAAGATTTTTTCACTCAAAACAAAGATTACCTAGATTATCCACCTGAAACTGATAATAAAGAAAATCAAAATTAGCCTCACAGTATCAGGTAAAGATGTAATGTAATGTAGCATAATATAAGCATTTAAGGTGTAAATACAGGGTCATGAAGGTATCATTTCCCCCCCTACTTCATCTTTGTAAACATTTCACTTTTAAAAGTCAATATCATATTCTTTTTCAGCATGAAATTTCCTGTAATTTCATACCGTACATGATTTTTTATGTTTTCTTTAATATTTTATGTTTTTTCAAGATGGTGGCCAAAAAACCGCATTTTGCGCGACACTACGGATGTATATTTTTAGTATGTTGATTAGGAGCTTATTACCTACCATTTACAATAAGATTCATTTTTGTTCCAATTAGTTCCACCTCTAACACTATTTCTATTACACTAATAGGTTACTTCACTGGATAAACCCATTGAGTATAAAGTAATATACTCAATGATAAACCCCAATGCAAAATACTCAAAAATAGTCATATCTGCTAAGAGTCGTTTACTTTTCGGTTTTCACATGTCCAAATAAATAAAACGTGTTGTTTACCTACCTATTTTGTCTTTATTTTCATAAGGTTCTACTACAGTTCGTTTAAGAAAGTTACGAGAGATATAAATATAATATAAAATAGAATGCTTTATTCATCATTTTAATACATTTGGTAAATCAGTAGAAAAAATAGACTTTCAAAGCCCTACGTATTGCATATAACAAATTTGTAAATAACATAACAACGATAAGTAATATAATTCTCAACGAAACCGTCCTCGGATCCTATGTGGTGGACTATAAGATGATTTCCCTTGTCCGATGTATTTTTTTACCCCATCGTTAAACATTGGATGAAAACCTGCCTTGGAATCAGAATTGTTGTGTCCTTCCATACTTTACTTACAGTATGGCCAGCGTTTACCTAAGTCACAGATTAATATAGTTAATCTGTGCCTAAGTCTCATCTAAAAAGTACAACTTCTTATGCTCTTCCCGGTATTTTCTGATGTTTCGCAGCAATCTTCGCCTCCAAGCGATATCTTATTTTTTTCCCTTGGGCACTATTTAGTTAAAAACCTATAATGCCAAACACAATTACATTACAACACGAAGAAATAAAAAGTCCGTTTACTCACTGAAAGCCAATTTCTGTTCATCGCCTTCAAAAAAATAATGGATTATACGCTTGAGAGCACTTTTAGTTCCTTCATCAATATTGTCCAAAACACACACTTTTGGTGGTTGAAGTTGGTGTGTTTGTTTGTATTCACCAAGAATATTATAAACACTTGCAACACTCACACCTGCTGCCGTTGCAGTGAACTGTATGCCTTCCATCTTTGGTTCCTCCCGATTTTCCCCATCGTACGCCTTAAAAATGTTCAGCACGCTTTCCTTGTTTTCCACCGAAAAATGTCTGGACGTTCGTTTTTTCGGTGGAGAAGTTGGGTCCGGGCCCCCTTCAGCCAATTTTCGATTTAACCTTAAAAAAAACGAGATTTTAACATTTTATCAATGATCATTTTAATCGTTTGCATTACGTAACTTAATACTTAATACACAAAACATATGTTAATTTAATTCTTATACGTACGTACCTTCACAAAAACGAATGTAAACTAGAAATTTCAAACATCAAAACACAGACAAAGAATAATACAGCAGTTGAGAGTGAGGCTGGCTCTCCATTTATTCGCGTTTTCCATATGTTTAGCGTTTATACGTTTCGCGACAATGATAACATATGCTGATTGGTCTGTTGCCAAAATACGTAAAAATTTAATATATGACGCGAGTATTGTAGTCGGCCTTCGTCAAATTTAGTGGTTGCTTTGTAATTTGGGTCCTATAAATTCGACCAATAGAGAAGTTCCATTCAAATGTTGCGGGCATTTTTGGGGAGGAGACTGTCTCCATTTGGACACCGAACTGTGTATAGTAGGTACTGAACATATCGATTTTTTGATCTTCCAGTCCCAAAACTTTATGCACTACACAGGGTGGGTAAAGTTAGTACTTTACATATGGTACTAGAAAAAAAGTTATAAACTGAAAATAAGTGTTATGCAGTTCAACAAGCTTTGTCCGATGTTTGGCTCCTTATTACCAAACAATCATTTAATTTTCTGAAAATAACCATTTTGACCTTTGAATGTCAAAAAAAATGTATTGAAATACTTGGAAATATTTCCCACTCACCTTGATAGAAGTAGTGAAACTTAGCGGGCTGACCAAAGGCGTTTTGCGATATATCTAAACCATCTATTAAATTACTGACATTGTCAAAGTTACTGTTCATTTCAGTCAACGAATTTGCCAGTGGAACAGCCTCTTTGAGAATTTCAGTAGAACCATCTCGTATAGCAGTAACATTATCATCTTGTAATTTTACAAAAACGTTCTCTTCTCTTTCTTTCAATAAAGCTATGGCATGTTCGATAAAACATTTCTCAGGACAATTATCATTTTCAGTTAGTTGTTCTTGTAACTCTCTAGATTCCCTTGCTATAATTGACAAAATATCTCTGTTCTTGGCCAAAAGCAATTTAGAATAAACTTCACTAGCTTTTTGTTCAGACATATGGAATATGACGTTCTCATGTTCGACTTCCACATCTGCTGGATATGCTGTGAGACATCCCCTGGGTCTCTTCATTAATTTAAATGTTATTGTCTCGGTTACGTTAAAAGTTGAATGGGGAATAGCAACAACACTGCGCAGAATAAGATACAAAAAACGGTTATAAGCATTTACTGTTTTTTTTTTTTATGGAATATAAAGGTAATACCTTTTAAGGTCCTGCTTGTGAATCATTTCATAACATATAGGGCACTTTCGTGATGGTTTATCAGAAAGTGATAGATAATGCAAAACGCAGGACCAACAGTAAATGTGACCGCAACGAGTCATTTTAGCTGCCACTGGAGGATAGAGGCAAATTGGACATGATGGAGACTCTGACACTTGCACATTCTAAAAGTGAAAAATGGCATTAGCATATCAAAAAATCCTGATTCAGGCAAACAATTAAAATCTTAAAATATTCTTGTAAACATAAATCAAAATACAAAAGTGATGTTTAGCAGGGTTCGATAATAAAAATAAATGAATAAATGAGTAGTGCCACATACCCTGAAAAAGAAACATGATGCAGCTACGGACACGTGTTTCGGAGTTATTGCTCCTCGTCAGCATAGCGTAGCTTGAATAATGAATCCGTATGAATAGGATCGGATCCTATTCATACGGATTCATTATTCAAGCTACGCTATGCTGACGAGGAGCAATAACTCCGAAACACGTGTCCGTAGCTGCATCATGTTTCTTTTTCAGGGTATGTGGCACTACTCATTTATTCACTTATTTTTATAAATCAAAATGTTGGATTGTATCAATAATAATTGTACAATATATGTACCATCATCAACAAATAATACAAATCCATTTATTTTCCAAAGTTACAATTTCACAAAGCACATTAACACAGACAATGTGTACTCAACACTTTGGAATAGGAAAATTTCCTATTAATTCTCGTGCCTGCTAGAAATTGTTAATAATTTTATAACGTATTTTTAATAGAACGTCTCTACGTTGACCTCACTATTTTTTTACATAAATGATTCGATGTTGTTTTACAATTATTGTAGATTAGTGAAAGGGTATTATAATATAATTAAATATTTAACTTTTCTCTATTTATTTGTTCAGCTCTCATATTTGCCTACTTTTATGTTTAATGGAAATCTTTTATAAATGATGGAACAATAATATTATAAAAGGGACGAATTTCTAATAAACTTATTGGACAGTTAATTCCTACAATAATTCCTTGGACACAACTGTATCAAAAACTGTTTCCATTGAATTTAAATAAATTTAACTGGAGGTGAAAACCGGCTCTAAATATTAATATGTTAAACATGTCTAATATTCCGATTAGGCTAGCTGACAATTGACATTAATGATATTAATGGCGGATCATGACGAATGTTTGTTTTAATTTTCTTTTCGCCTGTTTTTTTTTTTAATTTTGCGGAAATATGTACGAGGTTTTGTGAAAGGTTCATCGGACAATTGCCAAAAGAATTTATGCACGATAGACGAATTTTATATGGAAAATTTAAATTTTTTAAGTGCCAAGTTAAGAAACGTAAAATCACACCACGACTGTCGCCGTGTTTTATCTGATGGTAGCGTTATAAATAACTTATCAGGTGTATTTACAAGGCTATTCGTACATATTGACACAAAGCGATGTTTAATCATAGTAATTTTCAATTCTTAACAACGCAAAACTCGAAATACTGCATAACCTAAAACACTGTTGACAAACAAAAAAACGTTTTTTGGCGTATCAAACAATTAACTCTGGTTTAGCTCACGATTGGTATATTTTTAAATAGCAATTTATTTTAGCCAATCACAACGATGGTCCGCAGTATCTACTTTATCGACAAAATATAAAAAATGCGAACGACTCGACTATGTCACGAAGAGCGTGAGTTTTGATTTATGTTTCATTTAACTATTTTTTTCTTATGTTACAGGATGCAATATAAGAAAATTAAAAAATAAGGGTGTTGTATAGGGTTTCCAATCCCGGGATCCCGGACAGGTTTTCACTCCCGGAAACCCCGGGATTTCAAAAATCAATACAAGTATTTATAATATGACCAAATTACATAAAATACATATTACTTTTTATCTCACATGTATTCTGTGTACAAAGATCCGGTCCAGATTAGGGGACGACACCCTAGACACACTGGCCATTCTCAGGTCATTTCTTCAAAGTAAATTTTAGGCTATTCATTTTTATAGAATAGATAATCATTACATTAAAGTAGCAATAGATTGTTAATTTTTAATTTTTTTTAGAGTTTTATTATTTATTTTTTTATGTATTATTATTATTCTTGCTCAATAAATCGTTTCTTATTTAATTTTATGTTGATATTCGACAAATGTATTTAGATCCCGGGATCCCGGAAAATCCCGGATTTTACTTTCTAATCCCGAAAATACCGAAAGTCTAATCCCGTCCCGGAATTGAAAACCCTAGTGTTGTATTTTTTTGAAATTTTATAATTTAAAATTAAAAAAAATATGGGGGATGACCCTTTTGATGCAGTAATCAACTCTCAGGCCAGTTAGAAAAAGAATACGAGCGATGGCTGAGAAATAGGACGAAATGAAGTACAATAGAATGTCCATTTAGTTAACATACATTTCTTGATATAAGCACAGCTGCACCCTATAAGGAACTTACTACACTGTCCATCTCGCTTGCTCATGGTTACATTCAACTTAATGTGTTAGTTTACATAACAAAACAAAGTAATTTATATATATCATATATCTATATTTAATTTAATAAGACTTACCACTTGTTCAATAAGATTCCAGTCAACTAAGGCATCTGGGTTGTTCAAGTATTGCTTATAATCACCAGAATCCTTTACAACAAACTGACAACTAAAAAATATGTTTTTTTGTTAAGTAGGATATATCTCATTATTTCATAGAACATAAACTTGATTCAGTCAGATTGTAGACTAGTATATGAAAGGTTAAAATTTTAACATCTATTCCTTTTACAAACAAAAATGCTGACAAGAAACTTATAAAGCAGATTCTTTTGAGGGAGAACCCAATCATGGTGTAGAACCTATTACCACTTTGATCATATTTTTAAACACATGACTCATCCAACATACATGTTGACAAATTAATACTATCTCTGTTGGCCAAGAGAAAATATACAGTGAAAACAAAAACACAATAAAAAAATTAATAAATACATGATGTAGTTACAATAATTTCTCAGTTGTATAGTCTAATCATCATCGATATATAATTTTGTCTAACTGAATTAAAATAGTAGTTTACGTAACAAGCCCCGAAAGTGGTATTTAAAAACACTTGGGAGTTGCCATGTACAATATTTTGTTTTTTACGGGCGCAGTATTGTACCATTAATTCACAATTATTGTCATTCCAAATTTCTTTTTATAACTGTCACGTTTTCAACTAAAAGGCAAAATATGTCAAGTTACCTATTTTATAGTTTTAAAGAATACAAACATACAGTTGCTATGGTGAACGGCCTCAGTTTGATAAAATGCGATTTTCTGGCGTTAAAATAAGCCGGAAAGTGCTACTTTCTGGCAATTTTTTAAAAAAATATTGCTAAATCTTTCAATGCAAACACTATCACAAATAAGTCATAAGTCACAGTCACTTGAAGTAGGCAGAGGGGCGTTGTATTAGATTTATAGTTTTATATCTGATAGGGTACAATGTGTGAAATCAACAATTTTGTGTCTAATGCAATAGCGGTTCTCTCTGGAGTCCCGCAAGGTTCACATTGTGGACCGATCTTATTTAATTTATTTATTAACGATATTGATCAAGTCTTGAATCAATCTATGTATCTTCTTTTTGCTGATGATCTAAAAATATTTAGGCCATTATCTCATGAGAGTGCCTAATTTATTGCAGGCTGATTTTGACTGTTTTTACGACGTCTGTTATCAATAATGCCCTTGCTCTAAATACTGTTCTAGAACTACATACCTATTTCTGAATAGCATATCATTTGTTAGATCGGGCTTTGAATATGGATCTGTCATATAGAGTCCTTTTTACCAATGTGATACTGATATGTTGGAGGAAGTGTAGAAGAAGTTTCTTAGGCATTATGCTTTTAGACTGGGATATGCGTGGAGTGAGACTGATTATGAAACCATTTTAAATATGTCGAACTTACAAACTCTTGCAGTGGCGTGCCCAGAAATTTTGTTTGGGGGGGTTGACTCCTGAGTCTTGCATTTTTTACAACAGACGCCTAACCATTCCTACACTCCTACTAAAGAGGGTATGTGTGTTGATGTGGCGCGCGACGACAGCCAGCGGCTCAGCTTACGGCCGTGCGATATTTGTACGATGTTTTCATTTTTTTATCATGTTTATCGCTGTTGCATTTGACAATACAACAGCGGTTTAAGAGTTGATGTTATTTATTAGCCTTAAACCTAAAAACGAAATAAAAACTTGTATTTTAAAAATAACAGTTTGTACTTCGCAGGAGAAAGGCTTATTGATGAATAATTGTTGGGCGCCCCATCGCAGCCATTCGACACATTTGGCCGATTCCGTCGCCCCCCTCGACCGCGTGTTGTAAAGAATGGAAGGTGGGAGGTAGGGGATAGCGTGTTGTCTGTTTAACTTGTAAATGCTTTGAGTTATCTCCGTCTGATGCATTTATATCGGCCACCTAGATTGGACCTTACCAATAGTGTATATTATAAGATGTGTTGTTTGCTAATAGTTTTCTATGGCCTCCTTACATATACAGGGTGAATCACCACAACCTTAAACTATCTGTATTTCCTAAACTATTTATGTATATCTATGAAATTTTGTATACTTAGGTTTTCCATGGTTCTCTATCCAACTAAAGTATTGTCATTTTTCTGCCACGTTCATTTCATTTCATTCGAGTCAAGATGGCTGAAAGTGAGAAAGTTAGTGATGAGCTCTCTGACAAAACATTTAAATGTTGCCCTAAAAAATCGTCAAAAGTCGCGGTTTGCATACACTGCGGAAATGTATTCCACAAAAGCTGCTCAGACAGAAAGAATTATCGAATTATAGATGAAACACGCATATGTTGCACTGAGAATGAAAATAGAAGCAAGACAACAGACCCAAAAGAAGGTGAAACCAACAAAGATACAATAGAGTGGATCAGAAACGAAAATAATTTATTGAGAAAACTCCTTAATGAAAAGGATAAAAAGTATATTATTCTAATAGAAAATAAACAACTGCTTGAAGAAAAAATAAAACATTTAACAGAGGTAAGCAAAAAAACACAGGAAAACAAACATAAAAACCTTGAAGATAAAAAGAAAGATACAAAAAGTAATGAAACATCAATGACAAACCAAATAATAAACCTGAATACAGCTACAAATAGCAGTAAAAACAGCAGGCCTGTTTCCTCTTCAGTAACAAAAAATAACAAACCAGAGACTTCAAATCAATTAACAGGACAAACAAACTTACAGGAATTACAAGATAAACAAATGCAGATTATGAATACAATAATTACTCTTGAACCCAACACTTCAAGTTTAAATAAAGATGACCACAAAACTATCAAAAGCCAAACCAAGCAAACAGTAAAAGGAATGCCTGATAACCTAAACCAAAATCCAGAGAATGAAATACCTCAACAAATTAGACCAGATAGCCCTAGTTTTCAACTTGTTAGCGGCAGGAAACAGAAGTATCGAAGCATAAAGAAAAATATTGGCACTTTTCAAACATCCAAAGAAGATAACAGCGGTTTCATTGGAGTCGAGCAAAAAGTCTGGCTTTATCTCTATAGAGTTCCAAGGCAAGTCATGGAGCATAATGTGAGAACATTTATAGAAAATAAACCCTCATTTAAAGATCTGGAAGTTGTAGTATGTGAACTGCCCACTAATAATGATCAGAATAAATGTTTTATGGTTGGTGCTCCTTTTTTGAAAAAAGAAGAGATGTACAACATGAATTTCTGGCCGAAAGGAGTAGGAGTAAAACGTTACGACTTTAAAAAACACAAGGAGACTGAAACAAGACAAAATCAAAATTTTATGTAGGAAATAATCTAGCTGATCAAATCATGCAAAAGAAACCTCCTACTCATACTATAAATGTGTTCCACATAAATGTTCAAAGTATTAAAAACAAAATAAATGAGTTACAAGGTTTTCTGTTGAATGAGATACCAGAAGTCGAGGTGGTCTGCTTAAGTGAGCATTGGTGCAGCAAAGATGAAGCACAAGATGTTTACTTGGATAGCTACACTGTTTCAACATTTTACTGCAGATCTGAATCGATTCATGGAGGTACCTTAATTTTAATTAAAAACTCTCTTGATTGATAAATAATCTTTCAAAAGAATTTCACTGTGAAGTAGCCGCAGTAGAAATAAAAAATCCCCAAATTATAATTATTACAATATATAGGTCACCTACAGGCGATTTTAATGTTTTTATAAATATTTTGGAAAGCATATTAAGCAAATTGAATCAAAATAAACAAATCATTTTGGCCGGAGATTTCAATGTAAAATTTAATAGCGACGACCCTCGTAATGCAATTTTATCTGAACTGCTTTTATCTTTTAACTTTCTACAAACTATACATCAAAATACCAGAGGTGCAAATTGTCGATAATATTTTTATAAATTTCTGTCATGATGACTTTTCCGCCCGCATCTGTGACCCTCTTTTATCAGATCACGTGGGACAACTTATCAAAACACCAATATTTAAAGCAAATAATGATAAAATATGTAAAATCTGCAGACCTATGACTTCCAAGGGAAAACACATATTTTATAACATAATAGAGGAAACTACCTGGGATTTCGTTGACAGTGAAAGTCTTGACATTGACAAGAAATTTTAAAGGTTTACAAATATCCTTACGGAAGCTTACAACACTGCTTTCCCAGAAAAACATTTCGTTTCCAATAAGCAGAACATCCAACATAAAAATTGGTTCACGAATGAATTAAGAGTGATGAGAGAACAACTTAACTTTTTAACTGATGTCTGTAAGAGACATAATAATTCTGAAAATAGGAAAATTAAAAATAATTTTAGATTGCGATACAAACACGCACTAAAATTAGGTCGAACTGCTGCAAATGATTCTTTTATAAAAAACAAAAAACTCGAGTAATACGTCAAAGACTGTTTGGGACAAAACAAAACACTCTCCACCCGCAACCTTAAGTTCTAACGACTTTAACAATTTTTTTGTCAATGTCGCGGCAGACACTGTTAATGAACTCCCAACGACTGGCGTTAATCCCATTAAATATCTTAATCATCTTAACACCCTTGATATTACACAAAGTTTCAAGGAAGTGACATACAACCAAATCAGGGACATTATTGATTCTCTGAAGAATAGCAAGAGTAAAGATGTATTTGGGCTATCTGTTCCATTAATAAAAACTGTTAAAAACTTAATTGTAATATCCTTAACCAAACTTATTAACATAAGTATTAGATCTGGTAGATTTCCTGAGGTTTTGAAGATAGCATCTGTAGTGCCTATTTTCAAAAAAGGTGATAGTAACGATGTCTCAAACTATAGACCTATTTCTTTACTACCTATATTATCAAAATTTTTTAAAAAGGTGTTAAAATTACAAATTGTCAGTTATCTGCAGGAACATCGATTATTGAATAAATGTCAGTACGGATTTAGGGATAAATTAGGCACTACGGATGCTATAGTCAAAATCACGGAAATGACACTAAATTGTTTTGAAAATGGACAGTATTCGGCATCAATATTTTGCGATCTTAGCAAAGCTTTTGATTGCATATCCCATAGGACTCTGCTAGTGAAGCTGTCAAGGTATGGTTTCAGCAATGATAGTTTAGAATTGCTGGCATCCTACCTTGATGACCGTAGACAGTTGGTTCGTATAGACCGGGACGTGTCTGGTGAGCTGCCAATTAAGGATGGAGTACTACAGGGCTCAATACTGGGCCCCGTGCTATTTCTAATATATATTAATGACTTGCCGTTTGCACTCAACAGTATCAACTGTTTGCTGTATGCGGATGACACGACATTAATGAGATCGGGTTCGGATCTGGACAAACTTATGGAGGACTGTGAGAATGCTAAATCGGAAGCTGAGGCATGGTTTGCTGCCAATAAACTTAAATTGAATGACAGTAAAACGGTCACTATGATTTCATCTACCAAAGATCTGAGCAGTCTAAAGGATAACCCTGCCTCTGTTAAGTTTCTGGGAATTAACTTGGACCCTAAACAAACTTGGAATGCTCATGGCAATCTGCTAGGTAAAAATCTAGCAAGTGCCACGTTTGCATTACGCCAGCTGTCAAATAAAGCATCTAAGGAAGTCATGAGAACTGCGTATTTTGCATTATTCCAATCAAAACTATCTTACGGTATTCTTGCTTGGGGACACTCAACTAGCAGAAATAGACTTTTTGGCCTACAGCGAAGAGCGGTCAGAGTTGTGGGCGGGGTAGAATATCGGGCAGATGTTAAACAAGTATTTATCGATCTTAATATACTAACCCTATACACTAGAGTGCCTCACTTATGTGAAAAAACATGTTGACGATTTCCCTACGCATACGGAAAATCACAATTACAACACCAGGTACAAAGATGATATAAACCTCTGTTTTAAGGGTCTAACCAGATCGCGCACAGGAATTGCATACTATGGCCCTAAATTTTATAATAAAATAGATAATAAAATAACTCGTTTACCTTTCAACTAATTCAGATCTGTCGTAAAAAAATTTTTAATAACAAATGCCTTCTATACACTTGAGGAAGTAGGAAATGCATTAGCAAATATGTCCTCATGATTATTTTATTACATTATGTCATTTTTATCTATCTGTGTTTTTAAATTATGTTTACATTTATGGAATACGTAAGTTTTTAATTGTTCGTATGTATATAGTTATTGTACTTATGTATTTTTACACCATGTATTGTTTAAATGACCATTTTATCTGACGTGTGTAAACCTTTTGTGTATTTCTGACACCAATAAATTTCTATTTCTATTTCTATTTCATTTATACCGGAAGTAGCGACCAACTTCGTTATTTTAATTAGAACACATTTTTTGCAATTTAAGATTCTACACTAAATTCCAATGGCATTATGTGTAACATACCTTATACTAAAAACTTCCGGTTTAGGACATCATACTCACGACTATTTTTAATTTTTTTGACAGATGCAGACCTTTCAAAAACGAATAATACATATTAAGACAGAATTTAGTTAGTCAAATTGCAAAGAGACGCCTTTTGCTAGAATGTTATAGAATAATGTAAATCTAAACAAAAATAATTATACGGGGTGGTAAAAACCTACCACTAAACTTACGTTTAAAAAATATGACAAAACTCTTCTCTTTTAAATGGCAACCCTCAAATTTGATTTGAAATCATAATTCTTCATTAAAAAATAATGCAAAACTGTGTCTACTTCCCAATGCCAAAAATGTACTATTTATTATCATTAAAATAAGTATGTATTCATAAAAATTGAATACATCATATTGAAGAATTTGTGATATTTTCATCACCTATCAAATGCTTTTCTAAATGTACAAATTCCTTATCCTTATAGTACAAAGATTATAATTATCATTGCTGCAATGCTTAAAATTGATCTTTATCACGTCTTACACTTTGCTGACAATGATAAATTACTTATTATTTATCTTATTTCTTATTTAAAAAATCCATTATATTATGAAAATACCATTAACATAGTGATAAATACAAAATTATAGCTCTAAACAATCCAAACATATCTAGATACTTACTTGGCTTGTAGAAAATGCTCTTTGTTGTACTTGTGCTTCTTTGTAGCAAGCATTCGATTGACATTGCCTCCATTATTGCGCCCTCTTTCTGAATGGTAACCATCTCTAGGTATATAGGGCGCATAAGAAAAGTTTAGCAAATGATTCAGGCTTTGCTTTTTGCTACCTGGTAAGAAAACTGAACCCAATTCGGCCTCATTTTCCTCTAACCAGGCTGTGTCAGTTCGACCCAAGGCCCCTGAGTGATACCCACCACGGGGTTTTGGCCGCTTATCGATGGTTTTGACACGTTGGGGTTGGGGTTTACGAGAAGGATCATTTTTTGTTGAAAGACTACTACCTGCTGGCTCTCGACGGCGACCCCCACGAGGCCACTGTCTACTACTGACACCATCTAAAATTAATGTTAAGAAATGTAAAACATCAAACATTTATATTTCTAGTGCATTTTTTACTGATGTAATCTGATATATAATTCAATGTTAAAACATATGTGCCATGTACACTGCGAGTCATATAAATGTGGTACAACAGTTAACCCGAACTGTCATTTAAGAACTTTATAGGTTAATAATTAGATCAGAGATGTCAGAATGGCAACCTCTCCAGTTCATGTTATAACGAGTGTTATAAGTATCTGCAACAGATCTTATGTCAAATTTGACAAGTTGAGCCAGATTTACATTGATAAATTAAAGTGTACCACATTTATGACACGCAGTGTTCTATACTTGCATTAACGTAGAAATAGACAGATGATGTGTTTGTTCTATATTGCACGAATTGTGGGAAAATTAGATCCATACAATTAATTTATTAAAGAGTCAAGAAAACAAATAATACTATTTTTATTTTATAAATTCAAAATTGTTTGTAATATTTAATAGGAGTTTAAATAACCTGGCATTTTCCTGTAATTTTTTTTACGAGTGTACAATTTAATAATAGCGCCTGGATTACAATGTCGCTTGCAATTATTTTTCCAAAGCATACTGGATTTTATAAATTATTTTTACATTAATTCGAATATCAACATGTTTAAATCAGTCTATTTTGGTGACATAGGTGAAAAGAGAATAATTATTTTCTCTAACTAATGGTGTAAAAATCCAATATGGCGGCCATAAGAAAAAAAAGTTGACTATCGTTGCTCAATATCTAGAAGGCTTAGAAAATTTCTATCAAATCTATTCAATTGGTAGTGGTCAAAAATATGAGCTTGCCGAATTTCACTAAATTCGCACGAACAGTATAGAAGATATTAATTTTGTTTTGAAATCATGATTTTCAATTTTTTCAGGATAAACCGCGAACGAATCAAGATATCCAGCATTTTTTTTTTTTTTTTTTTTAATCGTCTTATTTATATTAACGTCCTTGGCAGGAAATTGTAGAGCATAAAATAGCGCAACTTTTGTCTAATTTAACCGATCCTCCATATCTTATGGTTTCCGAGATACCAATGGTGGGCATCGAAAAATTCACATTATGTCAGTACTCAATAACAATGTGCACACACTCTCTCGACCTGTGATATAACGCATTTCCCCACTCAATGTCTTCGAAAACCTCAAATCAAGTAATAATACATTACATACCGAGCTGGAAAGTACTTCACTACAGCAGCGGGTTTTTATAAACGCGAGGCTGTAATGAAGACGACCAGCGAGGCATGTATACTATTTTATTCACAATCAGTGTACAGTGTAGGTATAATAACATAATCTTAGCACACAATTTTTTGATTTTTTAATTGAAGAGTGAATAGATTCGGAAATTATTCAAAACAAGTAGGCAGGCTGCAGTAACAAAATTGCGTGTTGCTAGGTAGGTAAGGGGTAAGGAGATATTAAAGGTTCTGTCAAATTAAGTTAACGTTTGCACAAGCATTGTTATTATCAATAACTTCAATAACTTGTGTTAAATTCGCTCAAAATTGTAAATAAAAATTTTTGATTCTGACCATTATAACTTAGAGAGCGCACACCACCAGATTTGAGGGCTGCTGCAGAAAAGGCAAGGGAAGATTTTGCTGTCGCAAAGTGACGTTTAACTTGCCGGGAAAGTGACGTTTAACTAGCCGGTAAAGCTACTTCTCCGGCTAATTGGAAATAAAAGTTAATAATTGCCTCCTTCCCAACTTGTTACAAGCTGTCGATAGAAGCATTACGTATATGATTGTGAATAAAAGTACCATTACTTATTATTACTTTAATATTTTCAAGATGCTTAGGCGCAAAAACAATAGACAGTAAAAGTCTACTATTTATTTATATTATTTACTGCAAGATGCAATTCTTGGGGTAAAAAAAAATCAATCAAATTTTTTTAATTATTTTTAGACGACTGCCCGTTCCTAGAAATTTATATAAAAAACCATGGGACACAAAACCACGAGTCAACAACTTAACCAGATTTATTGATATCATGTAATTATTAAATACGTATCTAAACATAGAACTGACAGACTTATATAATATTGCAAGTTAATCTGAGCTGCAAGTACCCAATTACAATTAGAATTTCTCAAACATAAAACGATTTTCTGAGGCTCCATAATGGATGACCTAATGACGTCTTACATTATCATAAAATACAAACCTTTTTTGGAGTCAGTAGCAGCTCCCCTCGAGGCAGGTGCAATGCGATTCCCTTTTTTCTCCATCCCCACGTCTTCCAGTCTTAAAAACTAATAAATTTTTGGAGTTTGAAGCTCCTCCAGAAGGAGTGGCTACGCACAATTTCAAGGCAGACATTTTAAAAAGCCATGTTTATAAAATCACAAACGAGAAAAAACCGTAAATCAACAGTTATTTCTTGAAAATTGAATGTCAAAAGGTTGAGTTAAAGATTAAGCCGAAAACTTTCGGGAGCAGGAAACTCCCCTCGTCGAAAACGACGATTACTTGCCGCAAAACACTGCACGATCTCGTCGCAGTAATGGCGACGGGAAATTAAAAAAGATTGCGATTTTTTGGCACTTGTAGAAATTTGGTGAATTTTATGCTGCCAACATGAAGTAATCTAAAAAACCTAAAACAATTTTCACTTGGCGCCATATTTAAATTTTCATTTTGAAACTCCTCACTAAAATTAAATTAAGCCTTTACTATTTGTGCAACGTGCAACTAGTGCAAAATGTGTATATTTGTTGCACGAAGCATGAAATTTGCAATCATGCTAATAAGTGCAACAAATACACGGTCAGTTCTAGTTAACTGACCGTGCAACAAATATACCTTTTGCACATGTTGCACACAACATTTTTTCTACGATCAAATTAAACATTCTACATTCTTTTTAATTTTTATTGAACAGTACATATTACATCAATACGTGCAATATTACTTTACTAACTCTTAGAACCCCAAGTAGCACAGTGTGCCCTATTAAGTTTTCACAGCTAAATTTTGGCTGCGATAACGTTACGATGTCAAAGACTTTTGGCCCAAATCTTTTTGCTGCTGTAATGTTGCCGCAACCTAATAAAACAACCAAATTACTGCAATTGCTATTTGTATTTCTGAACTGGTTGTAATATGCCTTCCACAGGTATTGCAAGAGCTCAGTAACAGCTAGCCGTAGCCATCGGAGGCTACGCTATAGCATATAGTTGTGATTTTTGGTTACATTTTATCCTTACACAGCTGAAAATAATGCAGTTTCGCAGCTAAAGCTATATTTTCTACATTTGTGGCTGTGGATTGGCTTTTACACCTGCCAACTACAGCAATAAAAAAGCCACAACCAGTTTGCTATCAACTAGTACATAAATTGGCAAATAAAGAAATTTTTACACTTATTCTATGAATTTTTAGCTACTATTCGCGAAAATCAAGGAGTGGGCGACATCTATATTTTTTGGCGTAATCTCAATATGATAGTGAACAACAAACCGCTGTCATTACTGTCCCTGTCAGTTGGCGGGTTTCTTAAATTTCTCTTGTGTTTTTTAAATTAAAAGTGCGTTTAAAGTGTTATTATTATATTCAACTAGTTTATAGCAATATAATACAATATAGCAATGCAATCAATTAATGAAACGGTTGACACGATACTTTAATAAAAAAAGTGTTACTTAAATTAACCTCTAACTTTGTCGTAAATGTCAAAACACTGACAGATTCGTCAAACCATACACTAAATTTTCAGCGCCATCTCGTGATACGCGAATCGTCTGAAACCGTCTTGTCATAATGTCAAATGTCAGTTCTTCCTCTGCTTCAAAAGGTATTAAGTTGTGAAGCAGATTTTCTTGCTGACTTGCTTGCAACCAAATAAAAGCTATATAGTTTGGATAGACTATATTAGCACAGAATTAATAACAATCAGAACCCAAACTCAAAGTTTTCACCATTTATCATTTGTAGCCAGATTCGGTGACATTCAATATACATCGGCCATATTCTTAGTCAAAACGTTCAGGGCCGTACTCGAATAATTTGTAGCTCTTTCATAAACCAGTCTTATATAATGGGGTATTTTCCTACTTTTTTTAAAGTCAGATATGGAAATTAGAGAGAAAAAGATGAGACGCGTGTCTCTGGAATTTTCATTTTGAGTTTATTTTAACCCAAAAATTAATTATTTAAAGTGTGTCATATGTATGTGACGTCATTAAGCGAAAATTCAAAAAACGCGCCAGTTTCTAGTAATTTCTAGGATCTTTCTACTCGTGTGGTTGCTGTCGCTGCTAAAAATATGTCAACGCTCGTTTCATACTTTTGTTTGTGTTTGACTTTGGCAAAAGTTCTTTGTTGAATTATATTTACGTTGTTATTACAAGTGTATATTTAGTAGTAGGAGTAAATATCGTAATTTTGCTTTCTAGGATGTCGAAAAAGACAGCTAAGTATTAAATATGTCAAACAAACATGAACTTATCCATAGGCAGATCAGTGTTGTCTTAGTGTTGCTATCTGCGGTAACATTTGAGACAAATAATTCCCTAATTTTCGCTTAATGACGTCACGAATATACATTAAAATTTCAAAATTAAATTTAAAAAAATCTACCGATTGGTTTTCAATAATTTTTGGTTTGTAAACTCTAAAATATGTATATTTTAGGAAAATGCAAATTTCCACTTTCATTTCGATTGATGGAAAATACCCCATTGTATCATTTCCTCCGTTTAGCATTATTTTTTTTCATAGGCACTTCAATTCAACTCATACACAATAGATCAGGGTTTTGCTATTTAGGAAACACTATTACCGATGAAAAACATTTTCCTAAAATTAATTTATAGTCGAATTGGTTCATTCTACCACCACTTTTATTACACCAAACACTTAAATAACTAATTATACATTGACGAAATTGTCTAGAGACTTGCGAACACTAGTTGTATAAAAATTATACTAGCGGCGTACTGTCGCTAATACTGGCCTGGCACATTGAATATGGCGGACTAACGTGCGCGAAGACGGTGCGCGAACTTTTCCCGCCAATAGGAGTTAGTATTCTGATTGTTATTAATTCTGTGATATTAGTTACTTAACGGTTGTTATTTGGATAATTTTTACACAAAACGGCCAACTGCAGTAACCGCATTTAGCTTCCATATTTTCTGTGAGCAAGAAGGTCTGAGAAGGGCGGCCATTTTGTACAATATTAATTTTTTTTACATTTACTCTCATTTCTAATCAATTTTTGTTTTAAAAAAGCGTTGTAAAATTCCCTAGTGGGCATTACATTTAGAATGAGTAATTTGAAACAATTTCTTGAAAAAGAAGTTAGAAACCATATTTTTTATGAAATTAATTAATTTTGTGAAAATATAAAATTTATGAAGGGCATTGTCTGTGAAGAAGTACAACATTCATATTTAACGAAAAAGTGAAAACCGCATGTGCTTTTGTTCACATTTAGTTGTTAAAATCGCTTTGATATTCACATTTGTAAATCACGAAATAGAACGATGACTATAAAAAAATGGTTATTAAACCGACCATTTATAATTAATTTATAGCCAAATAGTTTACCATGGACAAAATTTTACATCAAAACCATTATACCCAGCTGTAATAAGTGTTTTTTCACCTAAAGCCTGTATCAGACTATGCAATTTAGTCGCAGCGATTCGGTTGCGGCGACAAAATCGCCGCCATTTTTGCTATCACACTATGCAATTCTGTCGCGGCGACAGAATTGCACAAATTAGAACTTGTTCTATTCTGTGCAATATATCGCCGCGATTCTGGGGATTTTTATAGGAACTTTGGTATAACCAACGTACAAATTGTCATTGGTAGCAATGGTATCTCTACACCGAGAAAAAAGGTGACTAGCTACAATTAAAATTTTAATATTGGTAAGTAAAAAGTTCATCAGTATATGGGACTACTCCACCACTTCTTTGGTACAAGTAAAATAGCAATCCTGACACAAACTACTAATACGAATTAAACCATTTTAGAGTAAAAACTACTACTTTCCATTAGTAAACCAGTGTACTTATGACAAATATGGGAATGTATTTATACTTAATAAAGTAGTCTCCGTCATTAGAGAACAGTATATTTACCATCATTAGCTTGGCATGATTACTTGTGTCAAATAAATATTTTAAGAAGGTTTAATAAAGTATTTCTCTATCATTAGTAAACAGTGTATTTATTGTCATTAGCTTGGCAAGTTTTAACTATGAAACTGACTACTTGCACCAAATAAATAGTTTATTTAAGAAGGTTTAACTTACCTTAAAAAAATCACTTGTAATAAATTGTTCTAGCAGTCATTTCTAGCTAATGAACTAATTAATATTCATCAATAAACAGTTAACTTGCCTTGATCAATATTTATGCTAGCTATTATTAAACAGTTTCATTAATACACAGGGTATGCCGTTTACCGGTCCTCTGTTTTTACTTTTAATGAGCAATAACTATATATACAGGTCAAAAGAAAAGGCGATAAATCTTAAAACATGTTAATAAAAGTTGTATGCATGACGAGAATAATTTTTTATTCTTAACATGGCAATTTTTCCTATTTTTGATATTAAAATTGAAAAAAAAATTGTTATACATAATAAAAAATTTAGAAAATTATCGTTATACACACTAATCCATTTGGAAATTTATGATATAAAAGAAAAAAGGCAGATAATACTATCTATCTACTTTCATTTAATATGTACTAAAACACTTTTTAAATTAAAACTTGATACACATAATATATCTTGAAAAATTTATTTCAGAATGCAATACACATATTTTTTTGTTATTACAGGCATATTAACTTAACATAAGCATAGTGTTCATTCAACTCTACAGTTTTAAATTCCTTGCAAACAAAACATATTTTATTACACTTGGAGTAGTTTTCCACACACACCAAAACACTTCTGCACACACTCGACACGCGTTTCGCCAACCAAGTTGGCATCATCGGGAAATGATTAAAACTTGAGATTTAATCATCTCCCGATGATGCCAACTTTTCTGTTCCAAATAGAATGCGACTTTGAAAAATCGGTTCATGTTTTTATTAATACAGTGGTGTAACATGTTTTTTATATGTATGTATAACTGGAGTAGTATATGGTCACCCAGGCCCCATTCGTTTGTCAATTTTTCATATTCCATGACTCCAAAGAGAGTTAAAAATTCTAATGCGAATTTAATATATTAATGCAAGTGTTCATTTTATATTGGGGTTATTTATCTATTTATTACGGATTATTTGCTTCATGTCAGAACTTCTCCTTTATTTATTACAAGTACTATGCAATATTATTAGAGAACAAACTATATAGGCATTTGTCTTAATGAAAATTATGTCAGGATCACTGTTTACTTGGAACGTTTTTCTCGGTGTAGTTACGGGCGAGTTGCTTTTCTCACCGGTTGATCCACCAGATGTGTTTTGTCTCGTTCTAACCTCGAAGATAGAACGAGATAAAACACATCTGATGGATCCACCGGTGAATAAAGCAACTCGCCCTTACTCTAACCCACGGTCCCTTAGGGACCGTGACTCTAACCTGCTATTATCTGAGATTTTGGTTTTGTTTACATGGTTCCTTGGATTGATTTCAGCGTAAATATTTGGAGTGGGTATTTTTTATTTAAATAATTATTGTTTTTGGTGTTAATATTACAGAATTTACATAACAAAAATACCATTTGATTGGTTACGCGATGTTGTTTTTACTATAAACATAAACCCGTAAATAGTAATCTTTAGTTTTAAGACTGTAAAGTTGGTAATAACAGGTATTAACTAATTAATTGCGGCGACTCAATTGCAATTGCATAGTGTGATAGAGCACATAAATATTTGTTGCGGCGACAGAATCGCTGCAATTTTGTCGCGGCGACTGAATCGCATAGTCTGATACAGGCTTAAATAGAATTCACAGCTAAATAGCTGTGATCTTTCTTACTTGACAGCCTATTAGCCCCAGCTTGATGGCTATTATAACGCTTTAAATGCCAAAAAATGTTGTACCATTTTGGCTGTTACAACATGCTCACAACTTTACTTTTAGGTTGCCGCAGTAGCTCTTATAGCTAAATAACTGCCAGTACTTGCCGCCGTAACATTAGCGCAGCTTTTTTACAGCTTCTTGTGCTACTTTGGGACAGTTCTAATAACAATTAAATTATGAAGAGTTGAAATCAATTATATTATCTGGAGCAGAGCTGTCAGTATTTCAAATAAAAATGCTTCAAAAAGTATTTCAATTACTTTTCGGTATTTGAAATACTTTATTTCAATTACATTTTGAAATGGCCTCTTAGTATTTGGTACTTCAAATACTTTATCAAAATATTGGGATTTGATATTTGGTTTTAGTTTTTTTTAGTATTTGAAATACTTTTCAGGTATTTCAATTACTAAAAAGTATTTGAAATAATGCGGAAGTATTTCAATTACTTACTTAAAAGTATTTGAGGCACTTTATTTTAAGTATTTAAAATAATTTTATTCCAAATGCTAAACAATGCATCACAAATAATAACAACAACATATAACAACGAATACTACAATAAATATTCAACTTGATCACTTCTCTCATTTCAGAATTCGAAAAAAATTTGTGGCGATCAGTTTTTAGGTATTAAAAAAAATTTTGAAAGAAATAAAAAACAACACTTCTGCAACAATTAATTATTGTTTAAAAGATTGGTTGTTTGACAGGTAGGTACTTTTTGTTTTAATGCATATTTGATAAATATTTATCTATATTTACTCTGATAATGGTTTAAAAATAATTTTTCACAGTGCATAATGAATACGCATAGAATTTTTGACTTGCACTTTTCTCAAAAACTGTTTTATTTAGAGACTTGAAACAAGTATACATTTTTTGTTAGGAAATGATAGAAGAATGAAATTAATAAGTGAAATCTCCCGTACGGGTGCGGGCAAAAAATTTACGGTCATCTTTACAAATTAAACGCAGTGTACGTAGCGCCCTTAGGAGTTATACCAAAATTGAAGGGGTATTATGATTTCTCACACCAAATAACCCCCACTCATAAATTTTCACAAGAAAAATATGAAAATTCATTAAATTACAGAAGAAAATTAAAAAATAAATTTTAACTTTGACACCCTGTGGCCTGTATCTTGGTTATTATTATCTTTTGGACTAAGGTAAGTTGGGCCAAATCGCAATATTTTTATGTTCGAAATCTGCTGCTGGTCTGTGTGCCACTACTTATGAATCACCCTGTATATAATATGTGATTTTTTCTTTTTTATCCTTAGTTGTAAATCGTAAAGAGTATTTGCAGTATTTGAATCAAGTATTTGAAGCACTTTTATATGGTATTTGAAGTCATTCAGGACATTAAGTAATTAAGTATTTTATTTGCATATTTTCAATTACTTTTTGGAAGTATTTGTTATTTGAAATACTTTTATTGTATGCAAATATACTTAGTACTTGCAATTAAAAAGACTCCTAAGACGTATTTGGTATTTGGGCTTCAAATACTTTCACTAAGTGCTTTTGACAGCTCTGAATTCTGGAGGAGTATTTACTTAAAAATATTCAGATTTCAAATAGGTACTGACAACTGGAAATTAACTCCAGCACTATCAAATGCCATCCATAGATAACTATGAGTAAACTTTCGTTAGTAGGTAACAATAGACTTGGACCGGTCAAAATTAGAGTGAGAATTTGCAATTATACATAATTGTATGTCAAACAATACGATTTTGAGGAATATTTAATAGTATATAGTTTTACCACGTTCATATGTAGGTACACCCAAATTACGAGAAAAATGTTACATTTTAGATCAAACTCGTAATCAATAGAATATCAAAGTACTTTTTGCACTAGTGCAAAACTGATGTTACTTTTTGCACTGTAACTAATAGTGCAAAAAGTTAATACTTTTTGCACGATCGTAGAAAAAATGTTATGCAGATCATTTTTATTATTAGATCATCAGTGTCAGTAAAATCACAAATGCTTTGGAATTACAAACAACTACGGTCTAACAAAATATAAAATGCAGTGAAAACAATTAAATCTGGATGTTGTAATTTTAGAAGAGTTTCTTGTTAAACTATATGTTTTTAGTACCTATCACCAACTTCTGATGGTGTGATCTTGATCTTAGTTGCACAGATGTAGCATATGTAGCGAGGTGGCCTATGCAAGTATTTGAACAGTCCTATATATCTTCGTTCTGGGAAAATAACGAAGAGAAAGAATATTACTCCCTCATCTGTCAGATATACAGGGTGATTCATTGGTAAGTGTACATACTTTACCTGCATATGTAGGTTACTTGGGCGATTCCATATCACCTATGGTTAGTGGGTCAGTAATCCTTAATTACCAAGATACAGGGTGTTTTATTGATTTTGCGTATTTTTGTCTTGGACCATAACTTTAGGACCACTAGGTATAATAAAGTAAAATTTGGTATGTATGTTTTACTCAATCAGCCATATCGATTTCTCAATTTAGCAAAATCAAAATACAGGACCGGACAGGAAAAAATAGCCGAATTGTTAAATCTCAAAAACAACACCCTGTATCGAAAGTTTTAAAAATATGTTTTAAGATTCGGAAAGAGCATAGAAAAATAAGGCAAATAAAGTACATTTTCAAATTGCCCGCCACTTTTTTCTATTTATTTTCTTTGATAAAAGAAAATTTTACAAAACTAAAAACCGACTATCTCATACAAAATGCGTTTTTTCTCTATAATAGACTACGAATTAATAAAAACTTTCATATTCAATAAGAAACCATTCATACAACGTAAGTTCTGAAAAGTATTCAACCACTCAATTAAAACCAACAAATTTACATTAAGGGTTTTTTGGCGACCCAAACCGCTAACTCCGGTTAACTGCGGTTAGAGTTGTGATTGGTTGAAACAAATTTATTTTAAAAATACACCAATCACGAGCCAAACCGCAGCTAACCGGAGTTAGCGGTTTGGGTCGCCAAAAAACCCTTATTATTTTAAATTAAATTTTAAATTTTGATAAGTAGGCTTTGAATACAACAATTAAAATTTCAAACAATCAAGTGCGTTTCTGACACATAGTTTCTAAAAGGTTTGTTTAAATGTTCCTCTCCTAAATAATAATAAACTTTACTTAATAAAATTTTGAAGCATTTTACTGTAAAGTTTATTATTATTTAGGTGAGGAACATTTAAACAAACCTTTTAGAAACTATCTGTCAGAAACGCACTTGATTGTTTGAAATTTGAATTATTGTATTCAAAGCCTACTTATCAAAATTTAAAATTTTTAAAATAATGTGTAAATTTGTTGGTTTTAATTGAGTGGTTGACTACTTTTCAGAACTTACGTTGTATGAATGGTTTCTTATTGAATATGAAAGTTTTTATTAATTCGTATTCTATTATAGAGAAAAAACGCATTTTGTATGAGATAGTCGGTTTTTAGTTTTGTAAAATTTTCTTTTATCAAAGAAAATAAATAGAAAAAAGAGGCGGGCAATTTGAAAATGTACTTTATTTGCCTTATATCTCTATGCTCTTTCCGAATCTTAAAACATATTTTTAAAACTTTCGATACAGGGTGTTGTTTTTGAGATTTAACAATTCTGCTATTTTTTCCTGTTCCTGTATTTTGATTTTGCTAAATTAAGAAATCGATATGGCTGATTGAGTAAAACATACATACCAAATTTTACTACTTTATTACCTAGTGGTTCTAAAGTTATGGTCCAAGACAAAAATAGGCAAAATCAATAAAACACCCAGTATCTTGGTAATTAAGGATTATTGACCCACTAACCATAGCTGATATGGAATCGCCCAAGTAACCTACATAAGGGTGTATTCTGTATCGCTTGTCGTTAATTATAACGGACTGTTAAAATTCTTATCCAATCAGGCCAAAGATTTCCTCAAAATGAGGGGCTCTGATTGGATAAGAATTTTAACAGTCTGTTATAATTAAAGACAGGCGATACAGAATACACCCTATATGCAGGTAAAGTATGTACACTTACCAATGAATCACCCTGTATAAACATATTTTAGGTTGATGTATTATTATTATTACTTATTAACAGGTCTTTGAATTTTTTAATTTTATTTTTTATTAACTGGCGCAGTTGTACAGGGTATTTCCTTTAAAATTATACCCCCTTATAAGGGTCAATTATTACCGAGATTATTACCAATTTAAATTTTTCACAAACTGAACTAACACGTGTAGAATTTTTCGTAGATTTTATATCTGTTTTTACTTTTTTTCTTTCTTCAAAAGTATAGGAAGGCCGAAGGGTATAAAAAAGCATGTTTTTTTAAATGGGACACCCCGTATATTTTGATATATTTAGATCTGGTCTGTCTTTTTGAATACAAAATATATGAATACTTTTGTGACAAAACTGACGGAGCTATTCACATTTAAAGTCATCTTCTTATAATAAAACAAAAACAAGGGTGCTGTGAAACAAAAAATTGTTTTGACAATAATACCTGTCACTCCTGTCAGATATTCGTTCATAGTAACAATAATTGTAACAAACAAGTTGTGGCAGTCATATATTGTTAAAAAATAAGAGTCAAAATGGTTTATTCATTAGAGAGGCGAACTACTTATGAAACTTTTATTGAATGCCTCCAAGAAGCTCCGCCGATAGGTGTATAAGTCCTCAAGACATTTTGATTCCACAAATACTTCTAAAATATGGATATATTCTTAAGCGTTGATCTTTCCGTCATAAATAAGTGGTCTTAGTAAACATTGTCTCACTATTTTCGAACCAAACATTAAATCCAAATTGTCCTTGCATATATTCTTTGTTAAAAAATATGTTCGTTATTCAGACCAAAAATGTCAATTGAAAATTCCATTGCTGGTCACTTTCCTTGTCAGTACATATGATAACGTAAGGAAAATGTTCAATTACGTTACATTCGATGAACCAATTACAAAAATTTATCCTGCAATCTGTATCACCGGGGAATAATTGAATAAACCTCACTTTATATGCTCTTGAGAATCCTGTGGTTACGGCTTTGACTCATCAGTCACATCCTGTTTGCAGTTTGAGCTATTTCTCTAATAAAGACCTCAAAGTTTTCTAATACCGACCCAATTACATTTGCTTCAGCATGAGCTCTACTTCCAATGGTATATTCTTTTACTCCTGGCTTTGCAGAAGACCCATAAGTCTACATATTGTTCTATAATCTTGCAAAAATTTGAACGCCGGGTTTCATTCAGGATATCGTTTATAATATTAATGTCTTGCAGCTTCATCATTTTGGGCACATTTAATGTAACATACAACAGTTGACATTTTACCTTTAACTAATTATGAAAGACAATAAAACTGTTTCTACGAGAGCGCGGAAAAGTACTTTTCCGCACCCATTTTACTTTCGAAAGTTATACTTTTCTGCACTAGGAGGAAAAGTAATTATATTTTTATTTGCATTTTTGGGCAAGTTATAATTACATTTTCAAAACGTGTTAGTTAATATGCCAAAGTTTTTCATTTATACTTCCTATTTTATTAAATTTAGTGAAATTAAAGCAATTTCTAACCTAACCCTTACCCTTTTGAAGTAATCTCTAGTCTATAACTTTAAATATTAAACAATCGTGTAGCCATGACTGTCTAATTATGATGTTTCTCAGTCAATAACAATTAACAAACGTCAAGTCAAACAGTGGCATCTTTTTAAAGTAAAGCCTAGTTTTTTAAATAAGAAAAACGTATTCATCATGCTTGTAGAACAAATGTTATTCCTAACACATGAGAAAACTGTCTTTTCTGCACTCGACTGCTTAACCGAACTCCCCTTCGCGTCGTTCGGTCAACGGCAATCGCGTGCGAAAAAGTACCACTATCCGCACTTGTTAGGAAAATAACTATTGTTTTTTCAACTGTCAAACCTTTGTCTTTTGGAAATGCAAGATAACTTGATTTTATAATAAATATTTTAATTGTTTATTTATGATTAACAGTAACAGTATGAATTCTAATTTAATACCTGCCTGGAAAAAAAATCAATTTTTAACTATACTCTGTCTGATGAGAGACTGCAGTGGTGGGCGTGGCTTGGGCAAAGAGCGGTTTACTCAGCTCTCAAAATATTTTATGAAACGTGGCAATGAAATCAAATTATTTTAACTGCTGCAGTTTAAGTCTCAACTTATACGTGCTGCGTCATTGTTGAGGGGCTATAAAAGTTGAAGGGAATAATAAATAAATAATAAATACACCACATGTAATTACGACCCCCTTTATCCCAGAAGGCTCTAGAAGAGCCTTGTGCGGGAGGGGGTTACACATTTAAAGACAAGGGACACACATCCAATATCCGTGTATAATGGAAAAATCGCTCTCACAGTATTTTCCATTGCCACGACCGGGATTCGAACCCGGGATTTTTGGGTGAGAGGCAGGTACTCTACCATCTCGACCATCAGTCATATACTACAATACCTTTTATATTATTTGTAATTGATAATTCGTAATGTTAAATTTAGAATAATACACATTAATTACTAAATAGTCACAAGTTTGACAGTCGATACACACAAACTTCAATGACCTGTCAACTCGTATTCGTAAACGCCATTGTAAAACTACCTGACTCTTTAACCAATAAGATCAAAGCGCGCGCTTTTGTCGTCCCCTCCATCAGACAGACTTTAGTCAAAATTTCATATTGTCCATAGCCAACTATAAAAATGTTATGAAATTCTTAATGTAAATAGAAAAGAAACTTTTCTCTAACACGACTTCAGAAACTACTCGTTCCACAACTAAAAGTTGTGTTGGAACAAATGCCATTCTAACCCATCGTAATATATCATTACAAAACGGTTTTCGACGAATCAAAGCTGTTTATATTCCAAGATATCATGTAATAGCTTTGGTTACTATGGTTACTTCACGTACACAGTACACACACTATATTTGGTTTCATCTAACAAATCGAGCATTTGTTTCCTGACTTCGCATTTGACATTTGTAGTTGTCAAAGTTTTATATATTCTGTGGATTTCGTTTCAAAACAGTTAAGTTTAGCTAAATAATAATATATTACTTATAAAATATATATATCATAATCATAGTGGAAATAGTTGTAAATTAATATTATATTTGTTAAATTGTAATTTTCTAATAAAATTATTTTCTAAATAAAAAATGTTTCTTTTGTGTAGTTTCTAATATCTTTTTATATAGTGAAAAGAGAAAGTATAGTCTACAACACGTTTAGAATGGCATATTTCACACTTGCGAACCGTACAAACTTTCGCTTGTGTGGAATATGGGCCATTCTAAAACTTGTTGTAGAATATACTATTCTGATAATATAACATATTCCAGCATTATGAAAAAATCTTGTATTTTTCCGATATTTTGATGTCAAAGCCAACTATGATTTCAATTTGAAATAAGAATGTTGGACTTGATATAGTAGTGATAAAATTTAAGATGTATGTAAAAGTGTCTGTAGAAAATTTCTACTGCATGAAAAAATAATCAAATAAAAAAGTTATAACATTTTTTTGAAATCCATCAAATGTCAATTTTTTATCAACGTTTTACAAAAATTGAGATCTAAACACAGACGATTTTCTCTATCTGGTCTAGAAATTGGAGAAACAGCCAAAATCAAGCAATTTGGGTCACCTTTAATATTAGATATTAATTATTAATATTAGTATTAATTGCACAATATATTCAATACACTGTTAATGTTTGTTACCAGAGTAAAATAAGGTGCACACAGATCTTATTTTTCAACTGTTGACTATTAACGAGTAATAATCATTAACTATACTTTAATAACTTGATGTTTGGTAGATTTCCAATTCAGACATTCCTAGTGGAGTGTAACCTTAATATAGAATTTTTATATAAACACCTGACTTAAGCTTCTTATAAATGATATTATTTATTCTGTACGAATTATATTGTGTGTTCTTATACCTGCTCATTTTTCAATTATTTGTATGAACTGTCTTGGCTTTAATACAATATGTAGAATATAAAAAAATCATATCACTTAAGTGTTAACTAAATGATACTTTTATTTGTTAATAAATTAATGAAATATAAAACAATTATGATTACATAGCATCAAAATGAAATCTATGCGATTCAGACAAACGTTCTTTTTTATCTTCTTGTCTCTCTTTCCAGTATAATACTCCAATAATCACAGTGATCAGACCACAAACTGCTGTTAATGCGGCTACAGACATTAAAATAAGTTTACTTGGAGTCACAAAAAGTTGAGCTTTCCACTTAGATGGTTGATTTGGTGGCCAAGGTATAACAACCATTTGCGAATTTGGTATAATTTGCGTCCAAGTTCTCGAATAGTTTGAAAGACCAACCGTCAATTGATCTACAAAGTTTGGTGTTCGTCCCAGGCCAAATATAGTATAAGGAAGGTTAAGGCTAAAATGTGCAGATTGTGGCAGCTGCGCTGAAACTCCATGTCTAATGTTACCCTCTTGTGTAGTAGTCTTGTACGAGATTGAGGGACCCGGTAAGTTAGTTCCATAAGTCCGCCTCTTTTGGCCCACTCGCCCCATTATCATTTCGTTACTTTTACTAGTTAAACCAGTCAACACCATTACTTTTACAAAATTTGCATCATAATCTAAACTATTTTTAAATGCAGCTGTTTTGTATTCTTTACCATTATAAGTGACCAGCACACAATCCAGAATACCATCTTGGTAAAAATCAAAGAAGGCAGCCATGGCAGTTCCATTTCTAAAGGGACTTAATGCGTTCCATTTGACTGCATAGGTGCGTTTAAATTTACCACACCCAACTTGACAAGCAACATTTTCTAACAGAAAAGCTTGGGGATGGTCGCCGTTTTCGGGGGCTAATGTCGCCAGTATGTCTGGATAACCATCCATATTGAAATCTCCACTGTGTAAGGTAATAACATCAGTGTATTTACTGCCAGGTTTTAAATAGAAACGCCAATTATTTGAGTTTTCATCTTTAAAATTCACTTGCAAATTAACCCACTTGCCTTCTGAGTACACCATAAGAGCACTACTACTCATGTTACAATTTTTATCAAAACAAACTGGTGTCACTAAATCCATCCGACCTTTTAGTTCTACATCTATAAATAGGGATTGGCCAATAATTTCTGCATTTTGTTTGTTTGTGTTTTGTGGATGAGATATTGTGGAGTTGTACACAAATTTCCCTTTATTTCCATTGCCATTCCATATCTCAAAGTGATCTTTTGTTGTTATAAATAGATCTGGCATATAATCATCATTTAAATCTAGAAAAAAATTAATAACTTAGGGGTTTTCTTTGAACTTGCAAATAAAATAATTTTTACTTTTTTAAATATAAAAATAAGGTTGTAGGTATACACAAACAGCTTCACATGGTTGTAGACTCCGGTCTCTATAAGAACAAGCAACAAGCGTCATGAAAGAATATCTGCGCAGTCGTCAGTGACAACGGCATGTACCATAAGCATATCATAATAATATTTTTAAAATCTATTATTAGCAGCGTTGAGTTTAATAAATGCACGCCACTGCTTACTTTGTAGAAGCATGGTGTCGCCAAAGCTAGCGCAGCCGTTGGCATTTGGCAACGCCACCGGCTTATTCTTATAGCGGCCGGACTCTAGTATACATACTTGAATTATACTTCAGTTATTGAGGAAACAGAATTGATGCACGAATTGACACGAAACAAAGTGTGATTTCACGTATTATTCAATGTGCTTCAACTCTGTTTTTTCGAAAATCGAAGTGTAGTTTGGGAGACATAGAGACATACAGTATAGTAGCGATTTAGTGAACTCCTCTTCGAGTGAACTACCTCATAGTGAACACATAAATTTTATCACTGAGTCGCGATACAGTGAACGTATCGCAATACAGTGAACATGCATCTTCCATGAAAATGTTATGTTTTAAAAGTTTTTAAAGTTTTTTTTTTAAAATACAGGGCATTCCATAAAAAAAAACGTACTTTTTTCCACCCTTCGTATACCGTTGAAGGGAGAAAAAAAGTAATAGCATATATGAAATCTACGAAAAATTCTATGTGTAGGTTTTGAAAATTTTGAATCGTTAATAATTGACCGAAATAAGGGGTATAGTTTTGAAGGAAACGCCCTAAGTTTAAATTCAATTATTTACGCCATTTTTATAGCAAATATATAAGTGGTAGAGTAGCTCTTGAGCTAAACTTCGCCTCTAGGTGAAAATGTTTGTAATTCATTTTTCATTTAATAAAGACGATTATTTATTTATTTATTTATTTATATACAGGGTGTTTACTAAAGAATAGGCCAAACTGTAGGAGTCGGTTCCTTGAGTAAAAATAAATCATTTTAGCTGCACATACCTTAGTACCATTTTGCTTCCTTAAAAAGTTATGGACCGTTAAAAGCAATTTTTTTATTTAAATTTTTTGTTATATCTCTATTACTATTAACACGATTTCATCCAAATTTGGTATATGGGGATTTTTTGGGCCGCTGAGAAAAGTAGTGTAAACAATTGTGGCGAATAACGTAGAGGGCGCTGCGAACGCCTAATTATTTCTTTTGTTTTAGTCGTTAATTTTTTCAGCATCAACTTTTTAAAAAAGTAATATTGGTTTTTAATGCAGCATTCAATTCTACGTCAAAAAGGAATACTTATTTTATGTCGGTAAAATGCACCGTTTTCGAGTAAAATGCATTTAAACTTCCTATGGCACAATGAAGAGAATTATGTAAAATTTAAATTGTTCATTAAAGAATGTGCCAAACTGTAACAGTAGGTTCTTTGAGTAAAAATAAATCATTTTAGCTGAACATACCTTAGTACAATTTTATATCCTTAAAAAAATAGCTAGTTATTTATTTAAATTTTTTTAAATTGCTTAATTTGTTAAATTAATAAAATCTCTTTTCTTAAAAACTGCGTTTTATCTATTATACTGAATTATTTTACTGTCAGTTTTAGTCATGTACGTAGTAGAATCATAATTTAAATTTTACATTATTTTCTTCGTTGTGCCACAGGAAGTTTAATTGCATTTTACTCGAAAACGGTGCATTTTACCGACATAAAATAAGTATTCCTTTTTGACGTAGAATTGAATGCTGCATTAAAAATCAATATTACTTTTTTAAAAAGTTGATGCTGAAAAAATAGTGTTGTAAAGGATGGTCAATTACCAATGGTAATTGACCGAAATTGGTAAATTATCGGTCAGGTAAAATATATACTTTACCTTACCAAAAATTTTCAAATTTCCCGCCATGTTTCGATTGCAAATGTTCGTTTATAATTTCAAGTCTTCCGCCTTTCAGCAGTTTGAGCAAACCTTTATGTTCTGTTTTTGATTCAGACTTTAATTAAAAATATTTTCAAATATGCTTGTTTTTACTGAGCCTGTATTTTAATTTAGAAATGGATAAAAAACAGTATTGTTTGGAAATATACCTAATTTCATTTATGGAAGATTTTGTAAAACAGAATATCAATGAATTCATACTGGGAAGGTGGTAGTTTGCTAAAAAAAAAAAAAAACAATTTATATCGCTTTCAAATATTGATCTAAGCTATAAATTTATCGTTTATGACAAATTGTAGCTTAGGTCCATATCTGAAAGTTTTATAAAATATCTTTCAGCTATAACACCTCCCTAGAATAATAGTGATGAGGCGTAAAGTTTGAATCACCTCGTAGGTACTATATTATTATCTCCTGAAAAATGTCCCTTTTAATTGATTTGCTTTTTTTTAGTTATTGTTTATCATTGGACTAATATGTTTCCTTCTATTTATTAATAATCAAAAGAGAAAATATAAGAAAGTTTTGTTCTATAGATGTCGTAGAATACGATGTTATTACATTCTTATTTAGTAGTAGTACCAATTAATTTTTATGTTATTACTTGTTGGTATTATTATTATCTCATCCATCAACCCTAATATCAAATCAAATAAGCAGATTTTAGAAAAATCCGACAAATTGGTAAATATTTTGAAAAAAAATGCAAAATTTAAAATTTCCAACTAATTCGGGAATTTTTTGTGACATGTTTGGTCTTTTTTTCTTCCTCTATTTACAAGGCCTACTATGGTGACATTTTTAATACCTCTTAGTGTTGACTAAATTTACCGGTAATTTTACCGGTAAAATTACTGGTAATTTTACCAAAATATATTTTACCGGTAATTTTGCAACACTATGAAAAAATTAACGACTAAAACAAAAGAAATAATTAGGCGTTCGCAGCGCCCTCTACGTTATTCGCCACAATTGTTTACACTACTTTTCTCAGCGGCCCAAAAAATCCCCTTATACCAAATTTGGATGAAATCGTGTTAATAGTAATAGAGATATAACAAAAAATTTAAATAAAAAAATTGCTTTTAACGGTCCATAACTTTTTAAGGAAGCAAAATGGTACTAAGGTATGTGCAGCTAAAATGATTTATTTTTACTCAAGGAACCTACTCCTACAGTTTGGCCCATTCTTTAGTAAACACCCTGTATATTTGTAATCAGAAGGACGAGGCGAATCCAAATATGTAAAAATACTCGTAAAAATATATAGGGTGTTCCATTTAAAAAAAAACATACTTTTTTCTGCCCCTCGTATACGGTTGAAGTAGGAAAAAAAGTAATAGCATATTCAAAATCTACAGAAAATTCTGTGTTAGACTGGTTTTTGAAAAATTAAAATCGGTGGTAATTGACTGAAATAAAGGGGGGTATAATTTTATAGGAAACACCCTGTACAATGTACATACATGCGTAGTACAGTTATTTTTTGCAGAATAAATATTATTTCTTTGAATAGGTGCCCTTAATTTCAAACCTCGCAAAAGCGAACACCCCCGAAATAGTGCAATCACTTTGCTGGAATTAGTTCACTAAATCGCGACTCTACTGTATTTATAAACTTTATGAATTAAATTTGATTAATTCTCAGTTTGAAAATAATCAGTAAATGGCAACTGTTACCGAGACTGTTACTTGATAGAAGTACAAAAGCTGGCTTGGCGGAATTCACTCATTCACTGTTGCTACTAAATCATACACAACTTCTATGGAAAATTAAAATTCGCCACATTATTTGATTGTAACAGTAAATCTATACAAAATACACACCTAAAAATGCATGGGCATGTGGTCGACTTAACTCAGCCATAGGTTTCCTATTATCTTCCATTTTAATTTCCAAAGGGGGTTGAGTTCTATTTGGTTGGAAGACCCAAAACATTCTAGTTTTCTCTTCGTTTTGACCAAACAAATCGATAACCATATCCTGATTATAATCAATTGCTAATGGTTGTCCTATCATCTTAATTAGAGGCTCGTTCTCATGACTACAATTTAAATGATTTGCACCTCCCCAAATTACATAGACGTAGGTCAGAGATCTTTCATGATCGCTGTCTTCTTCCGTCACCTTACGTATGGTGGTAACTAAAACGTCCATTAAAGCATCGCCATCAAAGTCTCCTGGTACTACGCTTGTTATTAAAGAATTACTAAACGTGCAACGTAAACGGTCTGGTCTTGAAGGGCGGAGTAATGGTTCTTCTTCGTGAGCAAGTAATATTTCTATGGTCTTTCCATTATCGAGTAAAATAAATACATCGGTTAGTTCATCAGAATTGAAATCTCCAAATGCTGCTGGCATACCATCGGTAAACCCACCAAAAGCCAAGTGAGTTATGTCGCTACATTTTACACATACTAATAACAACATAAAGCTATACACACAACTTGTAAGTTTATACTGAGCCATATTTTAACAATAAGATGCGTTGTAAAAATTTCTATTTACATTATGTAGTTTTTAGTTATCAATAAATATTATCACAAAGCGAATATAATTTGACACTTAACAGCTGATGAGTGATGTGATATACATTAGGCGTTTTCGAAAAAAGGAACGGTATATACCGGTATGTATCACTGTCGTTCGATAATGTGATCGGTGAATTTATTCCATGTGAAACTATGCACCGCCTGGATCGTCATTCGAGTTGATTATTGCGGTAAGCAAGTAATTTATTGTTTAAATGTTATTTGTGGCATTTCATAAATTATTTCATTCCAGTATTTTTGTATTGATTTAATTCCTATTAGTATTAGTTGTCAAAAAACACCCTCTAACTGATCCTCTGACATTACGTCAAAGGCGTAGAGGTTATTTCCCAGTTTTAAACTGGATAATTTGAATATTTTTTAGATAAATCGAATTTTTTGGATCGGAATCTCGAGGAATGTGGTAATAAATTCCAAAAAAAGAAAAGGAAAGTAATTTACGCGTCAAATTTAGACATATAAGTTCGTGTTCATCACCGTCAATTAATTCTATTGCAGTTGACAATTGTTTCACAATTATCCATTTTCCGATTTCAAATATTTATCTTTCATATCTGTCATATTTTAAGCAGTGAAATGATGTTAACTCATCGGATTCGTTCTAAAATAACAACTCTACCGGTTAATGAACTGTTTAACCGCAATTTACTGGTGTGGATCCACTGGTATCTACCGTTCGAATTTTCGAAAACGCCTATTGTACAATTTCCAGTTCCACAAGACACAAAACAAATAAACCAAATCCAAAACCACTGTCGTGAATGTCGTGATGATTCCATTGGTTGGTACCTGGTGTATTCATTTTAAATAGTTGGTAACAAAAAAAACTAAAATACAGAGTTCTCTTATATCAAAGAAGGCAAGTAATTAAAGTTATTAATTAGCAAGGCTTATAGACTTTGTACAGGTTGCCTCAATGAGCAGCATTAGGGCGAGGAAAATGCGGGGTGAGGAAGAGCTGGCGACCGCGATTCTATATGCTTAAAAAGAGACACTAATACTGCTCTGCTGTTGTAGAACAGAGAACGACGATCCGGGCCTGCGGTCGCCGAGTGGCATATGTTGAGTAGGTCAGGTTCAGATGGGGTAACCTTTAGAGTTTACCAGCCTTGATTAATTAGTACTAGCACTCAATAATAATAGATGTCAATAATGTGTGGTAGTTTCTCAAGTTTTGCAGACAATGACCGTGGGTGTTTCGTTAAGTCTTCTTGAGTGTTTCGTACAATCGTACATCGCATTTACGAATAAAAATGGACTTCGGACTTCACAACACATACATAAGTTTGACAAACCAACACCCTCCTGCTGATCGCCATGATAAGATTCCAGATCCGTTCAGAATTATTTGCATAAAGTCAGGGCAGGATTATGCACACCATAACAAGACAGGACTTAATAATACTAACGTGTGGACGGAGCCTTGTGCCACTCATTCTCTGTTCGCCCCTCTGTATACAGGGTGTTCCAGTTTTTTGTAGCAGGACTTTAACAGTCGATAGACAATTGAAAATTATTAAAAAAAGTTCCTATAAACATAGGTTGAAAAATGCTTAGTTTTTGAGATACAGGGTGTTAAAGTTTGAAAATAAATACGGATTTATATTAATACTTCCAGAATGCTAAGAAGTATCGAATCCAAACTTGCCAATTCTTTACATATAATTTAGAGGCCTATTTTAGAATAACAAACTACTACTTTACTTAATCATGGGCGTAGATATATGGATTTACTAAGGCTCTTTTTCACAAAAAAGTAGTACGCCACTGATATTTTCCCATGTTTTCAGTTCAATTCAATAAAGCAAGAAAAAACAAAAATTTAATGTCTCTTGGCACTTTTTGATATGACAAGCCGTTTTCCAGAAAATTTACATTTAATCATTTGATGCACGCATCTGGACGAATTTCAGACAAACTTGAAGTCGCTCAGAATTTCATCAAATTTGATGGTGTCACGTGGCCAAGTTACTTTTTTACACGGCGGATAGGATAGGTATGCACGTTGTAGTGATTTGTGAATAGAGGTTTTGATTATAATACGTACAATTTGTCGGTGAAGCATAAAAATAGGTGCATCTCAGATATTTATGCATTAATAGGTAGGTACAAAAGAAGGTTAAGGAACAAAATACATAACCTTGAACTCGCAGTTGGAGAAAAGTTTTTTCTTTTTTGAGAGCTATTACTCATTTTTTCCTCAGTTCGTCATTCTTAGGAAATCTATAAAATGAAATGACGTATTATTAATATAACATTAAGCTAGAAATAGCCTAATATTGGATTAATTACGTATACAATGACAGGACAAAAATAGATTATTTATTCTTTATTCAAGAAACTTTCGTGTGAAAACACGTTGATTTCAAAAATCTAAAAATATATACAAGGTGTTCCATTAAAAAATCATAAGTTTGGTCAGTATCTCGAAAATGCGATTTTCATTTGTTTCTGCGATAGGTGCATTGAGATGATAAGAAAATTTCCTGAAACTTTTGTCTTAACCATTTTTTACTAGGATAAAAAATAAAAAAGTTAAGGGGGGGGGCAATCTTTAGTGAATACCCCGGCTGTACATAATTCGAGTTGCAAAGCAATTATGCACTCATGGAATTGCCGCACTCGCCGCTACCGTAAACAAATCGCACGCCTCGTCGCACGCCTCGTCGCACGCTCTGCTGCTGAGGTGTGTTGTAATGTGACCACGTGACTTATAGTTCATATAACGCTGTCAAACTGACATAACCATAAATAATAAAAATTAAATACAAAATTGCGTTTTAATTTCAGTAAATACGGTCGAAGGTAATGAATGGGCAAATGCACCTCGATCGAGCCTCGTTGTGCGTTCAATTCGATTCTCACCCGTAACGAGGACACTCGATCGAGTGCGGCTGCTCGTTCATTTCCCGTCCCGTGTTCTAAAACATAGTCGGGCGGCACTGTATATAGTACATAATTCGAGTGGTGTTGTAAAGCAATTACGCATCATGGATGGAATTACCGCACTCGCCGCTACGCGGCGTCGTGCGCAATTTTTCCATTCGTGCGTAATATGCTATTTACAACTCTCATTACGTAATATACTATTACAATTACATATAGGTACTTATTTTTATTATTGTCAAAAATGTACCATTTGCATGTAACAAATAGTAGGTATAGGGTGATTGGTTATAAATGCCACCCCTCCTTAACTTTATTTTTGAGTTTAGAAAAAAGTCTCAAATAAAAGTTGTACAAGCTGATCTGAGGTTTGTAAGGGTGCTACACGAATTTATACAGGGTGTTCGAAGAAAGAGTGACCGACCAATGTTATGTTTTTTTATTGAAACACCCTGTATATATTATTGGATTTTCGAAATCTACGACTTATTTAGCAATATAAATATATGTTGTATACTGAATCCAATCCTTTCCAAGATATATTGCTATAAATGAGTCACAAGTAGAATTAATAAGTTAGCCATGAAAAAATAACAACTTTGTTGTCAGTACAATGTGTGTCATATTAAGTTGAAAAAGAGCTTGTCTGACGAAAAGGAACGAAAAATTTATGAAATTTATGTAAAGAGCAGATAGAACATGCACGAAGCTCAGCGTGAGTAGTGAGTATGCCAACTTATGGCTCATTTATAGCAATATATCTTGGAAAGATTTGGATTTAGTATACAACATATTTATATTGCTAGAAGCGCAATAAGTCGTAGATTTCGAAAATCCAATAATATACAGGGTGTTCCAACAAAAAAACATAACATTGGTCTGTCACGCTTTCTTCGAACACCCTGTATAAATTTGTGTAACACCCTTACAAACCTCAGATCAGCTTGTACAACTTTTATTTGAGACTTTTTTCTAAATTCAAAAATAAAGGAGTTAAGGAGGGGTGGCATTTATAACCAATCACCCTGTACATTGAAATTAGCAAAAATATGGTAAATACATCCAATATGTCCTTTTGGGATCCGACGCGGAAAGTGGTAATTTCAATATTCTATGGTCTCCCCCAATTTTATTTGAGCCTGGCACTCCTAATAAAAGCCACCCCTAAGTGCACGTTCGTGGTTTTTCGCATTTTACCGCAAAACGGTTGCATGATTTCGCAATTTTAGCCTCGCTATTCAAAAATGATCCTTATAAAATCCTGCACAAAAAGGTATTTACCACTTTTTCATATACACTATTGGTAAGGTTTAATCTTGGTAGCCGATATAAATGCATCAGACGGAGATAACTTAAAGCATTTACAAGTTAAACAGACAACGCGCTATCCCCTACCTCCCACCTTCCATTCTTTTCAACACGCGGTCGAAGGGGACGACGGAATCGGGCCGTTGTGTCGAACGGCCGCGGTGTCGCGGCACAGGTCACCTGTGGCGCGGCTTAGGTCGGCTGAATCGCTGTCGTCGAGTGCGCCACACACACATCCCCTCTTTAGTAGGAGTGTAGGAATGGTTAGGCATCTCTTGTTAACTGAAGGTTTTGCTCCTATGTACCTTCTCTCTTAGTTGCATTACAGATTTCGCACTCCAAAGTTAAAGCTTGCCAACAGTGTATACAGTGGTTCTCAAACTAGATGCACCTCAATATAGGTTTCTCTTTTCTAATTTAAACCCATTATCGAAGGGAATAAGTTCGTAAGATCTCAAAAAAAGAGTTGGAAAAAGGTTTTTGTTGAATATTAATTTAATATAAAACATAATGTATAATTATTACTAACATAATTATTAAATGTAAATATCGATGTATTAACACAATAAGAAAGCTTGATATCGAAATACCCTTATATCATGGGGTATAGTATATACTTACCCTCAGTGCTTTGTAGAGCCCTCGGGCTTTGCCCTCGTGCTACAAACGCACCTCGGGAAAAAATCAAGCATATTACTCCCTCGGTGTATAATCTACTATTTCCATGTAGTTGTTTTTATTTTATTATAATTTATCATGAACACTAATACAATCTACTTTAAATCAAATTTTCTCGAAAACCATGCTTCTTATCTGCTCTGACTAAGAGTACCTACATTATTCATGTATTATTTTCTGTAAATTCTGAATCCCCTATTGATTGGATGAAATTTCTATGAGAAAAAAAAAATTGATGAAAAATAGTCAAGAACCCCCCAAATGAGACGCCTCTGTTTATTTTACATACACTATTGGTAAGGTCCAATCTAGGTTGCCTATATAAATGCATCAGACGGAGATAACTTAAAGCATTTAAAACAGACAACGCGCTATCCCCTACCTCCCACCTTCCATTCTTATTTACTAAACATAATTCTCGGCTGGGCTTAGGTCGGCTGAACCGCTGTCGTCGCGCGCCACATCACATCACATACCCCTCTTTAGTAGGAGTGTAGGAATGGTTAGGCGTCTCTTGTTAACTGAAGGCTTTGCCTCTATGTACCTTCTCTCTTAGTTGCATTACAGATTTCGCACTCTAAATTGAACCTTGCCAATGGTGTATACCAAAGTACTAATGTATTGAAAAGGTATTCGTTGAAACAGCTAGTGGTCATATATACCAGAATGCGTTCAACAGTTTTTGATATTATATTTATAAAAGAAATGGTTTCCCCCTAATCTTTATTAGAGTGTAGAGTGTAGCTCCCTTAGGAAGCGATTTGGAGTATAAGTTTACTAGAAATATTTTGCCTAAAATAAGTTTTTCTGCAACGTCCTAAAAACTGGAACACGAAACACCCATATGAAATAAAGACGAATAAAGCATAAGCAAGTCATTCTAAAGAGGGAAACCTTTTCTGTGGATTTGCGAGAAATAGTTATTTATGCAACAAGTGCGTAAGGTGAGATTTTTTCACGAATGGAAATTCAACAACAATCCCATGAGTGAATTAAAAAAGCTCACTTTTCCCACGAATTGCATACAATATTTTTTCTACTACCGCAATGCATCTAAATTCTCCAATAATAATGTGAAACGTCAAAACTTACCTATTACGTAAAAACTTTCATATAAAAATCACAATACTGTTATAGCCCACTTAATTTTAAATGAGTGAAATTAATCAATGTCTATTATTTCTTTGTCTAATGTCAATGTCAAGAATATAAATCATTATTGTTAAAGAATACTAAAAATTAGGTGGTATGTTTTATAATAATACCGTGATATTACATAAATGGACTACATAAAATTAAATAACCACATTTAACGTTTTTAAAATAAGATATGATTATTATAGGTGCTCTATAGGTATGCAATTGTTTAGTATGTTACTTTTTTACGCACTAGTGCGTAAGGTAAAAACACTTTACGCACTAGTGCACAGCGTGCGGAAAGTTAGCACTTTACGATCGGTAGTAGAAAAAATTATTTTTTAACGCCTGGCTTGTCCTGAATTCCCAAAAGATTTCGTTGTTTTATGTCAAAAATGTGAACAGGCATAAAGTTATAAAGTAGGTGCCTTTTATATTCGTTGGAGTCGTTGGAATAGAGACAAATTACCTATTCGGAAAACAAGTGGACTACATACGTATAAAATTCCAGAAATTCAAATTGAATGTGCTGGATCATCACGTCAATAAATATTTTATTATTTTTATTACCTACGTACTATTAATAGTATATTATTCAACGACCGTATAATGATGGGTAATAACCACGAGGTGAAGTTTACGGCCACGAGCCGCAGGCGAGTGGCCTAAATCACCGAGTGGATAATAGCCATTATACGCGAGTAGAATACTATACTTTATCCACGACTATTGTATAATGTACCCATTATACGTCTGTTTGCTCGACCTTAATAATACCCATTAATCACGGCAGTGATTAATGAGTCATTAATCACTACTGTCAGATGCTTCCTTGATTTAGCTATAATATTATATTGTTCTGCTACAAACAATCGGTTTTTAAAATTTTATCGTGTAAACCACTAAATACAGGGAGCGGCAGAATAGACTTTACAATTTAAAATTGCTCTAAAATCAATATGCATTTTTTAAGCGTGCGATGGTTCTATCCATTAAATAAAGCATGCTTTGGAGTTTTTTTTGACAGGTGTAAAAGTATTGGATCGGCAGAATTTACTTTATAATTTCAACTAGAAATAAATATTTTATTTGTAAAGGAACAAGATTTAACAAAGAATTTTACGAAGAGAATGTGAGTTATTTTTAAGAAAAAATTGTGTGAGTTAAATGGCCCCCTTCCATATCCATACACTCTTCTAACCGATGAACGAAATTACTCATTACGGCTCGTAACACCGCGCCAGGAATTCCATGAATTTCGTCGCTAATCGCTTCCTTTAATTGTTCGATGTTTCGTGGCTCTCGTCGAAATACCCGATTTTTGAGAAAACCCCACAAAAAATAATCGGGTGCAGTCAAATCGGGTGATCTGGCAGGCCAGTTTATGTCACCACGGGATGAGATTAGACGTAAAGGAAAAAGTTCTCTAGAGGCAGTTAAACTTACATCTTTTGATTTTTTTGCATATTTACTGATCGCGGACGATCTGAATGTTTACAGTTGACAACGGATCCTCCAGTTTACCATTTTCTGACTCAACACATAATTGTTGGACGCAACGGAACATTTCTCACGCCAAAAGTTCTTCTAAAGTCACGTTGCACTTGAATAATACTATTATTTTTTATAAAATATTCAACACAAAAAATTCGTTAGTCTATACGCCAGTCATTCATTTTGGCACCTGTCAAAGAAACTCCAAAGCATGCTTTATTTAATGGATAGAAACATCACACGCTCAAAAAATGCAAATTGATTTTAGAGCAATTTGAAATTGTAAAGTCTATTCTGCCGCTCCCTGTATTTTCAATTCAGTTCTGTACATATAAAAAAAAAATTAAAAAAGTGAATTTTCCTAGACCAGATTCAAACCTGGGACCCGCGGCTGGAAGGCAAGGAGCATCTACAGTACACTGAGCCATCAGCGACTTCGTTTGTGCGTGTCGTATATCTGTTTCTTAACATACCATGTTCAACTTCAACAAAAATATTTAGTATAATAGTCGTGGATAAAAATTATTTTCAATATGACATTTCTAATTTACGAACACAAAAATCTGCGTGGCATACAAAAATAAAATTGACTGATAAATAAGAGTAGCCATATTGCTTTTTTGTGAACATCGAAAAAGTGTGCTCGTATTTCTTAAGCTGTTTTCCTAAGTTTTTTTAATAAATACTGCAAAAATATCCGACAAAACTATTGAAGAAGCTGCTGCAGATATAGTGATGGATTTATTGCTAGGAAAATCCCGGAATATTTACGAAAAGTGCTTCAAGGAATTTTGTGATTGGTTTTTGAAAAGACAAAATGTTGGATATCAGCCAAAAAAATCGAAAATTCTAACTAGTGAGCAAATTGATCAATTTCTAAAAGAAGCTCAGATGGAAAGTTCTTAATGGCAAAGGTAAATTTAAAAAAATTTGATTTCAATCGAAAAATAAATTTCTACTATTTCAGGTAGGTAGCAATGATTATGAGCATTGCTGGGGCTTTGAAATCGGATGAACTGGTAAAATTGACTATAGACGATGTCCAGGACTTGGGATCCATTCTGGTATCTGTAAATAATACTAAAAATCATGTAAATAGAGCATTAACATCTTTGTTTAGTATTAGTGGTGGTTCTAATTGTAAATAATGATATCAAATAAATATGGTGAAATATTCATGAATTGAGTTGGCTATGCTTTTTTAACCTAGGGGGTAAAAGACTCATTTTATACTCCCGTTTTTAAAGGAGTAAAATTGCTTTATTATACAGGGGTCGTGCAAAAAATGTATAATATTAATAACCTCACTGAGAACAGCAAAACGGTAATTAAATCAGAAATCTTTAAAAACAGTGGTCAAAAAAATTAAGGAAAACAATAATAAATCTACAAAAAGTGCTCAAAGTGAGATCCATTCTGTTCAATACACAGTTCACATCTGGGCATTTTGAACAAAAATTCAAAAGGGAAGTAGGTATAATTTGAATTTAGGTACCTACTAGTCTTAATAGAATTTGGCAGTTCATATTGTTATTAAATATTTATCCCTTCATTTATTGTATCATAGCACACTTAAAATGATTTAGGAAATCAGTACTTCATAACACAAATAAAGTGAACCCGATCTACTTTAAATCAAATTTTCTCGGAAACGATGCATCTTATCGATTCTGACTAAAAGTACATTATTTATGTATTATTTTATGTAGATTCTCAATCCCCTATTGATTGGATGAAATTTTTATTAGAAAATTATTGATAAAAAATAGTCAAGAACCCCCCAAATGAGACGCCTCTGTTTATTTTACATACACCAAAGTACAATGTAATAACGAGGTAATCAAAGGTATTCGTCGAAACATCGAAACAATCATCAATGATGATTCATCATATAAAAGTATATCAGAATATACGTTCAACTTCAACAGTTTTTGAGATACATATATATGAAAAAATGGTTTCCCCCTAAACATTGGGGTGTAGCTTCCTTAGGGAGCGATTCGGAGTATGAGTTTACCTGAAATATTCTGCCTAAAATAAGTTTTTCTAAACTAAAAACTAACGCTTTTCATGTATTTTCTACATCCATTCCGTAATAAAAACATAATTCCTTATCTATGATGAATTAATGAATTTCTTTATCAATAATCTTTCATCTAAATGTATTTTGCCCCCATTCAAAGTAACAAAAACCAGCAGCCAAAGCGTTAACCTCTGACCTCGTATGCTGGTATTATATATCCTCGAATCAGGCGCCGTTAAACATTTTTCATTGCTTTCATGTTTATCAAGAAATTAAATTTCTTTGTAGTTTAAGTCGTTAATTGCATGGTAAAATAAAGTTTTTTTTTTCTCATCAGTCAACTAGGCTTATTTATAAGTCATAATAATATGTATACAGGGTGAATCATGAGGAAATATATATGATAGTTTGAGTTTACTTTAGCGAATTAGAATGAAAAAATATATAAGTAAGCCTTTTTTTGTTGATATGAAAATAAAATAGTAAAATGAATTTTAATTTATATATAATACACTGAACAAGATTTTAGTTGATAGTACAGGAACCAAGCAGAAATTTTGGTAAAGAGACATAATATTCGTATCGTAAAAAATGCATATTTTTGAGGTTAAAATTGTGACGTTGTGCACAAACGAATTTGGTTGGAGTTTAACCAATAGCAAGGCCGTCCGTTTTTGACGCTATTAACAGAAAACTGGCGGGACTTTTGATATTGATACAGCAACTGTAAGAATAATATATTATTGGGATTTATTGCATTATCATTAAATATGTATTCAACTTTCACTTTCGATTAAGAAGAGCCCATTGTATTAAACATTAATCGTAAGATGAATTTTCCTAATGCAGTCTAGCGCCATTAAGAGGTAATGGAACCACCCATGAATTGAGAGTAGAAAAGAGAGAACCTGGCGTCGGCGTCCATACTTAGCCCGCTGACAGAGACGACGCGAGGCATGCGACGACGCCACTATGCGAGGCGTCCTGGCCGGCGTCCAACCATAACACGCCTCAGACAAAACATTAGAACTGAATAAGTGTCGCCTGTCACAAAAACGGTGCAGAGATCCATAAAATATGACACATCATTATGGCTCATAGGCGTAACAGAGCTGAGGCGGATGGGTTAGTTGACTATCACTGACAATTTTATAATAGCAACTGAATGAAAATAGTGGTAAAGTTATGCTCTCCTAAATTGGGATCAGTTCTCGGAATTCGTGTTGTTGTAAAATTAGAGGCAGGTGAAAAGTTAAACAGCCTTTGAGTTATCATCGGGAAGCGTACAGCACTGTTCAATTCATTTTCTCTGATCTGAGGAACGAAACGGGTGAGTTTTAAAAAACTTAAAATTAATTTCCAAGGGAAACGGAAGTTTAAAATTTGCAAGAATGAAAATAATTAAATGTCATCAATTGAATAATACGGTGAGGCAGACTTTCGAAAATAGACTCTGTTTACAGTGATTGATTGAAAATTACTTTTGTTTTTTTTTTGATAATTAATTTTGTTTTTATAAAACGATGCAATATTTTTATTTAACAAACTAAAAATGGCAAAATACGTAAATAATTCTTATTTTCAGATCGGCCGTCATAAAATCTGCGCATGGAAATAATTCCTAACAGGCAAGCATTAATTGGTTCTGATTATTTCGTATAAAATGTATACACTGTTCCTATTGCGTTGGACCATATTATTATGGTTCTAACAAGCACCCAACAGCACAAGCGGTCTATTGTTTTGATAGTGCCGTGTTTGCCGCACCCGCCACTTTGTAGGACACAGTAGCATCAATATACACCATATCTGCAGACACCAACTAATATAATATATAATATATAGGTACTATATGTAATATAAACTTTATCTACCTATTTGCAACTTTGTTTTAAACTATGTATATGCTTTGTTTTGTTACATATATTTTATTATTTTTCCCCAAAAAAAAATTTGTAAGATACGCCCGAGATTTGGCTTTCAGTCGAGCTCTACTCCCGCGCCCAATTATAACACCTCTATCTAGAATCTAGATCTCCATTCTATTCTTCGCACTTCAATATAAATTAAAAATAAATATGCTTAAAATAAAGCTCTGGCTTACTCTGCGTGATAATCGTTTGGAAACGATTTTATTATTATCTCACAGTTGATTAGTGGGAAGTTAGTAAGCAATTAATTAGATGATTACGTGTCAGTGGCGTAGAAAGAACATGATTGTTACTTAGTATTGCAACTAAGCAAATTTTTAGGTCTACTAGTTTACGGAATAGTTGAAAAATTTACTATACACAGTTCGGTGTCCAAATGGAACTCAACTCCTCCCCAAAAATGCCCGCAACATTTGAATGGAACTTCTCTATTGGTCGACCCAAATTACAAAGCAACCACTAAATTTGACGAAGGCCGACTCTACAATAGTCGCGTCATATATTAAATTTAATTGAAAGTTAAGAATAATTGAGAAAATACTAGTGAAAACTTTATTGACAGTATTTTCTTTTTATCAATTGACAATAAATAATATATTTTGTTATTAGTTACTATGTTTTTATACAACAAATAAATCTATTTGCAACACTCCTCCTAAAACAAGTAACTATACTAATCTTTAAGTCCCATTAAATTAGAACAGTAAAGTGTCTTTTTAACTGGCAAAGGCTTGGTCAATACATCTGCAACCATTTCGGTTGTTGGTTTGTGATGCAGCTCAATTTCTCCTCGACCGACAATTTCTTTCACGAAATGATGTCGTACATCAATGTGCTTTGTACGTGAATTGAACTTATTACTTTCTGCCATACAAACTGCACTCTGATTATCACAGAAAATTAATGTTTTCTCTAAGGATATAATTTCATTTGCCAATCCTTTTAACCATTTTTCTTCCTGTAAAGCTGCACTGATGGCTATATATTCTGATTCAGCTGTCGATAAAGCTACAACAGGCTGCCTCTTGGAACACCAGGAAACTGCTCCCCCTTGCATCATAAAAACATACCCAGTCACCGATCTTCTTTCGTCTAAATCTGAAGCATAATCAGAGTCGCAGTAACCAATAAATCTTTCATTGTAAGAACAATATCTACTGAAACATAACTGCTTATTTATCGTCCCCTTCAGATACCTTAAAATACGTTTAGCAGCTGTCCAGTGTGCTTTTCCTGGATTACTATTAAACCTACTCATGAAATTCACAGCAAAACTAATATCTGGCCTTGATATTTGTGCACAAAACAATAAACTTCCTATCAACTCTTGGTATGGAACATTCACCATTTCCTCTGCATTTCCCCTTGTTTTTGGGCACATTTCCTGACTCAACTTCTGATTTGCGTCCATGGGAGTTGAGCACGGATTGCAATTTTCCATCTCGAATTTTTCTAACATCTGTTTAATATAATGCTGTTGATCAATACAAATCGTTCCTTCCTTTTTATTTATAACAATATGTAACCCAAGGAATAAACTAGCAGGTCCAATGTCTTTCATATAAAATTTATCTGACAAACATTTTTTTAACTTTTCTTTCAAACTTGACAGATTTGACATAAGCAGTAAATCATCAACATACAATGTGACAATTAAAATATTTCCATCTGTATTTAGATAATAAATACAAGGATCACTTTTGGATTGTTTCAAACCAAATTTCTTTAGCGCTTCATCAAGTTTCAGATTCCACATTCGAGATGATTGCTTCAGTCCATAAATAGATTTTCTTAAACGTAAAACTTTGTTACCAATATCAAATCCTTCTGGTTGTTTAATATAAATTTCTTCATTGAGATCCCCTTGCAGAAATGCGCTAATTGCATCTAATTGATCAATATCTAAATTCAATCTAGCTGCGACGGCTAACAAAAATCTTACAGATTCATATCTTACAACTGGTGAAAATACTTTATCATAATCGATTCCTTTTCTTTGATTGTATCCCTTGGCTACTAGACGTGCTTTATATTTCACAATATCTCCATTTTGATTCAATTTCGTTTTAAAAACCCATTTTGTACCTAGGATTTTCTTTCCTTGAGGCAAAACAACTTCTTCCCATGTATCATTCTTTAATAACGAAGCATATTCTTCCTCGATAGCTATTCTCCAATTCTCTGCATTATCTCCATTAATTGCTTCTTGATAGGAAACAGGGTCGTTTACACTTGAAATGTGTTTTGCAATATATAGCTCATAGTCATCAAATTTCTTAGGAATATTTCTGGTTCTGACTTGATGAAAATTGTCACTGTCACTGTCAGGACTGTCATCGTTATTTTTTAACCCATCATGGTCACTATCAGATTGAAGTTCCAGAATTTTTATATCACGAATTTCGTTGTCACTGTCATTATTTGAACATTCTTCCTGCGACACAATTTCGGGAAAATCTTCATCAGCCTTTTCACAAGCAGAATCTTCTAAATCAGTCAGGTAAATAGGAAATACGTTGGCATTTTTATTTTCTTTCACATTGCGAAAATATGGCTCGCATTCAAGAAAAACAACATCTCTACTTATAAGTACTTTTTTCTTTTCGGGAATGTAGATTCTATAGCCTTTCGTATTTTCACAAAAACCAACTAAAACCCCTTTTACAGATTTCGAATCCAGTTTCTTCCTTTTCTGTTTTGACACATGAACCATTGCTGTTGAACCTACTATTTTCAAATGACTTAGATTTGGTTTCTTTTTCAAATACACTTCTTCCGGGGTCTTGTACTTTAAAATTCTTGTCGAGGTTCGATTTATGAGATATGCTGCAGCTAAAACGCACTCTGCCCAATAATGTTTTGGAAAATTAGCTTGTAATAGTAAACATCGTGCTTTCTCTATAATTGTTCTATTCATTCGTTCAGCTTTCCCATTTTGCTGTGGAGTATATGGAACTGTAGTTTGATGAACTATTCCATACTTTCTAAAAACCGATTTCATCTTATAATTAGTGTACTCGGTACCATTATCAGAGCGTAATATACGTATTCTTTGTCCTGTTTGATTTTCAACCAGATTTTTGAATTCAATAAACTTCTCAGGTACTTCCGATTTGGCAGTAAGGAAATATACAAAAATCTTTCTTGAAAAGTCATCCATAAACAGCAAAAAATATCTCGCTCCGCTCATAGAAGCAACTTCTATTGGTCCGCATATATCTGAATGTACTAATTCCAAAAGATTCGAAGTTGTAGAACTTGACATAGGAAATGATTGACGTTGCTGTTTACCTTCTAGACAAGTAATACAATATTGCTTATTTGTATTTTCTATAAAGCTCACACCTGCTACTGCACCATCTCTCATTTTCTTGACAATGTCAAAATTGGCATGTCCAAGTCTTTGATGCCACACTTCATAGGAATATACATTTTCTCTTGCAACGTTCACGATATTTACACCGGTTGTATCTAGTCTGAACATATTATGCACATGGGTACCAGTAGCAATAAGTTCTTTTTTCTTATTATAAATAGAACACTTTTCGGAATCAAAGTGAACTATATTTCCATTTTTGACTAGTTGACTGACGGATATCAAATTTACATCTAATTTTGGCACATGTAGAACATTTTGAACAGTGATATCAGTTTCTTCGTTATTTAATAAAACCTTTAATTCGACATCTCCTTTGGCACATACTGGCAAAGTAGTTGAATCTGCAATTTTAACTTCTTCTGTCACTTCTCTCGACCTCTTCAACCACATTCTTTTCATGGTCATATGCGTAGAAGCACCGGAATCAATAAACCATTCATCTTGATTTGTCTTCTGCACAGTTAACGAGGTATATAACAAGTTATTTGATTTCGGTTCATTTGGTTGATTTTCGGGACACTTTGACTTGATATGACCATACTTGTTGCAACCAAAACATCTCGGACCTTTAGAAACGAATTTCTTCTTAAATTTCCTATTATTATAACCATAAAATGCGGTCGTCTCTTCGGTACTGTCGCCTGGTTCAGTTCGTATATCTTGGAGCAACTTTGTCTTGATGGAATCTGCCGAAATTACAACACCTGAACTTTCTATTCCCATAATCATTGGTCGATATTCATCAGGAAGACCAGCCAACAGTAATGTGCCAACCCATTCATCTGAGATAGGCATCCCAATAGAATTAAGCTTATGTGCTGTAGACACTATTTTATTAATATAATCTTCTAGTGAACAACTGTTTGCAAGACTAGTAGTGATCAAAACTCTTAATAGACCAACACGCCGACACAAACCAGAATCATCAAAAGCTTTAACTAAATTATCCCAAACCTGTTTAGCAGTTGTAGCATTTTGCACATGAATGTAATTTATAGGTTCTATCAACAAAATGAGCTTAGTCTTAGCTTTAATGATTTTCTTTTGATCCAGTTCTTCACCTGTTACTGCAGTCCACAAATCTTCGTGTTCCAAATAATTCTTCACAGCAAACTTCCAGGAATCAAAATTTTCACGTCCTTTCAACTTCTCAATGCAAGGTAATATGTTCGACATCTTTCACACTTCCTTTACTCTGAACAACGGTACTTTCTTCTCAACTTTAGGTAAATGATTATAACAGCGGTTCTGGGCCCATAACCAATTGAAAGTTAAGAATAATTGAGAAAATACTAGTGAAAACTTTATTGACAGTATTTTCTTTTTATCAATTGACAATAAATAATATATTTTGTTATTAGTTACTATGTTTTTATACAACAAATAAATCTATTTGCAACAAATTTTTACATATTTTGGCAACAGACCAATCAGCATATGTTATCATTGTCGCGAAACGTATAAACGCTAAACATATCGAAAACGCGAATAAATGGAGAGCCAGCCTCACGTCAACTGCTGTATTATTCTCTATCCTTGGTATTATTCTTTGCCTGTGTTTTGAAATTTCTCGATCGTTTTTGTGAAGGTACGTATAAGAATTAAATTAACATTATATGTTTTGTGTATAAAGTATTAAGTTACGTAATGCAAACGATTAAAATGATCATTGATAAAATGTTAAAAATCTCGTTTTTTTTAAGGTTAAATCGGAAATTGGCTGAAGGGGGCCCGGACGCAACTTCTCCACCGAAAAAACGAACGTCCAGACATTTTTCGGTGGAAGACAGGGAAAGCGTGCTGAACAATTTTAAGGCGTACGATGGGGAAAATCGGGAGGAACCAAAGATGGAAGGCATAAAGTTTACTGCAACGGCAGCAGGTGTGAGTGTTGCAAGTGTTTATAATATTCTTGGTGAATACAAACAAACACACCAACTTCAACCACCAAAAGTGTGTGATTTGGACAATATTGATGAAGGAACTAAAAGTGCTCTCAAGCGTATAATCCATTATTTTTTTGAAGGCGATGAACAGAAATTGGCTTTCAGTGAGTAAACGGACTTTTTATTTCTTCGTGTTGTAATGTAATTGTGTTTGGCATTATAGGTTTTTAACTAAATAGTGCCCAAGGGAAAAAATAAGATATCGCTTGGAGTCGAAGATTGCTGCGAGACATCAGAAAATACCGGGAAGAGCATAAGAAGTTGTACTTTTTAGATGAGACTTAGGCACAGATTAACTATCTAATCTGTGACTTAGGTGAACGCTGGCCATACTGTAAGTAAAGTATGGAAGGACACAACAATCCTGAATCCTGATTCCAAGGCAGGTTTTCATCCAATGTTTAACGATGGGGTTAAAAAATACATCGGACAAGGGAAATCATCTTATAGTCCACCACATAGGATCCGAGGACGGTTTCGTTGAGAATTATATTACTTATCGTTGTTATGTTATTTACAAATTTGATATATGCAATACGTAGGGCTTTGAAAGTCCATTTTTTCTACTGATTTACCAAATGTATTAAAATGATGAATAAAGCATTCTATTTTATATTATATTTATATCTCTCGTAACTTTCTTAAACGAACTGTAGTAGAACCTTGTGAAAATAAAGACAAAATAGGTAGGTAAACAACACGTTTTATTTATTTGGACATGTGAAAACCGAAAAGTAAACGACTCTTAGCAGATATGACTATTTTTGAGTATTTTGCATTGGGGTTGATCATTGAGTATATTACTTTATACTCCATGGGTTTATCCAGTGAAGCAACCTATGTAAATTGTTATAGTAAATCACAAACTAAACTTTTTTGAATTAAATAACCACGGACGTTCTTTAAAGTATGGGGAAATAACTCGCGAAAGAACCTAACCTAAAAACGAATACAAACGTAAACAAACCAGGCAATCAGCTGGCCGAGGCCGAGTAAAAGTATCTTGAGTTTGCGCAGTGCGGACTAATAAAGGAAACGTCGTTTAAATTTTTGCGGGAATAAAGTATTATTTTTAAAAGTCCAAAATTGAAGATGTATAATAGAAGCTTTAATGGGTATAAACATTATAAAAATATAGTACAGCTGTAGTAGAAAATGTAACACGTATTCGCCTCGGTCACCGCCTGGCGGATTTAGTCAGAACCCTCGCCGTGTACCGCAGTTTACTGGTTTTTAAGTTTTCTTAAAGAAAATAGGTAGCAAAGACGTTGAACTTAATACTGGAATTAGATATTTTAAAAACTACTCACGTTATTTATACGTTGAAATGACGATTGCGCATAAAAAATTGCATTTTTGTAATAACAAACTTTGAAAACCAGAAAACTGCGGTACACGGCGAGGGTTCTGACTAAATCCGCCAGGCGGTGACCGAGGCGAATAATAACAAATTTTGTTGAAGCTATCACAACTTTCATTAATTTCCATCGTGTAAAACTGACTATTGCGTACACCGTTCTGCGCTGCCATAAAATTAATGGGGCGGAGTCGATTTTCCATTTGGGCGCCGAACCTAGTATAGTTACTTTGATTTTAACCATTTAGTATTTTTTGGGTTCACCCGGTATAATCGGTTTATTAAAAATACACGATCTCTTGAGCCCTAAGATTCCGCACTTCGCTTGTTAGAAGTTATTAACTATATTTATTGTTATTTACCTATAGTTATATTCGTGTACGTATGGGAGTTATAAATTTTATGTAAGTATTCTGATAACGGTCTTATTGTAAAACCAGTTCATTTTCATTTCCTCGATTTATTTAAACAAGTTAAGAATAAATAGTTTAATTTATGTTCCTATATGTATTAATTCGGAAGTATTTATTTCGTTCTTTTACTACCAGAATCAGAACATTTAATGGAAGCGATTTCGCATATAAATAATTAAAAATAATAGTATATTATATACCTACCTAGGTTGAGAAATGAGCTATTAAATTATTTACCGAGTACTTTTAGGGCGCGTAGCGCCGAAGGATATAATGTACGAGGTCAATCGGCCTTCTCAACCGAAGTATATATAGAATTTTTTTATTTCATCCCGTCTTACTATTACTACTAACATTGACATATTATCATATTTGATTTGATTAGATTTTGATATTATTTCCCACTTATATTAAAATATTTCGAAATATTAAGTAGCCTGGGAGTTTAGTTGTCAACCTGACAATCTGAAACTAATGAAATATAATTAAATGTCATTTATTATTTACCTAGGTGGTTTTTTATTATCATTTTTTACCTAGGGAGAGAAATACTACATACTTCTCATTAGAGGAATGGAGTAAATAATGATAATTTCTCAGGTTAGTACTAAAAAAACTTGTTTTCTTCAATAGGTTATGTTTTCTCATAAAACATCACTACCTACCCTATAATAACGTCGGTATAAGCCTCCAACTCTAAAAAGTATACAGTCAGCAATTGGATGCTCCATTAGAGCGACGACCAGCATATCTAGAACCCAGGACATACTGTGTCTTCACTGAAGCTACCCAGCCCTATCATCGCTGATAGGTTAAAGGCCAGAGGCAATAACTTAGCGACAGTCATTTTGGCAACATAATTAGGAGTGTTACAGTAACTATCGTATGGAATTGTCTACATTTATCATTTTTATTTAAATTCTTACTTTCCATAAAAACTAAAGCAACAAAGGACGATAATTTTTTTAATATACATTAGGTTGTATGTTGTATAAACATGGAGATTCAGTTTGTTGGTAACTATAAGGGTATTCACAGAACTGATTAAAATAGTGAGGCTTCGTTATACAAGGTGATTCCGAATTGAGTATTCAAAATGCCAGGGCTGATAGACCAAGTCAAAATATTTAGAAAACCTTAGTATAGTTTATCTCTAAAGTGCCTTCTAAGGGAACTGCAGCTCTTAGAAGGGGTTGTTCCGAAGACGGTTTTTATTAAATAACTTCAAAACGATCTGATGAAAATATGAAATTTTGGCCAGTCGCTAAACTTTTTATAATAATAATAATAATAAATTGCCTTTATTGGTATGTCTAATAGTACGCAATAGAATACGTTTGAAAATTTTAATCAGGGGTGTAAAGAATGGGATGGTTGAGGGGTAGTTTTAACCCTAACTTTTTTGTGGCAGAAAGTGATCTCGTTGACACCTGGTATACAGGGTGGTGTACATCTATTAGCCGTTTCTGGAGAACTACGCATACTGACACTGAAAATTTGTGTACAGGGGTTTCTCATAATGTTCTATCGATTGAAAATATTTTCGAGATGAGACATGAGAAAAACATACTGGAACTTAATCGGTTCTATGTCCTTTAGTTCTTAATTTAGTGGACACAAATTTTAGACGAGTAATACTAAAATGTATTTAAATATCAGCAATATGCGAAACTTATCGAAAAAGGTACCGGCCAATTGGGTCCAATTCAAAGTCCAATAACTCGCTTATTTTAAGACCGTATATTCATCTCTGTAATAATTTTCAATTATCTCAAAATCGGAGGGATTTATATATAGGAAATGCTAATACCAATAGAACGAGAATTAAAAGGTGCATTGAATAGCATTATAAAACACAGGGTGTTCTATTTAAAATAAGCAAGTTATTGGACTTTGAATTGGACCCAATTGGCCGGTCGTTTTTCGACGCCCTGTATAATTTTCAACAAATTTCACATATGCTGATATTTAAATACATTTTACTCGTCTAAAATTTGTGTCCTCTAGATTAAGAACTAAAGGACATATAGAACCGATTAAGGTCAAGTATGCTTTTTCCAAAATTTTTTAAAAAGTCAAAATATCTCGAAAGCTATTAAATTTAAGGATAGGGTATGCTTAAAAGACTTACACTAAATATTGATGTAGAATAAAAAATGGAATAAAAAACTAGTATATTCCATTTAAAATAAGCGAGTTGATGTCAACTTCGACTAGAACCGGAAGTCTCATCTCGGCGAAAATATTTTTAATCGATAGAACATTGTGAGAAACCCCTGTATAAAAATTTTTAGACTTTCAGTATCCGTAGTTCTCTAGAAACGGTTAATAGAAGGTCTTCGTGATACACCCTGTATATACAAATACCTACTTTATTTATTTTCTATATTAAGTAATGGCAATTGTATATGTTTGTATATCTATATATTCTAAAAGTTGTTTTTTGTTCAAAAAGACTTTTCATTTCCTTGAAAACGTTTATCATCCTGTAAAAATATTTTTCATTATACAATTCTGATATTATGATTTATCATTACTCTATTCTTCATTGATATGACACCAATATTGGCCTAGGCCGATAAATGAATTGAAGAAAAATGCAAGGCTTACAAATCATCATTAAATATTAAAGTAGGTATTTATGGTATAATGAAAAATACTGACGGACACACGCAAATAACAGACGCGATTGATAGTAAAATTCGGCTTCGCCTCGATTTTACAAACTTCAATCTCGTCTGATATTTGCTACATACCGGCCTTATGACTTTAATAACTATATCAGATGTGGCACCGGCTTATCGCTTCAAATTTTTAATAGTTCAATTAATACATGTTTTATTTTCTTTCGACAGCGTCGAAATAAGTTTTTCATATATTATATAACCTGAAAATCTTTCCATTTGCATCAAGATCTTTGAGATTGAATTCAATATCTGGAATTTTATCACTTACCATTTTTTCAATATAAATAATAATTATAATGAGTACAAAGTCAAGAGTTTTAAAATAAAAGATAAATCTTTCCATATAGATATATCCCAAGATTTCCAAGTTACTGTAATTGCATTGTTGATTATTTTTTTTATGGCTTGATTATAGTTTAATATTATTCTAATATGTATTTCTGTGTTGAAATCTGTTTCATTTTTGCATTGTAATGGAGAATTAAACTTAATTTTTATTAAAAAAAGTACCTGTGCCTGTACTATGTGCAGACAATGCCGTTTTTTCTTTTATGAAAACGCTAGAACCATTATTTGTTATACGCGTCTAAGTGGTTATGGTGGTCAATTACTTTAGCTTAGCAGAGCTTATAGAGCTAATTACATTTCCATAGCAATGAGGTAATAAATTGTAATAAAAGGGGCAACTTTTCAGTGTTTTAGGCATTACGTGCCGACGAGGTGGCATGTCAGTGACTATTAGTTGCTGCTGACCCATGATATGCAAATGTATATCGCGGATTAGATCGATTTTTCACCCTGCTGAGCTGACTTCGTTGACCACTGGAAAACTCATAGCAACAGCAAAATACCTTTCCTTTTATGCAAGCTTAACAATTTATAATTCTGTTATGAAGAAAATTTGATGTGATAAAATACAAACCACGCTTTAAGATAAAACATGTTAAAAAAGGATCTATATATAGATAGTGAAGAACATTTTTTGAATGATTTAATTGTCAGAAATAGTTTACCTGCCAACCTAGTGACATAAAAATTGTTTTAATACAATTGCTTGCGTCTAACCCACTTCAGCGCTTAAAAAGCCGGTGTATATTTTTTACTTAGACGGTATAGCGCTTTCTTGCATCCGCGTCACACAGCCGCTTTGCTAAAATTTAGCCAAATAAATTTGGGCTTAAAAGCTGGATACATTTTCAGCAAATTCAATTTTGAGGTTATGTTAACGACGTTTGTTGTCTGATAAAATGGAAGACACGCACATCGAAATTTTCACAGGCTAAAGTGCAGTGCAATCTGATCATCATTAATGTCATTTGCGTCACAAACATAAAAAAACTCAAGATTGAGGTTAGTATTATTTGCAGCCATTCAAATACCCGTCTAACCACATAACCATATTTTTGTGCTAGCGCTGAAACAGCTTTCGCTGACAGGCTGGAATGGGTTAGACACGAGCAATTTTGAATACAACCGGCAAATCTTAAAGCTTAAAGTACTGTATTCAAATAAACCATAGAGATAGAATTATATTCTATCTCTATGAAATAAACATATAATGATTTCTCTTCTATTTCTTTTTTGGGATTTATTACCACATTCCTTGAGATTCCTATCCAAAAAAATTCGATTTATCTAAAAAATATTCAAATTAACCAGTTTAAAACTGGGAAATAACCTCTACGCCTTTGACGTAATGTCAGAGGATCAGTTAGAAGGTGTTTTTTAACAACTAATAGGAATTAAATTAATACAAAAATACTGCGCTGACGTTTCGGAAACTATATCCGTTTCCTTTTTCAAAGTTAGGCTTTAGATTTTTATGTAACGTGTAGAATAACACGGCATAAAATAAAAATTGTTTATATCATTTCCATACATACTTACCATAGAAATGTTGAAAAATATACTAAATAATATTAATTTTATTGAGTTCTTCTCTCAACATTGGTAACCATGTTGAACAAAATTCTACCGAACAATTTGATACGCATTTATCTTCATTAAGTAAAATTATTTCAGATTCTTTGATTTTTCTTTTTTTGTTGTCTGCTTCTTTGGTCAAAATTTTTGCTGAATCCCATTTTATCCTGTGATCGTTTTCCCAAGCATGTTCACAAATTTTAGATTTTTCAAAATCACCTTTTCTAATATAACTTTTGTGCTCGCCTAATCGTACATTAAGTGGTCTAGATGATTCACCCACATAATGTTTACTACACTCGCACGGAATACTGTATATACAATTTTTTGAATTTTGTTCAGGATTTAATGGTTTCGTTTTTGTCAATATGGATCTTAAAGTATTATTTGTTTGAAAAATTGTCCTAACGCCAAATTTTTTACCGACACGACGTAATTTCTCAGATTGGCCTTTTATACATATATGGAATTAATGTCGAATAATAATAGTCTGGTTTTGGTTGCACCGGATTGTTAACTCTATTTTCAATCTTCATCAAATTTTTGTCAATATGGATCTTAACGAAACCATTAAATCCTGAACAAAATTCAAAAAATTGTATACCTATACAGTATCCCGTGCGAGTGTAATAAACATTATGTGGGTGAATCATCTAGAGTCTAGACCACTTAATGTACGATTGGGCGAGCACAAAAGTTATATTAGAAAAGGTGATATTGAAAAATCTAAAATTTGTGAACATGCTTGGGAAAACGATCACAGGATAAAATGGGATTCAGCAGAAAAAAATTTTGACCAAAGAAGCAGACAACAAAAAAAGAAAAATCAAAGAATCTGCAATAATTTTACTTAATGAAGATAAATGCGTATCAAATTGTTCGGTAGAATTTTGTTCAACTTGGTTACCAATGTTGAGAGAAGAACTCAATAAAATTACTATTATTTAGTATATTTGCAACATTTCTATGGTAAGTATGTATGGAAATAATATAAACAATTTTTATTTTATGCCATGTTATTCTACACGTTACATAAAAATCTAAAGCCTAAACTTTGAAAAAGGAAACGGATATAGTTTCCGAAACGTCAGCGCAGTATTTTTGTATTAATTTAATTCCTATTAGTTGTCAAAAAACACCCTCTACTGATCCTCTGACATTATGTCAAAGGCGTAGAGGTTATTTCCCAGTTTTAAACTGGTTAATTTGAATATTTTTTAGATAAATCGAATTTTTTTGGATAGGAATCTCAAGGAATGTGGTAATAAATCCCAAAAAAGAAAAAGAAGAGAAATAATTTATGAAATGCCACAAATAACATTTAAACAAACATATAATGAATTATAAATTTAGGAAAAAACTTGTCGAGTCGTTGGCCATACCTATTTTTCAATACTGTGACATTGTATATTTTCCTTGTCTAAATATTCTCACGCAAACTCGCATACAACGGATACAGAATACTTGTTGTCGGTTTGTATACAATCTGAGGAAGTTCGACCATTTTCAAATAAATTTACGCAAATATGGTTAAAAATCGCAGAATATACTATACAGCATGCCATTATTTAATCTTCGTTCACCGACTTTTCTTGACCTCCAAGCCAATGTGTACCTTAGGCAAAAACTCATAACTAGAAGATCTATCCGTTTTCACAATCCACTTACATTCAGGTCTATGATGGAACAATAACATGAAACTATTCGCGAAAATCACGCACCGCGAGATGGCGCTGAAAATTTAGTGTGTGTATGAACCAAGTGGTGAACAACAAACCTTTGACAGTGTTTTGACATTTACGATAAATTTAGAGGTTAATTCTAGTAACAATCTTTTTTTATTATAGTATCGTGTCAACCGTTTTATTAATTGATTACATTGCTATATTGTTCATAAATTATTTAAATATAATAACAACACTTTAAACTCACTTTTAATTTTAAAAATCACAAGATAAATTTAAGAAACCCGCGAACTGACAGTGACAGTAGTGACAGCGGTTTGTTGTTCACTATAAATGACTCATCATATTGAGATTACTCCAAGAAATATAGATGTCGCCCACTCCGTGATTTTCGCGAATTATATAACGTGTTTATGGTGTTGCTAAGGTACAAGATTTCTGATATGGTTTAGCCTAGTGATAACAGTTGTGTTAAATAACAGCTTCATGTTGTCATGTTCCATCATAGGCCTGAATATACCACAGCACACAACAGTTATTTTTCAAAAATCGTTTTCATATAATGCTTGAAATTTTACAATGATATACTAGAAACTTTTAAATCGATGTCATCATTAAAAAAATTAAAACGATTTTAATCGTCTCCTTATGATGCCAACTTGGTTGGCGAAACGTGCGTTGAGTGCAGTATTAGTGTTTTGGTGTCTGTGGAAATTACGTCAGTAGGTACTATAATTGATAATGTTAAAGAATTACAGGCAGTAGTTGTGCTAGAAATTAGATGAAAACGTATTTTTTTACATGAGAGCATAATCGCACATTTTCGAAATCTGCCAAATAATATAGGTATCGAAAACAATTTGATAACGGTTTTCACCTATACACGTTTCACAAACATTGTGCTCTTAACACCTTGATCGGTTTTTTCCATCTGGTCTATTAGATGATGAATGTTGAATGTACGAAATTATATACACCATATAAATATTCATCAATGTTTTGTTTGGTTGTTGAAGTCAGTCTTCTGTTACAAATGGAAAAGATACGAGACGTGGGAGTGTTGTTCGGATAAAGTTATTAGAGGGATGCTGCGCACTAGGAACAAATAAGGGTAGATTTTCGGCTAATTCGCGATATCATTGGTCGCCTCTAAATCCAGGGTGGATAGTCGTCCCTATTTTGCGAGGAAATCTCTAGGGGTAAGATTTGAATTACAAATCAAGGCATATTGGTTAAACATATTTGTTAGATGAAATAGTATCTTTGATGTATATAACATGAATTTTAATTTTTTTATTTCAAGCAATGTGTGAATAAATTTCATAAAATAGAATGTAATAAATATCTCTTTTTCAATCAACAATACCACAGAAAATAATGTATATTTTTTCTTGTTTACATGATCAATGTAAAAATCATAGTGATGTTATCGAACACTCAAGATTTCCTATTTCACACACTATGTCACACACTACTACTACTGCCTAAAATTGTGTGTAATAGGATTACCTATATAATATATTTTGTAAATAAAATAAACTAAAGATAAAAGTTATATGTACTCTTCGCAATCGATTTATTGCATTTTTTATACAATCGTTGCACATTTTATAGGATTTTTATGCAAATCAATATACTAAACATTGTTGTTTCAAATGAACTTGTTAAATTGGGAATATATAATCTCCTGATGATGTCAACAAAATATTGAACCCACTTTAGAACGTAATTATTGTCGAATCGTAGCACGGTCGAATCTGTCGAAGTAGAATATCAATATAAATATATCAAATTGGATATTTTTGTTGTAAAAAACCTAAACCTTTTGCTTGTAAAACCTAAATAAAATGAACAAGAACAAACGTATCAAGCGAAGAAAGTAGAGTCATTTGTAAAATTTTACAAGAGATGAAAATCTCACGAACGAAAAAACGTATTTCATCTCGAGTAGGAAATGCTATTTTTTCTACGATATTGCAATAAAATATTGGATTAGAATTTACAGAACTTTATTTATTTTTAAAACAGTCACTTGGATAATGAAAACACATAAAATGCTATTAAATTATAAACCAACGGTCAAAATGTAAATAATTAATTGTTGCTATGGGGTAGGTAACATAAATTAGACATTTTTTCATTTTCGCTTCTAGAGATGAACATATTTTCGTATCTAGAGTAAACGAATGTTACTTTCATATAGAGTAGGCAGTGGAAAAACTGCTATTTTCTTATATTATATGAGTAGAAAAAATATATTTTTAAACAACTACTAATTTTACATAAATGTATGATGAATATTTTATTGACTCATTTATAATTAAGAATATATATACTTCATAAATACAAAATGAGGAAATTTATTAGTAAATTTAAACACTGACAAGAACCTTTTTCCAGTATTATTTCCATTTTAACATTCATCCAGATTTTCTAGACCGCTTACTTTATACACATCGCCGGTTAGTCTTCTATCTCTTAAATATTGCAATCGTTGAGTGGTTTCCACTAACTCTCTTCTGTAGCAATTTCCAATTACCGAATAATTTAATGGGTATGCGATTATATGTGGAGCTGCCATAGCACTGAGTACGATAACAAAAGGTGGAATGAGTTCAAACCACATCTAAAATTAAAATACATGGATGAAAATCAAGTTTTCTGAGTAGAAATGCTGTCTTGCAACAATTCATATAAATATGCTACTAAACTTTTTAGGCAATCAAAATTCAAATCTTTGAACCGCAGTATTAAGCAGGGACAAATAGCTTCAATTACGTGTCAAATTAAAAAAAGATTAATACTTAATCTAATATTTTGGATTTTTCTGTTATAGCATGTCTACCTGGTTAGTGAGAGATCATGAAACCGTAGGAGTAGGCGCATTCGACTACAGGCGAGGTGCTGATGCAGAATCAGTAACTGAGCTTCTACCGAATCGTCTGACAGCCCAAATTAAAGCTGCGGAACAGAGGAATCCGTTTCAGCAGCAGGTCGATGAGCTCATGCACGGTGTGTTCTATAACAACATGGGAAAACTGAGTTTATCGACAAAGCTGACCTTCGCATTTTTAAGATCACCATGGATAAAGTCGGAGACCGAGAGATTCATAGTGGCCTGTCAAGATGGTGTTATTTTGGTCTATTGGAGTCGCGTGATGGATGTAGAGAGAGGTCCCTGATATCAACTGCAGGACCTACCTGCATGTCCGATATATGCGACCTTGGCCTACATTCACCGACATAACAAGGCTTTACGAGTACTATATATACTACGAGATAGACCAAACACCAGTGCTGCTTTACATTCCCGGAGATATCGAATCCGTTGTCGAGAACGAGAAATGCCGGATTTATTGGAACTACTCGTTCCCGACCGTCAGGCTAATTCGAGCCAATAAGCCTGACATAGTCCTCCTCGACCATCAGACCAAGGTGATGTATGTCATCGAGTTTTCAGCACCTGCTGAGACAAACATCGCCTTGAAGGAGGAGGAGAAACGGACCAAATACAGAGATCCGGTACGAGCTCCAAGTGCTTACTTTTAAGTCTTCTTCAACTCTAGCCAAAATATCGTCCTCCAGATCTGCAATTCTGGTGGTACGTTTACGTCCTCGATCTGCACTTTTTGTCTCAAAACTGCCTTTTTCGAGAAGACGTCTCTCGATATTTGCAAACTCGATTATTAGAAAAATTTTCCCTATACACTCTGAGTGAGGGATACACGACCATTGCTTTGACAATATCCGTATACCAAAAGCATGTCAACCAGTTCGTTGTGTGTGTAAGCATTCATGACTAAAAGTAAAAAAAAAGTTTATAGTACCTATTAAGCCGAAATTTACAACGTGAGAAGCAAATTAAGGTTTCAAAAGACAGTTGTTGATAGCGAAAATAGTCAAATTAAACAAATCAAACTAAAAATCAAAGCCTACTATTATTGTTTTCTTTTTTGTGCGAAGGTGATAAGGCATGCAGACATTTTTATATTATTTTTTTTCTGGCTATACCGCCTCTTTAATCCAAACGTATCAAGAGACAAAACATTTTCCAAATTAAATCCATTACCTACTCAAAAAAAAAATTAAAAAAAATTGGTAGTCATTGCGTATAAGTACAGTTAAAAATACATGATTTTTAGAACATTTTGTATGTTGTTCAGACCATCCTATACAACAATAAAAGACGTGAATTGAAAGTAGAAACTCATACCCCAAAGATATTCAAAATCGAGTGAAGCGTTTTCGAGTAATTAAAAAAAAATTGTTTTCGCATTTTGAAAATCTAACGGCTAAACGAAGCAATTTTGGAAATAAGTAAGTTAGGCTAAATCGAACTATTTTGAGCTAATATGTGGTCTTACGTTGGAATATTGTGGTCTTACGTTGTACACGCATTATCCGGATGTAGGTATGTATGTATGTAATGAGCGCTGATAATTTTGCTTAGGTAAGTCAAACGCTGCTTCGCTCTCAACAACAAAAAATAATCAGCGCTCATTACATGTACGGGTGATTCGAACGTTCTCACCCTAATTTTTTGGTTTGTCTTTGGAAATAAAATAAAAACTTAATTCAAGCAATTTTTTCTAAGAATTTCGACAATATCGACAAAAAAATAATTGAAATCATTGATTAAAGAATGAATAAGATACGCGACTTCAATGGTAAAGTGCGAGGCCTTTTTTGGCAGCGAGATCTCGGCAAGTTGCGGGCATTCCTGTGATTTACGTAGTATGCTTTTGACAAACCTGTGTCGTGTCCGGTTTTATATCATTAATAATCTAGTGGTAATAAAAATTTAATGTCCAGATTAATTTTAGTTTAAAATTATTAACGTAGTATGTTCTCTCTGCCAGCTATTTCTCAACGTTTGTTTGACTTTTAACCGTCACATAATTTTAAACTAAAATTAATCTGAACATTCAATTTTTGTTTTCACTAGATTATAAATTATATAAAACCAGACACGACACAGGTTTATTAAAAGCATACGACGTAAATCACAGGAATGCCCGCAACTTGCCGAGATCTCGCTGCCAAAAAAGGCCTCGCACTTTACCATTGAAGTCGCGTATCTTATTCATTCCTTAATAGTCCAACCGGGTATTTGGAAAAAAGGGCAATGTCTTGCAAATTGTGATAAAAGCATGAAATTTGGTACAGATGCTTTTTAGGCAATTATAAGCGATTTGACCCGCATGACCCATATTTCGAACCCGTAGGAGCAAGATGGCGGCGGTTTTCAAAATGGCGATTATCCAAAACAAAAAACGGTTAATAATGTGTCGATTTTGACAATGTGGGGGTAGCTTTCAAGTAATTCTAGGACGAAACAAACTACAGAATGCATATTTTTTTGATCCAAAACCATTTTGCTTAAAAAAATGCATTTTTTTAACATTGCTTCGTAAATTTAAAAATTAACGGTTCTTGATAGTATTCTACTTATTTTAAAAAGACCAATGGAAATTTAAATATTGGTCTTGTAACCTATGTTATCTAACAAGTTAGGGAACCCCCCCCCCCCCCGCCTCGCTCTTCTTTCAGAATGTCCCAGCTCTCAACTGGGTCAACAGGGTACATAATAAAACCTATTTCATTCAACATACACATATTTATTGTTATAAAATTTTAATTTTTGTTATTCCAGGATGCTGAACATTAAAAAGCGGCCCATAGACGATCAATATTTACGTCAATATATTGCACAATAATTAATATTGTACAATAATATTGAACGTCTGTAGATCACATTGGAAGATTGCGCAATATATTGAGTGAATCAAAAAGAGTTTGATATTTATTGTTTTATTGTACAATCTAGTAAATATTGCTTCGTCTGTGGGCAATATTGCGCAATACGGTCAGTTCTTTTTAAACAGTGTTGGAGTAAACATCTACCATGGCCACAAAGGGAAAAGATGAAAAAAGAAAATTCCTTGTAGAATCAAGTATCGAGGTGTATCGGAGCTTACCCGCTCTGTGGGAACTAACTCTTAGTTCACTCAACAGATTTTCATGAGTGTATTTATTTCTTTTTTAAAACTATTCCTTCATCCACCTGCGCTTCTTTTTCTCCTTTTTTCTTGAAGCTATAACTAATGCTATGGCCACACAACTTGCTGTCTTCTTATTATTCCACATGTTGACTGCACAAGTATCACCCATGAACTAATAATTTATTGAGCAATAATATTGCACCGTGTGGGTTTGCCAAGTAAATTTATTGTACAAAATATTGTGCAATCTATTGACGTAAATATTGGTCATCTAGGGGCCGCTTATAAAGTACAAGGCAGATCAGCACGCTTACACGAAGATCGCATTGTATCGCAACCTGATTTGCAACCACACTTCTCAAGTTCTCTACACGCGTTCCATATATGTGACAAGGAAGACCACAATGGTTCCCAAATGCCATTCGATTTTATCCAGCCCCAATCATTAAGTACTGGTAACGTCATATTGAACATATCAATTGCTCGGCCCCATATCTGCCCAGCCTGATACGCAGATCTTAAACAATGTTGTTTTAGAGCAGCTGAGGTTGGAGGAATAAGGTGAATGGGCGAATTTTCTGTGCAAAAGAGGTGTTTTCTAAGTTTATTAACTTCAACGTATTCACCTTTTGAACCATACATTTTCCCATGAATATTTCCAATGATTTTATAGTGTCCTCGGGTATGTTGCTTTGCGGAGAAGATATGAAGGCAAACGTATCAATGGCCTCATCGGAAGAAATAAATGTCTTCCAAGCAGTCTTCTTGCCTTTTGTTGCGAAAAACGAAACACTATCGCAGACTGTAAAAGCGTGAAAACCCCTAAGTGCCGGAAGAAAAAACGTTACATCGCAATACATCGTATTGCTGAAAAATTGGGCGAACCAAAATGTGCGGCACTTAGAGGTTTTCACGCTTTTACAGGGCTGCGATAGTGTTTCGTTTTTCGCAACAAAAGGCAAGAAGACTGCTTGGACGACATTTATTTCTTCCGATGAGGCCATTGATACGTTTGCCTTCATATCTTCTCCGCAAAGTAACATACCCGAGGACACTATAAAATCATTGGAAATATTCACGGGAAAATGTATGGTTCAAAAGGAGAATACGTTGAAGTTAATAAACTTAGAAAACACCTCTTTTGCACAGAAAATTCGCCCATTCACGTCCAAGCTCAGCTGCAATTGATATGTCCAATATGACGTTACCAGTACTTAATGATTGGGGCTGGATAAAATCGAATGGCATTTGGGAACCATTGTGGTCTTCCTTGCCACATATATGGAACGCGTGTAGAGAACTTGAGAAGTGTGGTTGCAAATCAGGTTGCGATACAATGCGATGTTCGTGTAAACGTGCTGATCTGCCTTGTACTTTACAGTGTAAATGTTCAGCATCCTGTAATAACAAAAATTAAAATTTTATAACAATAAATATGTGTATGTTGAATGAAATAGGTTTTATTATGTATACCCTGTTGACCCAGTTGAGAGCTGGGACATTCTGAAAGAACAGCGAGGCGGGGGGGGGTTCCTCTAACTTGTTAGCCAACATAGGTTACAAGACCAATATTTAAATTTCCATTGATCTTTTTAAAATAGTAGAATACAATCAAGAACCGTTAATTTTTAAATTTACGAAGCAAAGTTAAAAAAATGCATTTTTTAAGCAAAATGGTTTTGGATCAAAAAAATATGCATTCTGTAGTTTGTTTCATCCTAGAATTACTTGAAAGCGACCCCCACATTATCAAAATCGACACATTATTAACCGTTTTTTGTTTTGGATAGTCGCCATTTTGAATACCGCCGCCATCTTGCTCCTATGGGTTCGAAATATGGGTCATGCGGGTCAAATCGCTTATAATTGCCTAAAAAGCATCTGTACCAAATTTCATGCTTTTATCACAATTTGCAAGACATTTGAAATACCCGGTTGGACTATAATCAATGTTGAAAGGCAAATAAAAGGGGTGAAAAACAAAGTCATGTTTTTTTTTAAATGAAACGTGTTAAATTATTTCAATTATTATCAGTATTTTACTAAATATGAAGGTACATATATGTATATATTGTTATATTTTTGGAAAGAAAAAAAATTTTTCCAAAAACATTGCCTTATTTTCCCACTTTTATTTAATTTTCAATTGTTTTTTGTTGAAATTTTCGGAATCCTTGGAAAAAATACTATAAGTTACATTAAACATTTTTGTTTTATATCTAAAGACAAACAAAAAAATTGGGGTGAGAACGTTATAGGAATCACCCTGTATCTAGTTTAAAAATCAGTTTGGAAAATTGTAAAATAAACTTTATGATAAATTATTATGTATTCGTGTATACGTAAAACAATATCAATACATTATTTTATTTGAATTAAGTATCCCAACATACAAAATTTGCGTAAATTATTTCATTTTAGCCCACCGCAAAAAGTTTGTCCATCGCTATTAGACCAATCCGAGGACCAAACTTAGCTCTGTACCAAACCAACACGCTTCCTAAGAGGGCTGCTTGAAGATGGTTTTTATTTATTATCTTCAAAACTGTGTTAAAGTGTGGAAATTTAGCACAACCACTAAACTTTTTAAGCCTATTAAAATGAGGTGAATATCATTTCAAAATTTTTACCAAGAGTAGGTCAAACTGTAGGGGTGGGGGTAAAAATAACCACAACTTTTTTCTTTTTTATTTGCAATTTATTTTAAGGGTAATTTTCTATATTACGGAACGTCCGATTTTTGAAATTTTTTTGCTTTTAACATACGTAGTTTTGCCTCCTGAACAACAAATTCTAAAAAAAAATCGGCGGTCGGCAACGGTTTTCGAGATATTTGGCCCCAAAGTCTCTGAAAGTCGTATTTTTCCACTGCCATAATCACTTATTTTCAGCAAACTTTTCACTTTATGCTTATGAATACCTTTAATACAGACTTATTTAAACACTTTTAAATAGTTTCAACATATTTATTACATCAATACCTATTTTTTGAATCTTCTTATAAAAGCCATGAAAACATAACCTAAAATTTCAAACATTACGATAGTGGCGCGGATGCATAAACTAATGTTCCTTCTTTAACATAAAAAGATACTGCACCCGCCCGCCCCCGGGCGGGCGGGTGCAATATATTTTTATCGTTTTATCTCAAAAAAGGAACATATTAGTTTTATGCGTATTCTAGATTTCAAACATTACAAGTTCCGCGAATAAAACGAATATGTTCCTTCTTTGATATAAAAATACTGCACCCGCCCGGGGGCGGGCGGGTGCAGTATATTTTTATATCAAAGAAGGAACATATTCGTTTTATACCGTACCCTAGATCTTACGGCACTATCATAACCTCGGATGATCTTAGTGTTGTTTGAAATTTTAGGTTATGTTTGGATGGCTTTTATAAGAAGGTTCAGAAAATAGTTATTGATGGAATAAATATGTTGAAACTATTTAATAATGTTTAAATAAGGTTGTATTAGAGATGTTCATAAGCATAAAGTGAGAAATTTGGTGAAAATAAGTGATTATGGCAGTGGAAAAATACGACTTTCAGAGACTTTGGGGCCAAATATCTCGAAAACCGTTGCCGACCGCCGATTTTTTTTTAGAATTTGTTGTTCAGGAGGCAAAACTACGTATGTTAAAAGCAAAAAAATTTCAAAAATCGGACGTTCCGTAATATAGAAAATTACCATTTTAAGTTTTGACATCAAATTATGGTTTATAGTCCAAAAAAAATTGACATCCAACAGGGAAAAAAATTGTAACGGGTTGAATTTTTGCATGCGCCTTGTATTAGGGTTCTTACCATGCTTCATCAGAAAAAATGCCAAGTTTAGCAGGTCATTCATTATATTATTGACAAACCACTGACAGTACGCAAGACGTCTGGGGTGGTTTGTCGGCAAAAGAGATTGATATGATTGCATCTTATTTGGATTCATGCCCTAATCCTTCTTTACAATCGTTCGGCATGTGCCAACTCCAATTTCCTGAGAGATACGTTTCAAAGAATTTACAGGTTCGTGTTCCATACATTGATGAACATCATTAACGTCTTCTGTGCGAACGGTTGCCCAACTGGCTACTGGCACCTCTTTTATTACAGTGCCAGTTTCTCAAAACACATCAACACAATTAGTAATACATGCATAAAAATCCTTTGGTTATTATTATATTAATGTAAGTTTTAAGCTTTGTGGTGAAAACCATAATTAAAAAGAAAAACTGATTTTAAGATTAGAAATTAGAATTCATATTTTGACGATCAAAAAATTATTGATATAATCATTACAAAATAAGTTGAGACATCAGTTTTTAATTCCATTGCCAATTTTTGAGATCATTATATAGTTTTGATACTTAACTAAAAAAGGAGAAAAATTGATTGCAACCAAGAATTAAAATGTACTTTAATTTATTGTAAATTTAAAAAGTTCAGGTAGACAGTAATTCTAGTGGCCACTTATATTATAACTAACTATAAAGCACTTGCTCTTGTAGTCTATCTAGAGTCTAGAGCGTCTAGACAACAGATAAAATGTAAATTTGACGTACCTATTGTCAATAATGCAATATTCATCTCAAAATTCGAAATTATTATATTAAATTTAATATGAACCACCTAATTATTTATAGCTACAAATTTATATTAGATATTTGGTGAATTGGTAACTTGCCTTTAAAATCAGCCCCTCCTTTTATAGTAAATTATTTTGCCTCTGTTGAGATATTTAACTATTGTATTATTTGACATAATATGCAAGTTTGTTAATTATTTTGTTTTACAATGCTTCCTCGCTTCCTCCTTCCAAGGCATTACAACAATAGAGAGGCACTGTTGCCAAATCGTCAAAATAGCATAAGATGTGGTGTGGGAAATGTTATGGCAATAAGGTTATGATACAAAAGTAAAGAAAGATATAAAATACTTGTAGTTGCAAGCAACTATAAGTATACTGAAATTACCGTTTACCGAGTGTGGAAGAAAACATCCAAAGTTTTAGGAAACATTATTTTTTTGACAAAGAAAAATTTCCCAAGCTTCTAATTTTTGCATTTGAGCTTTGTTCAAAAACTATTACACTAGTGTAGTGCAGTGGCACATAGTTGTAGTGTAGTGTAAGTTTATTTTGCTGTGACACTACACCAGTGTAGTGCAGTTTGTAAAAAGTGTAAATTGTCTGTGCATAAAATTGGTTTCTGAACACAGTTCAAATTTGACCTTACTTTTATATTTTGATCATGGTGATCCCGTTGTGCTTATTTTTTTTGAAGCATTAAAGTTATTGGTACTAAAACAGATAACAGATATCTAATGGAGAGATTAGTTTTATCAGAATTGGTATCATCTGAAGATGATTCCGATGACTCTCCAAATGAAGACAATTTATACGGTTGTAAAAAGTGTAAATTGTCTGTGCGTAATTGGTTTCTGAACACAGTTCAAATTTAACCTTACTTTTATGTTTTGATCTAGGCGATCCCTAGTGTGGTGCTTATTTATTTTTTTGAAGCGTTAAAGTAAATTTGGTAAAGTGCTCATTTCCTTAACGACTCCTTTTCCAGCTTTATGCTACCAAATCACCAGATCAGAGAGGCGTAGGTTATTATGTGATAAGACTCCCCCTTCCCCCTGCGGACAGCCTCTGATTACTGACACCTCCCCTGTGGTTCTGGTTCTGATTGTTCAACGCGCGTCTCTTCACTACTCTGCTTATAGAGTCGAATGAGGTGTTGTCAAAAGCTACCTCGATGTCCAAAAAGGTTCCTATGGCCCTATCCTCACTGTCTAGTGCTGTTTCTATTAAGTGATTATGTTTACCTACAAAATGGCAGGTGCAAAACTTAATTTTCTGACGCTGTCAAAACTGACATAGGCAATAAATAATACAAAATTGTGTTTTAATAATATCAATAAATACGATCGTAGGTAAAGTATAGTACATAATTCGAGTTGTAAAGCAATTACGCACTCATGGAATTGCCACACTAGCCGCTACGCGGCGTCGTGCGCAATTTTTCCATTCGTGCGTAATATGCTATTTACAACTCTCATTACGTAATATACTATTGTGTATGGCTATATAGCTCACATGATTTTCCTGTTTGGTAGGCGTATTGGTTTCGATGTGGGAGTTTTGCGTTCATATCATTGTTCCTGATATGCCTATCCACCAGTTTCTTCATGTTTTTCAGAAGAAAGGATGTTAAGCTGATATAGGTCGGAAGAATTTGGTCTGGGCGTAAGTCTCACGTCCTGGTTTTGGTATAAATACCACCTTTACCTTCCGCCAACCGGTTGGCACATAATACATATCCTAGGACCAGACTAGCCCTGCGTTACAAATTTGCTTATATTCTGTTTTAGTAGTGCTGGAAATATTTCATGTATCCCGGTGACTTGTATGGTTTAAGGGAATTAATCACCCATGAAAACATTGTTATATTAATTATGCTATTGGTATGTTTCCAGTCCTCTTTCGACGCTTTCCTAATAGCCAAGTTTTCAGTTGGTCTGTTATTGTTTTGTGAAGTAGCTACACTGTCCGGGAAGTGTGTCTCTAGAAGCAAGTCTAGAGTCTCCTTCTCGGCATTTGTGTAGTCACCTTGTCTTTGCAGTGATCTAATTTTACCTTGAGTCTAGCATCTTCCGGAGTGTTTTCTGTCTCCTCACAGTGCTACCTCCATGATTTCTTCTTTGCACATATTATGGCGTATGCGTAATCAAGACGGGCAGTTTTATATTCTTCCCATCTGCCAGACTTTCTCGCCTGGTTGAAAAGTCTGCGAATCTGTCTGTGCTCTCCTGGAGGAGAGCTCGTAATTCCGCCATGGGGTCCCACGTTTCTGTCTCCTCTATTTTAGGGAGCAGCTTTACTCGAAGGCTGTTATTATTGCGGATGTAATGAAGTCAGTCATCAGTTTCACTTGTGCCGGTGTCTGCGGCTTCGATGGGTATCTACTCCTTTAGCCCTTGCTCCAGGATTTCTTTAAATAGTCCCCAGTCGCGGGTGCTTGGATTCCTGCCCATCATGCTCACCTCATGTGGTGCTTGTGTTTAGAGTCTTACGTACCGTGATCCGAAAGCGATGGTTCCTGAGACACGTGCAACTCACTAATCACTCGTCCTTCACACTGTGTCGCGAGAGTAATATCGATAACTTATCGCCTTGTCGTCGTGACAAAGGTAGGCTTATTTCTACAACTTACTACTTCTAGCTTATTACTAATAATAAATTCTAGGAGTGACTCACTTCTTATGTTGTTGTCCGTACTCCTCCAGACAATGTGATGTGCATTGACATCACAGCATAATATGAGCTGCACTAAACTTGGCTAACTTCACATTGCTGAATCAGTTCTTTAACTTCCTGGGTCGGAGATTGATTGATTGATTGATATCATGTGGAAGATACAAATTCTATTATCAGCTCTTTCGTTGACCCCTCCATTCCGATGGTAGTTCGTGCCACCATTAGGTCTCTCGTCCCTACATTGGTAACAGATTAAGGTTAACATGGTTAATCTTTCTGTTTATCCAGAAAAAAAGTATTTTTCCCATCACACTAAGTTGAGTAACTCTATTTATATAATAAACCAAAATAGAATTCAAACTTGACTCTTGCTCCATCAGCTATATATAACATGGACTACGATGAATCACGTTAAACAAAAGCAAAGTACAAGGAGACAGCTAGGATTCAAAAAGTGCTTGTTAAGGGTTAGAACATAATATAATGCACTGTTCCTAAATGAATGAACATGGAGATGTATGTGTCTGCTTACTTTTCGGGGTCAGAAAAATACTTAGCAGATGCAGCTAGTAAAACACTGAAGGATGGTGTTGCTCACTTTTGTGATGACATTGCAATTACTGAATCCGTCGATAGCGAAATTCGTGTTTTATTATCTGAATTCGTCATTCCAATTCCAAAAGGTGAGTCAAATCAAACTTGTCCTCTCAATCCATCACCTCGCCTGCTTTGAGTTGATTTGTTCAAGCTGTTTACTTATGTATCCTAAACCAAGTAAGACCTTTTTAATTTTATGTTATAATATCGCTTAAAATGTGAACTCATTAGCATAGTAATACCTGAAGAATGTTGACTATGGTAACATCATCATAGAGATCATGAATTTGTTCAAATCCAAATTGACGAAACTCTTTATATAAATATAAATCTATATCTTTAATGGTGTGGAAATACTCAATGATTAACCTGTAGAAATTTTTCACGGAAGGACTGAATTTTAATTGATTATATTAAATTGAAATACTTTTTTAAACATTCGAAATAATATTTTAGTAGTTAACCAAGAACCAAGACAGGATTAAAAAAAGCATCCTACTTTGCCCACTCAATTATATAATAATCATAGTAGGAGTGAAAATCTGGCACTGGACTGAAATTGAAAGTTTTTCATTTTCAATAAGTTCATCCTCAAAAAATTTGTGTAAGACTATATTGGATTCAGTATACAACATATTTATATCGCCGGAAGCGCAATAAGTCGTAGATTTCCAAAATCCAATAATATACAGGGTGTTCCAATAAAAAAACATAACATTGGTCGGTCACGCCTTCTTCGAACACCCTGTATAAATTTGTGTAGCACCCATAAAAACTTCAGATTAGCTTGTACAACTTTTATTTGAAACTTCTTTTTCTAAATTCAAAAATAAGGGAGTTAAGGGGGGGTGGCATTTATAACCAATCATCCTGTATATCAACAACTCTAGTAATCTCTGAATATTGGGTAGGATGTGGAATTGTGGAAACTTTTAAATTTATTTTTCTAACAAAATTCACCTTTTAGTTTAAGCGACAAAATATACAAATAGAGAAAAAATAATGCGATATAATTTAATAAGTAAATACGATTATTATAGCATGTACCACGAGTTGAGGTCATAGGTCCAGAGGTTATGAATGTATATCTAAAGTTAGTCAAGTAAACACGATAGCGCTCCTGTTATTGTCTCCCAATCTGTAAACCTTCAATAGATTATTTGTAATCTCCAGGACTTGCGTTTAGATATTATATTTAGATCAATATTCTTCTACGAAATGCACAAAAAAATTAAAAGTAAAACGTATTCACTGGGAATAAGAGTTGTAATTATACAGGGTGGGGACAAATAACTGAATATAATGACCACTTCTAAATATATTTTTTTGTTACTAACACAATTTTGGATTTTTTAAAAGTTAACAGTTGCCATTTATTAAATTAAAATAATCATTCTAGCATTAAATCCTCCTTAAGCCAACAAATTTAGAAGCATACCTTAGATCAAAATAACAAAAAAAATACAATGAAAATGAGTTGGATAAGATAATGACAAACGACTGAGAAAATGAATATTTTTTTCGAAGGTGCTACAAAATGGATAAGTAATGTGATATCGTTGTATTGAGAAATAATAACATATTTCAATAAACTCTGGGTATTATTCTCAGACAGATTTTGTATCTTATTATGTATTACAAGAATACCTTTTTTGTGTATTCATTTATTCAGAAATTTAATTGGTTATCGAATAAATCACAAATAAATGTTTTTCAAATAAAAAACTCCTAGGCAATGTTCTCTTAACGTACCCTTAAAATACATGAAAGTAAATGTATATTGTGGAAATTCAACATACTTACCGGTTTTTTTTGGTCGAAAAGAAATCATTTTCCAATAGTCCTTCAGGACCTTGAATTTCGAAAATGCAGCGCTATCAATCTTCCTGTATAACGTTATTCATATGCAAATGCGATGAGCAACATACACATACATATTTTACTCCATATACATTGGACTATTTATAAAATCGGTACCTATAAAGCAAATGTCATCTCATCTTAGAAACCTGTGATTCACTTCAACAAAAACACTGCACGACTTTATTTATAAACAGTCGTAAATGATCCCTTGAATATTGTATACCGAATAGTCACATGTAGATTTTCTAAATTTATCAAATTGGCGCAGATAAGGAAAATCCAGTGACACTCGAACTTTCTTTAGTTCATTATACAAAAATACCACTTCTACATATATTGAATAGAAAGCTACCAACAGACCTTCGAAATAAATTTGCTCTTATATGTGCGATGCGATGATTGATATTATTAGAACAAGGCCTGTGTACACGGTGTCCTAAATTACTTGATTTTAGTTGTTCTCCTACTTGTAGAAGTTCTAGACCAGATAGAGAAACACCGACCAAGGTATCTAGAGCTCCGATATCTCTACCTGTTTTTGAGATATCAGTGAAAATTAAAATTGACATTTCGCAGATTTTGAGAAAGTATGTTAACTTTTTTATTTGTGTTTATTTTTCACGCAGTAAAAACTTTCTATAGGCATTTGCTCGAAATCTGCCAGATGTTAATTTTCGACGATATCTTGAAACCAGTTTGAGATATCGAAATAAGGTACCTATCGAAGTTTTCTGAAAATTGAGCTATACACACATTGATTGGTTTTTTTCCGTCAGGTCTAGAAGAAGGAAAAACAGCCAAGGCAAGTATTTTGACTCACCCATATTCTTTATATACCGGGTGGCCACGAGTCAATGTCAATTTTGATTTTGGTATACGTGAATAAGACAAAAGTGGGCTATTTAATTTAATTAATTAATATTTTTAATAAAATAGTTATTTAAATTACTGATAGATACGACTATTTTTAGGTTTTTCTCAAAAAATGGAATAATTTTCATTTTCACTTCTGTAGGGGCCCTATGGAAAATTTTTAAATGGAACCGTACTATTTTTTTTATTATTCGGACATAATGATTCATAAGCTTTAATTTTTTCGCCAATAATCATTTCTTAACGGGATCCTTTGTAATAATAAAAGTGTTTCATTTCCGAATAATAAAAAAAAATAGTACCGTCCCATTTAAAAATTTTCCATAGGACCCCTACGAAAATGAAAATGAAAATTAAATTCCGTTTTTTGAGAAAAACCTAAAACTAGTCGTATCTATCAGTAATTTAAGTAACTATTTTATTCTTTACAGACAAGCTTACTACCTTGCTAATATTTCCATAGCCTACTTAGTAATTTTCTTACATCGCATTCATCTGACGCGGCCATTTTGTACAAAATAAAAAATCGTTCGTATCTCACTTACTTTTTGGAATATTTGAAATTGGAAAAAACTGCTGCAGTTAGAATTTCATGTTTTATAAAACACCACAAGAAAAAAAAGTTGATGTCACTTCCGGTTCAACCGGAAGCGATATTTTTGTTCCTGTTAGTCTAAAAATAGCCCACTTTTGTCTTATTCACGTATACCAAAAACGAAATTTTTAAATTCAAAGACAACCAAAAAATTGGGGGCGTACATTGACTCGTGGCCACCCGGTATAACTCAACTAATTCGAATAACTTTGAATTCCGGTATCTATGAAAAAGAACATAGTGGAATTATTATGATTGTACTTGTGTCATAGTCATTAGAACGGTCTGTACAAAAAAATCCAATACTACAAACTACATAATAGTTCTTATAGCCATCCAGCCATATAACTTTTTTTTTACAATTATTATATTTGCATGAAAACGTTGCTTGAATTAATTAATGATTTATATATTTATATTACAATTGAACTTTTTAAAAATAAAATAAATCGTAAAAAAAAAATTTATGTATTAGATTGAAAAGTGAAGATTAAAAGGTACAATTTTCAAAAACGACAGTTTACTGAATGTAGTAAGCCTTCTTCCCGCATTGTATTACAACTGTTTCCGGCAAGTTAACCCAGCAGTGACCCATGAATAAATAAAATATTTAAAACGTTCTTGCATTTTATAAGCATACATAACACATTATGAAGTTCCAAATATATCACGATAGAATTTCAAAACGTCGTTAATGTATTCACGTTTAAATAATTCAACGATCTGAAACTATCTTTTTTAAAGAGAGAATTGATGGCCTACAAATCTAAAATTGCATTTAGTATACATAGTGTCACTGATGACATTTTACAACAAAATATTTTTTTTTAATAAGGCAAGGCACAAATTCTAATTCGTACATAAAGTCTGTGTCATATCTTTACAGCACATAAAAAGAGCCGGCTTGTTTGAAGTTTTTATGGGCATCAAACAAGCCGCCGGTTTTTTATAATAATAATAATAATAATAATAATAATAATAATAAAGGTCTTTATTAGATACAATAATACAATAAATATAATTACGTATTATCAAAATAGGGCGAGGTTCAGTTGGGTTGATTAGGCTCAACCCTCTGTTCTTCCACCTTATGTGTCTTACACAACTGAAGTCGACCATACCTAGCATTTTTCTAACAAATAATCTTCAATAAAGACTTAAGTAAGCCATAAAAACAAAAGTTATTATTTTGTTTTCGTAGGTTTTCATTAAAAATTATGTGGTAAAAAATGGTAAGTAGTATCTACGAATTAAAATTTTTTGTCCTATTAAAAAATAGCTATTTATAAAACTAGTTGCAAAATGAGAGTGTTTTTTGCACTAGATGTGAAGATTGGACCATGAGCGTAGCGAGTGGTCCAACTCATCGTGTGCAAAAAACACGAAGTTTTGCATCGTGTTTTATACAATATTTTTTGCAATTTAGTTGTTACGAAAAAAATTAAATTTTTGTTACGTTTTCTTTACGTTTAACATAATATAATAAATAAGATAAGTGTTTTCTCAATAAAAATGTTTTACGTTTAATATTTATGTTGTATTCTTAGTAAAAATAAATGGATCTGTCGCAATATCTGTTTATGTGACTAAACTCATTTTAGCACAAGTGTTAAAATGAAAACTCATTTTAGCACAAGTGTTAAAATGAAAACTCATTTTAGCACAAGTGATAAAATGAAAACTCATTTTAGCACAAGTGTTAAAATGAAATCTCATATTAGCACTTGTGCTAAAATGAACCACTTTTGACCAATGACAATCAGTGTCAAAAAGATGACTTTTCGTAACTAAATTGCAAAAATTATTATTTTATTGTAAAAAGTTGAAACTACTACAATACGTCATTCTGAACAAAAAATGAAGAACACATTTTGTTGATTTGAGAATCCGTTTTACGGATAAAAATTATTTTTAGTTGAAAAAATTGGTTTTTGACAGCCCCTATTTTAAACACCTTTAAAGATTCCACTACGATGTAATCTTGTACAAAGGGGTTTTTAAAGGTGCTGAATAAGAATATCTTATTAGTTTTTTTATAAAAAAATCACTAATACTTTTCTTAAAAATGAATGAAAACCATCTCTCGGCGTTTCGTACCACAGGATAGAAAATGAAAGAAGTGCCTAATAAATTGGAAAAAATAAAGAAACAGCGATCCCTTGTGTTCAACTGGATTTTTCGAGTGGGAGCAATTATTAGGGGCGAGTGGATTTATGGTCGGGACATGAGCTAGCTTGTACCTGCGCCGTAAATAATTTAATTAGAAGTATGCCACATTTTAAATTTTAAATAAATGAATTATATTTAAAAAACTTGAAATATGTCGTGTACAGGAGTATACCAGAGATTATGAAGACTCTACTAGTGCCGATGATATTCATTCATAATGTGTTACGCACATTATGAACGAACATCATCTGCGTCAATAAGTTTCGGTGGCCTGCTTCCAAATTACTTGAGTTCTGCATCCATTTTTGCCGCGTCCAGTAAATACATTGACGGTAACTAATCTAGAGTCTTTATAATCTCTGAGTTATGCCTATTATATACATATTACTATTCATAGGTTAATAATACCTACTTCAACGCATTTACAAACATTTTCAAACATTGGACTTCTCTATAAATAATAATATATTATATTTTATACTCTTCTACTTCTAGTGAGTAGTGACACATTTTTTATTTCTTAAATGTAAGCCATTTTACGTACTTAAATAAATTTACTTATTGCACACTACTATATTGTATGGCTCCTACGGCCAACTTTTATTTCTATCCTTAATCTACATATTTTCTTCGATATTAACAGTTATGATAATGCATACATATGTATTTACATATTTTTTTAATTAGAATTTAAGTTTTCCTCAAATAGGGATAAGCTCGTCTAATTTATTTTTATTTGAGGATAACTTATTAACCATCTAAACTGTGGGATTATGCTTGTTTGTTTAATATACAGATTGCCGGTACAATAAGTAGAAAAATACTGAATTGTTACATAAATAGATTTAAACTAAAAATAATTAAAATAAATTTAATTAAAATAAATAGTACATAATAAGAAACCATGATATTTGCCCAGATTTGATAAGAAGATAATTTATACAAAGTTTACAGATATATTTCGTAATAAAAAGTTATAAACATATTTAAAAGATATATAATAGGGTTGAGTGAAAAATGTTATAAAAGGTGCAACCGAGCAGGTTTCGAGATTTTAGTATTGTATTTTTTGCCAATAATCTTCAATTTTTAGGGGTATGCAACCTTTCCGTAACACTAAAAATTAATGACAATCCTGAAGCTATCGGCAAAAAATACAAAACCAAAATTTTGAAACTTGCTCTATACATGGTTGCGTAGAAAACTCCGGCAAGTTCTCGTATTTTTAATGTACAAAAATATCCTTAGGCGGTTATGAATAATTACTAATCGTTTAGGGTTCATAATTTGACATACCTGCAAAAAATGTACAATTAAATTTATAATTACAAAAATTAAAGATTAATCGAAACGGCAGAGTGGTTGGCTGGTCAAATGTAGAAAGCGGTCATCCTGGGATACCTCCGTCTGCTTAGGGCACACGAGTCTGGTATCTACAGTCACTAACCCTGTGGGATGTGGGGAGAAGCTGTAGATTATTCGCTGGCGCCCTCTTCGTAAGGTGTTGGAGGCCACGGAGAACTGTCCAGCATCGGGCAACCGAAAAACAAAACAAAAAATTAACGTCTCTATTTTTATTTTCTTTATTTTCTACTCTAACATATAAATAAATAAGAATAATACTGTGTATATCTATCTAATGGAATACTTATAGAGTGTTCGTGAACACATGTACTAGTTGGCATATAATTTTCACCCTTTTATTTTAACTGACATACCTATGTCTTAGGTATATTTGCTTATTTGTGGATTTGCATGTTACCCTTTTACTACTCTACAATATCACAAAGAACAGGTACAATATTAGATACAGTAGTCTAATTATTTAAATGTTGCACACCATTTTTTATCTGGAATTTGTTTTAGTTTTTGAAACAAAAATACATTCTATTAAAACGCTGCATTTGATTTTGTAGTAAAAATTAAACTTTTCCTTTAACGCAGACAGTTTTGGAAAACAATATTCTTTTTTAACATTGTCATATTTACTTATTTATTTATTTCCATATATTATTATATCGTTTATTATTTACTCACAGTTAATTTTTTCCCATGTCTATCAGTTTAAAGATATGAAGTATGATATGCTTATTTAATTAAGTGACCATGCCAAAAGAAATCAGTTGTATCTTAACTTTGACATAGGTAATATTTTCTGTTTGAGTACGCCACTGTTCTGTTTATTCGGTAGCATTTATTTGTCTTTTAACCTTTATTTACCAGAATAAATGAATGTCATTAGACAATGATCATTGATGAATATGAAAACATATTGAAAATTAACATATTTTAATTTTTATTCGGTTTGACCGGATTTTCATTCCAAACAAAATTGAAATTCTAATTTGAAGGAAGAAATGCTTATATTGACTTACTTTTTGCTAAGCAGTATTCGTAATGAATAATATTTACTATGTAAATATTTATAGACCCAGCGTTTAACTTGATTTTGCATTTTACACATTATACTGAACTCAAATTATTATACAAGGCATCCCAGATTTAATTGCCTAATAGTCACTAAAATATATATTTCTTTACTTTGGGGGGTGGGTTATACTCGTAATTTAAAAAACTAGTTTTGTATTCTGTGCTAACAGTGTCCTAAAAACTTACGTTAAGATGCATATTGACAAAGACACAGAGATTGAGTAGTAAGTGATAATAAATATTCTTGTAAGTACCTACATTAAGTAATAAAAGTGAAAATTAATAATATTACGTAAACATTGTTGGTTCATTATTAATTTTGAAACTGCTACAAACCAGATAGGTATGCCCAATTGTAAGGCCACTTCCAAAATTCTATATTCAGGTGAAAACGAGGCATTAACAGCCGAGCCCAGTAATTTATTTTAAATTATCAAATTGAACTAATGTTTAAAAGTTAATAAAAGAATTTCCGTTCTTGATATTTTTAAACAACACTTAGCACTAATGACATTTTTAATTAATGCCATCGTTGAGTAAACCAGCTCTTTACTTTTTCTCCAAAATATTTAAATATTTTCTAATTTTGACATAGTGAAAGTTGTTTCGTCTGTAACATGTAATATTTCTGGTATTTTCGTAAGAATATACTTTTACTATTTCGAATACATTTGTGATATATTTACCTTGCATATCGAATAATCGGTAATTTAAATACCAAACTCATAAACCACATAATATTATTTCATGTAACATTAATTAGGTTCCTGTCTAGTCTACCTACTAACTGCCTGATTTATAACTAAGTGTTTTAGAATTTCATGAATCACTTTAGATTTTTATGGTAGGTTTTGATTTAAAAAAAATGTATAATACATAACATCTGACCTTCAAGGGGTTATTTTAAAAATTGAATTTGTTTCGGGAGGATTGTATCCTCCCTTTATATGCAAAATCATTGAGTAAAAATATATGTATTTTTTTCACTCAATGACAAAATCGAATAATTAATTACCCATTATGTTATTGTGTTATTTTCTGCCAGAATATATGAATCTTGACAATTACTAATCAGTTATAGTAAAATCCGCGGGGAGTGAAGTAATAGCGTAATTGCGATATTCCAAGCAGGTTTTATTGGTAATAAATTTGAAAACATGCCAGCCCACCAAGGTAGATTCACACCAGTTTCTTCAAAGACATTCTATGATCTGGCAACATACGGGGTATCACTGTTACTAAAGAACTGTATTACTTGCTTGCTTCTAGGAAATACAACTTGATGCACAAATGATTTATTTAATCGAATGTTTCAGCAATTAAAGTCTGAAAGTAGATAAAAAAGTAGAGGATACATCATTCGGCCTTAAAGGAAATTTAACTACTAAATAATATGAGTACTTGCATCAAGACCTTTTGTTATTAAAGGAAACACCTGGCTGGGTCACCTGGTATTATCGAATCATTAAACATAAGTTTTGCTCTGATTTGCTCTTTTTGGATTTAGATTTAGATTTAAAATACTCTCCCTTTATTACCAATATCTGTCTGAGTTTCGTATTCAATCTCTATTTGTCACTCTAAAATTGTCTAAAAAAGTATTACCGTTGAAATTACAAATGCTCAGAACTATTAGCGTTGTGTATTAGATAACACATGTTTAGTTGCATAATCGCTCATGCATATATTTTTGCGAATTCGGTTATATAATTACGGTTGGTTCAAATAAGTGGTAGAGTAGCCGTTGAGCTAAATCTAGGCCTTTAGAAATTATGGAAATTGTAGGAAGTTTGGTTGACTCCTCAAATACTTGTGTTTTTCGAGGTTTTTTTCCGATTCACAGAATGCACTACCAGTGAATTTAATTGTTAGCAAAATGACAGTATCGGCATCTGCAATTATCCATGTAACCGTGATATTGCATTTTATTTATTATTTTTCAAGTTTTAGCCGCGTGATGCGTTTTTGATCTAAAATAAATAAATGAAATATAATTTTATTTTTAAGCGTCGAGGTCGTACACATTTTTTACTACACTTTCTTGTCCGACATAATGTAGAACTCGCACTGTTACTCGCCAAAATATCGAAACAGAGAAGTTTTAAATAAATTGCGACACTGTAATTATTCATGTTTAGACAGACTGGAAAGTTCTAAAAAGTTGACTTACAACGATGTTACACTACTTGTGACAGTCGTGTCCGACCAAACTTACTCGAGTCTATCTCCGCCTTTAGAATCTGTTAGAAAGAGAGCAGAATTGAATGATAGTGAATACGTATTAATTAATAATAATTCTAGACTGTTGAAGAATTGATAAATGAAAACGCGTCATGGCATACAGATTGCTACAAGAAGTGTACTGGATCCTGTCAAATAGTGATGTTTTGTTTTTACTTCTTCTGCAATTCCAATCATTGCTTTTGTTTCTGCAGAAAGTCTTGCCAGCTCAGATGAGGTGAAAAAGAATCGTGTTAAATGATTTTTCTTTTGTGTTATGTTTACAAGTCTTCCAAATAATTTTATTCTTCTGTTCTCGTGTTCTAATGCTTCATCTAAGCCCAAAGCATAAAAAGGACTTAGTACCTACCTACGTAATAACCCAATTATTTTTCATGAATTCGCTCCACAGATCTCATTTTATGTTGTCAGCTAGGTACCATGATATCATTCATACTTGCATAGTTCATTAAGTCCAGAGTAAAGAAGTGAAGTAGGGGACAAGAACTTGTAGTGAAGCAATGTGCAATTTCTATACCATATGCTTTATGGAATATATGCATATGGAAAGCAATGTTGGTTTTCCATTTGATGCTAAAGATAACATCGTCCATTTCTTCCCCTATCATACTTTTAACATCTTTTCGTGTTTTTATTTTTCCACCATTTTTATTTGCAATTGATTTGTAATTTATTTCAAAATCAGCCACCGTTATAACATCTCCCATAATAAGAAAATCATTTAATGAGCATACAAATTCTACATCTGTTGCTTCATCCGAAATGCATTGGGGATGTCAATCTGGAGCATGAGCAGATTTTGTTCGCAACATTTTAAATACATGTTTTACCCAGCAAGGTTTGTGATATGGAATGTCTTTTGCATGAGGATCTCCTAGATCTGTACAATCACTAAATCGAACTTTTAGGGCTTCATTTTGTGACATTTCAATTATTGCTTCTTTTAATTTCAGATCGACAGAGTTTGTTTCCACGGCAATTAATAGATTTCTTCTCTTTCCTTCTTCCAGACAAAAATAAATATTCTTGTCACCCGCAAGGATTTCTGATCTTGTTGTGTAACCTACATTACTATCTTTAGTAGCGGAACCAGAACAAGAAGGCTTATTTTTTTCCTGTTCAAGTAATCTCTCACACTAGATTTTATGAGTACACTTTTTGTAGCCATGATGAGTTTTCGTTTATCAATCCTTCAACAGTCACATTTCTTAATCGATTATTATTAATTAACACGTACTCACTATCATTCCATTCTGCTCTCTTTCTAACACACTCTCACTTTATCATAGTTAATAGGTTTAGGTGACTTCTTATTTTGAAATACACAACTCGTAATAATTAGTTTGCTGCCTTGCCTTTTTTTGCAAATGGCGGCAGTGATACTTGGAAACGAATTTGTGGTGGAGTAGACATTGTGTCCAAAGTTAAACTGCTGGGCTTACGATTATCAATCTGTTTCTATATCAAACAAAAAAAATTTGAAATGATACCAGTGATAACAAAATTAAAAGTGTTTTTATACAAAACACGTAAACGGTAAAAGATATCGATAAAATTCCTAAGGACCTTTTTTATAAAGAATTTCCTTGTAAATAAAAAACGTTCAGTACAAAATATTGATAGGATGGCTCTATCAAGACAATCAAGAGTTATAATCGAAAACTTGATGATATCTAGGTTGGCCGTCATCTTAGATGTGTAGGAATATATTAAAATTGATACCACAATTTCATCATCAAACTTCCCACGGGATGTGTTATACGGTGTTATACCCCCCGTCTAATATGTATAAAAATGATTTTGTATCTATAAAAATCGTAAACATTTTGTACCACATGAAAATTGATTTTCCCGAGATAATTAAGTTCGTTGAAATGATTTGGATACTTAATAGTTACATTTTCAGTTATGTCGAAACGTTTAAAATTCTATTTCAGTTGGAACGCTCAAAGGTTTTTCGAGAATTGTATTTCTAAATGCTAATGCACGTTGTCTACTTCGAAAATAACTAAAAGAATGCGGTTAGGAAATAGCGACAAGACATTCACGTTCCTGCAGCGAATTAGTTATTTGTGAGTTTTGTTTTCATTCAATCCACCTCGAGAAACCAAAAGAATTTTTATGTTAAAAACGTGTTGGTCCTTTTTCACACATTCTAATTAAACTCTGCTTAATCGTTAAAATAAAGCGAAATAAAGTGATATTTTAATAATTGCTTATCATAAACGCAATCATGTGAAAAATCTTAAACAAACAATTTGAAATTAACAAACTCTTGTACATGTTGTAAATTGCATAAATATTAATAAAGATCAAATACCATACCTTAACTGGCTACTTTACTGCATTTTTAGAATTTATTAATTGCTCAAGAAACTCAACTCGTTGTAGAAAATATTTGTATCATTGCACATAAGAAAAGTTCGATTAGTATACTTATTGAAACATTCATTTAAAGCTGAGATTAATTACATTTTTCTTAGTTATAAAATTTGGAGCAAAGTCCTCATATTGGGAGGATACTTTGCACCACTAATAAAAAACTAGTAGTAGTAATTTTAGAAAAGTGAGACCACTGTGTGGTTAACAATGCACCACGTATGTGCCAGAGCTGAAGAATTGAAAGAAAAGTTTTATTTGGGAAATATTAAAAAATGAGTTTACAAGTATATATTTTTAATGAAAATAGAAGTCCGTCACTTCTGATCTAGCACAGGAACAGTATAAAATCCTTTCCGAAATACTGAAGTTTTGAACGAATTCGTAATTTTTTCAGGATACATACATTCCCTTTTAACGAGAACTATCGCATGGCATGATTGTCTATGATATTGGTCTCATCGAAGTTCCAGATGTGTGTTAGAGGAACATTTTCTAATTCTTCGCCTAAATTCCAAATGAAGTCTTGAACAGCGTTCTCATCAATAGCAGCCTTATTGCGTTTAATATTTTCTGCAAAGCGCTCTGAAAGACAAGGATTGCGCTTCATGAAAGACTACCCAATCACGACCAGAAGTATTATTAGCGCATGCTTTTACTGTTCTTCCATTGATTCAGTACTACTAGATAATTTGTCGTAATTCGAAAGCATCCATTGGAAAACCAAATAATGCAATTGGTAAACTGATTTTCTTTTTTAGAAGTATGGCCTAGCCTAACCATTTTTGTAGCTGTTCAGGGGTATAATCGCAATATTTTCTCGATCTCAGTTTTCTAACTTTGGATGATGATATTTTAATTAGAAAATTTAATCATCATGGCTAGGGATGACTTTGCTCTATGTTTTGTTGCGGTGCAAACTCTACCCCAAATCCGCCTAATTGGTGGTCAACTATAAAAAAATGAGTCATGATTAAGTCACATACATTATTGGAAATTTGCGCAGCCATTACAGATCTTATTAAATAAATAACGTATAAGTTACACAGTTACAGCAATATTTACTTTATTACATGAAGAAACACCACTGATGCACAAAGATTTTTGCATGTGAAAAAAAACCCGAATTCTTGGTTTGTTTCAGTCTCAGTTTTTAACTAAAGCCTGTTAGTGGGCGAGATCGGTACTAAATAATAATACATTGGCACCATGCAATGCACCAATGTTCTTTTTGGCGATGTATTGCGACTATTGCGTATTCTGTTCTGGATTTTTCGATGCAAAGTAATCCCATTAAAAGGGACATTATTTTTTCGCTTGGTACTACATCTTGATACAAATTAATACATGGTGTTTTCGAGAATAGCACTTATTGAAAAAACTGATAGAACACATAATATGCAACAAAAAATTCTTATATTTTTTTAATTTAATGTAAAAAAAAAAATTAAAACTATGAAAGAATCAGATAAATAAATTTATATGGCAACAACGCGATTATAACCCGCTCTCAAGACGAACGCAGCTCCGGATTAAATTATGTGATTGAAGTTCTTGAAGCAAATAATATAATCTGGAGTCGGTACTGCCTTAAATAAAACATGAAATGAATTATTTTACTCCCTTTTCTAATATCATGCGCACTTTAAAATTCAGCTCTAACTTCCTTAGTTTTTGGATTATATCAGTGAAGAAACAAATCTTATTGAAAACCAAAATAAGTTGGTTCTCTAGTGAAGTGGGGGTTTTCATATGTTTTATTCCAGTTATAATAATTTATTTGTCTCCTTAAAATAGGTACAATTAAAATGTGTTGGGTGAAAAGCCATTTAAAACAAATGGCTTGAAATATTGGTATTAGAATCAAATGAAATAAAGGTTTTAGTTCGTTGCCTTCATCGCAGACTTGTCGCTCTATAAAACTAGGAGGGTAGGTTAAAAATAGACATCCTTCTTCCCATTCCTTTATTCCGAACTGTGAACCACCCTAAATAAATTTAATTAATCTAATTAGTTTCGGTGGTTTAGTGTATGTTATATTTCCCACACCTACTTTTACGCCTTAGCTGCGTGCCTTGCATGGCTAGAACAAATCGATACAAGTATTATTGATTTTGGCGCACAGGCAAACATTATTGCACAGGTTTCTTGGCTAATATGTTTCAACTTCTAATTATCTACTCACTAATTACTCGTCTATTCGATTTATTCTTTAATCGTCAATCTACCTGTAATTGGTTCAAATAAATATTTAATTATTGCTCTAATGCATTTAAAAATACCATTGTATAAATCAATAATTGTTTACTAAATGGAAATACGTATTTTTTTTAATTCAGCGAAATATATTATCCAAAGATTTGCATATTCTGTCGCTGTCGTATTTATGATACATTTTTTCGCTGACATTTATTATGCCAAATAATTGAGTCAGTCGAACGGAATTAAATATTTTCTTTTTTTAATTCTCACCACCTGTAAATTGCTAAATTGGTAAACTGTCGCGTTGTTAGAAGCCGAATCTAATATAATTCTTGATAATAATCATAGATATAAACTGAATATAAAATCTGTTATTTGTTTATCTACCACCTACTTTATAAATATTTTAATCATAAAAATTCCTCTTTCTGCCAACTAAAAACTACACAACTTGTTGTTCAACCTTGCTTATTCCTGAACTGACAACATATTATACACCTAGCGTTAATAGGTACCACGCAGCTGAATTAGAGGTAATTTATTCTAATAAGGAATACACACCTCATTTTTATAAATTATGTTAAAAAACGGCTCGAATATTGTAGTCATATAAATTTACAATAAAGTCTGTTGCAATAATTTCTAGAAAAAATCATTATAACGGTGCCTTGTTGCTAATTTCAGTTCTTTTTCAATGAATCTGTTGTAGTCAAAATAAATAAGATCGTAATGATAATAATAATATCTACCTTTCTTGATGTATTGGTTTAGAAAGAGTTACATGATTTAAGTCTTTGTTTACTTTTCTTGGCCCTAAATTTCAAACATGTTTTTCAGTTTTATTTAGTCGCCAATGAAATAATTTAGGAATCATGGAATCATCATCAGAGACATCTAAAATTCTGATCAATTCTAATCATAGGTTCTATATATACACGATGTTTTCGAAAATAGTAGGAACAATACATCTATATGACAATCGCAGGATTACAACTTCCAGCCCCATTCTCCCAACACAATGATAGACAGTGCCTGTGTAAATTGTCCACTAAAACTCTTCCAGCTGATTATTTAATCTGGAACCAGTAACGTCTTCTCATTATTTTTTTGGGTGAAGGAGGTAGGAAGTTAGAAGTATAATCACGCGGATGCCATATAAATATACTTTCAATGGTTCCACAATTTATTTTTTATAAGTAAATTGAAAAGATGTGAACATTTTTCATTGCAGATGTGTTCCATCAGGCTTTTTAATAAGTGTACTATTTTTAAATATTTGTATCTGTATTAACATCTCGAGATAAAGTATAAAACATTATATTTTCTGCAACTTAATAAATTAAATTGAATAAAACAAAATAAATATTATCTAGAAATGAAATCCAAAGAAGTCAGAAATCCATAGAGGTAAACTTTAATAGAATAAAATAGCAAAATAAATTTTACTATTCAGCCTAAATCCTCTAATGTCTTAAAAAGACATAAATACTCTTTTCAGAGCTTATTTGCAAACTATCTACATTTAACTGATAAAAATTTGGTCAGTACTACGAATGTAGAAAGCAAATAATTTAATAATTGCAATAAGCCCCACCAGACGGATTATCAGTTAAATGTAGATAGTTTGCAAATAAGCTCTGAAAAGAGTATTTATGTCTTTTTAAGACATTAGAGGATTTAGGCTGAATAGTAAAATTTATTTTGCTATTTTATTCTATTAAATATTATCTGTTTAGGAATATCAGTTCTATACTCAATGTAGGCAAACCATTTGTTAAGGATGCACGAGATTAAAATAAAGTAAACAGAAGATAAGACAGCTGTAGAAATCAAAATATGTCGATGATAAAGTTTGTAACAAATTTGTTCTCGGCGGTATCTTGAATTCTAAAGATATTGAGTAGATATGAATTGGAACAGTTAAGAGGGTGTGGTTGTTATTTGTTCTAGCTTATACAAATACTAAATGGGTAAGTAAAGCACAAAGTTCTGAAATTAATCTACGAGTAAGATAAGTATAGGTAACCTTTTTTTAAAGAACCTCATGTTTACAAAAATCTTGGAATATGATTTTAAATGATGTTTAACCATAATAAAAATAATTAATACTTACCTCATTAAATATTTTGTTCTACAGTAAAGCGCCTGAGTTTGCTAAGTACAGATGAAAGATTAATGTAACACCATTTTAAGAACGGAAAGAACATGTTTTCGAGGACCAAATCCTCTTAACATAATACTTGAAACTTTGCCAGTGGCACGCCGTACAAAAATAAAAATTTTCGTGTTAATACTGACTCGACTTCCTAGAAAACATTTATCAGGAGCAGACATGTTGTTTTTCTTTTATTTTTATTATCTTTGAAGTTATGTCTCTATAATTATTACACCCTCGTTTAATAATAAGAGTTATGACACTAACCTAAATTATTTGCCATTAGTAAAAAATGCCCGGTGTATTTTTAGTGTTTTACTACTAAGAGTTACATTATTTTTTTTATTAATTTTATCTATTAAGTACATATATCCAAATGTTGTTTCTGTACGATGGCCAAAAATGAAGTACTAGACGTAAATATTGTATTTTTATTGCGTTGACATATTTATAAAGCTACAATTTCATTCTAATTTAGTGTTTAGTTTTTAAATATTTTAAATTTAAACGTTTTTAACTACCACGTAAATTTGGAAATCGAAAAACTAATCAGTTACCTACCTATAAATACAAAATCGTATTTCTTTGATTATTTTACTTTTAAGTAAACATGTAATTTTTTATGTCATACTGAGTAGTAACTAAGAGCAAATCAATCGTTTCTAAATTATTGATATTTAAAATTAATTATTTTGGACAAGAAAATATTTTTAATATTAAATGTATTTTATTTTTAGGTTAACAATAAATTAAAATTATTTCAACATGTGTTGAAACTGCATCTCATTGGTTATGACAATAACCGAAACGATTGATAAATTCTTCTTGATTTTTTCTAATAATTTCTGGTGTAATTAGCCTGTTCAATGCGAATAAATGTGAAACTCAGAAACGATTGATTTTAGATATAAGGTGTGATATATAGAAAATATTTAGAATCTTACAAGGAATTTGAAATTGCAAAAAAATTGGGGGTTGCCCTTTGAAAAATCAAAGTTGATCACAGCCCAGCATTTTTGGGACACCTTGTAGAATAAAAATCATTTTTAAAATAGACTTAATTTAAAGCGATTGTTCCAAAACTTAGATGTTTTGAAGTTATTGAATTTGTTCCTTACTTTTCGACCTCACTGTATATTTACGAGACCTGAAACGGTCAAGATATCTTTCATTTGAAAAATGGCATAATACGCCTTATTTATTTTTTTGCAAACACTATCCACATGAGAATTGAGCATCCCAGGTAAGTCTCTCGTCCAATACAGGTACCTACCTAAAAACACTTGGTTTTGGTTTGGTTAAAAATAAGTCTGATACGTTCACACCAAGTGCTTAAATCACCTATATTTTGTATCATATTTTCTAGCTGTTGGTTGGGGTGTTTCTTCTGATAAAGTTATAGTTGTGTCATCACCGAGCATTGTAACTAAGCCCTAGTAATATGATTTAGGAGGTCTTTAATAAATAATAAAAACAGTAGGGGACCTAGGACAGATCCTTGTGGAACACCAAGTTGAACGTCATGAACAGCATCTTTAAAACCATTATTATTAACGATGTCTGGTAAAGTGATGTATTAAGGATAAAGCAATGAGCTACTACATTATTTTCAACCAGGCAGCACAAATCGCTCGAGGTAGTGTTACTTCTTCAGAGCAACCTCCATAAAATTATACCTTTATTATTTGAAGAAATTTTCGTACTTGAATTACAAAATTTTTCGTTAGTTTAGTTATGACCCTGACAAACATACTATATTCCAAGTGAAAAATGAATGAATGAACTTAGAAATTGTAGTTATTTATTGCCTATTAAAGTTAAAACAAGATCCTATACAATGGCAGTCAAGGCAAGGAAAGTGTGTCCGAAAGAATTATTATTCGTAACTTTCGACATAGTGAATTTTAATGGTTATTGTTGAACTGGTTTTTACAAATTTAATCTATCACTGTAAATGTCTAATAAATAAGTAAAAATATAGTCAGATAAATATTTATCAATGAATCACCGCTTTATAATACACACGTAATTACAAAAACATTTTACTGTGGATAAGACAATAATAATTGTGAAACAATGAACTAGCATCTGTACTTAAAATACATTCACAAACAAAATGCATGGTTGCAGTATTACAGTTTATGTATCTGAAAACTGATTTTGTTGGATTTTAAAAAATGCACATTAAATCGAAATATATACATTCTTTCATGTATTTGGATAATGACAAAGAAGAATCTCTACTGTAATAACAAGAAGTCAAAATTTTATGTCTGTCCCACATTTTAACAAATTCCAATTTATGACCGGATTGGCTGGCTATGAAATCATGACAATTCAATAAATGTCTAAATATTTTTTTATACCATTATTGTTTTGCTTTAAATTACTATGTTTTAATAGGTACTTCTCAATATTATTTGGAACAATAGTTGCTTTTTGCCTAATTAGTAGATATCTATGTTAGCCTGGATTTGAGCGCCAATATTCATAGGTAGAAAAGTAAAGTTACCTATGTGGTAACATAAACACAACTTTGACGATTTATCGTAAAAATCATCAACTTACTTTGAACATATTATTGAAAATACTTACAATCCATTATATACCGTACCTGCGTAATTTTCATATCATATGCAATTAATTATGAAGAAAAATTGGCCAATTAGTGCCTCTTTAAAGAATAAGGTTAAATATTTGGTGAATTGGAAGTTTAATCGATTTCTGGAGATCTACCCAATTACCCAGTATAAACAGACTGTCTATTTCCAGCTTAGATCAGATTACGATAAAATCGATAATTATTATTAGGCCACTGGACACGACCGTACTCATTTAAATAACAAATGGAGATCTACAAATTTCTTACTTTCACAATTCTAATGATTTACGTTGTGACAGAGATAAAGAGTCTAATTGTTTTTGTTCTTTGCATTATTCATAAAAATTAAAAATTGGAAATGTATCACGCACATAATAAATGCATTTCATTTGCATTTTTTTACATTTATGTTTGTCATTTCGTATTTTAACTCCAACCATATTTCTTTTAAATAATGTCGGTACATGAAAGTACAATGATAAAATTCGGGAGGGATAGCAAACAATTTAAAATTAACAATACATAGTTTAAATTAATTTAAAATAATATTATGTAAATGAAAATAAAAATTAAAAACAAGAGCGTTTATTAAAATGCACTAAAAAGAAAAAAGAAATTTCTTAGGTCTTCAGCATTAGTTGATATGGTATCGGCCTAAGTGGCAGTCTTTGAAGAATTTCCTTGGAAAAGGGGTTTTCCATGATTTGCCTAGTCATAGCCTTAAACACTGGTATCGGATCACAATATACAGGGTGTCCCACTTAAGATGTATCCACCCTCCTAAAATCTTTATTTGTGAACTGATTTTCGAAATCTTTTTTTGCTGGATAGGGCTTGGAAAAATGCATTTAAGCTATAGATTACATTTTTAAAAAAGGTACATCATGACCTACTACTGAGACGTATTTTTTTTAGCGAAATTTCGAGAAAAACTATTAGCGATTTTTTTAGAGAAAAACTAATACCAGATTTAGATTCAGGACCTTTTAAAACCTAAGTGGTGTGAATTTTGCGACATTAGGATACAGGGTGTTAAAGAAAATGGAGAGGAATTTTTAACAACGACAAACTTTTTTTTGTAAACAAAATCGGTACTATTTTTAAATTATCAGTAATTTAACATTTTTCACAATTCTCTGGTTTATTTGAAGACGTATTAAGAAAAAATCGACAGTGCGGTAACGACTAAAAATGGTATCTAATTTCTGTTGATACGGTTATTGAAAACAAATAAAACATTACATTAGTTATTAAAGCTAATTAAATAATTCACTGGAAAAAATATTACAATAATCCTTTGAAAAAACAAATGGTAAAAATAAAAACAAAAAATAAACAAATAAAAAATTTTTAAGATTTACTGGTAACAAAACTACGATAAAATTATTAAAAGAACAAGCTTCCTAAAAATAATCAAATTAATCAACTAATAATTAAATTGAACTATTCTCAATGAGTCCACCATTCACCTTATGCATTTTTCAATACCGTTTGTTTTTTTCAAAGGATTATTACAATATTTTTTCCCAGTGAATGGTTTAACTAGCTTTAATAATTAATGTATTGTTTTATTTGTTTTCAATAACCGTATCGACAGAAATTAGATACCATTTTTAGTCGTTACCACTGTCGATTTTTTCTTAATACGTCTTCAAATAAACCAGAGAATTGTGGAAAATGTTAAATTACTGATAATTTCAAAATAGTACCGATTTTGTTTACAAAAAAAGTTTGTCGTTGTTAAAAATTCCTCTCCATTTTCTTTAACACCCTGTATCCTAATGTCGCAAAATTCACACCACTTAGGTTTTAAAAGGTCCTGAATCTAATTCTGGTATTAGTTTTTCTCAAAAAAAATCGCTAATAGTTTTTCTCGAAATTTCGCTAAAAAAATACGTCTCAGTAGGTCATGATGTACCTTTTTTAAAAATGTAAGGTATAGCTTAAATGCATTTTTCCAAGCCCTATCCAGCAAAAAAAAAGATTTCGAAAATCAGTTCACAAATAAAGATTTTAGGAGGGTGGATACATCTTAAGTGGCACACCCTGTAGATCAGTCCGTTTAAATAAGAACAGAAAAGTTGATTTTTGTTCGTTAGTAGGAGAAGTAGAAGTTGAGACAAAATATGACGATTTTCGATTTACAACGGTTAAAGCAGGTTTTGGGCTTTCATGGGGAAGCATACAGCACTATTATTTGTTTTGCTCTAAGAAACGATACGGGTAAGTTTAACAAACCTAAAATTCGTTCCAAGAGAGATGGAAGTTTAAAATTTGTAAGAAGAAGTAAATAATAAATGGCATCAATAATAGTAATAATACGAACACGAATTTACGGGTGACGTTAGTTCGTAGTGTTGGGAAAAATGACGAAAACCCTAGACGACTTGCATAATTACCCAGATAGTTGTGGATTGTATTTATTGTTCACTTATGATGTAAATGTAATAAATAGATTTATTAATTCCAAATTGTATTGTATCTATATTCATTCATATTTTTTCGAGTTGATTGGAGACTGTTAATTCCCGATTGTAATTCAACATTTTATCGATGACCACGGCTAAATTAGGAGCGTGAAAGTCGTATGAGAGCAGGTGAAAAATTCTGATTTTGAAAAACAGAAAAATAAAATCGTGGTATTATGAATTCTAATCCACTAGTGTACGGAAAACAGACGTATTAAACCTCCCTAATATAGTGGTCGTGGATAAATTCTATAATACTATCATGTTCAAGAAAATTAGGAATTTCAATAACTTATAATTGTAAATGCAACTCTGACTTTTACACCGAACTGACATAAGCGAGGTCAAATTTTTATTTTCAAGGTCACCGTCAAGTAATACTGCTGGTTGTTTTATATGCGCTGTGTCGTAACTATAAATTGATTAATGTTTTTCATAGATATGATAAATATAGTATTATACAAGGTATTATACCGGGTGGGAGCACCATTATTTTTTGACCATTTTTAAAACTATAAATTTCGAACTAAACTACGCGCCAGATGAAGTGGGACAGCCAAAAAATGTCCTAATTTTGACTAGCAATAACTTTGACATTTTTTTGCCGATATTAGATTTTTAGCCAAAGGTGAAAAGCGTCGCCCTTGGTCTATGCGTCATTGGCGTCGGGTATTTTTCTTGCAATTCCTTCTCGTTGTACAGGGCGTGAATTTAGAGCCGTTGAACATTTCAAATTTTTAACCCATAATTTGGGAAATGTGAGGGGCCCTAGAATTTTTTTTTCGATGTTAGATGAATTGATGGGTCGATACCTCGGGACGTCTTTGAGATGTTTTTGATACATTGCGTTGCTATAGAAATATCGCCATTTTATGAAATTTCGTTTTTATTTAAAAATATGCTCGTGTTTAATTAAACAATAACAGACACCATCTAAACTGCAACAAAGGACAATTTCTAATGAAAATGATTAACACCAGCGGCGTGCAAAAAGGGGTTTAGGGGATTTAACCGCGAAAATTGGTTTTTATTGAAAAATTTTAACAGTTTCTTTAAGAGTTACAGTTAAAAAGGTGCCATAACAGTAATTAGCGTGATTCTTTGACAAATTCAGAGGCGTGCAAAAGGGGGTTTAGTAAATTAAGAAATTAAAATTCCAGTTTCATTCTTTTTTCCATTCATTTAGAAGGTGCGGTGTGTACATGTAATTCATTGGCGTACAAAAGAATCCATTATACAGGGTGGTCCAAAAAGTTCGATATTTATATATGGAAACATTTTTAATAATTTTATTAAACGTTGTTCTTTGTTCGCCCAGTGAAGAATAGTGGATATGTTTGACGAGCATTAATTAATCTGTGGCTGAGTAAGCGCCGCCTTCTGATAATACCTGTAAGCAGTAGTAGGTACCATTGTTAACTTCTTTATTTATCAAATCTTTTATCTTTTAACAAATATTCACCGGGCGAACAGAAGAAGATGGGCCGAAGAACACATGCATTGGCATCTTCGGTGGAAAGACTGTCTTCGTTGACGAGTGCCGTTTTAACCTCTACAATTCCGATGGCCGATTGTTAACTTGGCGGAGACGGGGAGAACGTTACCTAGAAGAAAATATGCGTCCCCAAGTTGCGTTTGGCGGTGGTGGATTGACAGTGTGGGGTGGTATTCAACACAACGGAAAGAAAGATCTTGTGGTATTTCGGGGCAATGTTAACGACATAGTCGACCTGAATGAATGTCTGATTCCGGAAGTTTTACCGCATATGCTCGAAATTATGGCGAAGATTTTGTTCTTGTGGACGATAATGCTCGGCCTCATCGTGCATTATTAATAAACAGGTATCTGCAAGAGCAAAATGTTAATCGTAATGATTAATGAATTGCCTCCCAGATCTCCTGACATGAATCCCATTGAGCACGTCTGGAGTTGAATGAAGTCGGAGTTTTCCCGAAGGGAACGTCAGCCAGAAACTCTGGACGATCTCGAAGAGATAATTCTGGGAGTCAGTTCCTATAGAACTAATCAACAAATTAATTTTGAGCATGTCAAGTCGGTGTCAGGCAGTTATTCAGGCTAGAGGGGGGCCAACGCTTTACTAGAATTAATATTTTTGTGTTTCCTTTTTAATTTGTTAAATAATGTTTTTATATTCATGTACGTAAACCTATGGGTTCTTTTTTGTACGCACCTTCAAAATAAATGAAAAAAAGAATGAAACTTGTATTTTAATTTTTTAATTTACTAAACCCCCTTTTGCACGCCTCTGAATTTGTCAAAAAATCACGCTAATTACTGTTATGGCACCTTTTTAACTGTAACGCTTAATGAAACTGTTGAAATTTTTCAATAAAAACCAATTTTTGCGGTTAAATCCCATAAACCCCTTTTTGCACGCCGCTGGTGTTAATCATTTTCATTAGAAATTATCCTTTGTTGCAGTTTAGATGGTATCTGTTATTGTTTAATTAAACAAGGGCATATTTTTAAAGAAAATCGAAATTTCATAAAATGGCGATATTTCCATAGCAACGCAATGTATCAAAAACATCTCAAAGACGTCCCGAGGTATAGGCTTAACAATTCATCTAACATCGAAAAAGAAATTCTAGGGCCCCTCACATTTCCCAAATTATTGGTCAAAAATTTGAAATATTTCACGGCTCTAAATTCACACCCTGTACAACGAGAAGGAATTGCAAGAAAAATACCCGACGCCAATGACGCATAGACCAAGGATGATGCTTTCCATCTTTGGCTAAAAATCTAACATCGGCAAAAAAATGTCAAAGTTATTGCTAGTCAAAATTAGGCAATTTTTTGGCTGTCCCATTTCATTTGGCGCGTAGTTTAGTTGAGATAATGAAATACTGTTTCCGCCAGTCTTCTTTTAATTTTGAAAAGAGTAGCCGTCTTTTTTTGCTAACTTCCGGTTTAACCGGAAATGACGAAATGACATAGCGCATTTTTCGGGGATAGGGCCTATCCCCGAAAATACGCTGTCATTTCCGGTTAAATCGGAAGTGAGCAAAAAAAGACGGATACACAAGAAAAAAACTTATCAAAATAGAAGAAGACTGGCGAAAACCACATTTCATTATCTCAACTAATTCAAAAGTTATATTCGTTTAAGAAGGGTCAAAATAAAATGCGGCACCCCGTATCATATACATAGTAATTCATATTACAAACTACATAGACGCCTCAACACGTAGCTTTGAGAATATTTTGATGGTTATGAATTCGTATCTTTATCCATTACCTCAAATTATACTGCAAAAATTATATAAATTATAATCTGTAGCAATATAATTTAGTTTAGTCTTATCGAAGGTAATCTAAATCAACACCATTTTGAAATTTTAAGAAAGGCTTTCTAAGGTTTTGCCTATATGAGAATGCTGCAGGAATATTAATTTTGTTATAAAAATTTGAGGGACAACATTTCTATACTTTAACAAATACTTACAAATATGATGTTCGTTTGCTTCGTTAAAACACGTAGTCATTATTGCTAATAAGTGATAAACATATTGTACCAAATTTTATTCAAATATTTCAAAACAAATAGTTTTTATTGTTATTTTAGGGTTGGAATCTTTGATATAGCACTGCCTCTAAAATAGTTCCAACTAGACACCAAAATACCGAATATTTAACACTGAAGGCACGTTTGTCAACCAAGTTGGCATCAATGGGAGATGCATTCTAGTCATATCCGACGAAGCCAATTTAGTTGGCGAAACGCGCGTCGAGTGTTAAGTATTCACTGTTTTGGTGTCCAGTGGAGACTACCTTAAATAAATGATCATGAGATAAAGTTTTTCTATAGATCATTGTTGGCGAAATATATGAATAAATTGTGTCAAACTTGTGCTATTTAAGTTCTATAGTATATTGTTAATTGACGAGTGTTTTAGAAACTCCCTGTATTGCAAGCGTTGGTCAGAGTTCAGACGATAATTAATTATTTTAATGGAACGCTCCTATGTAATGATATATCACACTTTCATTTTACCAGAGGTGTAATAATTAAAAAAATTGAAATATGTAAAATTTCTATAATTAAAGTGAATACCATTAACATTTAATTAAACTCGAGTATGGCTCATATTTTAACAAGAAAACTAAAAATAAGATTATTCTGATAATTTTCACGGACTAAAAAAATGTATGTTTTTCAAACTGTTATTCACCAAATATAAACACGAATGTCGTGACTTGATATGTATATTATTAAATTACAGGGAGTGCCAGTCGTGCATGTTAGGGTTTATTTCATGTTTCTAAGACGATTTACAAATATACAAATGACGCATTTGTGCAGAAGTTTTTTTTTTCCTTTTTTTATTTTGCAAAAAATATCTGCAATGTATTAACATATGCCTGTAAACGGTACCTATGTAAAAGCTGATCATATCGCAAAAAAGAAGTTAGACATCAATGCAAATCCTTAAAGATAAACAGAAACGAAACAGGTATATGTATTGAAGCCAAGATGATAAACATGGATGTAACAAGGCGGCTCTATGTCTGATTGTAAAATGTAGTAGTGGGGTGTATGCTGTTTTCCTTGTTTTAGTAAGTAGTTGTCCAACTGATTTGTATTGTCAGTATACTTTTGCCTGTATTTTGGATTTTGTAATAAATTTTTATTTATTTCTAACTTTTTAGTTTAAGAATAGAAAGGGCACTGAACAGCCAGGAAACGGTCATAGGAACCTTTCTGGACATTGAGGAAGTTTTCGACAACACCTCATTCGACTCTATAAACAGAGTACCTACCTAGTGAAGAGATGCGGAGTCGAAAAATCGATAACAAGATGGATCGACTCGGCACTCAGAACAAGAAATATACAAACTAGGCTGGGCTCCACGACAGGGGAGACAGGGGAGTTGTTAGTAACCAGAGGCTGTCCGTAGGGGAGGTCCTATCACCCCTTTTGTGGTGTCTGGTTATTGATGAACTCCTAGTACAATTGGAAGAGCGAATATATGCGCAGGGATATCCAGATTGCAGATGACGTCACCATTCTGACAACAAGAGAATTTGATGGCGTCACAAGTGACATGATGCGAGCCCTTAAAACGGTAGATAAATGGTGCACCAAGAAAGGTCTATCCGTAAATCCAAGAAAGACCACTGTGGTGACTTTTACAAGGAAAAGGAAAATCCGGAACCTGAAGAAATTATTTCTTCGAGGAAAAGAATTACAAATGAACGGTGAAGCCAAGTATCTGGAACTGACTCTATATACCAAACTGAACTTCAAAACTCATATAGATAAAATAACTACCAAACCCACGCGGACTCTATGGGCTTGCAGACGCATGGTGGGCAAGAACTATACAGGGTGATTCATTGGTAAGTGTACATACTTTACCTGCATATGTAGGTTACTTGGGCGATTCCATATCAGCTATGGTTAGTTGGTCAATAATCCTTAATTACCAAGATACAGGGTGTTTTATTGATTTTGCGTATTTTTGTCTTGGACCATAACTTTAGAACCACTAGGTATAATAAAGTAAAATTTGGTATGTATGTTTTACTCAATCAGCCATATCGATTTCTCAATTTAGCAAAATCAAAATACAGGACCGGACAGAAAAAAATAGCCGAATTGTTAAATATCAAAAACAACACCCTGTATCGAAAGTTTTAAAAATATGTTTTCTGATTCGGAAAGAGCTTAGAAAAATAAGGCAAATAAAGTACATTTTCAAATTGCCCGCCTCTTTTTTCTATTTATTTTCTTTGATAAAAGGAAATTTTACAAAACTAAAAACCGACTATCTCATACAAAATAGCGTTTTTTCTCTATAATAGACTACGAATTAATAAAAACTTTCATATTCAATAAGAAACCATTCATACAATGTAAGTTCTGAAAAGTATTCAACCATTCAATTGAAACCAACAAATTTACACATTATTTTAAAAATTTTAAATTCTGATAAGTAGGCTTTGAATACAACAATTAAAATTTCAAACAATCAAGTGCGTTTCTGACAGATAGTTTCTAAAAGGTCTGTTTAAATGTTCCTCACCTAAATAATAATAAACTTTACTTAATAAAGTTTTGAGGCATATTACTAGTGTTATGCCTAAGTACCTACTTTTAAATTCTAGGATGATCAGGATCAGCTGCGTATAGGGACGATGAATATTCGCTTTAGTAAATGGCAAATGACAAATACATAAAATGTTGATTTGTATTTCAGTACTTTCGATAAGAAAAATTGTCAATTTACATTATGGATACAGAAACACGTAAACTGCATGGAATTGATAACGTAGTTAATATTAGATCAAAGTGAATATACCTACCTTCCATATTTCTATTTCTTGTATTATTTTACGTCTCTACTTTTTGACTGAAACCACTAAAATATTTTAAATACAAAAATACAAGTACCCTCATTTCTTTCACCTATATAAGTGGATTATTATTAGTATTTTATTTCACGTTAATATGAACTTATTATTCTCTAATTTCAACATCACTAAGTATAATATACATCCTATAATAAAATATGTTTAGTAGCCACTTACTTCCTGTTTCCTTTAATTACGGTAAAATTTTTAAAAGACTCATAATGACATAAAGAATGAATAATTCATACCAAGAATGTATTCAGACGGATCATCATTTCACATTATATATTATATAATATTTAGAAATATAAGCTAGGAGGGCTTCCAGGCTTCCTAGCTTTCAGTCACACGACAAGCTGGTAAATTTTATGGGTGGGGCAGCATTATACTCTCATTAAATGGACATTTATAGGATAGAAAAGCAGGGGTTCTCAAACATAGGATAAAAATTGTATTATTCGCAATAATTACTACCGGGAAATGTGCACGAATTGTTCATCGTAAAATATAGATTTGAAAAATTTTCATAAATTAAATTGAAAATAATAACTGAAATAATTATTAAGATATAAAATATATACGAGAGACAGACGGGCAGGTTTGAATAATTGTAGGTGTAGTAAAAGCCGATATGATTGTGTTTGCAATTAAAGAACAAAAAATTTTGGCCCACCTTGTTTATAATTATTTAATATGAAATCCAGGACAATTTAATTTTTTTATTATCTACTTGAGACTTTGCGTTTTGAACAATTTAAATCACAATATACCTTTCTAAAAATAATGACTGCCTGCAAAGTGCAGATAATAATTCCACTTTTCCTGCTTAAAGGATCGACAATTTATTAGAGTAATACTGGATTGTACAATTACAATTATAGATCTAGTTCAGATATTGCAAAGGAAAGGTTAAAATACACATAATTAATATAAAACGGTACAATAACTCTGCGCACATAAATTCTATTTCGGTGCTAGCGCAAAGAGATAGGCACAATGAAATTCATAATGATGTACAGGATAACAGTTGTCTGTGACAGGATGAAATTACAGAGCTTTTTTGTTGGCTAGGTGTATGACTGTATAGTGTATACTAGTTGTTGTTGAATTGAACTCTAATAACTATCGTGATGTATACGTAAAAAAATCAGTAATTATTATATTATTAAGCTAAATATGTATATATTATTTATATATATTATATAGGTATAAAAAATATATTAGAGATAAGAGATAACCGCGGTAATACCAGCTCAGGGTTTGCTTAGACTTTTTACCAAGCACCTTCGCCATCATTTCAACGAAAATATAAATGGTAGAACATTATTTATCGTAATTACATCAGAATAAGTATAGGTATAGAGGGTGTTTTTCATTTCCTCGGACCTCATTTTGAGTTTTCTTACAAGATTTTCATTTTCTGCAAAAGTTTCTTTGTTATATGATTATGAAAAACAATTTGCATTCGTATTTTATTATATATAATAATTGATTTTGTCTACAATGTAGGTAGGTAATAATTAAGTAATGTATGGTGTAAAATTTCAGTATATTTGCAAATTTGTTTCACCCCGTACAATTACGAGCATTAAAATTAAAATTATTTAATCTTTAAATTATGCTCAACAACATCAAGTTGTCGTTACGCATATTTCTATTCATTTTTGGAACATTCCAGTAGTAACTTATCCATTTTTCAGCCAACAATAGTGCTACATGTTTGCGATATTAAGACGTACGCAGAATTTAAAAATACGTAAAATACATACATATTTTTTTATTAAAAAACCAAACATCGTTGAGTTTTTACTTAAAAAAATTACTTTCACATACATGCGGTTTTAAGATAATGAGCTCCAGTACTTTCTACACCCCCCACCCCCCTATCGCATTCATATTATTTCTATTTTAGTTGCCACTGTTCTTGACGTCATGTGGGCTCTAATTGGAAACATCCATTTAATTATCAACCCTCCCAAGTCACAAGTCGACACTAATAACAGCGGGTAGTCAGTGTAATAAAGTGGTTGAATTATACTATATCAAATACAATTATGGCAAACTGTATTATTCATTGCAGCAGCTATCTGAAATATCTTCGGTAATATTACTCTAATATTTAAATCGATAAGAGCATTAATATAAATATATATTTAGGAAATATACTCATCCAATTATTTCCCCTGACAAATATTTGTCCTGACAATTAAATTTTGAACCGTTCTAAGAGCTATCACAAATGTAGATGCGATAGGAAAACCGATAAAACAAAATTTTGTTATGTTCATTGACTGAACGAGATAATAAAATGCTCGTAGACTGTATTTCATTTGTTTCCAAATAAAATGGTGGTGAGGAATGACTTCAAATCTATTTTAAAAGCGACAGTCTACTCTGTTGAAACATGCAGATAATAATGTACCTCTATAAAAAATGATTATTTTTGTAAACGTTATAAATACTGAAACAATTCAGTGGGTGCCAAAACCGAGGATTTAGGTCATTCAGACTCACTATTTTGTAACGTAGATTTCGTCTATGACCTGGATGGGAGGGTGGATTAGGTAATATTTTCATTTTATAGTGTTGTTCAACATTTTTTTTTGCGAAGAAAGCATTCAACTAAAAAAAACCCATAAGGGTTTAATTGTATACGGGTTTAAAAAAATGTAACATATTTTTACATATAGTAAATATTATGAAATAGGTGTGAGTTATTCAACTAGGGTAGTTGGTAAGTATTTCAAGTTTTAGTGAAATAGTTTATTGAAACATTTCTGCTAAGAACTATCCCACGCGGAGTATGGGCATATGGTTTCTTAAAATTGGGATATCATTATATAAAAAAGCTGAATAAACTTTTACAAAAATATAATAATTTCCTATAAAATAATGTTTAAATAATATTATATCGGCACGTCTTTGGAGATTAAGACCAAGGGAAATATTTCGTTATTAATGGTATATTAAGAATTAGGCGGCAAAAACTAATAAAATGGGAAATATATTTGCTTTATAAATTTCACACGTGTTTGTCATTCATTATTAAATGAAAAATAGCTATACTTAAGTTCCAACATGTGTTTCACTGTTAAAACAAGTGGCGAATGAGAATGATGAAGAGGGTGGCAGGCACTGGGTTGTCAAAGAGTGCTCTATACTTTAGATAAACGTAAATATTTAAAAGAAAATAGATTTTATTGGTATTAGGCATATTACTATAAAGAAAGCGTCAGAAAAAATCAGTTTTGTCAATATAAAATATTTGCTGATTTTTTGCTGATAATGAATACTATCTCCTACCTATTCTCTATTTTGGTATTGTTTTGCTTTATAATGGATATACAAGTATTATTTTTCTTGGGTATATCGATCATACATACCTATAAACAAATTTATTTATTTTTTCTAACGTTTCGGTTTATTTATAAACCATCATCAGAGAAATATTATTTTTTGTTTGTTTGATCTTAAATTAAACTGCGCTGTACATATTTATTAATGTGATGCACTGAGTGTCTTAAAGGTTGTCTTTGATGATGGTTTATAAATAAACCGAAACGTTAGAAAACAAAAATTTGTTTATACAGGGTTCCCCATATTAAACTACCCATTTTATTATTCGAATAAAATCCTTTTAAGCCGAGTAAAAAAATCTTTTATTACACTAATGTACAGAATTGTATTGGATTTATTACTCGCGTGCCGTTATGTCGGGACACCTAGGGGGGCAAGGCAAATTTTCAAATCGAGAAATTATACGGTCGTTAAAAAATTCTCGCAGAATCCCCTAGGTCTCCCGACATAACGGCACCCGATTTTTTTCTGTGGGGGTATTTGAAGGAAGAGATCTTTGCAAGTCGCCCTGCAACAATTGAGGACTTGAAAGACCGCATTCGAGAAGAAATTACAGGGATAGTTTTAGATTTTCTTCGCCGGGTGATGAACAATTTTGCATTCAGAATTGAAAGTTCAAGTTGATGGAGGGCATTTAGAAGACATGATTTTTAAAAGTTGAACAAATCTTGAGTACGAAGTAAATCCCATACAATTAGCTCTACATTAGTGTAATAAAAGATTTTATCCACGACTATTGTATAATGTACCCATTATACGTCTGTTTGCTCGACCTTAATAATACCCATTAATCACGGCAGTGATTAATGAGTCATTAATCACTACTATCAGTGATTTTATCCACGACTATTGTATAATGTACCCATTATACGTCTACCCATTAATCACGGCAGTGATTAATGAGTCATTAATCACTACTGTCAGATGCTTCCTTGATTTAGCTATAATATTATATTGTTCTGCTACAAACAACAAAAATATTTAGTAGTCGTGGATAAAGTATAGTATTCTACTCCCGTATAATGGCTATTATCCACTCGGTGATTTAGGCCACTCGCCTGCAGCTCGTGGCCGTAAACTTCACCTCGTGATTAATACCCATCATTATACGGTCGTTGAATAATATACTATTTTTACTCGACTTAAAAGGATTTTATTCGAATAATAAAATGGGTAGTTTAATATGGGGAACCCTGTATATGTACATAATATGAGCGATATACCCAAGAAAAATAATACTTGTATTTGATATCAACGGTCAAGAAAAAACCAAAAATATATAGGCTAAGTATATTTATAATGATATGAATTTCATAAACTAATTCATAGTGAGTTTCTTTTTCTTGACCGTTGATATCAATTGATGTATAGATTCCTAGGATTCTTGGTCATATAATTAAATAAAAAAATCCATTTTTTATTTTCTGACGTTTCGGTTTATTTAACCATGTTCAAGAACTATTTTAACAGAGAAAACTTATTTAAAAAATGTTATAGTGGTTTTACAGTGCGTACTTACAATGTGTGTATTAAATTACTGTGATGTATTTATACCATTTTACAGGGGTCTGTAGTGTATATTTTCAAAACAGAGTTCTAAATGGGTGGTGGTTCAGCAGGCGTTCAATAGATCACGTCAGTTGTACGAAAACAAATTAGGAGACAAAATAATTATTATTGTACAAAGATCTAGAAAGAACAGATGAATTCTTCTAGAAGGTATATGGGCACTGGGCAGGTATAAAGGCCAACATTTCAGTCAGTTGAATATTGGAAAGTGAACTGAACAGAACAGCAAAGGAACAGTGACAAGTAGTGAATAATAGTGGTTAAAAGTAGTAATTAGTGGTATAATTTAAGTGACTAATAATTATTAATCAGTGAATTAATAAATCAGTGCTTTAGTGTAAATCTAGTTGCAATTATTGAATCCACGCTTGGGGTGATTACTAAGGGGTGTAAACACGTAACTTTACATTATAACTAGTGTTAAATTTTATGACTGCTTTATCCAGAGATCTTTAAAACAACAAATTGCTTCAAAGATCTCTGCAAAAGCAGTCTTAGAAGTCTTTCTTTATTTTCTGACGCTGTGGTTTATTTATTAACCACGTTCAAAAACTATTTTAACAGAGAAAACTTATTTAAAAAATGTTTTTCGCATTTTGACTGATAATATGCTATTTTACTAAATTCAAAATCGTTTAATAAAGTGGCACTTTACCACATGAAAATGTCACTTTACTATTATAGTAATGTCAGTGTTAATAAAAACAGTTTGACAGAAAATATTTCACATACCTTCTCGTATTTTTCTTTGGATTTTATAGAAAATAAGCTCGAAGTTGCTTCTCGAGCGGCATTTAAACTTTTCTAAATTGTTTTCAGTAGCAGGATTCATTTTTATAATTAATATATCTATAACTTAAAATCAATTAGACTCACAAAAATTATACTTAACTGTTTTGTATAAATAAACAAAGCCGTGTCAGTTACTAGGTTACGGAAATCCTGCACAAGTACCTACTATGACATTTTTTAAATTTCAAACTTTGTAATGGTTTTATATCTATTACTATTTGCTTATAATTACCTACTAACACAAAATGCGAAAAAATAATATATACAAATCTCGTAAGAAAAGCAGTTTTACTAAAGTTACTCGCTCGTACTCAAACACTATATTCGTTTAGTAAAACTTTGCTTTTCTAAACTTGTTTTTTACGTACTATTAAAGTAAAGGATTTTAAGACTGCTTTACCCAAAGATCTTTAAAAAACAAATTATTTTAAAGATGTCTACAAAAGCAGTCTTAGATGTCTTAGAACTATGCAGCCGAGTCCAGATTCATAAACAACTGGTGGTCCGGTGGTGGAACAAGAAGTTTCCTTCCACTTACCACTGGCCCTAGTAATTAATTAAACTCATGGTTGGACGAGGGTCAACAAATTCCGAAATGGTTTGTTGATGGGAGAACTGTGTTTATTCTCAAAGAAGAAAATCTGTTCGACCCGAAAAATTATAAATCATAGACGCCAACTCCAACTATTAGTGAGAGATCATGAAACCGTAGGAGTTGGTGCTTTATTATTCAAGGGTCAAGGCAGCACAGAGGGCCGCAGACGAACTTGGTCTCGTATTTGAGAGGTGCTGATGCAGAATTAGTAACTGAGCTTCCTGAGTTACTACGCTTCTGCACCTCTGTTGCCGCTGTTACTAACACCTCAGGTACCAGTGTGGGTCACCCAGCAATTTTGCAAAGACGAACTTCGGAATGTTCATAGGTGGTCGACTTGGGCAATTGTAATGGAATTAGGTTGAAGAAATGCGCAGTTCTCATAAGATACATAGGTCGCAGGTCGCAGACAAAAACATCTTCCGATATCTGAATATTTGTGATACCTATACATACCTGGATGTAGAACAATGCTACATCCAGAATGTGAAGCAAAGAAAGAATGCTCTCTACAGCAAGTACAGTACAAACACCGACTCCGAAAGATTTGGTTTGATTTTTGGAGAAGAACAGCGTGGTGTTTGCCACCAATTTTTGATCTATTCCTTTGAAGTAGTTTTACGGTAAATTAGTAAGAAATGATGAATATTTGCAGGAGTATTTATTTAAGGTTGTCCGTTCCATGTTCCACGTATGGTACTTCCAGGGCCGGATTAACCACAGGGCAAAATGGGCAACTGCCCAGGGGCGAAACTCGAATAGGGGGCGAAACACCCGATCAAGAAACACGTCATCGGCAATTTTTTTAAACCTCAGTAGTAAGTTAAATTTTATGGCATGTTACATGACGAAATTATCGAGAAAAAAAATTAACTACTTACAATAACAATGTAATAAAACAAAAAATTATTTAATTTAAAATCTCAACTCAAAACAATAATTTTGTCATAAACAATTTTCAGTTTCAGTGTTTATTTATTTTGTTTTTGTTTTGCTTTAATAAAAATTGAGTTTGATATAAGAATATTAAAAAAAAAAATTGTTTGACGGAACACGAAAAATATCTGAAGAAATATTAAATAAAGAAAAAATATGTATTAGAAACGTACTAATTAACAATCAGTACCCAGAAGTCTTTGTTGATAGAACATTGACAAATATTGAAAATAGAGTTAATAATCAGCGCCAACAAGTACCCGAAGGGCAATACACAACATTAGCAATGATTCCTTATGTACAGGGGTTATCTGAACAGCTACGCACTATCGGTGATAAATTTAATGTTAGAAGGGTATTTCAAACTACTAACACTTTAAGATCTATACTTACAAAACCAAAACCGGTTAATAGTGATCAAAATTCAAAAAACTGTGTTTACAGTATTCCGTGTTGTGAATGTGACAAATATTATGTTGGTGAGTCATCCAGACCCTTCAATGTAAGATTGGGCGAACACAAAAGTTATATTAGAAAAAATGAAATTGAAAAATCAAAAATTTGTGAACACGCTTTCGAAAACGGACATCCAATAAATTAGAATGGAGCAAAAATTTGAACAAAAGAACCGGACATTAAAAAGAGACAAATTAAAGAATCTGCAATAATTTTAGTAAATGAAGACAAATGCGTATCAAATTATTCTGTAGATTGTTGTACAATATGGTTACCGATGCTAAAAGAAGAACTTAGCAACTTGAATATCTCATCTGATTAACTTTTCTGTGAGCGTAGTAAGTATCTATGGTTATGATATAGGTACCTAAACATTAAAATTGTGTAATTTCACGAATTACACAAGAGAAAGATTATTAGCATTGAAAAAGGAAATAGATTAAGTTTCCGAAACGTCTGCGAAACATCATTGTTTTTATTTTAGTTTATTTATATTTTATGTCAAAAAAACAACCTTTAACTGTTCCTTTGACGTAAAGTCACAGGCGTAAAGGTTATTTTTAAAAAAATCCAGATATTTTTTAGTTTGTCTGGGTAATGTTCAGAAGTGTGGCAGCAAATCCCAAATAAGAACAGAAAGAAAAAAATTGAAAGTTGAGTTTCGTCAAAATTACTTTTTTGTTTATAAAGTATATCATAAAACCCATTAATATTATCTAAAATTGACCTTTATAAACATGATGTGCTAAAACATTGGACTACTAACGCTATCATAATTTTATCATTTTTAAAATTGTTATCCGAGGGCATGCATTAGATAGGAGGCAGGGCGAATTGAATTCTTGTTGTGTTTTACCACACACTCCGCGCTGGAGCCAACACTCGGAAAACACTTCACTGTATTTTATGATTGGTTTGTTTTTCTAATCTATTTTTAGATATCAACCATCTTTGAATATTTGAAAAAATAATTTTGCACATTCTTGAACGACAATCGAATACTGTAGATCGTTATAGTGAGTTTGCGAGCTAACAGCTAATAATTACTTAACCAGTTTGTAAGGGAATATGCAGGACCTAATTAAATTTTTACCATATTTAAATCTTTGACAAGAAAATATTAATTGTTAAAATATATACCATATAACTCGGTTCAATAAAAATCTCGACTCCCAAATGTCACAATGAAATGCAGATTGATGATGATAATTTAAAATTGTGTTCACTTCGAAAACATCTATTCACAACCTGTTACTAATTGTCCATACCATCCTGTGAACTAGTATTAAAAGTATGTCTACCTAGAACGGTAATTTAAAGGGACAAGGAAATATCTTGTTTAATTTTGCATAAATGTAACACAATTTATTACTTACAGAGAACATAAATACCTATATTTTCTAATTGTATGAATTTTGGCACCGGGTATAAAAAGTCAGGAGGTGTGGGTGGAATACAACAATTTAAGACCGTGTTTCAGCATCAGCCTCTTTCAGCTTTTCAGTGGGTGTCAAATTTATATTCAGTTATAACATCCAAAATAAAACCTGCTAGCTTACTTTTGAATACATATGTATGTCCTAGGGTTACGTAGCAGTCATAAATTTTCTTTTAACATTTGGACGGCGGCGGAGATATTTGGGTTAGAGAAAATATGCCTGGACATAAAAAAAATAGCCGTATATCGATCATGTGTTGAGATGTTAATTACCTTGTCTAGATGAACCGATGATAGGGCATGTAAGATTAATTAAATTGAAATGCAATTGGTATTATTATTTATTTTTCTCTTAAGATTTATATCTACTTGGTCTGCCCTAACAAACATGAAAAAATGATTACATACGTAAAAATAAAAATGGGCATAATCAACTATGTTTCATTATTAAATATATCACTTATACCAAACCAAACTAAAACATATGTTTTTATTTTAGTAAATTAAGAGCATTTAAAGACATAATGCTAGTTATTATTACAAGCCTATTATAAAGAGATTTATTTTTCCCACTGACACTGACGTGCACAAATGAGATTTTCTTCTTGTTTGGTACTGTTTGACGGCTGGTGTATTAAAAGTTAAACGTTAATTGTCTTATAAACATGAGGCCCACAAAATTTAATTATTAAGATTATCGAGGAAATTGTTTGGTGTTCATAAATGTGTATAAAAATATGATTTAATATCCCGATTAACATAAAAGAGTTGGCCTATATTTTTATCAAACAGTTATACACGCACAATAATACTAACTATTGAATTAAAATATAAAATATGGGAACCATTATAATAAATGTATATTATTTTCTCTTCACTAGATGATTTTTTATATAAATCCCCTTTACAACTGTACTTTATACATGCATAATACCTAATAAGAAAAATATCTAATTTGATATACTTCAAATCACGAGAGATGATCGTTACGTCACAAATTAATTTCTAATTTTCAACGTACGCCTCAAGCGTTCTTTGTTTACAAAATAGTAAAACGAGAGAGACAGGTAAGGGGAGTCCATTATATGTGACTGTTAATATCTCCAACTGACATTGTTGATAACTAACGCAGTATTGATTTGATTATTACGAATTATAATGATGACGTAACGGTCTTCTTTCGTGATTTGAACTATATATGTATATTGATATTCTACTTCTAACATGTAAATAAAACATCTGTTGGACGTAAAAATTATTATTGTCGAATCTATTAAAATTACTTTTCTTAACCCTGTATATATTATTATAAAACATTGAATTAAATAACAGAATGCATAGCGTACAAAGAAAATAATGAAATTCAAAATATTTAACTCACACAAAATTCACTCATTACGATTACTAATCAAAAAACAATATCTCCAAGAAAATGTACATACTCTTTCATTCTTATTGGAAATCATCAGGAGGATAGTACAAATTATTGATTTATTTATGTAGAAATATAAATTGCATTAATTGAGAATAAAAAAAATACCTTAATTGAAGTTGATATTGACATTGACGTTAGAAGAAATTTATAGTAACCATTCCATAACAAATATTATATTTAATCATTCACCCTTAGAGTAAGGCATGTCCCTTCATGTTTTTTACAAATTTTTGTACTTTGTTTAAATGATTATATTTTTTGAAAGTAAAATTTTCTAGACGTTACAAAATTACATCAATTAATAAATATCCAATCTAATCAGAAATCACTGATAATACATTGTTTTCAGAATTAAATTTATATTGACCCTGTACATAAAAGACGCTAATTAAAAAGTCCAAACAAATAGATAAATCTACATTCCATCACCTTATAAAAAAAATGTCCTTTCTAGGCAAACTAAATTTCGAGGTTATTTCCTCGTCTTCATTTATATTGTAGAGATACTTGAAGATTAGTCGGAATTTTAGTTATTAGTTTTTTACAAATACAATAAAGAAGAATTAATGCAAATGAATAGAAAGGATTCTTTGAAATGCGATTGTAAAATAGCCACTACTGAAATGATACATTCCTCAGCTAAACAGTAATTACAGTAATGAAATTATCCATATGGGTATATAAGGCAATAACCTTAACTTGAGGATCTTATACAATGGAGACTGGTAGTTGTAAACTGCTAAACTGTATCTCTATGCGGTGTGTAATTTTCATAATAATTAATATCCATTTGAGAAAGTTTCATTTGTTATGACCAATGACGTATTTTTTTCAGGTATACATTAATTGCGCATTTGAATCATACCATTGCTTTCGTTTAAACATATGGCAATCTAGTGATACATTTCAATCTAACTTTAAAAATAATATAAATTATTCATTAGCATATTATTTTCCCCTACCCTGAATACATTTAGTGTAAAAAATTAACCCGCTCTCTTTGGACAGCTTTTATAAAAATAACTTATATTGATGGTATAAAAATATTAAACTAAAATCAAATTGTTTAGGAACTTCAATTGTAAATTTGATATTAAATTTATTGAATAAGTTTTGGCAAAAACTAAAAGTTTCTGTGGTTCTTTAATTATAAATTACGGAGCACTTTAATTAATTAAAGTGTGCAATTAATAGTAATACATGCACATATATTATGAAATGAGATAGGAGGTGGATATAGAAATCGAAACCTTACTACTAAAACATATCGGTATTAAAAATTAGGCAGTTAGAAGTAGGTGGTATATATTTATAGAAAATAATTAAGCATTTTTTGTATTATAATTCCTTTTAGATACAAGCTTTGATAACAAATTAATGTATTAAGGTTGCAAATCTATTTAAACTAGTTTTTTGACTCCCATTTCTAATTAGTGTGATATTTTTTTTCTTGATCGTTGATTTATATTATCAACATTTTCTTAGTGATATCGTTTATTATTTTTTGTTGCTTGAAATTATGAGTTGAACTGAAGATTGAATATCAGACTGGAAGTTGCTTTGAGCGGCCTCCAACTACGAGAGCGATCATTAGTCGGCCAGAAAGGCCAAATCCGGCACCGTTGAAAATGAATAAACACCAGATTTCTTACCCTCACACCAATCATGCACATTCGGAGATATTTTGCATGTACAGTGTGATCCACTTAAGGTGTCCTATTTAAATCAATGTATAAAATATATTTGAAAAGATAGAAAAAAAAATTTTGGAAAAAGTTGTAGGACTTTCCTCATAGTTTTTTGCTGAGACTGAAAAATTAAAGTTCATCGGTTAATTAGAAAGGAGAAAATGTAACCTAATTTTTTTTCAAATGGAACACCCTGTATATTATTGTACTATTCGATAGATTTTCCTTTTGATTTAAACAATATATAAAACTTCATATTTTCCTTCCATTTTTTTGACAAACTAAATAAAAATATTGTATGTACGAATTACAAATACAATCGAAAATATTATGTTGGCTGTGACTTTATTGTTAAGATGTTTATTATGTAACAAATTTCAAAATAAAATCAGTCACATTAAGTGACAAAAGTCATTATATGTGATTCACATATAATGACTTTTGTTTGAGACTGATACTCAAAGAGCCATCGCTTTAAAATCTCTGATATTCATTTAGTAACTCTTATAAATATTGAAATTTATTCATCTTCATCTAAAAAACCATAACTCCGATAAGAAAAATCGCAGATGGGCAATCGAAAATTCATTTTGAAGGAGGAAAATAGTACTAGACGATGCAACCAGCAGAAATGAGCTAAAAATATTTTTATTTCCAAAACATAACCTCAAATATAGCCAAGAAAAGCCATTTTTCGGTCATTTACCCTCAAATAACTTAAAATCCTGACGTAATGGGCAAATATCTGAGGCCAGATTCGGTTTATGCGCAAAGTTGTCAAACAGCTTTCACGACCCCTCAATTTGCGACCTGTGTCCTGCGTTTTTTAAACCTTTTCACATTGAGAATATAATAATTATTTGTCTAGTATAAAGATATTGTCATAATTAATATAAATTGCAATTAAAATAGAGTCCCGAATAGTACTTTGAAGAACGCAATAAACAGTTTATTTGTATACCGATCAAAATAACATCACTATAAATTCCATCCCTTGTGTAGATAATGATTTTTTTTTCTAATTCGATTACAAACTTGATGAATAATATTTCTTATAAAATTGATTTTAATGGTTAGAATTCATTGAATAGTTTTAAGAGTTTTCAACATTCCACATAATCTGCATAGTATTAAACGTTTAAAAAAAGATGAAGTTCTTAATTTGATTAGTATGTTTTTTTTGGGTTTGTTCATTTACGAATTGATTTAAGCGAAATCTATGAAATTCGTAACACATTATCGCTTGGCGGTGGCTTCATCAAGTTATGTTCAGTAGGAGGTGGACCCAAATCAATATTTACATATTTAATTAGTGTCCACGCTAATTGGTAGACAAGTTTGTTTAAACTGTGTAAGATTTTATTTCATAAACGGTCAATAATTTAAAAAAAATTTGTAACTTATTGTAACAATTTCTCATCTATTTGGGATATTGTGTAGCACGTTCCATAGTTCTCACTACTTTACGCAAGTTGTAACTCTTTAATTGTACATAGGAACAAGCGATGTAATCGAACTTAAATTACATTTACATGTATAAAATAAAACTTCGTGCTCGCTAGATAATTTGTGTAATGTAATAGAGCTGTGCTGTTTTTATTCACGGGAAACATCCATGTGTGGTATCTGTACCGGATACAGACACATATTTTAAAAGATATCAGACAGCATGTGGTTGCTTTTTGTGCGATAGCAATCCATTGCTAAAATAATAATAGTAACCCAAATTTATCTGTGCACTAATCACCATTTCATATCTAAGAGAAAATATATTGTTGAAATACTCTTGAAAGTTTGGTCGAATTTGAGGACCACCGAAAATACGTGAAAATAGATTCATTAGCAGCAATTGAATTCGATTAGAATTTCGTATTGATTATTTTTGTTTAAATTTTTTTCAATAACGGCTTCTTCGTCATCTTTTATACAATAGAACTCCGAATTAGTAGATGCTAGATTGTAGATTTTGTTGTTTAATTAAACAACAGTATTTTTAAATACGTATGAACGTAACCGACTCGTTATTGTTTCTCTCATTGTCCAGTCAAAGTAGAAATATAACATTTGGCACGGCTGTCGCATATGAAACTAATATTAGGTAGATCTCCATAAAGCACCTCCAAATGGGACGAAAGAGCGATCCTTTAATTTATTCTAAGAATGGATGTTTCGATTGATATGATATAATTTTCTAAAAGACTTGACATTTAAACTTTTTTATTTTCTTAATGAATAGGTATTTATCTTATCTTAACATTAGTAATTATCATTCATTTTAAATGATGACCATATTAAATTTAACTATGTATTTCGGATGCAATTTAGGAGGTAATAAGAATGTATTAATAAAAATGATGTCTCATTGAATCACCGATGTACACAATCTGATGCAGTTTTGCATTTCAAGTTTCACGACCATTTTTGGTGTTTTCCCGTTAGAATTTCCTCACATTCGGCTGGTTGAAGGCTTCCACCACCTACCAGTATTTTACGCGTAGACCGGTTTGGGTCATTGGCGCACGATAAGAAGTGTGAGAAGTGGAACAAGAACGACTAATAGGTATCTGGGCGTTGATTTTTAAAAAACATAATATGTATATGGAAACAGTATGGATAAGATAGGGGTTGGAAGCTGCCTTGATGCATCTGGTACCGAATTAAAACTGTTTGCCGAGTTGTAAGTAAAGCTTCGTTGGAACATTATCGAATTATGTCGAGGGATATGTAAAAGTTCGTATTATAATTAAATTCTCATATATTATAACTTAACCCAATGCAGGAATTTTGGACTTTTGTACGCTATCTTATTCCTTACCTTTCTGTAGTAAAGTTGATCCTATAGACCAGTAGTCTATAGATGTGGCAATATCAAAGAATTAGTTGACCTTAGCTTGACCTCGGTATTAAGAATATTTCTATAAATATATACTTATTATTTTCAATACTGCTAAGTTAAGTACAAATTAGAAACAGTGGATTATTAACAATGATTTCCCGATTACGTCCAAAAACTAAAATCTGCGTCTGCTTTTCATTAAAAATTAATCCGCGTGCATTAGTAAATCTACCAATGATAGGAGACCAGACTTAATTGGTAACTTGAATGGCTAGACCAAGATCATCATAATTAAATAAGCAATAAACTTGTATGCCATCAACACCAACATATTGATGTTTAATGGCTTGGACATAAACGCAAAAATCAGTGATAACGTCTTAACGTTAAAGAGACTGACTGTTACATTTTTCTTCGAGCAGATTAAACAAAAAAGTAAAAAGCAGGGAGTTGATGGATCGGTACGCCCATGTACGGTCACCGGCTACATTATTCGGTCTGTGACTTGGTAAGTTGGACCCACTCCTTGAATACTTGCCCGACCCCGGAGTCACCACATAAATACTCTGCCTATCTGTTGCAAATTGATTGTAAATGGCACAGGATCGGATTTTCCTTTTAAAGTATTGTCCATGTGTCAAGTGTACTTCTAATCGTCATTGATTGTTGTACATAACGAACAAACCGGAATAGTATGCAATGCATTCAATCATAATTAGTTTAGAGGTAAAATGGTAACTATATTAAACACTATATTAAACACCTTGAACCAATTAAAGTAGACTTGTATAAACTTGATATAGATATTATTTTCAGGTAATATTTGATTCAAAGTGAAATTAATTAATTATTACTTTAAAATCATCCTATCAACGTTTGTTTACGATTTTATTCAAAGTCAACTTCACGTTAAATAAAACCTTACTTTTTAGAAAATAATATATTTTACGAAATATATTCCTTTCTAAACAACTATTCTTCTAATTTATTGATTTATGGCCAATAATAATGAGAAATTAGTACCACATTCGAACAGATTTTTATACAAATTTTGGTTGATAAAACATCTCTAATCATGACAAGTTAATGAAGGAAATTAAGGTGATCAAAGAAGATGCAAAAATTAGATATAGTTCTATTTAAAGTAGTATCGAATTTCCTATTATTTATTGTTATTATTTCGCAATCAGTTTTCACAAATCTTCAAAACGATGTTGGAGATTCTTAGTTTTTAAGTCGGTAAAGGTTAGTGAAATGTGGGTTATGTTAGAAAAGTGGAAGAAAAAATTTGCATAGTTTCCACCTAGCACCATTATAGTCCTTATCGTTCCGTGTTGCATATAATGTCTCTCCAACTACTAATCTATAAACTGTTGTATCTGCTTTTTGCTTTAACTCTTTATTTGCCACTACAAAGTTATATATCACATACATTTACTAGACATGTAATTACATACTACATGAAATAATATTATTCTTGTTCTTTATATGTAATAGCATCAATACACTGAATAAAACAAGATTTCTAGGAGTCATGTCAAGCCCACTCTTAAGTCCAAAAAAATGTGCATGAATAGTTTTGCATTCCGTAGTGTAGATATGCATATATAAAATATTCTACAGAAAAAGTTGCACCACGCAAAAATTGTTGACTACAGGATTTTGAGTGAAATCAGATTTTGTCTACAAATACAATGATTCTTTTCGAATATTAACGTTTAGTCTTCATTGAAAGTAAACATGGTGGTCTTAAGTCAGTTGCAGTTCTTAGTTTATTTTAAGATAAAAAGTTCATATCATAATCATATAGGTATAAGAAAGGGATAGAGAGCTAAACAGTGTCCAATAAAAGAGATAAGAATAATAATTGTGCTAATGCTGTCTCTAAAGAATGCAGCTTACCATAAGTGATGTAAAAACAGTCAAATCAGAACAAGCAACTGTTTGTATTAGATAAATATAATAGCATAATTCTAAAAAGTCGAAAAACAAAGTAAAAATTGAATTACTCTCGTTGAACAGAATTATTCTGCCCAACGAGAGTAATTGCACTTTCCCTCCTCTAACGAAAAAAGACGGCGACGTCATATTGTTCTTCTGCAACATTTAAACTTTTTGCAATTTTTTCTACGTAATTTTGGCCTTTCACAGATGAGAGTCGAAATTGTGAAATGTGGTTCAAATAAACTTCTGGACTTTAATTCTTCTAATATGCAGTCCAGTATGTTTCTAAACAGAGCGAAAATCACCATGTTCCGCAAATCACCATGTCAGACTAAGTTGTAGAATAGAAAAGTCCATCGATATCTATGCTTGGATTGACTATCTATTTTTCATAATCTATTGTAACACACTTACTAACATAGTATGACTACTTCAGAGTTACTTAGTTTTCGTTATACTCAAAGTAAAGTATTACTTTACTCCACATAACTGTTGTTATATAAAGTACAGATACAGATACATTCTTATGTTTGGATTAGTGTTTATGCATTTGAGGGTCTGTAGCCAAAATGATATTAAAATTGGAATTGATCCAAAATTTTACGCTTTACAAATGATCGATGATGATCTTAAGGACTCGATTACTAATTTTATTGGTATGCTGATTGTATTGCATTGCTAATAACACCACGAGTGATGTATACTTGTGCTACCAAATCAAATATAGCAACTCATCTAGATATATGAGTTACTACATTTGATTTGGTAGCACAAGTATACATCACACAAGGCAGACGCCTTGAATCTTCATAACTGTCGAATTTCGCTTTATCAATAATCAATAAAAGTACTTCAAATAACAAAGTTATGGAATTCCTTACCCAACCGTGCTTTCCTTGAGTTCTGTTCTCCTCACTCCTCAGACCTTAATACAGAATGCGCATGTATCTGCTCCAAACTTCCCACACTAACGGATAATGTCTCCATGGGCATTAATTAAGTGCCATTCGATAAAAAAATATGTGAACGTGTTAAACGGCTTTACTTTAGTGTTGTTTTACTCCAATCAATATTTTTTTATTTTGTTACATTTAAGAACCAAGAACTGTTAATAATAATACTCGTTATCAATAAATAAGTGTTGAGTAAAAATTTCAGTTAAAGAAAAGAGAATTAAGTAGTTACTTTTTTGAAAACGTGCTAAAATAAAGGCTAAATGTTACAGGATCGATTTTAATATTTGGGGACGTCCATTACATTCTCACTATGTGTAATAATAACAAAGGTGGCAACATGAAAATATTTTTCCAATGATTCACTTATTTTCAATGAAACACATAATAAAGGCCCAAAGCAAATGTCTCGTAAAATATAAAAATATGTTTGGTTTTAGGGTCACAAAGGAGAAACCACACGTCCAGATGTTTGCTTGAGAGATTCTCAGATGATAATCATTAACACTAGCTTATTTACGACAAGGGTTTTTTGTTCGCCATCCTTTAAGCTACAGGCCCAAGAATAATCTTGTGCTACATGAGTTGATCTTATATTTTAGATTACCCACAAAATTATTCATTTCTACTGATAAAAAAACCATTGTCTTTTGCATCTTTATGTTGATCCTGAATGACGGCCTATTATGATTTATTTTTGTTTAGTTTAAAAACCTATACAAACCAATTTTTAAGTAAACATAAATAGTCATTACAGTTCGTTTGATGGGTAAATGTCATATCTGTCGATAAATTAACAATCTAATTAAAAAATTTAATTGAGAGTGGAAATTAATAGTCGGTTTTATTTATTCTGATCAATTATGACAATTTTAACAATAAGGTTTATTTTATTAGTCAGTTACTGAATATAGATTTTGTTTTAAAATCTTTTTCTACATTTTTCTGTCGATTTTTACTTTTGTACCTGCCACCTCCGTGGCAGGCTATTGAAGCTCATCGGGAAATGTTTTATCTGAATTTTAACAAATCATCACGTTTCGATGTCCTAAGAATCGTTCTAATAAATTTTCTGATGGTTGTCTGTCTATGTGTGTATAGATATAGGTATGTGTCGTACTTTCTACCCCTTTATGAGAAGTACTCCAGTAGTTTTACTATACAGTGAGCAGTAAATCTAAGGGTCGGTCCTTGTGAAACCCAAAATAAATGGCTAAGAAAAAAAAATTAAAGGATATAAATTGGGTATTTGTTCATATCATCATATATTTCTTCTTAACCATAAATTATTTTTCTATTAAAATTTAGGGGTTCTTGAGTTATTTTGGTTTTTTTCCACAAAAATAAAATTACGTAGAATTAATTTAACGTTTCGGAGAGGATCCTCTCCATCATCAGAACAAGTTTTTATTAAACAATATAGGTGGGTATTAAATTTTTTTTTTTATACAATTTTATCTGTAACATTGAAAAATTGATTTTAATAATTAACATTTTTTTTAAATATAAACTTGATTATGACTTACCTATGTATAAAATTACACTAAAACTTTAAAACCTAAGTACTATTCTAAGTTGACATTACTAAAACATCCCTGCATTTATTTTGTTCATTTTTATACGTTTTTTGGGAAAAAACAACATTATATTATTGCTAAAAATCTTAAAAAATTTTTGGAGACTATTAATACGTATTGGTTTTAACACAAATGGCTGCCACGTGGCTTGGTTTTTACTTCCTTTAACTGCAACTTACTGAACTATAGACAATGTATTTGTTGGTAATTTAGTTTACTTTATAGACTACATTAAACTGAAAAATAGCTAACTACAAATATGATTGTGATTTGTGCTTTGTTCATATCGTTATTATTTTCTTCATTAACAGTTCAAAAAGTATGGGGTCTGGGCAATTTTTTTTACCACTAATTCGCGGTTTGGTACACTTACTGGCAAAATAAACTTTCCAGTTAAAATATCGAAAACAGCTATCTCAATGACACTAGTTCCAATAGGGGGGAATTAACATGTTGAGTACGCTTCCTAGAATTTGAGGCAACGGTAAAAATTTTTTGTTCTAAAAAATGTATCATCCAGGATTGCTTAAGATAAATTTTCAGAAAATAATTATTAAAAACCTTAACTATTTCAAACGAGCTTATTTTAGTGATTGAAAATTAAATAAAACAAATATTTCATTAATTTAAAAAGTATCTTTTTTTATTTTTGGATTTCTTTCCTCATTGCAAAACAATTTGGTGACGTTTTTAATTTTATTTCATAAAAAAGTTACATTTCTTAGTTTAGTTAAAATTTTCAATAATTACACAGGCACACACAAAAAAAGTGGTCTGTTACTTTGACTAGACCAACGTACTTTATGTATTTTGACTCGCTGATTTCGAATCCGGGGTCAGAATTGCTGCATCACCCCCAGTTTTTTTTAATTGTGGAAAATCACCCTTATTCAGAAAATTCCTCTAGATGGGCCACAATAAAAAAAAACTGACGGGTGATGGAGCAATTTTATCCTGACTCCGGATTAGAATGCAGCGAGTCAAAATACATAAAGATACGTTGGTCTAGTCAAAGTAACAGACCACTTTTTTTTGTGTGCCTGTGTTATTGTCAAAATTGTTCATGCACTTATGAAACATTTTTCGAATTAGAAGAATTCTCTCTTTCAGAAAATTCCAAAAACTACCTCTATTGCCATTAAAGAATTACGTCAATTTACGCCCTCCAAATTTGTTTTTTAGCTGTTTACTTTAAGGTTCACAAGGGCCGATTTATACGATAATTGTTTCGCACTGTATAGTTTCTGTGACGATTGAAATTTTTTTATAATAATACCGTTGACAGATAATACATTTCCTTTATGTTATGTAAGCTATACTCATATTATTCTTGAACTTTTTAAGATTTATAAGCTACGAAATTGTGATTGGTATTCTAAATAAATGCAACTGCAATTAATCAGACACGATAACAACAGTCCAGATATAGCAATAACGCAATAACACGGAATTTTCCTTATTCTAGGCAAGCGTTTGGTTCGGTGTAAACAGGAACGGTAAACAGCTTGATAAATTACTATGTTTATTGGATTACAATATTATTGAATAGTTAAATTTAGAACAAATTATAAAAGTTACAGACATAATATTATTAGGTCCCAAAGCGTTGATAACCCTTTGTCTATTTGCGTGTACTCCATGTCAGTAAATAATAAAAATGAAATATATAATTTGATAAATTTGTGTTAAAGGTTAAGTTGAGTTCATATAAAAAGCACTAAAGTGATAACGACGTATCAATGTTTGATGTATACGATTTGTTTGCTTTGGTATAAGCCAGTTATACCCGTGTGGTGGTTCGCTATTAGGGAAACTATGCCCAGATACGGACCCCTAAAAACATTATCGCCTTTTATAGAACGGGATTATGTTTCTTACTTCCTATTATGTTTTAAGCAAATGCCTTCCATAGCTACTTCAATCATTTAATATGATATCAATTAATCATTAATTATCTTTTTTATACAGGGATTCTCGAAAGTGGTACTGAACGCCGTTATAATGTTGGCAATCTTAATCTCTTGTACCATTATTTTCATGGAGATTGTTCAGCACTAATTGAGGTTTGTTCAAGTTCCATCAATTTTCTTGTGTACATGTGCTTTCTGAGACCACTTTCTCTTTGCCTATGTTGGTTGCCCTGGTGTCCTCGTGTCTATTTCAGTGGTAAAGGGGTGATTCCTATAATGTTCCCACCCTAATTTTTTTGTTTGTCTTTGGAAATAAATTAAAAATATTTTACGTACCTAACTTACAGTATTTTTTTTTTCCAAGGATTTCGAAAATTACAACAAAAAACAATTAAAAGTCATATAAAAGTGAGAAAAAACAAAGCAATGTTTTTTAAATGAATCCCCTGTATATTTTTACAGTTTTGAAAAAATATTTAAATTCTCTTTCCAAAAATATAACAACATATATTTACCTTCATATTTAGTAAAATACTGATAATAATTGAAATAATTTAACATCGAGTTGGCTTAGAACGTTTTTTGAATTGTCACTTAAACAGTTTGTTATAACTCTTTACGTTGACTAATGTTAAAAATGCATTACTCGACAGAAGAAAAACCAGATTTAGAATGTTATTTAATACGTGACAAACGATTGAGTTTAGGGCATATGTTCATTAGACATTTTTGACTTGAAATTGTTTTGCCAACATACCCTCAAGCTATGACCGTCATGTTATTGGACACCCTGTATATAGTATTTCTGTCTAAAATAATAAAGGACATTTTGAACAGTTCCTTTACATATAAATGTTATTTGTTCGTTAAAATATTTGATGTTACTTGCTTGATTTGATGTTATTTCCATTAATAAATTTAAATAAAATTTAATTAACATATTCTTATTATTTCAATTTATTATCACTTATCAGTATTTTACTAAATATGAAAGTATATATAGGTATAAGCTATGTTATATTTTTGGAAAGATAATTTAAATCTTTTATCAAAATTGTAAAAATGTACAGGACGTTCAATTAAAAAAACATTGCTTTGTTTTCTCCCACTTTTATTTGACTTTCAATTTTTTTTTGTTGAAATTTTCGAAATCCTTGGGAAAAATACTATAAGTTACGTTAAATATTTTTATTTTATTTCCAAAGACAAACCAAAAAATTGGGATGAGAACGTTATAGGAATCACCCTGTACGTTGCCTGTCAATTTCGCCAGTTTCGCAGTTTATTACCGCTTTAGAACTTACCTCCACGGATTCTCCAATCATTATGATCTTCGTGCAATTTCTTATTTCTTGTGCACAGACTATTTTATTGAAATAAATGTAATATCAAAATATTTTAGGATTAACTGTTAACGAAATATAATTTAATAAATTTCAGTCAAGATTGGTCAATTTTAATTACCTCGTATAAAGGTAATTGTTATTGCATTTATAACATATCCTTGGCGTATCTAGTTACTTTAGTCTTGTATGGCATTGAGTTGCTTATAAAACAATTTTCAACGGGTTTATATGTTTATTATTCGGAAATTGTGGTGGTACTTTTAATTTTTACATAGGTCTTAAATATGGAATCTCAATGTCACACGATGCCATCATTATGATCTTCGTGCAATTTCTTATTTCTTGTGCACAGACTATTTTATTGAAATAAATGTAATATCAAAATATTTTAGGATTAACTGTTAACGAAATATAATTTAATAAATTTCAGTCAAGATTGGTCAATTTTAATTACCTCGTATAAAGGTAATTGTTATTGCATTTATAACATATCCTTGGCGTATCTAGTTACTTTAGTCTTGTATGGCATTGAGTTGCTTATAAAACAATTTTCAACGGGTTTATATGTTTATTATTCGGAAATTGTGGTGGTACTTTTAATTTTTACATAGGTCTTAAATATGGAATCTCAATGTCACACGATGCCATCGTTAACCCATTCATGTGAATATATTATTATAAAATTTATCCCGTATATTTTGCGTATCATTTGTCAACTGATGAGCAACAGTTTCTCAATTCAATTTCATAATAAATTATTAATATTTTCATTTTTTCATTGGCACATTATTATCGTATTATTAATTAATCTCTATACTCAAACGAATGATGGAACACTAAACTGATCGTCAAATCGTTAGTACTTCCAAACTTCTTGAAAATTATAGTAATGTCTATTTCAATGTTTAATCATCACTGATCAGAAAATATCTTTAGCATTTCGTTTTGCCGATAGTCAGTGCAACATATTTATTGTAATACCGCATTAATTATGGTTGCGTATTGTTTTTTATGAATTCACCTGTAAACCCATTAGGAGCATCTGTTAATGTGTAAATTATTATATTATGTGTATTATTAGGTTGCGTTTTCAAATAGACAAAATACTTGGAACATAATAATATAACTTCTCAATTAAGGAGTCTTAAAATTTATGGAGTATTGCCAACAGGACTTTACGCCACATTTAAAAAGATTATAGAGTGCAGTAGAAACTGACTTTATAAATATAACATATAACTAAGGTTTTATTGCGTTTATTATGACATTATTTTTTTATCACAAATATATACAATAAAATAATAACGTTTTCATTCTCTACGTAAATATTTTGAAGGAAGTGTAATAGAATCATAAATTTAACTTTGTTTGCTGAACAAATTGCGTTTATTTATTCAATCAAATTTATACGTTGGCGTTGTTGAAAATACAATTATTTTTAATATTAGATTCACATTCACATACACAGTTAGTCAGTTGGACAGATTATATTTTTGCCCGGAAACTATTTTACATAAATTAATGTTTCATGTAAACATGAAAATAATTTTAATGTAGTTGCTATCATGAAAAATGTATAATCTCTCACACGACACTTTTACGTCCTTTACAATTCTCATTGACTAACTGAATTAAAATTATTGTGACTATGCTAGTTGATTTAATCAAATAGGCATGTAAAATAAAACCGAAACATTTTTTATAGAAACAAATTTCACCAGATATCTTCTCCTTTGCGCTCTAAAGTTAAATAGACAAACATTAAAATGATTTCGATATTATCTATTATATTTTAGATAGTCTCTTGAAGCCTATTCTTAATTTATAAATAGTGCATGAAGAAAAACAGTCCTGAAATTCAGCTATACGTGTCGTAGTTATTTTAGTGCAAAATATTACCCAAGTTTTTTAATAAACCTTCAAAAATACAACAGTTGTAAGATTTTGAATATACAGCATACCTACAGGATGTATTTATCTCTATCCGGCTATTAAAAAAAAACAAAAATAAACGGTGCTTTTACATATAAGCCACTGCAATATTAAATATTACTTTCTGTTGCAGAACCACAACATAAAAAACCAACATTTATCAAATCAATAAGTTCGCCAACGGAACCTGTGGTTTTTTAATAAAGTTAACTTAATAAACTGATTATAATTAAACCAGTTGTAGTTACTAATAAAATAAATCAACGGTTTTATGAGAGTACTTCACCGGTCGGCGGTTTTATATTTAACTGTAGTAGTATATCAATTTTATTTTAACAGCAAAATATATCTTGAATAAATATCAGCATTATGCATTTGTATTTCTATGTGAGGTAAGCAGCATGCAGGGAGGTATCACCGTTCAGTCTAGAAGTAGGCCTGTAGAATTAGACGATGTGAACGGGAATCTGTAACTAATTCGTTTCAGATAGCCGTAGGTAAAAACAGGTGTATTTAGTTATAAGGAATATACCTCTGCGATACCTCCCAAATCAAATAAACAGAAAATTGTTTAAAAGTCACTTTTATGTGCAAAAATCATGAAATTTTGATTTTTTTAAAAATTACAGTAAGACTGCAGTAGATTATTTTTTTTGAATGTTTCTTTTTACTAGGTAATTCCAAACCGGTTAATTTAAGCCCCGGTTGATTTCATTTCATTGATTATTTATTTAAATAATTGCCGAAAACCATCGAAATTTTCGAAAATTTCAAGCATTTTTTACTCTGAAAGGAAAAATGCTAGACTCTTGAAACTTTGGTGGAATATGTGTCTCATTACCCTCAACTTACAAAAAAAATTTCGTTTCAAAATGTTTATCAGTTTTCGAGAAATTCTATTTGTTTATTAAAAATGTCCCAAATGTTTAATGAAAAATTGACCTATTAACGTTACCAAAAAAATTCAACCACAGCTCATTTTTTTCGTCAAGGCGTCAATTTTACGAATCTGTTATGGGCGTATCGATTTTCAATAATTTTGACCGTCAAAATGGCGTTAACAACATTGCTACTTTTCGGAGCAGCGTTTCTTGCAAATAACTTTACAACAAATGAACGTATCTGCACAAATCTTTCATATTTGAGTTGCTGGTATTTTTCTACAAATTTATAAAAGAAAATTGTTGCTCTGGGACATGTAGGAGCCGAGATAATTTTTTAAATTGTTTAATGCCCCAAACGTTTATTTATTAATATTTATGGCCAAAATTGAAACTGGTTGTTAATAAGATCTTGAATTTTGTGAATTCATCAAGTCCTATTGAAAACGGGCCCTTTTTGAGGTCAAAATATAATTTTTAATAATTAGTGATTTTAGAGCGTCTTCAATTTGTTTGGCTCAAGGACAGGTGAATTTTTGATCAAACGAGTTTCAAATTGGGGTAGCGAGAAAAATTCGTCATATCTCCGTTATTTTCCGGCCAATTTCGACGTTTTTTTTTTTTTAATTTGGGGTAGCTCACGAAAATAATAACAATGGTAATGGTAACAATGTATGCACAAACTATTTCTCCATCAAACAATATACGATGTTACAGCATTGTTACCATTATATAATCTTTATAAATTTATATTTAATACATTAGCACATTATAAGTTGCATAAGCCCAAAAAAGAAAAAATTTAAAAAAAGAATAAAATAAATTGTTTATAACAATTATTTGTTTATTATTTGGATATTGCAAATGTGCCCATTGTTATTATTTTCGTGAGCTACCCGAAATTAAAAAAAAAAAACGTCGAAATTGGCCGGAAAATAACGGAGATATGACGAATTTTTCTCGCTACCCCAATTTAAAACTCGTTTGATCAAAAATTCACCTGTCCCTTGAGCCAAACAAATTGAAGACGCTCTAAAACCACTAATTATTAAAAATTATATTTTGACCTCAAAAAGGGCCCGTTTTCAATAGGACTTGATGAATTCACAAAATTCAAGATCTTATTAACAACCAGTTTCAATTTTGGCCATAAATATTAATAAATAAACGTTGGCGCATTAAACAATTTAAAAAATTATCTCGGCTCCTACATGTCCCAGAGCAACAATTTTTTTTTATAAATTTGTAGAAAAATACCAGCAACTCAAATATGAAAGATTTGTTCAGATACGTTCATTTGTTGTAAAGTTATTTGCAAAAAACGCTGCTCCGAAAAGTAGCAATGTTGTTAACGCCATTTTGACGGTCAAAATTATTGAAAATCGATACGCCCATAACAGATTCGTAAAATTGATGTCTTGACGAAAAAAATGAGCTATGGTTGAATTATTTTTGATAACGTTAATAGGTAAATTTTTCATTAAACATTTGGGACCTTTTTAATAAACAAATAGAATTTCTCGAAAACTAATAAACATTTTGAAACGAAATTTTTTTTGTAAGTTGAGGGTAATGAGACACATATTCCACCAAAGTTTCAAGAGTCTAGCATTTTTCCTTTCAGAGTAAAAAATGCTTGAAATTTTCGAAAATTTCGATGGTTTTAATCAATCAATCAATCAATGAAATGAAATCAACCGGGGTTTAAATTAACCGGTTTAGAATACCTAGTAAACAGAAACATTCAAAAAAATTAATCTACTACAGTCTTACTGTAGTTTTTAAAAAACTCAAAATTTCATGATTTTTTCACATAAAAGTGACTTTTAAACAATGTTCTGTTTATTTGATTTGGGAGGTATCGCAGAGGTATATTCCTTATAACACACCTGTTTTTACCTACGGCTATCTGAAACGAATTAGTTACACCGTTTTTTCTATTTTTGCAGGCCTAAAGAGAGCTTATAAGATAAGACAGAAAGCGCAATACAAATTATATTCCAAAATAACAAAAATAAGCTACTGTTACTAGAAAATAAATTACAAATACCAGAGAGAAAAACTAAATCGACTTCGTAAATATTTGCTTAATAGCGCCTTTAACAACTATGAGACACACTATTAATTCGTCTACACAACTTACTTAATTAACTGCCCAACCCTTAACAAAAACATGATATGAAAATGATAATGATTATTATTTAATACTTATTTAATACTATACTGGTAAAAATAACGTTGAATTGTTTCCCACTGCACATGGAATGCAAATCATTATAATTACATTTATTTAAAAAAACAGAGCGACTGTATTTATTGTGTACAAGAACGATAACAATAATTAATAATAATTATGAATTAATACAAATGAGTAAATACCTACTACATATTTCCACTCTAGTTTAGAAATCGGATTGCTAAATATATATGAATAAAATAATTTAAAATTATACGTTGCAGATAATGAAACATAAAATAAAAGATTTTATCTATTCGGAGTAATTTATATAATGAACTAGGGATACAATGTATGCACATTATTTATAGATAATATGCAGAATATATATTTAACTCACAACTGCAGTATGTCAACCATTTATAAGTATTTTTTAAAGGCGTATTGGAAACTATTCACTTAAGTCTACTCAATAATAGTGACTAGATATGCATATATTGATAATTTTGATAAAACTGAGAACAACCGTCGCGTCGAGCCACCCATGTAAAAAATAGAATTACACCCGAACTGAGCTTGAGTTTTCCAATGTGAATATTTAACGTTTGGGTAAATTATCTACCTCTAGCAGTATTCCTCGTCTAGTAAAATTAATATTTCCACACAAGGATTCAGTCAATCATATTATTCGTAACACTAAATTTAAAAAAATTATAATGAGTTTAGGAATATCACTTGATAGAAATCAGTACGAGAGAGCACTTTATAAGTCTGCCAAAACTGAATTAATTTCCCGACTAGCTAATGGTGAAAATAATCTTAAAATTAAATATGTGTCTTCTGGTGTTATTCAATCTGTTAACAAAGACAGAAACAGAGCACCGGAAAACTGAATGAGTCCAACAGAATTACCTCTGAACTGCATTGGATAATATACCAAAATATACGTAGTTTTGTGATTTTTTTTTTTTTATAAATACCTCTAGATCTGATGTTGACATTATCGCTTTAACGGAAACATGGATTTCCTCTACTGTCCTTTCTGTAAAAAAATGATAACAACTTGCATACTGTATATAGATGTGATTGAAACTTTCAAGCATTAAGTGACTCGTGGTGGTGGTTTTCTGTTAGCACTATTTTTAAATCTGCTGTATAAGATCTTAGTTCATTACATAATGACTTGCAGAATATAGATGTTTCTGGACGTAGAATTATTGTTAATAATGATTAAGTATTTATGTATATTTGAATGTTTTCAACAATTAGTAATTGTATATGATGTAAATATTTTATAAGTAAAGCTTTTTCGCAAGAATCACTATTTTGTGAGGAAATTCGTATTTTTAATGCTCTAACGCTTGAAGTAAAAAATGCTCCTACTAATAGTTTTAGCAAAAAAGCTTTCCAAAACAAGAAAATTTGGTTTTAAACAAATTGTATATAACCAGCTGAAGCTAAAAAGATCTTACCTTAATACTTACCTGCGCAATTCAAAGTGTCAAAGTAAGACCACAAGAATAAATAAGAACTTGTTACTTATTCTTGTGGTAAGACGCTCAGCGTGTGGATGACAAGTATTAAATTAAGACTTTTGTGGTTCGTACAGTTCAAAAGTCTGGCTCGATGGATTTCAAGTTCTGCTGGATATTTTGCACTCGAGCCAACAGGCTCGCTGATAAGTTTGAATATGTGTACGTGCCACCGCAGTTTTGTTGTTGGTCATTATAGCTGATTTAAAAAATTACTCTCATTAATTTATCATGGAATTTGTTTCCTTACACAGAGATAATCCATGTTTGTGGAAAGTAAAATCGAAAAATTATAGTAATCGAAACAAAAAAGTGGAATATGAAGTATTATGCGAAAAATTAAAAGAGAAAGATGAAATTGCAAGGAATCACTGATTAAGAAAATTAAAAGTTTAAAATATGTGACTTCATCCATTCTAAGATTATTGTTCCAGCCTGCCGGCTTCAACTTTAATTCACTGAAATTCATTTGAGCAAATTTTGATCGCTTTAGGAACCATGACTTTATCCACTTAGATCTGGACTTATTTTTTTTTAGGTTATGGCAATTAGATTATCTGTCGACAAAGACATGATCACAGCACGGATGTTAAAAACTGAACAAAAATCTGAACTAAACATGGTAAGCGTGGTCACATATTCGGTATTAAGACTTATCTTGAGACTCGAACTATGCAGGTAAGTATTAAGGTAATAAGGAGTGTTTCAAGGGGCCTTTATATTTATACTATAGTTCTTTTGAGACGCCATAAGAAATAGTTAATGCATGTACGTCCTATTTTAAAGGAGTTTAACATACGATTGACGATTCTCAAACTTCTTTTAGTATTAATAATGCCAAACACGATTTTGTAAATATTACATCAGTCACTGAGGCCTATGCTTTACTAATAATTAAAAAACTTAAATCCAAAATGTCTCAGGGTATCGATGGTATACCTAGTTTTGTTGTTAAAGATAGGGCAAATGTGCTTGCAGCACCCTTAACTTACATTTAAAATGTTTCCCATAAGACCTGCATATTTCCTGATATATGGAAAGAGGGTAAAATTTGTCCAATTTTAAAAAGTGGAGATAAGAGCACTATCACTAATTATCGTCCCATAACAGTTTTAACTAACTTTGTTGAAGTCTTTGAGATTCATCTACAGGGTGACCCATTAAGAATGGAAACACTCGCGTACCAAACTTGTTTGTGGACCGAATTGAACGGGATTTTTTTTAAATAATAGATCTTGTAAAGCTCTATCTTGGTGCAAAATTTGAAGACGAAATTTTGATGTTCAAGGCCTACTATGAATTTTTTTTTAAGTGAAAAATAGCAAAATTTTGTTAGCGATTTTTTTATAAAAAATCTGACTACACCACTGGATTTAGGAGCCCCTCAAATGTATCTGTCCCAATTTTTGCAAAAAAATTGTCATCCCTAAAAAAGTTATAACAATATCAGCATTATCAGCGTACAATTACGAAATGTTGTAAAAAATGTAAAAAAACGTTATGAAAAATGTATAGCATTAAACGGAGGATTAGTGGAAGCTACAAAAATTTAAATTTAATGGTTAATATGAATTAATTTGACTCCTTTTTCTTTTTTTAAATTGTAATGTTTTAATCGTTATTTTTTATCAGTTGTTGTGTACATTAGAGTAATTATTGTTGGTTGTTTTGTGTATACTGGTTTACACAATGGTTCTTGTTAATAATTACACCAGTGTTTAAGTTAATTAATTTTGTTTCTGTTTGGGTTCTATCCGGTTTTTATGAAGGAATAAGTTTACCGACAACGGCAAACGCTGATAATGCTGATATTGTTATAACATTTTTAGGGATGACAATTTTTTTGCAAAAATTGGGACAGATGCATTTGAGGGGCTCCTAAATCCAGTGGTGTAGTCAGATTTTTTATAAAAAAATCGCTAACAAAATTTTGCTATTTTTCACTGAAAAAAAAATTCATAGTAGGCCTTGAACATCAAAATTTCGTCTTCAAATTTTGCACCAAGATAGAGCTTTACAAGATCTATCTTTTAAAAAAAATCCCGTTGAATTCGGTCCACAAACAAGTTTGGTACGCGAGTGTTTCCATTCTTAATGGGTCACCCTGTATTTTCGTAAATCACTGAAACGCAACATGGTTTTGTTAGTAAGAAGGGTTCCACCGGTACCAACCTATGTTGCTTGACTCAGTTTATTTCTGAAGCTATAGGTAGCCAACAACAAGTGGATGCAATATACAATTACAATATAAGCTTTACGTATCAGTTTTAATGAAGCATTGGTTTAATTTTTTAAATCTTATTTATGTAACAAATATCTGCGTCGAATATTTGAGTTTTAAATCTGTTAAATTTGTGACTATACCTAGAGCCCCGCAGGGTTCGATTTTGGGACCTTTGCTTTTCATAATTTTTACTAATGATTTAACTAGAGGATTTACTGTGGAGTCACTTTTTTATGCTGATGAGCATGTAGATATTGTTACCTCGACAGCTACTCGTTCTCTGGGATTTATAATTAGATCGTGCAGGGACTTTAATCATTTAGATTGCTCGAAAGTGTTGTTGGATCCTTAGGTTAGATCTCAACTTGAATATGTTAGCTTGATCTGGGCTCCATTCTATCAAACACACATAGATAGGTTGGAGAACATTCAAAGAAAGTCTCTCAAATTTTTATATTTTAAACAAAATGGTATCCCACCCTCTTCAGGGATATGCTCAGGTTATTTTGTTATCTGAATATGATTTCCATTCTCTTCAAACTCAAAGAATTGTTTTTAGTTTAGTTTTCCTTTACAAACTATTAAATGGAAAAATTAACTGTTCTGACTTCTCAACTCTATTTTCGAATTCCCAGTTTTAATTGCAAGAACGTTGAACTTTTTTATTTGATACCTGCCAGAATGAACGCAATGTTGAAGTATCCAATTTATTCAATGTGCACCAAATTTAATATACAGGGTGTTTCATTTTTAAATGTCGTCCTTTAAGGAGGTGATAGAGCATCGAAAAATAAGTCGACCTGCCCAAAAAACCTATATCAAAAATGCATAGTAACGAAGTTACAGGCCTTCAAAGTTGGAATAAAAAAATCGTTTTTTTGTCATAACTTCTAGACCATACGACCGATTTTAACCAAATTTTGCACAGGCAGTACTGAACTACATACCTACAATCCTATAAGAATAACTCATGTCAAAAATCACCAGTGGCGTAGATACTGGGGTGACGCCCCCTATTTCTCACCCTATTTCCCACGCCACTGGATATTTTTTTTTTGGTCAAGTCGACTTATTTTTCGATGCTCTATCACCTCCTTAAAGGACGACATTTAAAAATGAAACACCCTGTATGTAATTCTATAGACATATTTACTATCTCTGAAAAGTGTTTAGTAATTTTATTTATGAGAATATTCATAACCATAGATCCGATGTTTGTTTTTCACGTATCTACTATTTTATTTATTATTTATTAATGTTATGATATGTTTGGCCCTATTATTGAAATTTGTCTGTTGGGCCTTCTAAATAAATAAGTAAATAAATATATGTAGGTCTAATTTGTAGTGTGTTTTATTTAATTTAGAGAGACAAACTATATCCATGTAATTAACTAATTAGTAAATAATTAAACAACAACGGCATACCTATTATTTATTATTTCATTCACAAGTCAGATTTCTCACGTGTCGTCATAAGATAATGGATGTGTCCATAAATAAATTATCATCGTATTGTTCGCAAAATACCAATTGGTTATTTTATACAAGACAAACTCGAGCTCAAATATTTCATTAACAACAACTTTTTCACTGAATTGTTATATTACACTTAAAATATTGTCCAATTATCGGTAGTTCTGAATAACGCAACAATTTAGACTAGGCAGTATAGAGGCAGTATGATGGGTTAACATCCTCTAAGAGGTCTTAAATAAATGGTATTCAATTTAGAAACACCTTGTATATGTTCTCGGAAAAGCGAACAAAAGCATCGCTGTGATGTGTTAGATACTGCACTGTAATTCAGGGTTAGCAAAAATAGTGTTTGTTTTTTTTTAAATTTTGATCAAACAAACATGTTTTTTGTATTTAAAATTGTATTTTGTTTGTATGAATACATGTTGTATACAAAAACATGTATGTTGTATACAGAAACATGTTTTAAACAAAAGAAAACCTTGTTTTTAACCAGTTTTACATGACTGCGCAGATGCAATGCTTTATTTACAACATAGTAATGTTACAGGAGCCCGTAGTATGTCCTCTCATAGCAGGTTCGTAAGTGTCGTGGTTCAGTAACCGTCACAGAGATGGCTCCAATGGTACGGAAACGAATTAGGATATTAAAGAGTTGTGAAATGATCTAGAGCAACATCTGAATTGCGCTAGAATGTATCTGCAGGTATATAAGGGCCACTGGTTTACTGCAGACAGTAGAATATTGGAAAGTGACTGAACACAACGGAAAAGTAACAATGACTAGCAGTGAATAATAGTGATTAAAAGTAGTAATTAGTGTTATAGTTTAGGTGACTAATTATTATTGTAAGTAATTGGTGAGTTAACAATAAATCAGTGTAGTGTTAGCCTTGTTGCTTGTTGCAATTATTGAATCCACTAAGAGGTGTAAACACGGAACAATAACATCGGCGCAATCGTGTAACTAAACAGCAGTAGGACGAAGGAAAAAATTAAAATGCGAAATCTTCATCGGATCTTGAAAAAACTTGGATACATCGACTTCTAAGCAAAATTCAAAACGTGTTTTAAAGCAGACATAATAAGACTAACAAATTTTATAAAATTCTGGTATACAGGGTGTTTGGTTAACGCTGTGCACAAGATAAATATTGACTGAAAAAACAGGCATTTGTTTAACACCCTGTATAAGTAATTTTGTAAGTTTATCTTAAAGTTAAATAGGTAAGATGAAAGCCAATTAAATTTCCCTTGAAACGCTAAAAACCCGGTACAAATCCATACATTTTTTACAGTTTTACAGCGTTATAAATCTTGATCAATTTTAAGGTGTCCCGAAGCAAATTTTGACGAGTATAGTTAAAATGTACTCCTCACTTTCTGAACTAGAAATCTTGTTTGAAACAACAAATATGTTTAAAATAGGTCGTTTGGTTTTAAACATAAAAACATTTGTTTTAAACATGCTGTAATTCCAGTTTCCTTCGCTAAAATCAAGCTTGAAATTTTTAACGTTTGGTAATTTGTGAGAATGTAGTAAACTTCATTGATCGATTGGTAATCATATTCTTAGAGCCGTGGGTGTATATGTATATCTAAAGGCACAATATTTTGAAAAAATAAAATAAAATTTCAAATCTTTGAATAAGAGGCACTGAGATCATGATGGACCATCTTTTGATTCTAGAAGTACTACTTCAATAAAAATCGTCAGGAAAACATATTATTTTACCACAGCGAACAAATATTTGTATTGTTTGTACTAATTTGTTGAATAGATTCCGGTTTTTCCTCCGCGTTGGTTATTTTGAGTACTAGATATTTCAACCATATCTAGGTGTGTGTGCCTTTTACCCTAAAATATCTCAATAAGTTGCAAGTGTAGCAGAAATCTGGCTGACTTTAGAGTTTGTCACTACTCACCTTACCGACAGTTCCTCAGTATCTCATCTCAATTCATTTGAGGTTGGAAAGGAAAACATTTGACCTTTCTGCTGACCGTCTTCCAGGTTAGACAATCAATTGAGGTTAGTTTCCCTTTATTTGTTTACTTACACCTGTCGAAAATTGCGTCTGTAGATATATCACGCATTATTTTTGTTAAGGCCAGACCGGCAATGAGGACACCTAAATATCTAAGGGAAAACAAAAATATCAACCTAGCAGGTTCCCCATTTATCACGACTAAAATCTCTTAATTTCACTTCTGTAGACCTCACTGTGGGATGAGATGATGTCGTAAATCCATAAGGAGAAAAGAAAACCACGAGAAGAGGAGAACCCGAAAAACATTACAGGATTCATTACCTCTTCGAAAGCCATGGAATACAAAAAGGTAATTATTTAGGTAATACCATTTGGTGTAGAACATTAAGCCCTACAGGATTCTTCGTGTTATGAAATTATTAGAGCCAAGCTTCATCATAACCCGTGAAATTATACCCTGAAATGAAAATCAAATGAATATGTAAATTCTATCTATCATAAACGACGTGACTCAAGGTTCTATTCTGAACCCACTATTACTCATTATTTATATCACGTTTTATTCTTGCCGAATGTGTTTCTTCCGATTACATCAGCTTAACATTTAACAACATTTTAGAAATCTGTAGATAAAAGACATTCGGGTGTCTTGAATATGGGAGAAATTGTAGATGCTGGATGAAATATATTATAACCTTAAAGCCCGTGAATGGCATAATATGGGATGTAAGTGTTTTCAATGATGTATGTATTTTTTTTAGATACAAGTTTAACTACTGATCTGCAAGCACAATATTCACTTAGTCATTTAAAAAATTCGGCTCTAGCCTCTAGCCTTGCATTGATCGGTTGTCATATTGTACTGTTTACTGCATTTTGACTTTTACTTTATTACAAAACATTACATAATTATTATTGTCTTTATCTGCATCTGCGATTTACTCATGTAGAACAATGACTGGTCGAATTTTTATGTTACCTACGTAGAGATAAATATTGTTTATTTTTTTAAACAGTCAATTAATATACTTATGGTAGTTGGTGCTTGTGAGTGGGTATATTTATCATCAGTGCTCCATGTTATCGTTATCTGCATTGAATAAAATACAGAGTTAAGTAACGATAAAACGATGAAATAAAAATGGTTTAATTAATTAAATAAGGTGCAAATTTGTGCAATATTTTTAAACATTTTGAAAGGCAATAGATGTGTGATATACTTATTTAAAAAAAGTATCAAATGGCTGAATAGCTCCGAAGTAACGTAGAATGGAGTAATGGAAAAGCTGGTGGTTTAAATAGCCACATTACACTGTGGATTTTACTATTTATTTGTAAATATAATTTGACATGCATCATACAAGCATCATAAAAATCAAATCAAGTTATTAAACGTTGACAGTGATGGTTTTAAATAACAGATTATTCTAGTCTTACGTATGCGTATGCAGAGTGTTTTGAAAATAATGCAATTTTTCTTTGTACAGGGTTATCCAACGAAAAGGCCCACCCTTATATTTTCTTTATTTTTCGAGTTAGGAAAAAATGTTTCAAATAAAAGTTGTAGTGAATCAAATGAACTCATTTAAAACTCCTGCAAATAATATACAGGGTGTTCCATAAAAGCGGGACAAACCTAAATTACATTTTTTAAATGGAACACCCTATATTTTTTTACATTTTTCAAATCTGTGTTTTTTTGTGATTTCAAATATATATATATGTTGTATCTTATCTTTTACTGTTTTTTATTTATTGCAAATTTCGTGAACAATATTATTTATACCACCAGCATCTGCATGCGTATCAATCAGTTAGCCATGGATGAAAAACAATTAATTTGACACTTATGTCTTACAGAATAATTGAATAAATTCAAAAAGCAAACTTTCATCCATGGCTAACCTGATTGATACGCATGCAGATGCCGGTGGTATAAATAATATTGTTCACGAGATTTGCAATAAATAAAAAACAGTAAAAGATAAGATACAACATATATATATATTTGAAATCACAAAAAAACACAAATTTGAAAAATGTAAAAAAATATAGGGTGTTCCATTTAAAAAAATGTGAGTTAGGTTTGTCCCGCTTTTATGGAACACCCTGTATATTCTTTGCAGGGGTTTTAAATGAGTTCATTTGATTCACTACAACTTTTATTTGAAACATTTTTTCCTAACTCGAAAAATAAAGAAAATATAAGGGTGGGCCTTTTCGTTGGATAACCCTGTACATATAAAAATTTAATCTGCACCCGGTATTGCCTTAGCATTGTCTAGGTAGAGCAGTAAAAATGTTGTAAGAATTTCTTGTTGCAATAGGTGCGTTATTTTCGAAAACATCTTGTATATTATAAAAACGTTAAACCCCTCATTGACTTATCAATGTTGTTTTCATTTCCAGTGTAAGTGGAAAGTTAATATACTAATGGCTTTGCTTGAATTTGAAAATCTCTCGAAATATACCGTTGACACTTCGTGGGTGTATAAGCAATTGTTCATAAACTGTTTCAGGTTAAGTTCATAGTTGATCAACATTGGATAATGGATGAGGGGGTGGACAAGGGTTGGGAAAAATCGAAAACTAGAATTTAGAACTTGTGGATTAATTGACAAACAAGTCTGTCTATCTGTTTAAAACTTGGTCACTTAGTGGAGGGATGATATGTCTGTCCTTAATTAAAAATAATATATCATCACAATCTATTTAAATGCTTTAAATTATTACTATTATACGGAAAAATGTGTACATACTCGTGTACATACATATAATACAATATATAAAAAAGTTTTATATCTAATAATCTAATGGACTATTATTTCATACAACGTAAAACATATTTTTTCAAGGTAATTTAATTTAAAAATAAATGACGTATAAAAACCTAATATCTATTCATATTCTCATTTATTAGCAAAGGGTAGGGTTTCATTAAAAATTCATCACGATAAACTATGAATTATCACGGATAACGTGCACGTTACACAAAGAGCCGTAATAATGGCAAAAAATCAATATTTTTTACCTTCAACCACAATTTTATTTAATTTTTCAACAAAAGGAATATGTAATGTAAATCGTTATCGGTTATAATATCATAATATGTACAATAATAATAATTGAGAAACGAAGTTTTGTGCTTTCTCAGGCATTAAGAAACATATTACATGTAGGTATGTTTTTTAATAGAAGTTTGTGATCGATTTAATGGGTTAATGAGCGTTAAAGCATTTTAAATTGTTTTGTTAGTGATTTTTCACTATACTATGTCTGTTCAAGACATAGAAATAGACTCCGCCCCAAAAATGCCCGCTAAATTTGAATGGAATTTCTCTATTGGCCGTATTTATAGAACCTGAATTACAAAGCAACCGCTAAATTTGACTGACAAAGGTCAACACTACAAGTACATATTAAACTTTTACGCATTTTGCAATAGACCAATCAGCTTACGTTATGATTGTCGTGAAACGCATAATCGCAAAAGGTATGAAAAACGCGAGTAAATGGGGAGCCGGCTTCACTGTCAACTGTCATATTCGTTTTTGTGAAATTATTAATTTATGTCAGCTGTTTATGTTAATGAATTCATTGAGATTTATTTTATATAAACATATCTTAATTTTTTGTGTATTAAGGTATGTATAAGAATTAACCTTATATGTTTTGTGTATTAAGTATGAAGGAAGGTACGTAATGCAAACGATTAATAATTGATTAAATGTTAAAACGGTTTTTAAGGTTAAGGTTTCATCGAAATCTAATGGCTAACTAAATATATTGAGACATAATATATCTGTGGCTATCGCAGATTTCATTAATTTCATCGAGTAAAACTGACTATTGCGTACACCGTTCTACGCTACTATGAAATTAATGGGGCGGAGTCTATTTCTATCTCTTCGACAGACAGAGTATACACGACCGTATTTGCAGTAGCTCTGATATAAAAAAAGGACTAACTAGGAATTAATTATATTTTGTTACCTTAATTGATTATAAAATCGCATTTTCGTAGATTCCTAAAAAATATTTAAACATTTATATGGGGTGTACGTACAAGTGTACAGTAGAAAAGTTTTAAAAATCAATTCACCAAAATATTGCGTACACTTTGAAAATAATATGAAATATGATATGAATTACAAAAACTTTAGGGTACCTATATAATTTGCCGATTGCAAATGATTGATAATTATTAAACTGATCTTATGAAATAAACAAAATAATAAAAATATATTGCATTTACGATATGGCGATGTATCGTGAAATACTTCGATTTCGATGATGTAACAAACAAACGAATTATAAAACTTAGCACCTTGTTAAACTGGTTATAGACATTATTACCTAGAAAGTTCTAATAAAGTTATGTATGATTCTGAATACCACATACCTACTTGCATTTAAAATGATATTTAGTGGATACTCTTGCGCCTTGCAGATGGAAATTTGTGGAACTATAATTTTATATAAATTAATTTGCCAAAGAATTTTTATTAAAAAAAACTAAGAGAATGATCTATTAAAAATAATAAAATAGCACATAGGTGGATATACCTCGCAAAACTAGGAAAAACAGGAATAAACACTTTTACACCTCTTAACGCTTAACTCTTGCCACACTGTCCTCGATATATTTGAATTTTCTGTCACGCAACAAAATTAGATAGAGAAGCCAATATATAAGTGGCTTTAGAAGAATGTTTCTACAAAAATAAAGTTTGTTTTTGTATTGCCCGAAAATAACATGCCGTACGATATCTTTTTAGCTCGTTGTATTCATAGAACGACATAGATTAAGAACACTTTAAATAACGAGTCCAAAAATACAAAGTGTTAAGTGAAAAGAACATTAAATTGTTTTTATTATATAATAGCACTTGTCTAAATTGCTGTACTTACTCCACTTACGCTTTAAAATTTTGCCTCTCTTGTACGGTCCTTGACGGCTGACATGTTTTCTCACATTTAGGACACAAGCGTAATTGCTTAGAAATTTAATTAATGGCTTCTGGCTTTATTTCAATGGTGTAGCACATAATAGATTAAATAAATAATTCACATTTTTTGAAGATAAATATAATCGACATTTTATAAACAAATAAATAAAAATAGAAACTTAAACCTCCAATTTATTTTTTAAACGACGGATAATAAAAGTTTTATAGTACTTTCTCTGCCTTCTCTTCAAAGAATATTAAATGAAACCTCGCCACTGTTTATTAATCAAATCATTTATTTTAATAATAATAAAATTACATATAGTACAACCCCTAAATTATATACTAGAGGCCGGAAGGAGTACATATTTCTAGACAACGGACCATATACTAGAGAAATCGTAATACAACTTTTCTTTTTCCAGAACCAAGCAAGTTTGTCAAAAGAAAATCTTGTGAAACACTCCCAAAAATTCGGTTGAGATTACAGCTGAGTCTATTTTAATTTTGTATATCCATTTCCCCAAAACTTACGCATGTTACATCAGATTATTCAAGAAAAAATCCAATTCAGTGCTGCAGTAGGTATATTATTTGTAGTAAAGGATAAACATATTGATATATTCCAATTCACTCAAATGAAAATTTTCGAGATAATTGAATCGACCAAATCTCAATAATTACCTTCGTAAAACCACAGTATAAACTGTAGTAAAACACTAAAATATTTTTCAGGCATACTATTTTGCAACGCAACCAATTAGATCCAAAAATACATGTGTTATGTGTTATACAAGTGTACACTACAAACAGGCATTGTAATTATAATGTCGACTTTATTTGATTAGACTAAAACACTTTGTCTAGAAATGAGATAACAAAAACTTGTTTGAAGCCTATCGCGTTTGACGTACTGTTTGCTTATCGATTAACATCTAACCTAGGCGAGAATCTTGCAAAAAAATACAAATGTGACTCCTGTTTCTGGTAAAATGAACCTAAATATATGTTTAATTTACTGATACGTACCTCCGTGTATTTCACTATATTTAAATGGAGTTTTGTGTCACTTTTACATATTCTTAATTTTGAATGATTATTTTTAATTTTTAAAGAGTGATATCTCATGAGTGCCTACGGAAAATTGAACTTATTGAAGATACAATTAGTACCTATTAGTGATGTCAGCAAAACGTTATGGTGGTTTAAGTCACAAGGAATAAAGGCATAAGTTGTTATTGGCAGCATCTGTTTTGCAACTTCTGATAACAATATTCGTGAAAATAATGATAATAAAAAGAACTGAGACCGGCGATAATACGTTCCAAATAGAATAGGTAACTTGTACCTGACTTTTGAATTGATTTTGGATATCGTATATTTTTATGTCCTTGTCAACCTATACGGTGCGTTCCTATGGTCCAAATTTTAACCATGACAATCTAGATCTTTTTATTAATTTAAAATTGTTTGGACTTAAATATGTCAAAAGCAGCTGAGCCATATGATACATTTTTGAAATCAGGAAATAGATCTTTTTTATTTTAGATTAAAAAAATGCATTTGTCTTTCAAATGTTTATCGTTATTTTTAAAATTTGTATATTCTCAAAAGATAATAAAGGAAAAGTCCTACAATTTAAAGTTTTTGTCTATCTTTAATGATTAAAGCTATAGGTAGGTGTCAAAATATAAACGAAAACCCTGTACCTTAGCAGAGTTTGTCGATGCTTCATGAACCATTTCGGTAAGTTTAAAATACAATGTTTATTCGACTTTATGTATGTCGTGTGATGTGAAGCCAGATGTCATGAAATTTCCCGACAAATATTCTATAGGTATGTCTGCTTTACAAAGATGGCTACTGAATAATGATGAGTTTTTAAAAGTCGGATCTGTTTCTTCCACCTTTCCCCTGATCGACGAATAAAGAAATTGTATTAATTCGTTCAACACTGTCCTGATACACTATGGCAACAACTGGTGTAAGAAGCAATTTTTGGTCATTTCTAGGTTAAATTAAAATTGAAGCATCAAAACGTCGTTTTCAGGTGAGGTGATGGAATTTAAAGGAAACACCCATGGGAGTTCATCTTATAGAGAAATGGAGATAAAGACTTTTCTTTTATCGTTTTTCAATAGAGGTTCTATCCTATATGTAGGTAGGTACGAGGTAGTCGTTTTATCTTGATAACATTTTGATCTGATATAACTTTTTTATTTTTAAAGTTATATTACTATACTTAAACCAAAAACCAAATTGCAGGGTTGCTTATCAAGTTTTTTTTTTCATCAGAAAAACAAAAGACTGTCAATTGTCAAACGTATACACATAACTTGTGTTTCTTCAAATGGACCACCCTATATATTTTTAACCAGTTGGTTAGCATGTTTTGTTATAATTTTGAAACTGCTGGACCAAATATAAAGTGTTCTATACTATTGAAATCAGAATAAAATATGCTATCCAACTGGTTAAAAATATATAAGGTGTTCTATTTAAAAAAAAAACACAAGTTATGTGTATATCCTTGGCAATTGGCATTCTTTTGTTTTTTCTGGTGACAAAAGAAAAACTTGGTAAGTGACCCTGCAATTTGGTTTTTGTTTCATATCTAATAATAACTTTAAAAAGTTATTTGCACTGGAGTAGGCTTTCCACTGAAGTAGTCTTTCTACCTGAGTAGTTTTTCACACACACCAAAACATTTTACACACACTCGATGAGCGTTTCGCCAACCAACCAAGTTGGTATCATTGCGAGATGATTAAAACTGTTTTAATCATATCCCGATGATGCCAATTTAGTTGGTTGGAAAACTACTCCGGTAGAAAGACTACTTCAGTGGAAAGCCAACTCCAGTGCAATTTCTACACCAAAGGTTCCAACCCCTCTTCAAGAAAAAAGTTATATTTGATCAAAATGTCATGATCAAAAACATAAAATGCTTACACTGTACAGCCACATGGCCAAGGTTGAATATATTATCATATTAGTAAATACTACTCGCTTGTAGGAAACAAATGATAAGTAGTTAATTTAAGATAAAATAATCTTTGTATAAATTGTATGCAGTATTATACATAATTCAAAATGATACACATTTTTCTAATTTTAGAATTAACATAGTCATATGACGACACGCAATAAAATACTGTTAAAGGCACCTGCCAATTAATAAAAGTGAAATGAAAAAATATAATTTCTTTATTTACCTCGGTTTGATTTTAATTAATAAAAAAAATCACATAGCCTCCCAGTTGTAAACTTTTGTACTTGACTTTTTTATAAATATTTGTTAAATAATGTATGTATACACTATTAGGAAATATTTACTTTAAGATTCGGTTTGACCAGTTAGAAAAGAATAAAATTAGCAATACCATGTGACAGATCGTAATGGGTACAGTAACCGTTGTTGCCGAGATCTGGTGTCAAATAAACCAAGAGGAATAATTACAGAACTGAGCGTAAAAAAGGAAGGACCGTTCTTGTGGTGCGTGCACAAAGGCGGCCAAAAGTTAAAAAAATATGAAACAAAACAATAAATATAAAAAATATCAAACAAAACAATAAAAATATTGAAAATAATTCGCTTATCAAATATTAAAATCGTTTATATTATATCACGCAAAACTTGCAAATAAAACAGTGATATTCACATTTTCTTTATCTACGAGGTGCAAGTGAGAGGCATCTAATTGATATGCCGCGCCGCCGCCTAAGCCAGAAAAATGTTTCTGTAATTTCAAAGAGTTTATGCTTTATTTTTCGTTTGTTTTTTTATTATTAAACCATGTTTAATTTTCTATTTTCATTTATTTCAGTTTGCATTTTTGTCAGAGAATTTATTATTTATTTTCTATTAAAACAAAACATATAAAGGAGTATTGCTAATTTTATTCGTTAAGCTGGATTCGTAAACAAATATTTGGTGTATGTAATTATTTTTAAATAAGCCAATTTTTTTTAATTCTTCTGTGAAGATACAGTAGTATTGTTCAATTTACATCTGTTAGAATTTTTCACACTTAGCATTCTCAGTGTATTGAATATTGCCATGGTTTTAAAAATCGTAGGTACCTTATCTAGTTATAAATTCATTTATGTCAAAGATTATCCATTACAACCTTCACATTTCTCTTCGATTGAAGTATATGTTTTTGCCATTCCTTGTAGTTTGTAACTAAACATGTTTGGAATGAGCAAGAGTATAAAAGTCTATTGCAAAATATGTGTTTTCAGAAATATTGAGAAAAATAAACAAATTCCGCCATCATTAAATAGTTTCTTAATGATGTGTTAAATAACACTGAACTTTCATTAGATGGGTCATATTTTGCCAAAGAGGATGATTAATTAAACTGGTTGTACATTTTATAATCATGGACTACTTAAAAAAGCAAAAAACGTTTATTTTATAACATGAAAATCTTATTAGAAAACAGAATTCATATTTTATAATAAACGAGAACTAGACTATATATAGGCATACATTTTAATATTATTATCCGCTATAATTAACAACATTGTTGTACAAGGTAATAAATAAACTTTATTAGCTTCGATAGCTACAGTTAATTTATAATGTGTCAGTATTGACAATCCATTACTTTACAGGTTCTGATTAAGTCCCACCTTTGAATTATACTAAAGGTGTGCAAAACATTTCAAATTTCTAGTCAATCTAATATGTTATTTTATGACTAATTCTCGTCACCTATCGACATATTTTAAATAATTCTTTTGTTTCGTCTCACTATAGGTGTGTTTTTTTAATACCACTATTTACACTTTCGACACATTCGACTCGTTTCTATGGCTAGTGTATGTTAGTGCAGAGTAAAAAAAATTGCAGTATTTTGCAGGGCCGGATTAGCCACATATGCCGCTGGAAGCAGATGTTTTATTGCCGCCCCTGGTACCCTCAAAAATCCAAAGAATTTTTGGATTTTTGAGGGTCAAACGGTTTAAATTAAATGTTAGAATTGTAATCCCCCACAAAAAAATTTCGTGGGCAGTTTCCTGATATACTGAGAGTTGAAAAAAATAAATAACATAAAATAACATGAATTTATTAATATTTTTGCCGCCCCTGAAATTTGCCGCTGGAAGCAGCTGCTTCCTCTGCTTCATGGGTAATCCGGCCCTGGTATTTTGCTAACGTATGTTGACGTATTTCTACACTGGCATGGCGCTTAAAGTTTCAAAAAAGTCTTACACCTTTATACTATTTGAACCTTCTGAACTTTAATTTTACTGTTAAAATGCTGTATAAGACTGATATTAATCTATAGGTAGATATACGTTTGCATAACCAATATATCACGCCTTTCAAAAATTTCTAATTTGTCATGATAATAATAACCAGAAATCTAGGGACACGTTATAGACTCATAAAATATAATAGTGATAAATAAAATGTTTTCGAAAATAAATTACTTATTATAAGAAAAATGAAGTGCCATGTACCCCAAAAAAGAAACATGATGCAGCCACGGACACGTGTTTCGGAGTTATTGCTCCTCATCAGCGTAGCGTAGCTTAATGGATCCGTTCATAGTTATTGTTTCTGATCCTATCCACACGGATCCATTAAGCTACGCTACGCTGATGAGGAGCAATAACTCCGAAACACGTGTCCGTGGCTGCATCATGTTTCTTTTTTGGGGTATATGGCACTATTAATTTTTCTTGTATTTATTTAGCCCCGCCAAACATCACTCTATTTCTTATTATTTTCATTTAGACCAACATGAAAATAAATGTTTTAAAAGAATACGTTTGTGTGTTTATAGAAAATAAATATAAAAAAATATATAATATATTGGTGTCTTCCGTTTCAATATTGTAATAAAGTTAATTTGTTAAATATGGTCTATTAATTTTTTAATTTTTATTTACGATTTTTGGTACCCGACTTCAACGATTTTCTCTGCACCTCATCTGACAACACTGAGCACCAGTAACGACTTTGATTAGTAAGTACCTACTTATTTTAGCTTTGTATCGGTTTGTATATCTATGCGGTCATTTTAGTGGAAGCCAAAATAGGAAAGTTCTACAAAATTTTTCGAATTAAGAATACTATAGGAAGGCAAAAAGAAACTGTTATCGAGCCTAACCTATTATATCGAAAACGCTATCAAGGTGGGCGTAGAGTCCGGCCGCTATAAGAATAAGCCAGGGTCGTTGCCAACGGCTACGCTAGCTTTGGCGACACCATGCTTCTACAAAGTAAGCAGTGGCGTGCACATTTATCATACTCATCGCTGCTAATAGATTTTAAAAATATTCTGATGATACGTTTATGGTACGTGCCGTTGTCAAAGAATGATCGTGGTTGCTAGGGGGCGGTGCTTCGACGACAACCGCGCAGATATTCTTCGCTAACGTTAGTCACTTATTTTAATAGTGGCCGGACTCTACGTTTGTTTCGGTTTCCCAATAACCCCTATTAGATATGGATAAAGCTGTAATAAAAAATGGTGGAATCTGATCTCAGCGAATTAGCTGCGGACATATAAATTCTGAATAGAATTAACGACAAGCCACGTGTCCACGTACAAGTGTAAAACAATTATCTCGAGTTTTCTTGTTTCACCGTAGGTACAGGGTGCCCCGTAAGAGGCTCCCTCGATTTCTTGGCTTTATTACTGGGCTAAAATGAAAAACCAAAATCTATTCTCACGTATTTTTTTATGAGGAATCCGATTCTCTAATATACGAGGTATTGTCAAAAAACTGATTATCCAAATTTTTTTCAACCTGTATATTTTTACGGAAATCGATATGGTATATAATTGTGGTTATAAAGGCATATGCCATTAATACATCTAACTTCCGGTTTAGCCGGAAGTAGTTAACATCTGCCAACATTTTGGCGACAACCTGTTTATATGAAATAAATGAAAAGTTACCAATTTCCTGATTTCAAAAATATATCTATAATCGAGTCTATAATACAATGTCCATTATCTTTAGTAGAAATTGGCAACAAAATGCGATAAAGTAATAAAATAAGCTAATTCTAATACTTTTCTAAAAATTCTCCAAAAAACTTGAAACTAAAGAAAAACTACTAAACTAAGAATTTATGTTAAAATTTATTTATTTATGGTAAGTGTCATTTACAACGAAATTTGCACATATTTCCATATTTCGGTTACACAAGTCCTTGGGGCAGAAAAAAATTAAAAGTCATGTCTCCTTGTTTGTTTATGTTTATTATTATCTCTATTTTACATTTTCGGATATTGTGCACATTCCGTCATCAAATTTATTAACGGTTGTGAAAATTCTTCAATATACATTACTACCAATTCAGATTTTTTAATGAAATTTACAACTCTTCTGAAAACAACTATGTTGAGGTTAGCGAATATCTAAAACTTTTTAAAACAACCATCGGAATTATTATATGAAATTTCTATTTATCAATGAGCTTATTTCAGATAAAAAATTCTATTGCGACTGACGTCTATCTCGTTGCTAAAGGGGTGAAAAAAATTATCGAATCCGTAAAAAAATGGGTCATAATAGTTAATCGATTATCCGAGCGGATGGATATTAAGCAACGAAATTTTCAGAGATCTGAGAGGAAGGTTGGTTCTAGCCCTCCTGCAAGTTCGGTCGAAAAAAAAAAATCCTCCGGGGGAGCAAGGGTTCCCGAAAAAATACGGTTTTTCGGCAAAATTGACCTTTTTAAAAAATTCATATCTCTGCTAATATCCGAGGTGGATCTAAAAAAAAATTAAGAACTCTTTCTTCATTTTTCCTTCTTCTTGCCCGCCATCCGGGTCCGGATTCTCTAGATCCAAAGGCTGTGGCGCGTTTCTAAAGGATAGATGTTTGAAAAATCTCTAAAATCCGACAAAATCTATTCTTTTAAAAAAATCGTAACTTTCTTAGAACGCAAAATCGAGAAAAACTATTCCACCTCAGGATTTTCTAAATTACATCTAGTTTTCAATAAAAAAAAAAAATACGCCGCCGGCGCCAGTCCATTTCGAAGGAGGCGCGAGTTATTAAGTTCGGCCCCTGGTGTTTGGAGAAATTTGAAAAATTGAAAAAATTGCGAAAACACGAAATCTTTAAACGCTATTTCCAAACGAAAAATAGTCGCCGGACCGCCGTTCTGGTAAGAAATCCAAGATAGAGGGGTCTACCTTAGAACTACATCGTAAATCGCACGGTCTCGCTGCGATTTTCGAGGCAGTACGAGCGAACTAAAAAGTGGAATTTTGATGTTTTGACGAAAATTTTGAAGTTGGGTAAAATTTGCAAATTTCCTGAAGCGGTCATTGTTCTCGCATATCTTTCTAATCTTACAAATTTTACACAATCCTCCAACATGGGGTGTTGAAACGTTAATAACTTAATACTCGTCGGATCGCTACGAAATATAGCCTAAAAGATTTTCCCTTCAGGAAGACGCCTATAAAATAGTCTGCCTGATCACCGTAATTTTTTTTTTTTACCGACTGAAAACTGATTTTCACCCTCTCCGCAACCTCCTGGGACTTTCCTTCAGAAACGGAACTTGTTTCTTTTGACTCGAACTAAAAATTTTTTATGAAATCTTCCGTGTCGCGATAACTCGAAATTTTGGTCGAGGGCTCTCCTACTAATATTAAACTGAATGCAAATTCTGCAACTTTTGTAAATACTTCATTTTTATGTATTTCATTAAAAGTAGTATATCTAAAATAGGATTTTGAAGAATTTGACAATAAATTACATATTTTTTCGATTATTTGTTGCAGAGTACATTTTTTACAATATCAGAAATCTTATTTTTTTTCAGTCCCCATTTACATTAGGTAAACGATCAAAATTACATTTCTCCCTTTCCTTAAGATGGTTTTAGACTACACTCCAATCTTGTACAATATTTGGTAGTTTGTAAACAAAAGATTATAGGATAGTATCATACAGCAAATTGTTAGTGTTTTACTGCATGATACTGCACGATATCACCTGTTTACAAACTTGTTCCTAATATTATACAAACCTCTGCACAATTTTTCGTGTAGTCCAAAACGATCTTTACATTTCTTTCTATACTAAACATTTTCCAATTTATATATAACAATTCAAAAAGTACAGCTTGTAGATATATCTACTGCCTAATATATATTTAGAAGGTATTGTTGTTCCTCCTGTATAAATTAAATTATGTCCTTTCTTCTCCTGTTGTAAACGTGCGACGTATCCGGAGTCCGGAGGACATCTTTACCTGACAGTATTAGAACTATAAAATTAATCTAATGCTGCCCGGTAAGATGTTAACAGTACTCCTAAGAATTTGAAACCTTCCATCTGGGCCACCTAGAGAGCTGAGATCCAAACTAAGATGCTTTAATGCATGATAATTATAGAACTGTAGAAACTGCCTGTATATAATCGGTCGCACTTCCTTTGTAAATGATACTCAAAAGAAATTAAACATGTTACAAAACTCTGACGTGTATATTAAAGTTGTATTATTTCACGACGTAAACTTGGTTCATTAATTAATTATTATTAGTACGTAATAAATAACAATTAAATATAAGACATTCCGTATCATATAAATGATGGCGTTTCACTAATGAAATAAAATATTTATAATCTTACAATGGTTAATAATATGTTTTATATAAGCAAATGTTTAAGTTAAGTTAATATGAAAAAATTGCATAACTCTTCTTTATGTATTTCTTAACAGGATTTTTGCCTAACTATAAAAGGTGACGAGACAATGACGTCATATTTTCGTAACTGTTTTGCGTCTAACGTTTGTCAGTGAAAAATTACCGATGCAAACAAAGACCCTGTAGGATTAGAATGTTGGATGTGCAACTTCTTGTACAATTCGAGTACGTCGATAAAATAGAATGTGACAATATTTTTTTTATAATCCCTAGTAGTCGATAAGTGACCTAACAGGAACTATGAGGATGTGAGTTCCTTATGAATTGAGTTCTGTTTTATCAAGATCGTCAGGTGCGACGTTCCAGCTAGTTGTTCCACTACAACCGTTCATATTTGTCAGTTTGCTGCCATCATTTATTCGCTTGAGTTCACCTAGGTTCTGCTTAATTAAAAACCCTATATTATAGGTTGGGATTAATTACTCTTCATAATTGAAACTTCGGAATTCTGACGCTTTAACGGATTGGTTGATCTCCTGTTTAAGGTGGAGTCCAACTTATATAGATGATAATTGAAAACAAAAACAAATTGCAATCTCACTAAATAGATTATACCAAATTTGCATTTTATTTAACAATATGTGTTAAGCCTTTCGTTATAGGAAAGCATTTGAGAAAAATACTTTTACAACTTTTTAAAAAATACTACACAATTTCTTTACTAGAAAACTGCAGTTTTGTAAATAAAATATCAAACACCCCTCATTAACATTTAACCAATAATAATACGTTCGTTCTATCAGGTTCATTTCTTATAGTATTCAGAACAATAAATTTAAGAAACATGCATATTATAAACATGCATTTATATTCGTATCACAAAGCTTGAGGTTCAACCATTCATTTTAAAAGTAAAAATAAAATCGCGTCTAGGTAGGAGCTTACGTCATTGAGTAAAGGTGTTATTCTTTACTCAATGCTTACATACAATTGTAATTAATTACCAGGTTGTAATGGTTACAATTACGAGGGTTTTCTTTCAGTAAAAAATAATTAACAGAAACGTAGCATTCAAAATTTATTATTTTTTTAAAAATAGATTCTAGGTCATAAAAGATTTATATTTACGTTTGATTAAATATTTACTTTTGCCAGTATCGTATTAGTTTGCTTTGTAGAAGAATTCGGAAGTTTCAAATAACTCACAGTTTAGGTCAGCAACGTTTAAGATTTCATAGGTAGGTTGTATTTTACTGTCAAACTTTATGAAAAGTTATCAATAATTTACATTTGTATACGCGAATAATTAGAAAAAGAAATATGATCAAAAAAGAAAATCTTCGAATTTTATACGATTATATACCTTTAATCAAAATAGAATTACTATCACATAATTTTAAGTTATGTCAAAAAGTAGCTCCATCATGTTTAGTACTCAGTTTAGTCCTGGTTCGTCAAGAAATACTTCAATGTGAATATTATAAAAGCGCATCAATGAATCTGTGGACTATTGTTGAAGGTTTGATGTAGGCATACATCTATAAATTAGATATTATTTCCGGTCTACGACCTGATGAGCCCAGCCCCCATTCAACATTTAACGTCACTATCTTCATGATCAACAACCTCCACGACTAGCTTACTAACGGTGATATGACGTTAATGTCCACGCCTAACCATCCGCTTGAAAATGTTAGTGTTATCGCCCATATCGTTAAGTTGCAAAAAATTGTTTTAAGTATAGGATTGTCAAGAATGGGTAAACTTTTCTTCTTTGTTATACAGATGGGTAGGTACTCAACATTTTGGTGTATAATTATTTGTAAATGAATTTCCATCAACCTCGGATAAAGGTTGATTTCCTAAGGTGCGAATTAATAGAAGATATTTCGTATTCAATGAAGTGTTATTACCAGTTTAGGAAGAAGAGATTAGATGATTAAGCAACACGTTCGCGATAACTGAAAATTTAGCTTGTAGCATTAGATCACAGAAGTAAAAAGTATAAAAAAAGTTTGAATATCAATAAAATACACAACCACGCACAATCATTAGTCATTTCACACAATATTTTCATTTAAATGTGTACCTGACTTAAGTTTGTCTGTAACAGAAATTTGGTGTATGAGTTCCTCAAGGATCAGGCGTAGGTGTCACCCAATCTACAAATATAAAATCCTGAAGAGGAGACCATTGACGTGGTATTGATAGAGACGTACAGACGGCACCTTCTGATGATGCCAATTTTGTTGGCGACACACAGTCGAGTTAAATATTCTGTAATGTGGTGATATGGGTAAATTGCATTACGTGAAGATAATAATATGTCCTTCTAATAAAACAGCAATTACATTAACATCGACATCAGGTCCTTTAGACTTAGACACTTGCACTTGCCTATTTACCTTCAGTACAGCTTACGGTGCAGGTGGAATAAATATTCCTTATATTCGAGTTGAAAAGTAATGTTTGCATTAGTTGCATTAGTTGTTTGTGCTGTTTGTACTTTGTAATTTACATTTCTAATAATAGGTATCATTATTGCCGCTTTATACGTTACAAAGTATTCTTTTTTATAAATTTATTAAATGTAGCAATAAAATCATGTAATTTAAATGTAACACATAAACTGTATATAACATAGTGCAATAATTAATGTGACAAACACTTAAAAGTAGTGTAATTTGTCACAAAAATTAATGCATAGATGCATAATGCATAAGAAAAAAGCTATTTATAATTTTAATTACATGTGGTGTATTTATTATTATTTATTAATTAACTTTTAAGTTCTTCTGAAACATAATTTGGAATATTGTCATAAAAAAACATTTTTTGTTAGTTTCAAAAGAGCTCTAAACATTCAAATGAGAGCGATGTAATAAATTGTATGACGAAGTATTAGTATTACTTAGTATTAATTGTAAAAAGGCAATTAATAAAAGGCTCTAATTCTCTAATTTTCAGTACGTTTGGCTCATATTAGAAGCTAATAGATTACATAATTAGATTTAATTAAATTGAGGAATTTATAGATTATTTGGCATGGATGGATGAAACAACCATGGTCTACATGGAACAATTATATTTTCTTGATGATACCGTTGTTAGCTATTATGTTATAACATGTAGTACGTTGCTTGTAGTGACAGGTGGTCAATTAATTTTATAGAACGAAAGAAGGGCACCTACTTAAAAGTCACTACATGAATTGGTGAACTAGTTAATTCCTTCATCAGAATTCCTGGGTTACTTTAAAACTCGTACTTAACATTTATGGCGGAGGCTCTTAATCATAAATGCCAAGATTATCGGCTTTTGAAATGTTCCGCACCTGTTCAAAAACACTTCACGCTTGGAGCGTATTTCATAACTGATTTAAATTAACTAAATATGCTCACCCCCATATTCACTAACTGGGTCCATGGTTTTGGACCTCGGCCAAATATTTTATTGCCAGTTTTCAGGACATCTTTCTTATATCTAAAATTAGGAAAAATCTCAATTAATGGGCTTTCTGTACGTATGTACGTACATTTCCAATTTCTTTATCGTTATGAACTGATATTTAATTCTAAAAATTGTATACTCTATTAATTTCATCACACATAGTTGAGGGTAAAAAGTTGGAAAATCAGGTGTGATAATATTGAAATCGACCCAATTTTTATTTTAGTGGACGGAACAACTAATTGTAAAGTTCAACTTTGCAACTTTGGCCGCGGACCGTAAATTTTTGTTGTTATTTGGGCAACTTGCCAGTCTGTTTCTTACCCTATATAGGTATAATTTACTTTTAACTTCGTCAATCGTTGACTTACTATTATTTCCGGTATAAGGATGAATATTATTCCATCCATCCAAAAATTGTACATTTTTAAAAATGCCTACTATTATTTCTGAAATATAAACACTATTGCTAAGTCGTTTTTTTTTAAACAAGACTTATAACTAACTTAATAATTAATGTTCTGTTATCATCTGATTTTTTAAACAAATATGTCTGTTACGTCTAAACTACTTAAGGTTGGGATTTAATAGAGTGAGAGAGAAATATACGTATTTATTTTGGTTTATTATGATTAATGAAAAAAACAAATATGGTGTGATATTTATAATAGTTTTAGGTTTTTAGTATTGTCCTAAAGATTTTAATAATACCAATTTCTAAATATAAATTTTTATTATAATGAAGTGGTGTGCTCTCAAAGCGAAGACTTGACCTAAAAATGTGAAAATTCTCCTTTGAGGGTCAATTTCACGAAAGATACGTTAATTTGAGCGACAATATTTGGTGAGCTATTAAGTAACACTTTGTACTCGGCCATAAGCTAATTTCTTTTTACAAAAAAAAATACAAAATTTTAAATACAAGCGATTGAATGAGTTGCCTACGTATTGCCAATATGTACAGTCTTATTTTTTCCTTCTCAATTATAGATAAGAATGGTAATTTCAATACCTCACGGCCATTTACACTTTTTTCTGCAAAATTAGATACATTAATTTTCAAAATCCGTGTATTAGTTTCTGCAAAATTTACTCCTAAAGAAATCGCGGTTAATATCAGAGGAGTAAATCGCAACCTTAACAGCATCGTTTCGGTCAGTACCAATTTAAAAAATTATCACTATACTAAATAGGACCACCTAGATTCGGTTAATACTTAGTGTATTATATCAAGTTACATTATAGATAAAAAAACATCATGACTTGGAAACTGCCTTTTAACAGTTTTTAAAGCCGTCGCGTTGTAAGCAGACCACCTTGTACATGTATATAAATGTCGATAAAAGTGATAAGAAAGTAATAAATTAATTATCGTCCGGGATGGAGAACCAGAAATAGTAATTACTACTGTACACTGTATAATAATGTTTACAGCAACTTGGATTTATCGGCATGTACCTAATAAAAACGGCAATGATGAACAAAGTTGTTCCAGTAAAAGTTAAAAATGATTTGTTTTAAGATCCAGATCCTGCACTGCCGGTTAAACACAATTAAACGGATGCCAAGCCGAATTACGATCAACTGTAAAAATTTTATTGAGAACTAATTTTAAAGATTATGCGAGGTGCAATAAAATTTAATAATGTAGGCAGAAATAATTCCAGGTTAATCAACGTAGAACAAAAATATTATTAAACGAAATATGTATTTGTCTATTTAACATTTTTTAATGGAATGTCGTTGACCTACTTTATTTTTATTGTGTATAATTGTTTACGTAGCTCATTTTGTATATCTCCAATTACAGTGACATGATGATCCACTGTTCACCGACTGTCGTACATTTTTTTAGAGCAATAAAAATTACCACATAAGTATTATAACGTTGGAAATAAATACGAAAGATGGTCATTTTCTTAGTCATAAAACTCATAAATTTATATTATTCAGATCAATATGGTGCTCTTTGAATTGAACAAGGTAAATAAAGAATAAACTCTAACAGAAAAAAATAGAATCTATGTTTTGTATACCTATACTCAATATAACAAAGGGTTTAGTGTAAACATTCCAAAAATAAAATGATTACTATAATAGGTATGTTAAAAAAAACACCACATAAATTAGACAACCCACAAATCGAAAGTCAAAGCTCTCCAGGAGAAGCTTACATTTGAAAAACACGGACACGCATCCATCAACATCCATAAAAGGTAAAGATCGACCCCAGTTCGCGATAGACAGTATGACCGGTATTTATGTTACAAGAAGGAAAGGTTTATTTTATGTGAACTGTTTCATTTACCCCACAATCACAATCAATGAGCATGGCATAGTACCAGAGGAAAATAAAATATTTCAAACAGTTCACCAGATTATTAAAATTAATTAATTGTAAAAGCATCGGTCTTACCGATAGAATATTTCTTTACTTAGTCATAAACTCGGCCACGGCCCAGTCTATACTCAAGGCTAGTCTATACAGGCCATACACTAGGAGATTCGGCAACACCGCATGGTTGTCCACTATTCGCACTATTCGTTTGTTTGGCTATATATATTATAATGCGTCGCGGTAGCTAAAGAAATTGCAGTGATTTTTAGTGATATTTCTTTGTAGTTTGTTTCTAGTGATTGTGTAGATGATATTTAAAGTGTTGGTGATACGTAACTTTTATATTTCGTTTGTAACCTGGCGATAAAGCACGGCCAATTCGACAAATTATCCGGTCTTCGGATAAAGTGTCGGAAGTTATGGGCGTCTCCACTAGAATTTAGTGGACCTAAATAATCATTTTGATTTGTTCTTGTGTTTTTTCTTAGTTGTTTGACTTGCCGTCGTTTCTATTTAAATTTATACAAAAAGTTATTTTAAAAAATAGTGTGTGCCTCCCTTGTTGGTAATCAGGTTTAGCATTTATTTATTGTGTTGTAAACGCTGCAACTGAAAAAGGGTAAGTTTTTAAACATTTAACCATTGATTAAGGGATGCTTAATCAATGATTTAACATAATTATTTAAAAAAATAGTGTGTGCCTCCCTTGTTGGTAATCAGGTTTAGCATTTATTTATCGTGTTGTAAACGCTGCAACTGAAAAAGGGTAAGTTTTTAAACATTTAACCATTAAGGAATGCTTAATCAATGATTTAACATAACGACAAAAACCTGCTGTGTTCCTGGATGCAAATCCATTACAATAGCACTTCAAAAGCTGGATTATCTATGGTATCGACGTTTGGTTTCCCAAAAGATGCTATTTTAAAAAGTAAATAGCTGACTGAAAGCTATTCCCCTAAATAACTGGTCTCCTCAATATTCTGTTATTGTTATCTGTAGTATGCTATTTCCAGAAAATCATATTATTAGGGAGGATATTATTTTATTACCAAACGGAACTGTGAAAAAAATTCCGACAAAAACTAAACTTAAATTTGAATCAGTTCCTTCTATTTTTCCAAATTTACCAAAATATTTAGTACCTGTTCCAAGAAAAAATCCAGAAGAGAGACAATGAAAACCTAGATCGTCATAATGAATTGAACGAATCATTTGAAAAATCAGACTTAATTAATAGTTTTGAGGACTTAATTTTAAATTATCTTAAAGAAATAAATATTTCTGAATCTTGGACAATAAAAGTAATAAAAGATAATAAAATTTATTTTTATATTTTAAATTTAACAGAGGACATGATTAGCATTGTTAATCAAATTTCAGTTGATGCAAATATGGTTGGTATTTATAAATAATACAGAATTGACATTAAAAGATCTAAACTGGATTTTACCTTTTGATTTAAAATTAACTAGATGGTCCCAACTAGAAAATTCATTAGTTTGATACAAAGATCAAATAATTAATATCGATCAATCATTTACGTTTTTAATAGAAAAAAGTGTATTATTTTATGTGCGAAACTTCTAAAAAACTGGTTGCAGACTCGGCTGTTTTAGATGCAGAAGATCGAGCGTAAGATGGCTCAGAGGGCAGTAATAATATAAATAATATATTATCAATTTTGATTAATCAAATAAAATTACTTATTAAAAATAAACGCTATTCATCTGAAACCATAATTATGGCTTTTATGTTATATAAACTTTCTCCACGTGCATATGATTTAATACGGGATTATTTAAACTTGCCAACTAAAAGATATAATTAAAAACCCATATGCGACAAATTACCTGCTTGTAACATCGTAACGACAAATACCGTCAAAAAAATCTATCAAAATATCAGCGTCAAAGTAGACAACTATTTAACGTTTGGCAAAAGCGCGCCGCGGGTATCTTCTTGGCCCGTTATGTTAGTTAGAGTTGGCTGTGACTCGGCCATAAATAAAGCAAACCTTTTTATATGTTTCAAATTATGTTTCGTGCAAGTAGATAAATTGGTATTCCTCTTCTATACTGTTTGATTTTTGTCAAATATGCCATTCGTCATTCATGAAGTCATTTCGATTCCAGGACAACCTCTCACCTCAGTCACTTCTCTACTAAACTTTTTTAAATATAAAGCCAATGCGTTGGAGACAATTCCATAAAGACACTTAATTTCAGTTTCATCTGCCACAAGTCTTTTGACCGACTATCCAAAGCTGGCACAGCTGGCGACGATTCCCATTTACCCAAATACTCCTAACGTTTATTTATATTGGAGAGAAGTTAACCAATTTTTAAAAGCGCATAACATAGTTAGCTTAAAAACTGAATACTGATGTATTTATGAAATGACTCGCATTCTACAATTTCACAACGGTTGTTAATTGTTTATTGTATATGATGAAGATACGATCAATATTTCCTTTAACGTTGTAAACTGCTCTTAATTATAATTTTATTGTATTACTATTTTTATTTTTACTTTCCAACTCTATGGTCAGGAAACTGATATAGGTACTTGGGAATGAGTACGATTTTTTTTTTGAAATCGTAACAAATTGTTTTAATGCTCTAAAAATTGTTTTCTGATTGATGTCTGTGTGTGAGTATTTAACAGCAGTGTGTAGTTACCATCATTTAACTTAGATTTAATTAAATTTTATTCAAAATCGGTTTAGCGTTGCTGATATGCTCTCAAGGTCAAGTAATAACAGAAGTAAAAAATATTTATAATTTAAACAAATGCAATACATGAACAAAATCCTAACATTTTATTCTCTCTATTAGTTTCGAGAAAATATTTCTGAAAAAAATTGTATGGCGAAATGACTTTAATAAAGTGAAAGGCTTTTTAATTGAATTTCCATATGCATGTTTATTATTGTTTAAGTATAGAAAAAAAATTATATTTCCATATTTAACGCACCTTGATGTATCCGATGTTGGTATGTACAGCTACGTCTAAATTAAATGTCCGATCTATATATTTACATAAGTATTTACTGGATAATAGTTTACATACAATGTCAATACTTCCATAGGCAAACACAAGACAAGGGACCTATGGATTGGTTGCCTATTCACTTATCTGTTTAAATTGTGCCCTTGCTTGGACCCACATCATAAATATCCCAATATCCAAACGGACATTTAATTTAGACGTAGCTGTACATAAATGTATTAATATAAAAATAGAAGATAATACTTAACATTATGAATATGCTGGAAGAGTCTTTTTAAATTATAATTTAACGACCACTGCTGAGTCACCAATAAATATATGGACAAGAATTTTAATTAATTATTGGTGGAGGCGTGCAATGTTGCCGTTGACTGATAATCAGAATTAGCATATTCTATGTACCGTTTGAACACTTTATTTTAAAGGAAATTTCTCCATCCTCTTGCAAATTGAACCAGTACTCGAAGGTGGTTTGTCGCTAACATTTTCACGTTTCTCTAAATTTTCTGATAGATGCGTCATAAGGTTTTTAACCGATACATTGTATTGGTCCTCAATGTAACGCAACGCAAGGTGAGGTAGATTACTTATGTAGGTCATCTCCTATATTGCGTTGCCAAAAATTTTTGGATGTAGGCTTATTTCCAGACATCTATCTATGGGGCGAGCGCAGTTCTGTCATATTCGATACGAGAGATGAAGTAACAAGAGTCGCGATTAGTGTCTGGATGAGTGATCATCAGAAAAACAGATCGACCTCATCAGTGTATACGCAGAAGATATGTAACTGTAGCCAATAGTTATGTAGTTGATATACCATACTTTAGAGACGATTTAAAACAGTTAGGTCCTTTGTCTATAATGTATTAGATGGAATGAGGGTCGACAAAATTTCAAGGATAGGGGTAGCTCATCTGTTGGTGTTGGTGATAGACCTCAATAGTGGATTACGTTAAATAAGAGAGAAAAAAACATTTACCTATCTTTTGGTACTAAAATAGGTACCTATTTGATTTTGAATTTTTCTTTTCGTTTTATTTTTTATTAAAACAAACAATTTAATTTAGAATCCTGATCTGATATGATAAAATTTAGTTCATAGTGAATTAAGTGATGAACATTTAAAATCGAATAAATACTTTATTTTCACTGACAACAAATTTGAAAATCAAACGACCTATGTTTATTTTGAGAAGGTAAGCTACGTTACTTTTTACAGTAATTTAATTACCACACATTTCAGCTAACCGTAGAAATTGGTTTATCTGCGATCTGCGATGAGAAATAATTATATTATGAGACATAAATATGAATGATATGATTTATGTAAAAAAAATGTCTTCCCACGATTGTCATTAACAAGTCACTTTTATTCAGTATTTCCCTCTGTATTTCCCGAAATAGCTTACTCACCATAATTAGAACAGAATATTTATTTATATCTTTGTATACTGTTTTCACATTGTACCTACGTATTAATTATTATAAATAATTAGCTATGAAGGATTTACTCAACCATATCCATTGTAGTAAAATAGTTATTTTTAAAACAGCATGTCGAGATTAATTATACTTTTTACGTAGTTGATTTGTATTATAGCATAGCAACTTAAATAACAAAAATCTAGGAAAACCTACTTTATAAGACAAATCATTAATTGAATAATCTCTTTATTGTGATTATAAAAAAGACAATTAAACGTTTACTTTAATTTTCATTTATCTGAGTAATTTTATCGAATAGAAACTGCTGTTTTTATTTACTAAAAGTTAGTTAAAAATGAGTCACTATTATGTATGAACTTATCATTAATCATTCTGTCCAGATGTTTGAAAAAAATGGGCCAATACATTTTCTAATAATGTTTGCGTATAGCTATTACAGAATAATGAATTTAAAAGTTTACCAATTTTGGTAAAAAATTATTCGCACATTTTTTCATCACCAAGGTTTTGTCAAAATTTGGGATATTTGGTACATGAGCAAATCAGTTATATAATATAAAAATTTGTTGTAAAAAAACTTAGTGACAGCGCACTCTTCACTTGCTAAATCATCATCAATTTTTCAATAATTTGCGGAAATAGCATTTAAAGAATGCTACAAAAACATAGATTCGAAAATATCCATCACAACTACATATTACATTTATGCTCGAAAGTTTTTCAAATGTAGTTATTTCAAAAAATGAAAAATAAATCTATACAACGTTCACTCTGTTTCTTACGGTACTATAACAAACTCTGCATGCGTGGTAACAGACAAAATAAACCTCGCAGGCTTACTACTGGTCAGTAGATAATTAATTTTAATCATACTAATCAAATATACGAGATTTAAATGTCTTAATAACTTAATTCAATAAGACTAATCACACATGGATTCGTGTTATTTAGAAGTGCTCAGTAAGCATATATAGGATCTGTGTTATTTATTGGATGTAGTATTAATCATATAAGTAATTTAACTATTTTGAAAGGTGCTTTTTATTTTATTCATTAAAACAGTATGTATATTAATCATTATAAGTACTGCCATTGACAAAATGAATGAGAGAATTAAAGTTGGAAACTATCATTCCTGAGATTGTGCAATGTGTATGTAGTGCACGTCTATTGGCTATTAGTCAGTAAACATCTCCGATCAACAAATTGGCATCGCAATAAACATTATCTACTACATCTGTAATTATTTTTGCAGTAATAATTGTCGCCTGAATCTGTGTCTACAATGATTAGAATTCGAAAAATTGCGTAAATATCTAGTAATCAGACGTGAGAAGAAATGCATTACTTGTATAATCTGCAATAAACAACTTGTTTGACAACGTCAAGTCGGTATAATGGCGATAAATTTAATGAAAAGTTTATATTGTGGTAATGATAATGAAGGCGGTGTTATGGAAACTTTTTTGACTAATACATCATGAAACTGCAAAAAAGACGTTTCAAGAACATTGATAGTATATATTCATTTAGAATCAATAATCATCAGTATCGGTATAAAAATTCTTCTTAGGTGGTATAAGTACACTTCCAGCATTTTCACTTGCAAAATGCAACCTGCAGAATGAAAATAAACACTTAATAGTAAGTTTCCCTAGATCTATTCAAAATTAATAATTGATTGTTAGAAGATTCATAAGATAATAATTATTTCTTACCACATTTTCCAATATTGGCCCGGCATCTTTATATCCTATAATATCCAATTTGGTTAAATCTGAAAAGAAATAGTACTATTAGAGTTAATCGTACTGGTGAAATACGCAATAAGTAACTAAATACAAAATTTTCCATTAGAGCTGGTAAGAAAAAGTGTTTTCGTTCAAAAGTTTTTAGCCTAACTGGTATTTAGAAATATTAGGTATTCTGATAATGTTAAAAGAATTTGATATGCCATTAATTTAGTTGCCGAAACATGCATCGAATTAGGCCAGGACCAATTATTAGCTGACTAACTGTTTCATCATGCCACTGCCCGTTATTTATTTAAGTTGCATTGACTTCCTAAAATTCCTTGTGCGTCTTCTAAAGCGGGCCTCAGACGATCAGTATTACTGACAATATGTGATACTGTCAGTATTTCGTCAGTATTTTTAAATTCACCTCAGATTTATTTATTTATTTATTTAAAGTAAGGTACACCAACAGGCAATTCAATGCCCAATAACAGGTTTACACAACAAATTATTATAATAATAGGGTCTGTGTATTAAAGCGTATTTAAAATACGTACTTAAACCTAGAAAACTAAACCTAAATCTAATTCAAATTTAATACAAATTGCTTTAAATGTGACTGGAATTTAAAACAAAAAAGAAAAAAACATATTTATCAATACAAGATTAACATATAATAGAATAAGCATCTTTCTACTAAAGAATAATTTACCAAGAATGTAGGAAGAATTAATAAAGTTATTTATTAATTTGTATAAGAATAACACAGAAAATACAATTCTCCTAGAACATAAATTTTTTAAGTTATAATATGACAGACGATTTTCATAGGATTCATAATATAAATTACTATTAAACCTATAATTCAGAACATTAATTAACTTCCTTTGAACTTTTTCTATCCTATCGATGTTATTTATAGTACTGGGGGCTCCATAGAATTGATCCATACTCAAGATGATGGCATCTAACCAGCGCATTAAACAATAGAATTATTGAGGATGGATTGGTGCAGTTTTTTGTGTTGCGCAATATAAACCCCAGGTTTCTCATAGATTTTTGGACTATTAATTCAATGTGGGCATCAAATGACAATCTAGAATCAAGTATAATGCCCAGGTCTGTGACTTGATTAACAACCTTGAGGCTGCTCCCCCCTATATCGTAATTGTATACAATGTTATATACTTTTCTAGAAAATGTTATTTGGGAGCATTTGTTATGTTTAGAAAGAGTCTATGGGATTTGCAGTAATCAAAAAACCTGGTCAAGTCTTCCTGAAGTTTGACACAATCATCTGGAGATTCAATAGGTTTGTAAACTTTGAGGTCATCGGCAAATATAATCTGAGTGAATAAAACAAGAGCCAATGTCGTTGATAAATAAACAAAACAGAAGTGGTCCCAGGTGTGAACCTTGTGGTATTCCAGATGTTACAGTCAAATATCTGGAAGAAGAGTTGTCCATCTTTACGCACTGACTCCTGTCTGTAAGATAAGATTTTATCCAACTAAGCAGTTCACCGTGTATACCGAAGTTCTCAAGCTTAATTAACAATGTCGGATGATGCACTTTATCGAATGCTTTCGAGAAATCGGTATACACTGCGTCCACTTGCAATTTACTGTCCATGACCTCAAGAGTAGTTTGTATAAAAGGCATTAGATTAGTAATAATCGACCGACCCTGGTAAAACCCGTGTTGATTTTCGCTACACATGTGCTTGATTTTAAAAAATATTTATTTAGTAATTATAGCTTCAAAAATCTCGCCGAATAACGATAGTAAAGAAATAGGACGGTAGTTACTGACATCGTCCTTTGAACCATTTTTAAAAACCGGAACAATAAGGGCTCTTTTCCAGACGCTAGGAAAATATTATCAGTATTTAGTTTTGTTCTGGTTTTGTCGCGATAAAGCAACCCCGACGTGGTTTCCACAAACACCAAAACAATATATTTGCACACGACGCGCGTTTCGTTAACCAAGTTGGTATCATCTGGAGTCTGGAGATGATCAGTTTTATCTGGAGATGATTAAAGCTCAAGTTTTAATATCTCCGAATGATGCCTTGGTTAGCGAAACGCGCGTCGAGTGCAAAAATATTGTTTTGGTGTTTGTGGACACTACGTCGGTGTTACTGTCACACCAAAGGTTAAAACCATCTCCAGGGCGCGATAAAGCACTGTTTTTCTGTTGCTAGTACTTTTTATTGTTACAAAATGGATAATAAAAAAAAGCGTGTACTTTACAAGTCTGAAACGTAAGAAGCAAAGAAGACGTTGGGGCAAACAATGGATAGCTCAATGTGAAAAATACGCTCATATAAATTTTTTAAATTTTATTATCGTTCATTTTGTTCGACTTCAGGTTCAGGTGAACCTGTTGGCAAAGGCACAGGCGCGACACGATCAGTATTTTCATCATTATTTTAGCTCCGCAGTCCGCACAAATACTTTGAGAATCGCGAAAATATCATTATTTGCCAGTTCATCAATATTTGCCCTCACACGATCAGTAATATTGACAGTATATCGAAACACTATCAATATTACTGATCGTGTGAGGCCCGTTTATGGATCAGTAGTTGTGTCATGCAAGTAAAATGTCGTCATACAATATACTTGAACCTTGCCTTGTCTTATGTACAGATTGTACAGGGTATATTGATACCTACTAATTGGAAAACTGTGTCAATCAGGTTGTTATTAAAACTTTCTTGTTGTTATGCATGTAAATATAAGTGATTTAAGTTACTGCTGCAACGGTTAATAAACAAATTTAAAAAATTACAAATTTTTTGCCCGAAGACGAACAGAACCTATGGTTCACTAACGCTAAAGTAATTTTCACTGGTAACCAATATACCGAATACTTAAACACTCAACATATTTCGCCATCTAAGTTGTCATCATCGGCAGCTGTGCATCTCTTACCCTACACTAAATACTAAACCAATGTGTAAACCATATTCATATTGGGAGATCATTCATATAGGTTTCACATTGGTTCGATAATTTTGTTGGTGCAGTAATGATCCGCAGATCGATCTTCTGAAACATCATTTTATGTTCACTTGCCCAATGACAGTATGTAGGAAAGTGTGACAGTACCCATATAGGAAAGTGTTCATCGAAAATGAAATTCTTGCCACAGTAGAATCATTACATTTTTGGATACATTGCAAATTACGAGTTTCGCTACAAATATGATGTAATTAATTATTGCTTCTAACCAATGACTAGAAATTTTAATTTCAATGTTAATTAAGAGTTGCATTTCTGCTAAAAGTCAACAAATATCAATGAGCAATATTTTTAATGTGTACTTGATTGTGAAGGCCATGAAAACAGTTTGTCTTATTAATAACTTGGAACTATTTTGCCTAGTCGGGCGTGTCGGGACACTTCTTCAGGAGGAAATTATTTTTCATAATGCCATTGGTTGTTAATTAGGAATTAGGTGTAACAGAAACTCTGGTTACAGTTACAACTTACAGAAACATATTATTTAAAGGCGCTTAATCACATACTTATTTATATGTAATAATATAGAAAATTTCCAGTAAATTTTACGAAGAAATTTCAGCGGAAACATTTAATCTCGTGCTTACATAAACCGTTGGTTGAAAAAGGAAAGATGTAAGGAGAATGTTGTGATAGTACATAACCCAGTGAGAGTATATTTTTGTAGAATTAATTGTTAATTTCGTACATCGCATTGGTGAGGTCGTGAAAGGATTCGCATATCACGTAACGTGAAAGAGATGCTTTTCTATACACTTTGTAATAAGTATGTGAATAATTATGTAATCATATTGTTTATATTTTTAAACACTTTACTTTCATTCAAGTTAGCATTCCTAATGTTTTTATAATTATGGTTAACGGAAAGGTTATATACCTCATTTACAACTTCTAATTTACATAAATCATATACCGAGCAGTCATCCTTTATCCTCTATTTCCTATTTCATAAAACTATTTATAAGAAATGATATAGTAGTGCGAACATGAGTGTGAGTGATAACGATCGATATGTGCTAAAAATATGATACGTATAGTGTTATAAAAAACTACCATGACAGAACCTTTCATATATTCCGGAATGTTGCTGCCTGCATCCGAGTCACAATCTTGTATTTCCTTCAAACTTGTAAATATATGTCAGCTGTTTTGCACGTCTGAATTTTTCATTTAGCATGGCTTACAGTCCTCATAGGAGCCATATAGTCCTTTTTATTTGCTATTTATTTCTTTAACTTTCATACATAACTAAAAGTTTGGAATATTCGCCTTTGCCTAATATGTCTAAATGTGCCAAATTTCAATAGCGATTCTCTATTCGTAACGAATACCGATTTCCTACCCAGTTTTCCCACTCCCTAGAAAAAACTTCCAGGTTTTGGATCTATTATAATATATCTGGGTTCTGGATAGCTGATACAGGCTACACACCCCTATTTCCCACTTCGTGGTAAGCTTTGGCACTGGCATGATGTGTAAAATATCAAAAATATCAAAATATTATACTATCTGGCCTCAATGACTGATGATGATTTTGGTACAAAGCCAGAAAGAAATATAGAAATGTTAAATGGCATGAGTCATTTATATAAGATGTTTTTTCTTTCGTACCTACTCTGTGGCTTATGTAAACAATGGCGAAAATTTCAATGCTTCTATTGTGTTATCTTAGATTTTAATCGAGTATTAATACACAAGTGGTCGTTTTTTCGTTTTTTTTACCAGGTAAATTTTTTTTTGGACAAACCCATGAAAATGATTCGAGAATTAAACGCATGGAAAAATCGCGACACGAAGTGGAGCGATTTTTTCTATGTCTCTTAATTCGAGCAAAATTTTCATGGAAAACAGGGTTGTCACTCAAAAAAAATTTACCGGAGTAGAAAATCGACCTCGTGTGTATTACAGAAGATTAATAGATATATGAGAAATATTATAAAATAATAATTATAGAACAAGAAAACTGTGTATTTAAAGTTTGTCATATAACAATTTAAAATTAAAAATAGAAACTTTTTCTATGTATTTTTTATCACGCGAAATATCAGATTTTAATAATTTCAATGACTTTTTTAGTTTGATCATGGCTACTACGAAAAAAGTAACATACATTTTTCTCGATTTTTTCCACCGGTAGCCGTTTTTCTCATTAAAAAAAAATCCGATTCTTTTTTAAATTTGCGTTTCGATTGGTTAATAAAGTAAGAATATATTAATCGGATATAATATTATGGCGCTATCTATATCCAAATATTTCAAAAAGAGAGATTCGAAAGTGAAATATTTACTATTTTTGATCATACTTTCTTTTACACGAGGCAAAGATTAAAGTTATTTTTAATCTTTGCCTCAGGCAAATGCCAATATACAGATCTTGCCATTTATTTTGCCAGTGGAAAAATAACCTCATTTTGTGATTACTATTTATCGAATTGTTTGTGGTTATATATAAATAACTTTCGACTATTTTATGGTTTTATGTATGTACAGGGTGAGGTTTATAAGAGTAAACCCCCGTTTATTTTATTAATTACAGACATTTATATAAATGAAAAGTCTGTCTTATAGTATTTTTTCTCTACTTTTTGAATAGTCTCTAAATTTCCATTATGCATAAACTATACAGGGTGTGAAAAAAGTTTTTTTTTTTAAATGGAACACTATGTAGATTTTTATATACAGTGTGTTACAATTTGATACGGAACACCCCTGAAAAATCTGACTCAGCAGCGCGATTTGGGCGATATTTTTTTTCATATAGGACCGTCCTAGATGTACGTGAAAAACATATTACGGTGTCCAGATTACAAAGCCATGGCTTGCTATGATTTTTTTTCGACGCCATTTTTGCAAAAATCATATTAGCGCAGTAAGTGAATTGATTTTCATATTTCTTCGTAAAGATTAATATGATTCTGCAAAAAATAGTATACGATGCTTAGTCACTAAGTGCTAACCGATCTCAAAAATTTAAAAAATTCGGCCCTGCAGGCCTCGTTTTTCAACATGTTTTCTAGGTCGGTAAAAGGCACTTACCGCCTATGTATCGTAATATACTATTTCTTTCTTATTATAAAATTTGTACCTAATAATAAATTTAACAAACTTGACTCTAATAATGACTTAAAGCTAATATTTGGTTATAGTAAAGCGTCAACTAAATTAGCATTATTTACAATTATTCATTCGTTCAATAAAATTTTCAGAAGAAAAAATGCTGTCTAACTGTATAAAAATATACATAGTATTTAGTATTCCATTAAAAAAACTAAACTTTTTTTCACGCCCTGTATAGTTTATGCTTGATGGAAATTTGGAGATTGTATTCAAAAAGTAGAGAAAAAATACTATAGATAGACTTTACCGAGGACTTTTCATTCATATAAATAGGTATATCTGTAATTAAGAAATAAAAGGGGTGTTAGCTCTTATAAAACTCACCCTGTACAAGAGTTCTATGAAATTCATGCTGTTTTTAGAGGCAACATGTGGAGCAATTCTCATTAAGTATGTTGAATTTGAAGCTTATTGCCTAAAATGAAAATATGTAGTTAGAAATAGCCCAGAGGGATGTAAACATATACAAAAAATGTTGAGGTATGTATCCTAAACATGGAGTACCCTGCTGTATGGTTAAAAATATTTTGAAGTTGTTCGACGACAAGAATTACATACCTATTTCGTAAAATTTTCAGATTTTTTACTGTAATATTAATGACGCCAAAATTCGAATCTTGCCCTGGGTGCTCATGACCTTAGCTACGACGCAAACTGACGTAATAATATTGTACAATTAATTCAACATTTTAAAGTATAATTTGGAGCGTGACTTTTGCTCACGAGTCACGAATACGCTATACAGTTAAATATTATTACACATTCTCTAAAATTTAAAATTAATGTTTAGATCTTTTGATATTTTAAGAAAATTCATCAATTCAGTTCAAATATTTGAACAAAATTTTTTCAAAATACATAACTACATACACAATAATATTAGTTATTAATGTTATTATATAACTCGTTATATCATAAATTTTTATATCTTATTTTATGAGATTTCCAAAAATAACTATAGGTACCTATTCTGTAAAAGTAGCGTCTCATTTAGATAAGTGCACACCATAACCGATAACAGTTTCGATTAGTAATTATTGATGATAAATAAGACTATCATTGAAGATAGGATTCCTATTTAATAGAGATTGTTGCAAGATATACATTTTTATTTTTTAGTCACCATATTTAGTTTAGTAAATTAGTTTGATCCCTTCCCAAATTCAAAATGTTCAAAAGGCATCTTTCGAACGCAACCCTGATAGTTATAAAGTACATGCAATTGAAGTACCTGTTATGCAAAATTTATTATAAATTTGCAGATATCATTTTATATCTTCTTAAATTATACAAGTTATCTTGTTTATTTAGTATGTGAATAAAATAGTGATAAATACGACAGTGGTGAAATCCTTTAAATCGGCTGCGTGAATTATTTCAGGATGTATTTTAGGGCGAGACGACTGTCTGAAAAGGCAATATAACTGTCGTTTATACCAAGTTAAGAATGCCGGATTGAATTAAAACACGATTTTCATTGGAAACTCCAGTGTTACCTTGGAGTGTACACACTGAAATTTTGTCATTTTGAGTTTGACGAAACGATCACACTTACACCTTACACATTTTAGTTATGTTAAATACTTCTAATAAGCATACAAATATCATTAGTTATATTATACTGGATTAATTAAATTCCATCATAATTATAATAATTAAAATTACAATTATTTTTATTTTACATACCTGCTGCATTATAATTGCATATTATTAATTGTTTGCTACAATGCTTATTTTATAAAATTCTTATAAACAATTAATTTTAAATTTATAAGTAATAAGTCAAGCTGGCCTTTTGAGAAATTATACTACTAAAATTAAAATAAAAAAGTATATCGATTATAAATTCAAATGTCCCTGTTTAGTTATTTGTATATATTAGACATTAAAAAATAATTAACAAGGTCAATTAAATATGTCCAAACCAAAAATAAAAAACAAATTTGTAATTGTTTACTTTCGTCTCTAAGCAATTATGAAATAAAACATTTATATGCAAATGCAACGATTCTCTCAAGTTGACTAACAGCTTTTTTGCCTTCAACAATTTATTCGATAAATATAGAATTTACATATAGCTTTTTCAGATAAACAAATCGCTCGCTTAATTACAACTAGCCTGGAACGTCACACTTCGGGTGAATTAACAAAACTACTCCATTAACATTACTAATATGCATATCCAGAAAAATGCTTTAATAAACTGCTTGTAATGGGCATGACTAATTATATTCGAAATAGTATGCGTTTTTATCTCGGTTTTTATACACTCTATAAATTATTATAAGTTAAATGCTAATATTCTGTCCAATTTACTATGGACCATAATTTGTGAAGCAGTTTTAACAAAATGGAAAAATTAATAATTATTCAATATTTATATTTTTGTAATGGTGGCCACGCCATTACCATTACAAAAAGTGACATAATGCTATACAAAGAAATGGTTAAATCAAATTGTTATCGATAAACAAAAACAGTACCTGTGTTATTACTAAAATATTTCAAAGATATGGATAAAAAAGACGGACTACTTGTGAAAATGTTACTTCTCTGTCTAATATCAATAGTAGGTAATAGTTTTATTTCTCATCCTATGAATTTATACATATGTAGTTTTGAAATGATGGAGTGGCCAGTTGTGTATAAGAAAAATATTCGCAATATATTCATTTGATGAAGTTGATTCTCATTTACAGTATTTACACTGAACCATTTTATCAAATATAGGTAGGTCTTTATGTTCCTTTGCGATTGAGGGTGTCGAATACATAAAATACGAATAAATATAAATAATGCTTTAATATTGATTAGTCTGTTTTTGGACTCAAGTTAAGTCATACTATAAGTTTTTATTTAAATATCTTAATATTCTTAATATCAACCTATTCAACAAAGTTTCAGCATTTTCCTCCACTTTCCGAGGCCACACCAAAGGCCAGGTCGTTGTGACGTTTCTATAAAATAATTATAACTGTAAAACCCGTCTTTCTCTTGAAATCCCGGTCCTAAATTATTTGTCGAACTTGTACTCATTTAAAGAAGCTCATCAAATAACTCAAACTATAAAATTCCGACCAGAGGCATCGTAAAAATTTCAAAAAGTTACTTTGTATATTGGGATAATAAACACAGTATTTTATAAAGGTAGTTCGGGAGTCATTAATATTGTTAGGTGAATTTGTCTCTGAAAACCAGTTAGGTAGGCATACTGGCAGTTTGTTACGTAAAACCGCCGTAATGTATTCACTATACTGTCTCTGTGAAACTTTAATACCTGATCTGCTGATCAAACAACCTCAACCGGAGAGGACAAGTGTAGTTTTATTAGTTTTATATTGAATACGATTACGATTACATTTAAAAGTTTTCATCGGGTGTGTTGGCGGTGCGATGGGCAGAATGATAATGAAAAGTAATTACGTGAACATTTTTTATATCGGTTGCCACAACCATAATCACAGATTCGTGTTTTATTATTTTTGACCAGTCGTCAGATATTTATCGCGTTTACGCCATCTCGAAAAATATGTACCTATTATAATGCCCTTTAGGTTGAGGATAGGAGATATGTAAAAATTAATAATAAATAACGATAACAAGAGTATTTTATTGGATTAATCAAATGACTGTCGACCTACTGCTCCAAATTTTATATACCTACATACCTAGTTGGTTTCGTTTAAAGTTTATGAAAGCAGAGGGTTATGAGGTTAGAAAAGATAACTGTGATCCTTTAAAATTAGTTAAAATAATGTTCGAAATAATCAAGGATTTTAAATAGATAGTTGAATATATTCGTCTTAATGGAATATTTTGATGAATTTCTAAGAAACTATACAGACGTAATTTCGGAAAAAATTTATAAATATTATTTGGTGGTATTCATTACATATGGATTAGTTTCCAGAAATTAAAAGAACTGTATAATTTATTTACTATGTGTTTATTTCTTGAAAAATTACCCTACTAGGCTTGTTCCTTGATTTGACATGAGCCATACGTTCCCTAAACCTAGACACAATAAAATTGATTGTCTTGCTTGTCGTATAGGTATACTTTTAGATAATTTAATGTTTATTTATAGTTATAAATGGACTACTATCTCTTTTCGTAGCCACGTAACGTACTTGCAAAAAAAACGCACGTGTGTCAGGGAGGTACCTAAGCATTCTATTAAACTAGGTACTTACAAAACTACACTCAATACATTAGATTAATAATAAAGTGTGTTTTTCTCATTTCCTAATTCAACTCATTGTGACGATGTAACAGATAGGGACAGTGGCTTAACAACACAATGAGAGACCCTTGGCAAATTTTTGGACTGGGGCCCTTAAATAATTAAGCTAATTAAGTGTCTCAAATTAGGGCACGAAAAACTCTACCACGGGACGGGACACTCAGGGCCCCCTCGGGCCGGGGATACCTGGCTTTTGCTACTCATGTCACCCTATTGTTACGCCACTGGATAGGAACTTTGTAAAAGTATAATTAAGTTATTTTAATAAAATAAGGATTCTTCTATGCGGTATCCGAGAATTCACGCACGAAAACTTACCGGTTGTGCCTTCAATTTCAAACAGATTTCGTAAGGTACTGGCCCATGAAACCACCCACAAATCACCGTCATTTCAATGTATGAAAATTGTTCACAGGATTTGGACATTTAATAACGGACTAAGAAATGTGATTTCATGTCTATTCGTTCATAACATGCAAACTATCCATTTTGAAAATTAACACGTTCGCTTCAATAAATAGTTACATAGATTTGGCTATTCCCAAGCAGCACATTTTGAAAATAAAAAAAAACGTGCAAAGTTAAATTAGTTTTTATAATACCTACTTGTGGCATGACAAGGAATTTTTTTACACTTTGGCCTATGGAAAGGATTTTAGTAATTAATGTTGCCATTAAGGCATGCACCTAATGCATAGAAATGTATGTCCTTGCTTTTTTTAGTAACTGCAAATATGAAGACAGAATGAAATTTAAACGTGTCTCATGCGTTATGTTAAGAAAAGTACTACACACTTTTTTTATTAAACGTTTAATTTTGTTCTGTTTTAACTGTTTTTATGTAAATGTTAACGTTATTATTACACTTAAACTCTACCTGTAAATCACTTTAGAAATCACTTTATCTCTGTTAGCAAAACAATTTAGAATTAAAAATATAATTTAAAGCAAATCGTTAAATAAATACTAGGCCTGTTATCAGCTGAAACTAAATCACTGCTTTTGTTTCGTTTAATAGTAGTTGTAAAAAGTGTTCTTTAAATATTTAAGAATTACCTAATCGGTCCGAGTTGGTAGAAAATAAAACAAATACTTCCGAACGCATTCCTCAATTTTAAAATAGCATTAAAAGTAATGCAAACAACCAGCAGGTCACTAAGTGACGTTTAACGAGGTCATTGTGGGCTAAATTCGTTTTCGAAAGAATCAATATAACATAGTATTGTCATATTCGTGCAGGCACACATTTTTACAGTATATAATTCTGATATAAAATATTACCTACTAACGACCAGACAGAAAATATACTTGGTAACTAAATCTTCATTCATCTTGTTATGCTAAAAGAATATGTACAGAGACATAGCCATTAGTATTAAATCCCGTACTACTCGTACTACCACCTACTATTTTATTACTGCACGCATTACTGTCATATTGTTAGGCAGAAACAAACGTTTATACATACATAAAATGTATAATTATAGAAGCATTTAGAACTTTTTAGAAGTGCTTTAGCCTCGATTTTAGCTACCAAGAATAATGTATTTTTTAATAAACTCGAAAGAAACTCAACAAACGTCAACGGCGTCAGCGTTAGAATATTTATAGGTGATATCGTAGCAATTAAAGCAAACGTAAGCATTCTTCCTTTGGTTTTAGCTCAGGTATTAATTGTTCATTATCTGCTGTTAGTCGTTAATTATCTTCAATAAATTGACTGGAAAACAATATATTGGTTGTTAGTCATTAATTGTTAATTGTTAGTATCTCTGTATAAGTAAAAATACGTATTATATCACAAAATATACATGTATATATGTTATAGTCCCTTTCTGCGTACTAGTAGCCTCTTTGAGTAGCCAATTATCTTGTTATCGACTATACCTAGGGTTCTTGTTAATATGCATTGCTAAAAGCAGGTAATGACATCATATATCTATACATGCTTAATCAATTAGAAGTTATTGCTAAGGCCCATAAAAGCTATCTTATTTACAAGTTAAATCTATGAACAACAGAAGAATAAAATTTACTCTGAAGCGCAGTTGTATACAAATTATAGTGAACCATAGAAGTACCTAGACACCCACAATCTGCGACATTATGTTTCACCTGGGTGTTCATTCCTGAGAAACTTTCATATAGTTTCATCTATATTTTCAAATAATTATCTATTCGAGGGGAAACTACTGAATTTTCCAACTCCCATTATCGTAATAAATTGTATAAATTAGTCACAACTTGCGCATAATAGAACTACGTAACAATAAGGCATAAATATTCAATTACTGGCACTACAGGTAGGTATGTAGATATGTAGAAGTAGAAGTTTTTTTAAAAATATGTACCTAAGTAGTCAGTTCGTCGAGGATTCATTAAGTTTATAATAATTAATTAAGGCCCTTTAGTTATTCAACTTTAGGCACGAACGCTCTAAATCCACTGCAGACACTTGAAATTCGGATTAATTAAAAATTAAAACAGTTCAAACGAACAAATTCGATAGGATCGAAAAACGCCCCAAAATCCATTTTGATTGAACGTGTCCAAACTTTGATTCACGTTTATTTAGCTAAGTTCTATCAGAATTATATCGACATTTTCCAAATCTATGATAAAGATTATTTCCAAAGTATGGATCGGAGAAGCGAGGGTTAAAAATACGATCAAATTGCATGTTATAAGTAAAAAAAATCTAGATATTTATCATTATTTCAAGTGAAACACCATCTCTCTGTTGTTGAGTAACTAAATATAGGTATACTTTAGTCTGAGAATAGTTGGTTCAAGACACCACCTGGTGCACATATTTATTATTGAAGCCGTATTATTTGCCACCTTTAAAATTATCGCCACCTGCTGCAGATTCTTTTTTGAAAAAGACTGTTGGAAATGTATTTCGCGTTATAGTGAACCATCCCGTCGCATGAATTGGAAATTTTTACATTACTTCACTTGTCACTGACGATTTGAGATATATTCTGCAGAAGTACCTATATGGAAAGGCGCAAAACTTTCAGTAACTGTAAAATTATGACTGTTAATGCACTGAAGGGATTTATTTTCAATTTCCTCTCATTTATTCAAGCTAATAACCTAATAATAAAAACTACACCAAGCTCTTAATAAATCCACGTGTGATACAGCTAAATAAATTATAACAGCTATACATTAATTAATATTGGAACTTACGTGTTACTGAAATTTTAGCCGGTAGACTAAATGCACCGTCATATGTAGTTTATTCACACTAAAATAATAAATAAAGTACGCGGAGGCGAAAACACAATTAAATTAAAATAAAATAGTCACCAAATAAAGCAGACAGAAACCCGAATGAATTCGCGGCAGAAAGCGCGCCACACGGAATTCAGAAGTATACTGAAAATTTCTGAGTCCAGAAAGCGCACACCAAGTGCATGAGGCGCCGGCGCATGACTCAATTCTGGTTGGTGGGGGAGCTAAAATGACGGGCAACGTCCAGCGATAAGCGATTTTTAAATTTAAAATAAAATCACTTTTGTTATTTGTCTGTTATGGCGTTGACCTTTAGGGACCTTAATGAGTTGGTTAATTTAAATGTTTGGACAAAATTTCCATATATTTACTGATATGGAAGTATTTGGTAATTTCACATAATATTATAGATATTATATAGATGATTAGTGGTTCATAGGTCAATGCAAATGGATACTAACTAGATATAGAAATTTTAACCACAAAGTTATATTTAAACATAAATAAGTTTGGAAAACAGGCTTTCCTCTTTTTTATTTGACTCTATTAAGTATTGATAAATAAGTTTGTAAACCTAATAATATAAGTATAACGGAAAAACTATTTTGTTTGAATTATTTTTCTTTATTGCAACCCCTTTAGTAGTAGGTATATACCATTCACATTTTATTTACATGAGGGGAGGCTATGATATGTTTTTGTTAGGTTGTCTCAGGGTTGTCTACTATTGACAAATTATTGAAGTGTCAGATTTAATTGATTGTCACTGTCATTTATTTTTGGCTGAATTGCCAAATTTTTTATTGATAACATTGCTGTGCTTTCTTTAGGGTATCACTCTGGCAACTATGTAGAACCAATTTGAATTTGTGGTTATGTTTTTGACTTTTCAACATAACCTCAGTAATTAAAACAGTCATTCATACCAACAGAATTCAGATTTTCCAAAGCCTCCCCTCATGTAAATAAAATGTGAATAGCATATACTACTATTGGTTCAGTCACAAAATCTAACAAAATCGAGGAAACCGATCGATGGTTCGAGGTTTCTTCAACTTTGATTGCTCTACGTTTTGACTATCTGGTCTTGGGTCTTCTTCTGGGCGAAGGAGAGGGTTTCTCTTCAGAAGAAAACATAACAAATGGACGAAACGTCAAAATCAGCATAGGAGAGAACACGGAAATCATTTTACAAATCTTCAACTCCTAGAAAGATGAAAATCAAAAACATTTTTGCCTTTACAGAAAATTTTTCATAATAAAAAAGGAGGGGAATGTAATTCATGATTTTGTGCAGTACTATGATTATGAAATAACAATTTTGGTCGCAGTCTTTTTCTTTAACCTCACAAATGAAATAGTTTAATTTATATTATACCCTCAATTATTAAACTTTACATTAATTTGACCTAATTTCAAGCGTATGGAATTGTTTATTATATTCCTATGCCAAATACTTTAATGCCTAGTGGTAATCACTAGAGTCAAGATCCAAGATCTTATCTGCACGACAAAGTAATTGTCGAAATATGCACACTTTGCCAATGATTTATAGTATTACTTTATGTGTTAATTATGGAATTTAAATAGGGTTGGAACCAATGGCACCCAGGCCATCTTTTAAGTAACCTGAAAATAAGAAAATAATTCCATCAACGGGGGATTTACCTATTTGGTCACCTATAGTGAAACATTCTTAAAAGATACCCTGATGGAACCTCTAATAGGCACTACCTAACATATTTTCCACTGGACCTAAAAACGTAGTTTACTTAACACTCCAGACGCGTTTCGCCATCCAAACTGAAATTATTGGGAGATTATTAAAATTAAACTTAATCAAACATAATGATGGCTATTTATGTACCTATACCTAAACCAATGGAGCCAGCTATTTGAAACAGGTCTCTTGTTTTATTTTAAAAAAGCATCTAGTTGTCTACTATTTGTTACATTTTTAAATAACAAATAAAGTTATTAATATCAATTATTATATGGTTATTTTGAAATGCTTGCTGAGCAAGTGCTTTCATATTCTTTAGATGGGTCATATTATACTCCTTAATCCAAATTATTCATCAACTCGTTTATCGAACATATTTTAAATCGCAATCTCGTAAATTCTCAGTTGAACTGTAATTTATTTCTTGAAAAGTGAACTGTTATAACGATGTCTTTAAAAATTCCATTAATACCATGAGTATACCAAGACCAAGGTTCATGTGTAATTATTATGAGATAGCTATCCTTAATCAAGATAATCTCTTTGTCAAACTTATCTTTATTGTAAGAGAAAATTAACGGACTAGGAACAACGTATATTTTGCAACTTTAGTTCCATAAAATAATTAGAAAAAGAAGACAAATTGAAAAAAATTTCAAATTTAAACTTATATCAGTTCCATATGAACCTGGGCATACTAATTTTGAAAAGTAGTATAAGTAATTAAAACGGTTATTCATCCATAAATTAACATAACTTTTAAGCAACCCAAAGCATAAAATTGAAGTAAGCGAAAGGTAGGGGATTTGCAAAATTTAGTTGAAAAATTGTGATTTAAAGTATGCTGGACAAACAAAATAGTTTTCTAGCATGTATTCGAAAATAATGATAGATTACTATTAACTTAAAGTTAACAAATAACAGAAAATTAGATGCTTTCAAAATGTAAATCAATATAGTAAAAATATCGGACCTATCCCACATAACCAGCTCTATTGGTTATTAGGTATGGTACGGTATAAATAAAAAATTGTAAAAAAAAGTTCAAAAGCTTGCAACTCAGAAAATTTGCATGGAATATGAAAACTCTTTACATTACTCGCGACGCACTTTTAATCAGCCTAGAACCCATTGTAGAACATGTGAGGGAACGAAGCTTAATAATTTACCCTATCTTCCAAATAATATCGATTATCCTCGTTTTGTTTTCTATTCTATTGTATTTTAATATCATTCCTTAATTATTGGGTATTGTTATTAACGACGTATTACATAATGTCTTGTGATATCAGTTGAAAAATACTAGACAGCTAATTCAAACTGATTGATATCTGTTAAAATAATAAATATGCCTCATTAATCAACGCCTACTCGATAAATGGGAATAGAGTGTGAACTTTGAAGAGGACAATTACGCAATGCATTTTACCAAAATCTGGGTCGGAAGAACCGAGACATTACCTTTCAGAAGGTTTAATAAGAGCTGACAATAAGGAAAGACTAGTCTTGGAATTAAATTATTGATCAGATGCCTATACAAAAGCCGTACAAATGAAAGAATGGGTGACACAAAACTTAAAGTGAGAGTTGAAGAATAATATATACCAAATTTTATATTTAATTTTTTACGTGTCCAACTTATCTACATGTTACATTACATTGCTGAGCCCATCGACTTCTACAGAAAGTTGAAATTGTTTTGAGGTTGGTGCTACTTCATAAAAAGTTTACGAGTTATTTTGTGGTGTCATTTACATAAAAATTCGGTCTTGTCAGAATAGAAATAACCTAGTTTTTAATACATATTTTTATCACTTTGTCATTTTTTGATATGATATACAAGTTACTTCGACTAATTAGTATTTAAAAATCACTATTATTTTTAAAAGGCAAACCAATTTCTTAATAAATATTTCACTTATCTCTTTAAATTGGTAAGAGTAGATAGCCCCCTACATTAAAAGGTCATTGAGCATATTGTAACTAGCCAACAAATAATAAAATCATAAATATTACGAATTGAAAAAAATATTAACAAAATGAAAGCTGTTAGAAATATCACGAAATATCATAAATATTACGAATTGAAAAAAATATTAACAAAATGAAAGCTGTTAGAAATATCACGAATACAGATAACAGGAAAATATTAGTTAGATGGTTAATATATTTTTTTCTGAGTTTTTTAGTGACAAGAGAGAGCTTGATCTAAGCGAATTTTCATTCTTATTCAAATACCTATGTATATACCAGGTGTTTTAAGAGATGACATTTTTTTATAATTTTTTTTGAGACTTTTTTACTGTTTGTCGAATCTCCAAAAGTATGAATCTTCTCCTCCGATACAACAGTACCAACTATTTGATAAGTATGAATGATCATTGATCATCTTTGGTAGTTTTTTGTAACCTGGATATAATCAATGCAATCAATTGTTCATTTCATTATTCCCAACTATATGTATGTAGTTGATAATGCCACAATACATAGTTCTGGATCAGTTTCTTGGTGAAAGGCACTCAGTACATCTGGGACACTCTTGACAGCAGGTTTCAAAACTGGAAATAACATTGAAGAACTGATCTTAGCGTTGTAAAAAAAGAGAGCATAAATACCGCAAGATGCAATTGCCAACATTATGAGAAGCAGGTCCAGCCAATGCGATGGTGTTATTGTACAAACTCCTGAACATGCATTTATATCATTGTTAGCGTTTGTTTTGATTAGTTTTGTATCTTCTTATAAGCTTGAGAAATAAAAATAACTATATGGCAAAAGAAGTAAAAATTTCGTGTTTATTTATCTATAAAATACATAGATTATAACCTTCATTAGCACCATATTCACTTGTTTTTGTAAGATGAATAAATAAATCCTTGAAGATGCAAACGCACGGTTAGAATATAATTTGAACTAAAATATGCTATTTTCACCAATATCGAAGTTAATTTTACTATATTGTTTGGCACCAAGTAGAAGGTCAGATGAAAGGAAAAATTAATATTATATTTAAATTATTATATTTTTTTCAAAATACTGTAATTAGATAACGATATTGCGAATTAGATATGTAAATATCATAATAATTAATAATTCTAATAAATGTAAATTTTTTTATTATAAATAAATGTAATTATCGATTGGAATTTTTTGTTATTTGCTATACCTATGATGTGTTGCGGATGGGCTTTTGCAGCAGCACAATATAACTACTGTACACAATAAATTATTATCTATGGTTGAACAAACTGCCTATACACAAACTATAGAATTAATATTCCAATTTAGAGCGAAACTTATTACTTATAAAAATTATTTATATTACAAATAAAGGACTCAATTTTAAAGAGTAATAAGTTTATATTTATGTAAATTTCTTTGGGTATAATGAACTATTGGTAAATTCGACTATAATAGATAAAGGCACCACGCATCGTAAGAAAAGGATAAATTGAGGAAGCCAAATAATCGTCACGTATGTGGTTAACAATTGACTATTCTAATCTAATAAAATGTCTCAATAATACAAACATACTAATTTCCCCCAAGGTTAGGGCTACAAAATATACATAAGTTCCTAAATATTATTGGTTTCAGCTTGCTTGCTAGCCGCATATTATTTCGGCTATATTACGTTATGACATTGAACAAATGCGACTGCCAGTGTGACTTCGGCTTCATCAGACGCAAACACCGGTGACACAGCATTGCAATACCCAATACCAAGAATAATTAGCGCAAAATGTTTTCTTAAAGAAGCATAGAATAGATATAAAACAATGCCTTTCGCAGTTCCCCATATCCAGTTAAAAAGAAGAAAGAATAACCGTTTCAGGGAGCATTAACAGCGTTGAACTTTCATAAAGCCGCTTTAATATTTAATTTCAAACGAGTCGTGCAGTCATTCAAATCCTGAAACAGGCATGCCACTGCCACGCCCCACATTAAAAAATGGGATGTTTATTTTACACGAGATTTAATAGAGTATTACTTGACACGCATATCATGCTAAAAATATTTTAATATTTTATTTGTGTATTATTTTATTTTACTTAATTTGCAAATACGAGGAACTGTAGGAATTGAAAGGCTGTGAAAAACAAGAGAATTTCTAATTTTTGACACGTCAATCTCTATGTTGTCTAATTGTTTTTATTGTCCTTTGTTGACTAAAAGTTTTCTTGAATTAGATTGAAAATGCCGCAAACATTTAACATACACAAGGGATGAAAAAGTGGGCCAGCTACTTATTTACGGGGAATGCCAGGAAATGCAGTTGCGGCTCAACAGTTATACGTCCAACACTACCCTAATCAAATATGCCCTGTTAGAAATTCATTCATTCATCGCCTTAAAAATTAATTTATGTTTTGGCTCGAGTAGAAATTGACAAAACTGTGTATCTAAGGCGATTGCTTTTGAACTGGATATCAGTCACAAAAGTGTAAATCGAATTTAAAAAAATACGACTATTGTTCATTCAAATATCAACACTTACTAAAATGATTACGCAAAGAGGATCGATTATTGCAACTGCATTTTACAAAATGATGTGACGCCAAACAATGATGTCTTGAGAAACATTTTATTTTCGGATGAGTTAAGACTCGAGTCAGAGACAATACATATTATCTCTGCTCGAGTTAAGATTTACCAATTTAGGTTTAATCAATAAATATAATATAAGATTCTGGGACATGAAAATGATCATTTATTGCGGCAAGTACGTTTTGGTTTCAATGTTGGCTGGGGTTAATAGAAATACACATAATTGACCCTATAATTTGTGAAGGACCTTTCACAGGTATCAGATATTTAGGATTTCTATAAATTGAAATTGAGTGATTTTTGGATGATATTCCGTTGGCTTTAAGACAGATCCAACAGATTGTCCAGTATGATGACCTCCAAGGTCACCTGATTTAACTCCCTTGGACGTTTTTATTTGTGGTCATTTGAAAAATGTCTATGCAACAACCCCTACGAATCGAGAAAATCTGAAAGCACACGTAATAGAGGCTATACATATAAAGAATAACTTCTCACCATAATTAACCGAAGTCGTTTGAAATACGATAAAAAGAGTTCAGAAGTGCATTGACGTAAATGGTCAACATTTTAAACAACTCTTGAGATTTTCCATGTTCTTTTATTTGTTTTTCACAGCCCCCTTACTAGTATTTGTTAATAAATTAGAAAACTGACATTTTATTTTTATGTATTGGTCTCACAGGCAAAGTGGGCATATGAGTGGATTTCTTGTACTTTCCAATGGTACCGTAGTACCATTATGGTACCGCTTGAAAACATAAAGTTGTGGTTCAAAAACCATTTTGCTAAATTTTGTCTATTCGCAGTGGCGTGCCCAGAAATTGTCTGGGGGGGGAGTTGACTATTGGTCTTGCATTTTTTGTCTCTAAAACCCTATTTTTTAGGCGTAGTGTTTTGACTCCCAACCTCCCCCCATGGGCACGCCAATGACTTCAAATTTTCTAGCGTTGCTATGGCCGGTTAGAATTAATCAAGTGGGATTATGTCATTCTAGAATATAATATAAAATGAACTCTAAAAATTCTTTTCATAGTTGAATTGTCAGTTATGTGGACTTAGAAAATTATGCAAAATTCAAAAATGTAATAATATATAGGGTATTCCATTTAAAAATCAAATGTCATTTCCGGTAAAACTGATTCATTTATACATGTGCATTCATTACGCTGAGTGAAAAATTAAACTCAAGATAAAGAAAAAAGTGATGTACCATAATATGAGCCTGTTTCACACGGTATGTAACAGTGTGGCTACGAAAGTATTGTCTACGGAATCACTAGGTTATTATGAAAGATAGATATAAAAGTTTCGTTAAATATAGTTATTAGGTATGCACTTTTTTACATTAGCAAAAATAAAAAATAATGTTATATGCTTAATAAAATAGGTTGAAAATAATTTCAATATTGTTTGTAGTTTGTTTGTGGCGGATAGTTAATATTCATTGAACTTAATTCTGGGAATCACGCCAAATTCTAAAAAATAAATAGAAATAAGAAAATTGCCAAAATATGTCAAGATAAAAGTGTAGTATCAAAGGCAAACCTCAACAGTTTGCCCCAGAAAACCATTTTGACAAATCATTTTTTGTAATCGCAGTTGAAAAAGGACCTAGACTTTGGTTCGAAACGTTCTGTTAAGATAAGTTATTGTTTTATAATTGTTTTTTACATATCATATAAATATATATATCTATATATTATATAATATACATTTTGTTATTATATTTTCTAGTGTAAAATACTAGAAAACCACTGATACGAATTTTAGACAACAATATTGTATTTATATTCATTTAGAACTATATACAGTGGTTTTCTGGGGCAAACTGTTGAGGTTTGCCTTTGATACTACACTTTTATCTTGACATATTTTGGCAATTTTCTTATTTCTATTTATTTTTTAGAATTTGGCGTGATTTCCAGAATTAAGTTCAATGAATATAATTTCAATGAATATAATTTCAATGTTGTGTTATCTACCAAAATTAGATTTATTAGATAACCTTCGGTCTTAACAAATCTGGACATTAGTTATTGTTGCCAAATGAAAGCTGAAAGTATGCCCTTTCTTATGGTGCAAAAAAAATATAACCCTATTTAAAATTCGTTAATTTAGTGTGACAAAAACAAGCCCATGCGTCAAATTCAACGCTTCTATAAGATTCAAAAATAAAATCCCTCAGGAGCCTACTGTGTTTTTCAGTATTTTCACATTTTCAACGTCAATTTTTATACGAATATCAACTTGTGGCATATCGCTAAAATCAGAATTTCATGCGATTTCTTGCAAAAATATACAGAATGTTCTATTTAAAATAAGAAAGTTGGGGTCACCGATAAGAATGGTAGGTAGTATTTTGGGCGCATTTGTTAGACTTTAATGAATGAATGTTTCAAATTTCAGAAAAAAAATTATAATTAATTCAGGTTCAGGTTAAAAAACTATATATCAATGAAAATATAAAATCCTATATTTTTTGATATAATAAAGTAAATAGATACAAATTAAAATCAGAACGTCTCTTAATTTTAAGTGACTAATCGTACCCTAGATTTTAATTGCTGACCGGTAAGAAATAAATTATATGATCCGTGATCCGTGCAGATTTAGACTTTCTTATACACCCTTTCCGAGAACTATTAACAAACTCCCTATAATATGTATCCTCATATAAATCTATAAAATTCACTTTCATAAACTAAGATGGCATGATTTATACCATTATGTTTATGACAACTTTTTTCTGTAAACCTTGATTTATACTATAATTATATTTATGTATGACAGACTTTTTAACTTATCATACAGCTTTTTATATTTATTTTTTTTACTTACAGTAATACATTACCAAACGCCCATTAGTTTAGTTTAACGTCACCGTACAAGCATAATCACAAAAGCTAATTATAATAATTTATAATATTATGAATATTGTGCTCTATTTAACCTGTGACTTGTGAATAATCATTCGAATCAATCGTTTCCTTCAAAAAGGTAACGAGGTTCTTGTATTCTTATTTCAGTATAGTGTGTGCCTGTGTATTAATTGTATACAACGTAAAGAGAGTAGGTAACTGAAACAAAGTGACCTATCTATAACAATTAATTTCAAATTTTTCCCAACATTTCTTTTGCACAATCTATTTATTTAAGCTGGACTTTTTTGACGTCAAAAAAGTATTCAGATGGCATTATGCTACTTCAAAAATACTCTGATGAACGATAAAGTGGAAGTCAATATAAGAAATACGGTAAAGAATTAAATATAAAAAATGGACACTAGACTAATACAGCCGATTTTAATAATGCATCAAGATTTTTTACACTTTGCCTTTCAAATACTCCTAATAGCAACAGTCAAACAAAGCCAATTTCGTGCTCCTTATATTTCAATAGCGGATTATAAAGTTACTTTATCTCCCGAGGGAGATAATAGGACCCGTGGGCCATAAAGTTGTACTTAACGCCAGCAAAACCGGGCACTAAAGTACACTTTTCCACCCAGTCGTTCATAAACGCTTATTACGCCCCATGATACATACATAATTTTATGCACGAACGGTTTATAAGGTCAGTTATAAACTTAGAGTCGTTTTGGTTTACATATAAATAACTATTTCTTGAATATTTTCAACCAAGCAATTCGTAGTCGTTACCTAGCAACGATCAAACAAGGCCAATATCTGGTTGCTATATTTAATAGCGGGCTATAAAATTACTTTAACGCCCGAGGGCGATAATAGGGCCTGCGGACCATAAAGTTACACTTAACACCCCCAAAACCGGGCGTTAAAGACATCGTGCATAAAGTTACGTTTATGCACTACCGGGCGGTAAAGTATACTTCTTCCGGTGTTAAGTACATCTTTATGGCCCACTCGCCCTATTATCGCCCTCAAGTAACTTTATAACCCGCTATTGAAATATAACGACCACGAGATTTACTTTGTTAGGCCGTTTCTAGATAACGACCTCGAACAGTTCATATGTCATATATGAATCAAAACGAATCTAAGTTTATAACTGACCCTATAAACTGCTCGTGCATAAAAATTTTTATGTACCACGGGCGTAATAAGCGTTCATGGCCCCAGGCGTGTAATAGCCCTTACGCCCTTGGGCCTTGATACATAAATAACTATTATTGACGATTCAAAATTTGCAAAATATTTTTAACCTGTTGATATATTTAATTTATCTTTGATGAAAAACCAAATCACGAAAAAGTGTATTTTAAATGTTAAAATACGAAAATTGGTTATACATGGTGCCGATTGCATGTCCACTCTGTATTTTCATGGCACTCCATAAAACAAGTAACATTTATGCTGCTGCCTTTGTTGCGACACCGCTTTTCAGTTCATTAATAATCTAATATAATTATACCTACCAGAGAAATGTAAATCATAAATAAATGAAAAATTAATTTATAAGGGTTCGAACGTTAACAGGCTTAACGTTTCTCAAGGATGTATTTCGATGTGGCGCACTAGAAATGTCCAAATAAGGAAGTAAGTATTACCAGTAAATACTTCCAGCACCTGTTCAGAGATATGTCTGCAAAATGGAAATTTATGATTGGCATTCTCTTACATTTTTAATTTTAATAATCTTATAAAATCCTCAAACGATGTCTTTAAGGCAACCTCGATTTACTAGAAAGTTTCATGTAGGACATTCGACTGATCCAACCAATACGGAGATGAAAATTGTGATTTCCATATTTTTTGAAAACGTGCCTTTATAATTCTCATTAATGAACAGGCATACGGGTATAAGCTTTATAGATAATTATTTCACCGTTCATTTAATTTTTGTTCGTATATTCTTTTAAAAATATTTTATTGCCTTTTTATTTATTTTGACTAGTGAACATAATGTGCTCCAACATCAATTGCTTTTAATTGCATTTCTATAAAATATTTTATTAAATTTGGATGCATAATGCTTTAATGCTATATACATTAAAATGACTTGTTAAATTCATTAGTAGTTGTTGAAATTTGTTTACAGGGAAACTAAACTGTTTGGACATGAATAAAAGTATGTTGATTTATAAGGAAATTGAGAACAATATATACTGCCCTGCAAAATTAACGTACTACAAGGAATTTACCATAAGTTTTATGTAAATTTTTGTCCGATTGGAATGACCGTTTTTTGGATTGACTCCCTAGCCTAGCAACATTGCTGTGCCACACATTTTTAGTGCAAATTCAGCTTATCTTGAATAACAGGTGTAACGATGGTGGGTTTTGCTCCGAAAATTTGTAACATCCTGTGGAGTGCCCCAACAATTACAATTTAGAGCTAACTCTAACTTTCATCTTATATATATATATATATATATATATATATATATATATATATATATATATATATATATATATATATGCAAAGTGTCTTATACACCTCCAAAATGATATACGTATTTAACGAATACGCCTCCAAAATCGGAGGCGACTTCGAAAAATCGGTGACCAATACGAACCTATGTGTAAAACATGTTCATTGTCATTATTACGTCATTAGTAGGCGTTTCCCAAATTTTCTGTCGGAGGCCAATTGGTATGGTGTACATATACAGTTATACAATGTAGTTCACTGTAATTCCACTAGTAGGCGCCACCAGTTAATACGCATATACGCTACAAATGATGGTTAAGCAGAATTTGCCTCCACATGTTCTCTACACCAATACACCTCAGAAATATGGCAACAGTGTACGGAGGTAAGTTAGTAAGTTAGTTTTATATGTGTGTAAATATTATTCATTGGAGTTATTTTACCTTCTGTGGAAAAGCGCTCGCGTGCGATTTGACTTCAATAATATTTTATTAACATGTATACGTACTAGCTTTGTTCATGAAGTAATATAGTTGTTCAACTGGTAACTAGTGTTAGTACTAGATTGACATATTGATTAATGATTAATTAAAATAGACGAGTATTACAATTATTACTCAGGCTCAGAAAATACAATTAGTTCAAAAATAATTTGGAAGTAGCTTATTTAAAACAAAATAAGAATAAACATAATTTAACGTTTTTATTTATTCAGAACAAAAATTTGTGTGAATGATTTTGGTGTGTGTAAAATTATTTATTTATTCCTTTGGTTGAAAAATTAATGTTGGTAGTGTACGTAGTAATTCAACATGTTTTTCATAAAAAAGTAACTAAAATTGCAGTTATTAAACCAGTATAAAATATGTAAATTAGCAATAATAAAATCCTCTGTAAATGAACAGTATCAAAAATATTAAAATTTGTAAACTGTACTGAGTAGATTAAATAGATACACATACACATTTTATACAAAGGTGTTAAAAGATCAGCTCTAACCTGAAGATGATGAACTCGACAATCTATTAATACAGATATGGGTAAGTAGTATTATTCTTTTTAAATTTTTATAACCAATTATGACTTTATTTGCAGATTCGACATTATTCAATAGTAAGTGGATATATATTGCATAAAAAACAAGCTTAAGATTTTATTAGCAACATGTCATATCAAATAGTTAAGTAATGTTCTTGTGTTAATACATACAGTGTGGAACAGCCAAATGAAATAAATTCATTATCTCAATTATTGTGCATATTTTTTAAAAATCCCTAGGTACCTACGTCGATTTTGGATTCTGAAATGACATCCTGCAACGTACAAATTTCATCTTTTAATTCAGCCCCGTTCGAGTGGCAGTTGCAACCCCTAAATTTTTTAATGGGAAGTAAGGACTTGTGATACCTTATTTGGAACATATTTTTACATTTTTAGATTCAGGATGTCATTTTGGATACAGTTATAGCATATTGAGATAAAAATATTAATGGCTGATATTTTTATGAGGAAATTTAATTTTTTATCTAGGCGGCCGTAATCCCAAAAAATGTTTTGCTTTGCTTGGGTAATTAATCAAAAAATATATTTTTGACATTATGCCACATGGCATTTCTGTTATAAGATTTTAAACATTTCGGAAATCATTTTTCCAAATTAACTAATTTTTTTTAAATGGCACCATTGTGGCTCACTACGTTATATCAATAAAGCATTTAATTACCGATTACGTGGTACCAAATAATTCACAATATCTTCATATTATTATACATTAAAATACAAAAGAATAACATTCAACTAGAAATGAAAAAAAGTTATAATATTTAACAATGGATCTCTATCAAGTAGGTGCCTTTGATCTCCTGAATCAAAAAATGTAAAAATATATACAGGGTGTTCGATTTAAAATTCCAAAGTCAGCATCATTTTCGGCGATACCTGAAGCATTAAGTAAATAAATAATATAAAGAGGCGCAACCGTCAAGGGGCCGAGATTTTAGTATTGTATTTTTTGCCAATAGCTTCAGGATTGTTTTCAATTTTTAGTGCTACGAGAAGGTATTTGTTATTTGATTGCATAGCCCTAAATATTGTAGATAATTCTATAGTTATTGGCAAAAAAATACAACACTAAAATCTCGGCCCCTTGACGGTTGCGCCTCTTTATATTATTTACTCAATGCCTGAAGCGAAAAATGTTAAATCGGCCGAATTAATGCATATTAGCCGTTATTTGACGTGCCCAAATTTGAAATTCATATCTTGTAAAACCAAGAAGATATAGATAGATGCAAGTGACATCTCGTGGTCACCTGGTATATTCTGGGCTTTACAAGATATGAATTTCAAATTTGGACACGTCAAATAACGGCAGAATATGCATTAATTCGACCAATTTAACATTTTCGGTTGCTTCCGGTTTCACAGGAAATGATGCTAACAATGGATTATTAAATGGAACGCCCCGTGTATTTTCACATTTTTTTATTCAGGGGGTCAAAGGCATCTGCTTCATAGAGATCCACTGTTAAATATTATGAGTTTCTTTTTTCATTTATATCTTGTTGAATGTTATATTATTCTTATGTATTTCTATGTATAATAAATATGAACAACATAAAATGCTTTATTGAAATAACGTAGAGAGGTCTCATTTAAAAAAAATAGTTATTCTGAAAAAATGATTTCCGAAATGTTCGAGATCTTATAACACAAATTTCATATGACATAATACCATAATTGCATTTTTTGATTAATTATTGAAGTAAAATAAAACATATTTTTGGGGTCACGGCCGCCTAGAAGAAAAATTAAGTTTGCTCATAAAAATATCAGCCATTAATATTTTTATCTCAATATGCCATAACTGTATCCAAACTGACCTGAATAAAAAAATTGTAAAAATATATAGGGTGTTCCATTTAAAAAATCAAAGTTAGTTTAATTTCCGGTGAAACCGGAAGTGACGGAAAATGTAAAATTGGTCGAGATATTTGACGTGCCCAAATTTTCAAAATTCATATCTTGTCAAAACAAGAAGATATAGCAAGCGTCATTTCATGGTCACCAGGTATACCGTGCCTTCAATTTTCGTAGCTACATGGAGATAAAGTGATCGTGTACATTCGAAGTAGTGGGGAGTATCGTGTGCATGGTAAATTCACGTTCACGAATGCAAACGCGTATGAATGCGTTTGCGTATGGACAATGATACATGGCAGCTATCCCCACTATTACGGTCGGACTCACGAGCTTTACCGAATATTTTCTTGTGTAGTGTTTTGAAATAAAGGCACGGTATGTTTTGTGTTCCAAAAGTAACGAATTTAATTTATATTTTTTTGTTTGCCTTTTAGAAAAGCAAAATATAGGTCACCTAGTATATTATAAAAAGTGTTACTTTTCTATAATATTGACAATTTTTCTTCGTCATATTTCACAAAGCTATAACAGTAATATTTTTTTACATAGGACACCATATGATATAAACTCTGTTTAAAAAATAATTAACTCTATAGATTTTACCCTTTTACCAACTTGTTTAAGTAGTTTTCGAGAAATGTGCCAAAAATGGTCTGTATGAGGAGAAAATAAATTATAAGAGTGATTAAAGAAAAACCCTAAGCCGGCTACTCACTGCACGGTACTTGGTAAGTACTTATCAAGTACTTGGCAAGTCGCACGTTGTGTGTATGAAAATTCGCATAGACTTGGCGAATTACTTGCATTTCCCGTCGTGTGTCGGAAAACTCTCCCAAGTCAAAGGCGGGCGAGTCTATTGTTTTTATAATTGTACCTATGTGAGCGCTACATTACGCGGACTTTACTTGCACGAGTATACAGATCTTGTTTACAGTAAAGTATGTGTGGTTAACTTGTGTTGTGTTAAAATTTGGTATTATTAATATATTGGTATTATGGAATGGACCAATGTTTTAACATTTCAGTTTTTGGATATTTATATGAGAAGGAACCGATTATTTGAGATCCATCTCAAAAATTACACAAAAATAGAAACGAAATCCATGATGCTTGGAAACGTATACAAACTGACCATATCTTAATGTTATAAAAGCAGCTAGAGCTGTCGTAGTGTCACTTTCGTCCATCTTTAAAAATTACTCGTCTTTCGATTCGCACTTCCCGAAATAATTGCTACTTTCAAAGTAAGCACGTAATGTGTACAATCTACTCGAACTCGGACAAGTACTTGCCGAATTTATTCCAAGTCAAGTCACTTGCCAAGTATCGCGTAGTGAGTAGCCGGCTTTATTACTTGATTGACAAAAACAAATTAAATAAAAATGATAAAAAAACAATAAATCTTCAGATAGATATGCTAATTTAGAAAAATATTATTGTTTCATAATAGCCTTCCAAGATTTTTAAATATTTTCAAAATTATTAAAGGTAAACTAACAGGTAAAACCTAAAAAATAACTCGGTAAATTCTTTGAAGTCATTAGTTTGTAAAGGGTCATTGGCTGGATTGTAACTACTCCTCTAATTTTATTATTTTTATTAAATAACTATATATTTCTTTACGAAATTTTAAGGCTTTACCTGCAGTTTATTACCAACTATACAGTTGGCATACAAGGTGTTTTAAAGAACGTGTGCGAACAAAGTTGTATTTTTTAAATGGAACACTCGCTATATATTTGCATGTTCGAATTCTACTAAAAATTATAAGCATTCTTTGTCATATCACCATACATCAAAATTAACTATTTCCGAGTACAGGGTACTTTCAGGTGCTGTATATTCTAACAGGTGAGACTCAAAGTAAAATAACTTCTACATTCCTGTCTTAGTTTTTTATTCCCTACCCGAATATGTCAACTTCCTGTTCAGCTTATATCAACTGGAAATCTAAAATGGGGTTATTGTCTGGATTTGGACTCCTCTTCTACTCTTGTCATTTTTAACAAAAAAAATCCAATAATTTAGTACCTAGTTTTCTATTCTATTTAAATTAATAAAAGCTATTATTTTATTAAACTACACGGAAGCAAGTAAAATATTATTACCCAATACAAAAATGTTACAGAGTGACAAAAATGCGATAAATTATAAAGCGCACAAGAACTGGGAATGACATATTGCAAAATATTATGTCTCCTTTTAAAGTGTCTAAAAAAATATTGGCCCTATTACTCTATTATCTAAAATTCCACACCATACATTTACCGATGAACGGCCCAGAGCTTTTAATCTGACAAACTGCACGAGGATTTTGTAGAGCCCAGATAATTTGCTTTATTAAATTTAAAGGTGTTCATATGCTGAGCATAATTTAAACTGTTAACTTATTTTAGACCAGGTGGTATGGGCGCAGTCGTTTTGAAGTAAATGCGGACTGATTTTTTTTGCTGGAGACAGTGCCGATTATGAAAATCTATGTTACCAAAAGGTAACCTGGTCTGATATTGTTTAAAACAGTTTAAAAAAAAGGGAAAAATAACATTTTTTTACTCAAACTAATTATTTTTATATTTTTCGACCGATTTCCAACAATAATTATTTTTCGTTAACTTGATATTTTTAATGTTATTAATTTTTAAAAATTAATAACTGAAAATATCTCTTCTTTTTTTAGGATTTATTATATCTCTTGAAATTACTATCGAAAAAACTTGTTTTATCTAACAAATATTCAAGTTAACCAGTTTAAAACTGGGAAATAACCTCTACACCTTTGACGTGATGTCAGAGGAACAATTAGAGGGTGTTCTTTGACGACTAATAGGAATTAAAATAATACAAAAACATTGCGCTGACGTTTTGGAATCTATCTGTTTCCTTTTTCAAAGTGTAGACTTTAGATTTTTATGTTACGTATAGAATAACACGGTGTAAAAGAAAATTGTTATTATTATTATTCTACACATTACATAAAAACCTAAAACCTAAACTTTGAAAAAGGAAACAGATGTAGTTTAAGAAACGCCGGCGCAGTGTTTTTGTATTCTTTTAATTCATATTAGTTGTCAAAAATCACGCTCTAACTGTCCCTCTGACATCACGTCAAAGGAGTAGAGGTTACTTCCCAGTTTTAAACTGGTTAATTTGAGTATTATTTAGATAAATCAAGATTTTTCGATAGGAATTTCAAGAGATATGGTAATAAATCCCCAAAAAGAAAAGAAAGAGAAAAAATTTATGAAATGAAACAATTGGCATTTAAACAATATGAACAGTTCTTGTTGGAAATCGGTCAAAATATATAAAAAAAATTAGTTTAAGTAAAAAATCGTAATTTTTCTATTTGTTATAACAAAAATTGTTTTAAACAATATCAGACCAGGTTACCATTTGGTAAGTTTCAAAACCGATTCCAGCAAAAAAATTAAGTCCGAATTTACTTCGAAACGACTGCACCCATACTGGTCTGCTACACAAACGAATAATATTCTAGCGCATCATCTTAATACGAACTCACCCCCCACTCCTGCTCAAAATATGTGGCAACACTGCTGGAGGTGTAACCGAACTCTAGTGTACAAAAACTTATACAAAAGAGGCGTTTCCGCTACTCAGTATTTGGAGGTGTGTTACATTTACAAATATGGCAAAAATTTGTATATATTCAGAATGCTTATTTCTTACCCCTCTCTTGGTGCTTGTGTAGAGGTGTGTTATTATTTACCATTTGCACAAAATACACACAAAAAACGTACTTCCTTAACGTGGAGGCTTGGGTGCCTGTGTGATGTATGGAGGCGAATAAGATAGCCGTGCACGTATATATATATATATATATATTGTTATATATATTTTTAAATTAGCATTTCTTTGGCTGTGATAGCCATTAGCACAGCACCATGTATGCAAGATCAGTAAAAATATAATAAAAGTGATAATTACGCCACATAGCTAGAGAAGAGTTACACTGTATTTTTTGGTATTAAAGTAATGGGCAGTTTTCTCTTTAACATAAAAATGTAAAGGTGTCGCACATGTGGGTACTTTTGTCGTCTAGTCAAATGAAAGTAGGTTAATTCAAAACGAAAAATAAATCAAAATTAATTTAAACAAATAACTTTCCTAAATCAATCATAATAAAAATATATAGAGGTTGTTCCACTTTTTCAGAATTCTCAACTATCAAAATCAAAGGCAACCAGGGATTAAAGAAACAGGTAGGTGATTGTTATAAAGTAATTATTATTGTTAGATTAATCTTTACCTGTTGTTAGCGGCTTTTCAAATGCACTGTATATGAAATTGTTTTGTCTATTTCATGAGAAGGGTCGGATTACCCTAGCTTAGGGCTTTAACCCCGTTTATCCACGTGTCAGCTATTTTTGTGCACACTTACAGCGTCCTCCTATTCAAATGTAATTTTCTGTATTGCAATATACACAGTAAACGTAAACATGATATCAATAATGGCTTATAGTATATTAATATTACATTACAAGGTACACTTTACCCTCGTGTAATGTCTATCTTGTCCGTGACTTTCAACTATGACATCAAGTTGTATGTGTGTGTTTGAATCGTTAATTAGCCTTAATTCTTAATCGAAATTATTGTTTATATTTTTATTTAAATGTCTGCTTAAATTAATAATTAATTTTAATTCTAATGCAGATGTTTTCCTGTTCATATTACTTAGTTGATAGAGACCGATTGATAATTTTTAATGTAACGGACTTAGAGTGAGACTCAAAAAGTATATAATGATCTTAATTAAAAAAATTGACAATATAGGTGTTTGTGTAATCAGTGTTAAAAATGTTGCTTTGCTCACTATTTGTCTGCCACTAGTAAAACAGTAAGCTTTTTAAGACTCTTTAAGTGCGGGAAATGTTAATGTTAAAAAGGAGTTAAACTGTAAAAAAGCAATGTTTCTCACACTAAAATTATTATAAAAATCTTACTTGATTAACATTTTGAAAATATTATGTACCTCTTGATGTGGTTTGTTTTTTGTCGTAATTTTTAGCTATGAGATTTTCGAGTGGTTTCTGAAAAATATCGCAAAACTACAGCTTAGGATGCCCAGATATACAAATAGTCTTGATTGTTGTCGTAACGTCTGGTGTTGTTTCGAATTATCTGGCAAATTTTCATTTTCAACTCATCTATATCATTATGCTGTTTAAATAACTTAAAAAAAAGAAAAATTAGTCGAGGGGAACAGAAGAATAAGAAAATAAGTCAATCAACCGTATCATTCCATTGATATATTATCAACAGAATAAATTTAAAAATATTCTTTATTCATAACGATGTTTTTAGAAACAAAATAACAATGGTCAAATGAAATTTAAAAGTTTTACTTAATAAATATAGGTATACGATTTTTACATAATTTCCAAATACGTAATATGAGTAAGTATATCCGTTTTATTATGATACATTTTAAAGCTACTTAACATCTTAACAACGACAATATTAAACGTTAAAGTTATATAAAGTATGTGACGGCCCGCCCACATCTTTGTTTTCAGAAAGCCAATCCTCAAGTAGGTACAATATATATTAATGTGTTTTTCATCTATATGAACTATGCAAAATATGTTTAGGTGTGTGATGTGTGATACAGTTAAATGTATTAGTAATAATATAACTACTATTACATTTCATAAACAAGCAGGGTTTCGAAAACTACCTTCGTACAATTTCTTAGGTGACATGGTTATTGGCAATTAACAAGTAAACTACGTTCGTAATTACACACTTAACAGTATGCTGCCTCAGTAGGCATAGCCATTCAACATAATATTGTTTATATAAGCACGTGACAATTTATCAGTATCAGTATTTAAGAAAAACTGTAAATTGTCAGATATGTTTAGTTTACGTTTCCTATCACATATTTTATAAATGCTGGCTTATTACTTATGACTAACTCCAAACATTAAATATCGTGAAAATATTGCACATGTGTTTATCTTTTCATTCGTACCACTTAGGGCGCGTTCACACTTGGATAACTTGGATTCTTGAATCGCATTCCGGAATCCGATTCTAGAAGCGCGCTGAAGTTTTCTATACATTTAAATAGAGTGTGTTCACACAGAGATTCCGTAGAATGCATACATATACGAAATTCTAAGGAATCTCTGTGTGAACAAACTCTATTTAAATGCATAAAAAACTTCAGCGCACTTCTAGAATCGGATTCCGGATTGCGATTCAAGAATCCAAGCGTGAACGCGTCCTATGTCGTTATAGTAGGATCGCAGTACTAACTCAAAAAACGTGTCTCATCCTCAAGAAAATAAAACATTCGAAAATAGATTTCATACGTTGCAGTAATGTTGCAATTGTTATGCATTGTGTAATGCCGCAATAACATTGTAAATACACTAACGTAAAGGTAATGTAACAAATGTAGCATATAACTTTCATTTTGATATAATATATCAAGGAATATAATATATTCCTATAAGATATCTTATTTATGAACGTTGAGACACACCCTTAAAAAATAGATAGGTGTTGAAAGTCTTAAATATACCAGAAGAAACTACTTGCTATAGTTTTAATAGACCTATCCAGGTAGTGCAAGCGAGAAAGATAAATGCAGCGTACTATGTGTTAAATAAAGAAGTAGAGCTGTGCGTAGTTCGTTCTGCGCAATACAAGGGCAACTGTGCAGCCGAGAACCCTTGCATGTATTTGTGCATGTTTTTATATCTAATCCATTTTCATGGAAAGGTTAACTTTATTAAAAAATCATAGAACGACTTTTTTATAGCAGACAAAATTTCCTTTCGAACAATGTATAGTATAAACCATATGCTTTTTGTATAACGGCCCCAGATACTTTTCAATTACGGACAAATTAAAAAATGAATGAGTTTATTAAGATTCCTTAAATTTTGAACCACTCTTACGTCTAAACTATTAAAGATAGACATATGACCTCACTGACTTTCTTATAGAAAATTTAATTCTCTATAAATTTGTTTATATACATTTTCATCATATTTGTAACGGTTTTGGCAGCGTTTCGAGTCAAACATGCCGCAGTAAATCGATGCGTGGTTCGTTCTAAGCACCTGAAGAGACACACGCTTACCGTGGCTGCCTGATTCTATTGAAATACAATGGTCCAGACTTGCAGCTGAGAATTGGACTCGAAACGCTGCCATTACAGTTATGGCAAAATGCATATAAACAATTTTATAGAGAATCAAAGTTACTATAAAAAAGTCCGTGATGGCATATATCTATATCCAATAGTTTATACGTGAGAGCGGTTCAAAGGTTAAAGAGTCGTAAAAAAATGAATTAATTTTTAAATTAGCCCCTTAATTGAAACGTATCCGGGTCGTTATACAAAAAGAATATAGGTTGCGTTATACATCGTTGGAAAGGAAATTTTGTCTGCTATAAAAAAGTCATTCTATGATTTTTTTATAAAGTTAACCGTTTTCATGAAAATGGAAAAAATATAAGAACGTGCACAAAAATCTATTTATTCTCTCGTCCACGCTTTTGCCCTTCTGTTGCGCACGCACCATACTGTGTGACGTATTTACCGCATCTCGCCAGGATCGGTCTATTGGTATTGGCAAATAAACTGGATAATTGTATAGTACCGCTTAAAATTTTTGCATCATACTGTTTTATAATTTATAACGCTACCATTCATATTCTTCAGAAATGATATACCTGAATCAAATTCAATCGGAATAATTTGACTATTCCGTGTATACAAATTACCTACTTTTACGTCTTTTACCATTTACTTTAACAAACTGCGCATATATTTTAATATCACGTGAAATGAAGCATTCATGTTTTTCCGAAAATAACTTGTTGCCTCAGAACGCTCAACATGCCCTCAAATAGCCTGTTTGCTACATATAGGCATGTTTTGCTGCATCTTTTGATATACACTTGTACCGGGTACCCTACCTACGTTTTTATTTCTTGAACACAACTAATAAATATTTTTTAAATAGCCGTTTACAGTTGTGGAAGATTTACTGCCTATAACTTTATATGTATGGTGTCCTGACTATAAAAAATTAAACAAATGGCTACATCCTCGGGTTGATTTACATTAACAAGATGACCGTACACATTTATAAATTATCGACTTCTCTGTGCGAATTGCTAAGTTCTCGTATAAATTAATGCGCAGTATTAATTGGTTTATAACATCTAATAATTATCCAATTTGCGAGTGGAGGAAAATTAGAGTTATACGTTTTGTTGCTGTTCCACGATGTTTTATGATTTCAAATTCATCGACTGCTTATGTAATTATCCTAGGTAGACCGTCATTATTTTTTAATCCACTAACAACATACTCAATTATGTTGTTTGCTCTTTGGGGTAGCAAATCTCTTTCTATACTAATGCTATGTATTTACACATATGACTCTTCATAGACTTTCTGACTGCATATTTCTTCGGTTTCACGGACATCCAATGCTTAGGTTTCTAAGATATGCGTCTCGAGGCACTTTTAGAGGCAATAATTCTGTCCATATTTTTCTGAACTATTCTCTTTTATTTCATTCCCTAGGAATTCATTTTGCATAATCAGTTCCTTGCTCCCATTAGGTGAAGAATATAGTATATTATTTGATGAGTGGTAATGTATATAGTAAATAACGCCGATGAAGACTGCAGCGCGAGCCGCAGGCGAGTGCTGTAATTCATCAAGTGAGTTATATATCATTACCACGAGTTGAATACTATACTTTATCTACGATTATAACAATAAATACTAACCTTTGCAAAAATTAATCATTTTTGCCTCAATTATTACTTAACTTAATTAAACGTCAAAACTATTCAAATGTCGAATCACTTTCCTCCCCCCAATAATAATGGACTATTCTATTTCACTGTATCGGAAAAGAATTTCTATTCGACAGGCTAGGCATGAAGTTGAAGGAGATTGATGTAAATAAGTCAGGCTCGTGGCTTCTTACGAATATAACTCATGCTATCTGTTTATGGATACTATTAATTGTTCAAAAGCAGTTCATTAATTATAACCTAATATGAGTAAATAAATTCCTTTACGCCATTCAATTGCTATTCCGCCATCTTTCGTCCACCGTATACTTTTTTTATACAAAACGCTTGGTCATAGTTCGAGAGTCCTCAACCAAAAGTGATCTTTTATGACAAGTCCATTTTTTGTAATCACAGTTGAAAAAGGACCTAGACTTTGGTTCGAAACGTTCTGTTAAGATAAGTTATTGTTTTATAATTGTTTTTTACATATCATATACATATATATATATATCTATATATTATATAATATACATTTTGTTATATTTTCTAGTGTAAAATACTAGAAAACCACTGATACGAATTTTAGATAACAATATTGTATTTATATTCATTTAGAACTATATACAGCGGTTTTCTGGGGCAAACTGTTGAGGTTTGCCTTTGATACTACACTTTTATCTTGACATATTTTGGCAATTTTCTTATTTCTATTTATTTTTTAGAATTTGGCGTGATTCCCAGAATTAAGTTCAATGAATAATTAATTTAGTTGCAGCACCCCGTCAGTTTTTGCTGGAATCTTGTTAAGAATGTGAAAAAAGTCAACAATTCATTAAGAACTGACATTTTGCAAGTTGCGGAAAACTTATAGCTATAAAAAAAAAGGGCTCGATCGAGTTAGGTATAGCGGCACGTATAAAACCTTCATCAGTAGGTCCTTAGAGTTCAAAATGTTGAATAAAATTAGAAACTGACGTTTATCGCGTTGCAGAGCTATAGGAAACAGAATGGAGTCGAGAGTCGCATATGCATCTGCTCCTCGTTGCAACCGCGACGCGCGCATCCCGCACGCCACTAGCTCACTTCGCTCGCAGCATCGAACATCATTATCAAATAACATCCTACATTTTTAGAAAAAAAACAATTAATAAATCGTGGAGATATGACAGCCAAAAAAATGTTTGTAAATTGACAAAAAAAAAAAACAAGAAGGAAATCTTGACAACGCTGCATCCGATTGGCAAAATATTAAAAATACAATATAATAACCGGAAAATGCACCACCGCGCGGCACAATTTTTGCCTTTATAATGCGACTGAAAATGACTTATCTTAATCCCACAAGGTTCAAATTGTCAGTTTATATTTTTTCAATGTTTTTTTGAGTATACCAACAGTCTCTACTTGGAAACTGATGTGCCGCGGTAGAGAGGGTTTAAAAAAATTGACAGAATAAAAAATTTTTATATCCCATGGCCAACGGTCAAATTGTCAGTTTCTATTTTTCGTGGAGTCTTTGCAATCTGAAACATGCGATTTCATGGAAAACTGACATGCCGTGATGACAGTAGTTACAACCTGTTATAAAATTTCCATTTTGGCTCCACCAGCCACCCGCGCAAGACGGAAAATGTCATCAGTTTTCATTCTTCACGGATTCGTTACATTTACAATGAAAAAACAAAGAAATTGACATGTCGGATTAACTAAGTATTATGACCCTTTTTTTTTTTCAAATCTTCGATAATTTATTTCAGCCCTTTTGCAACGAGATAAATGTCAGTCGCAATGGATTTTTTTTTTCATATTGGCACAAACGGTTGGAAAAAAATTAAAATCCTCGTGTCGGGATGAGGTCGAAAATCCTGGTCGAGGGCTCTCCAGTGCTATCAAGCCATTTTGATGAATCTACTTTTAAAATGCTTTACTTAAAAATCATTATTTTACGGCATTTTTGTTGTCAGTAATACTGAATTGTCCTCGGAATTGTCTTAAAACAATGTCAACATTTCTAGACTTTTATTTCTTGTTTTCTCACGGAGCTATAATTTATATTTAGAGAATCTGAATAAATATTATTTTGTGAAATAGCATGTGCGGACTGTAAGTTTTTTAAATTAAAGTCCGTTATAAACTTGCAATTCTTATTATTTGCTACCAAGTGTATTAATTTTTTTCTTTAGGTTTAACTCAAATTAGTTCCATACTTCTACCGTTCAATATAAAATTAAATTTTTATCTGTTTATATATTGATATCCTTTACATCAATATACAATTAAAGATGTTTTAACGGAAGATAATAAAACTAAAAAATTATTTATCTGTCCATCAGATAATCTTTTAGTGCCGTTATTTTAGTAGCAAATAATATGAAATCGCTGAAAGAGGACATAATTCGAAAATTGCCAATATGAAAAAAATGCATTTTCGTGAGGTCTTACCTTGAGTGATGCAGTCTGGCAGATCCGAAAACGTAATCACAAAGGCTCTACGTTGACAATAACTACTAATTACGTACGTTTAGCTAGAACCGAGCAAATGCGTAACAAGAGAAAATATGGCCGGCCACGTGGAGAAACCGTTGATAAACATCACATATGCACAAAGTTCTGTCGCAAACTAGCTTAGCTTCATTTTCAGTAACACAACTTCGCGTTGGTTTGCACATGTGTTTTACATTTGATTCCTCCGACAATCCACTTAATGAAATTAAAGCGTTAACACTTCTTATTAAGCAGATTCAAATCCATTTCCAACGGCCTTTATTTCAACTAAGTTATGCCGGCCCGGACTAAAATAGCAGTACTTTCATTTGGAGACAATTTGCGTGGGCTCTCAAAACCTGCGTTGTTGTTCTGTGTGGTGTATATATTTGTAGTTCACAATTGTTTATGCAAATCACGTTAATAACCAGAATGAAGAACGCTTGATTGCCATTCTAAAGCTAAATGATACTGCAGGTACTCGGTGTATAAATATGTATAATATTCAGTCTGGTATTTAAATCAAACTTTTGATTTCAGATAAGATAATTGAGACACACATATTATTTATATATCGTAGGCAACTGTCCATAATAACAATCTATTTATACATTGTAGACCGTGTACTGTGTACTGCGGAACGAATAGGAATTTATTTTAACACATTTAAGGTAGGTATAATAGATGAGAGAAGATTTTCAAGAGGAATTCTTACATTATCGACTTTCCATGGTTTAATTGCTACAATAATAATTGTTTAGCAACCTATCTTTTTGACAATCTTAAAATAAGCATTTTATGTCGTCGCGGATCACTAAATTGTTTGTATTATTTGTATTGCAATTTTTGGCAACAACCTCTATTCAGGTGACTTATTTATATGATCAATATTTAAAAGGTACAATCATTATTCAATTTTTTCCGTTACCCCGTACAATTAATTATCTAAATCATGCTACAAAAGTAGGCTAACGCTGATACTTGCACATGTTGTACTCTATTTCTTATACCGTATTTTCAATATCGCAACCATCATTAAATATTGTAAGTGTATAAAAGAATTTGTCGAATCATTTATAAATGTGTTACATTTGAATAAAAATAAGCGCAAATCACAATGTATAATAGATCAGGCGTGCATAATTTTAAATGCATAAAATAGATCTATGAATCATTTCAAACCAATACCAACAATTATAGTAATTTAATAATAACTGAGAATAAGTAACTCACGCAACCAATAATTATTACTTAAGTTCCAACATTATTAGTATCTATTTAAATTATTAAACGAAGGTAAAACCTTTGAATATCACATTACGTGCGTATTTCAATGCATATCCGTATAAATGTCTGTTCAAGCATAAATTTAAAATCGCATCAGAATGCGGTTGATTAAAAAGGCGTTAACTGCATCTATTATATTATATTTTATATAGAAGCCTTACTAAATTTTATTTTATTAATTAGATACGCACTAGTAAACTTCAAATTTATTGAATTAGTTGTTCTTTGACGTAACATTAGCTACTAATAATAATCAGTTTTCATCAAAATGAATCGCCGCTAGGAACTAGTGGGTAATGCCCGTTATGGCTTTATCGGTTAAAAACGGTTTCACATAAATAAGAGGTGTGTTTGCAGATTTCAGGATTGTTATGAATCGATACATATATTCAGAGAATGGAAAGTGTAACGGCCCTTGTTTGGTATTCTGTATAAGTGTTTTTGCTAAAAGATGATTTAATTAACATTGAGAAAACTATAGTCTAGCATTGTTTCAAACCTTTCTGGAGTAATGGAAATTATAAAGAATTGTTTTTGGTATTTGATTTCGTGGATTACATATTATTGTCTTTCATTTCATGCGATTTATTATAACTAAGTGATAACAATATAGGCCTTGAGATCAATTTGCTTAATACTTCAAGGAAAAAGAAAATATAAGAATATAAGTAGTAATAGGTATATGAAGGGGGTGACTGAAATTTAAATCAGAAAAGATAACATTTACCCAGTGCTGTAATATATTTGTATTAGTTTCCTGTAACCACTCGTTTGCTATTGTTTTACTATTTTTCCACGAAGATAATCATCCAAATGCCAAAATAGTAATCTTGGGTCACTTTAATGTCCACAATTCCAGTTAGTTGATACATTACAGATGTATCAGTCAACTGATACCTATATACTGCGTGAAGAGAGCATTATTTCAATTGAGCTCACTTGAATTTCAGACGTCTACGACATCCTATTCTTTTATCATTTCGTCAATCGAAAAAGTACAGACACGGCAACTGACATTTTAAGTCAATACAGTAAGAATAAGATGATTATTGTAATTCTTATACACGGATGGAATACCTACTGTTGAAGAGCTAGGGAAATAAGTCAAGGATCAACTGCAAATGTGCTTAATATGTGTAGATATCCATAGTGGCGGGGAAATCAATCTAGAGAGAACAAACAATTGTTTACAAAATATCGTTAAATACGCCTTTACCAACTCTGATATTCCACTAGGATACTATCTTACTGCTTTACATTAATAACTTACTGATTGCAATAATCATTCTATGTACAATTATTAGGTTTTATACTTTCAGATAAGGTAAAATAAATTTTCTTGACTTAATTACAAATATGTCATACAAAATCAACTCTAGAAGTTTTTCGATATTCATGCTTGAAATAACCATCTCCGATATATTCATATATGGCGACGACAGCTGAAAGAAAACAACACTATTGTTATATAGTTATAGGAGTATAGCTAGGTCCGTCTTGTTCTATGGAATCAAATATTGGCATGAAGATTGCTCAACATAAGTTTCCTGACTGATGCCATCACGAATGATGACCATGTGCAACAAAGCTACGCAACTCATTATCCAGTTATATTTTCCTTAATTTTTACTTTCTTCAAGTCTTTAAAGCCAGATTGAATATGGTACCGTCTCCAATCTTCCCGCACTTACAGTATTCATGTGGTGTAATTCCATACCTTTCAATAAAAAAAGAAGGAAGAAATACTAAGTACGTTATAAGTTTGGTATCAATTTGCCCTAGATTCTAATCTACTTCAACCATTCAATTGTCATAGGAATATTGTAATGAACTAAGATAGAATTTTAGTCGAAATTTCGTTAATTAAATGTACATTGTACATTGGATTGACGGAAAACCCGCGATAGCATCGAGGTTTACGATTTATATTCAACTTGATTGTATCCTTACTACAAATAATTTTCCATTAACCTGTTCCATACAGGCGATCATAATTTAGTACCGTACAATTTTTATCAAATAAACTACTTAAACTTTTTCGCCGGTGGCAATTTATAAGACTATAAAACTTCCGTTGGCAAACTGCTTTAAATTACGATGATTATCGGATAAGTATAGAGTAGAATAACTCGGTCGACTACCGTCATCCTAGCCGGTCCGTGAGTCGTCTTCTTCTTCGAGCCACCGAACCGTGTGCGAGGTGACTGTTAATGCAATTCTGCAAAGAAGCTAGAGAAATAACGCGCCAGTAGTTTAAATAGTGTAAAAGTGTCATGTTGAGTTAATTGACGACACGCATTTACCGATTTTTTAATCAATCGCAAAAGGTTTTTAATAGTGACGTAACTATATTGGTGTGTGTGACGTATATTGATCATAGAAAGGCGTGATAATATAGTCAATATAACTTAAGATTATATAATTAAAACGTTAATCATATGTACCTATTTATTGACTCGTCAAAAAGACACAGTAACATTTCCAAGGCTTATCTACATTAAATATGCGTTAAAATAAATATTCTGGAAATTAGTGGACACATTTTTCATTATTAATATAATATGAGAAATATATACTTAAGCGGATGAAATTTTCAATTTTGTGCAGCTATTAATATTTTAATACATTTTTAGAATATGGAATAACGGAGCCATTTTATTAATTAAAAATTTAATGAATCCAAGAATGAATGCGTATGACAAGACATATTAATTATATTCTTGTAGCCACAAATGTGAAACATCTGCTTTGATGGTTTGATCAAAATATTACACTAAACAATAAATATTGTGCTATTTTTGTCAGACTGTTGAACCGATTTTTAACAGCCTTTGTATATACAGGATGGATAAAAATAGTACTGCGTTTTTATGATAATGCATATTTTTTATTTTTTCAGAATTAGAAAATTCGATAAAACGTAAAATTGCTAAAAAATATTTAAAAATCAGTTTGTACATGATGGTATTTCTCATATGATAAAGACAATTTATTTTACATTAGATTTCGTCATTTGGTAACGCATTAAATGACTTTGGAAAAACTATTAGATGAGTGTTTTTGTTTCACAGTCGTTGGTATTTTGGCGAATGCGCCAGTCTGCCGAGATTTGATTTTGGCATTTTTAAGATTTCATGATGTTAAGTTATAGCTATTAACATATCAAGGAATGTTATGACTATCATAACTGCCGCAGATGTTGGTTTAAAATCCGACCTCGTAGAGCGAGGATTTTAAGACATCTAAGGCTGTTATGATTCATAACATCCGTGATTTGTTTAATAGTTTATCGGTTTCAGAAAATAAAGACATTATTAATAGATATTACCTTTTGATATTCTCTTATTAATAACGTTTTCATTTCATTAGTTGGTCAAGTCTGTATGGGTTAATTTGTCGCCATGGTAACAGTTATATTTTGTTTGTTTTTATTTGTTACCTTTTTAAAAGTTTACATTTTTAATGTCACAACGGCTACATAAAAATGGACCTTGGATTGCCTGAAAATACATTTCAGTTGGATTTCAGTATTTAATTATTATTGTTTGGAGTTTTCTGTCTGTTTGTATTAATAAATAGCCCTATAGTTTCATTATTTATTATTTTATCTGTTGACAGTTATTGACAGATCTGTATTGTAATATTACCGTACAAGCAATAAATATAACTGTACTTTAGTTAGTGACTTATTTACCAGCCTACTTTTGCATATGTAAACAAAGGATTAATATCCTGAAACCGATAAAATCAAAAATATCATTGTGCATAGGAATAATAGACACGCAGGTTTTGAGATTTTAGTATTGTATTTTGTCATTTTTAATGCTGCGGGAAAGTATTTGTAATTTGGCGCTGCATAGCCCCAAAAATTGAATAGAATCCTGCGGACATTCACAAAAGAATACAATACTAAAATCTCGAAATCTGCTTGGTTGCGCCTCTTTCTTATTCTTTACTCAATGCTAAGAGTCAAATGTACGTTCTTTCACACGTAACATTCCAGTAAATACTATATACCTTTGGTGGAAACGTGCAAGATATTAACACCACTCCTCTACGACTGGTGTTGTCATGGGCGATGATACAGAAACATATCGTTTGCTTGCTTATTTACATAGACTTGGAAATTGTATACAATCTTCTTGTGCCTCGGATTTATTATAGTTATTGAAAATGTGTTTACAAGAAAACGAAATGTGTTGTAGAGTAGACAGAGAAAATCAGAACAATAAAGCTAAATTTGAAGAGGAATCATCCTCTTGAGTATTTATGCGTATTTCTTCTATTTTTTCTCCGTCATATTTTTTGTGACAGTTTTTTGGATTGGAGGACTTTCCATTTTGCTTTTATCTTATTTATGTCCAATTCATTACAAAATACAAAACGAATAATGGTTTTATTTGAATATCGACTTTATAAATACATTTAGAAAGTAAATAAAATCTGTTATTTCATATCATTAATAGATAAAATATTGCACCTACAACTACATAATATTTTAAATTTATTGTCTTACAAATGTAATGAATGAACGTTATTGTCGTGTTGTGCACATTAAATACATTTTATTTTACCCCAGCAACATGTTTCATATACTTCAACATCACGCATTTTGTTATAGGTATTTATCTATATGTAAATAATGGTTATGAGTGAATATGACGATTTTTAAGTGTGAAAGTTTACATAATATAGCTTTATGGTATTAAATCTAGGGTGTGCCAAAAAAAATAATGTGGCTGATACACCATTACCTGCTCAACATTTTCGGAGGACCTCCGAAAAAAAGATAAAGAATTCTGCTGAATTATTAAATTAATCATTAAAATTGGTAAATATCTAGCTTAAATATTGTTTATAAATGCAGATTTGGAGATTCAAGAATAGGATTTAACGAAAAATCTCTCAATAAACTCAACAATCAATTTCTTTTAGAACAACATATCTATTCTTGTAATACTTTTCATTCTAATAAACGGAAAGCAGTTATTTTTAAATATCGTAATCTTATTTATGTTAGCGATAAACTACGATCTATAATAAATATAAACATTCGACGATAACACGAGGACCTTTCAACTTCAACCATTAATTTAATATTTATCTATATCAAAGTATACATTTAGACAGCAGATAAGACGGTATCAAGGGTAAAGAGTCATAAGTCTAAGACCTTATTTTATGTACTATTTTATCTCAACCATGTGCCTAATAAAACATGTAAAGTTATCAGTTTAATAATGTTTGTGGATAACATTTAAATTTCATCAAAAAATGCTGCAGCAGTGGCAGAGTACCTAATAAACAAGCAGTTTTGTGTTTTGTAATCAGACGCATTAGCCAGTTTTCCTCTTTTATAAATTACATTTATAATTATATAAATGGTGTTTCAATTTTATATTATTTATCGTTCACGTGTAACTGCTTCAATGTGGATCGTGTACTGGTAAATTTAAGTTGGTCTAGACACGTGAATAACAGTGGACTCAACAAAATAATAACTTGTGACTTTAGCTAAGTCTAAAAATATATTTTAGCGTGTCTACATATAATAATAATAAAATTAGGGTCTTGTTGTATTACTGCAATAGAAGACTATTAGAAATATTAAAAATGTACAGGGTTATCCAACGAAAAGGCCCACCCTTATATTTTCTTTATTTTTCGAGTTAGGAAAAAATGTTTCAAATAAAAGTTGTAGTGAATCAAATGAACTCATTTAAAACTCCTGCAAAGAATATACAGGGTGTTCCATAAAAGCGGGACAAACCTAACTTACATTTTTTTAAATGGAACACCCTATATTTTTTTACATTTTTAAAATCTGTGTTTTTTTGTGATTTCAAAAATATATTTATGTTGCATCTTATCTTTTACTGTTTTTTATTTATTGCAAATTTCGTGAACAATATTATTTATACCACCAGCATCTGCATGCGTATCAATCAGGTTAGCCATGGTGAAAAGTTTGCTTTTTGAATTTATTCAATTATTCTGTAAGGCATAAGTGTCAAATTAATTGTTTTTCATCCATTACTCGAAAAATAAAGAAAATATAAGGGTGGGCCTTTTCGTTGGATAACCCTGTACACGAGTCGTCTTTTTCCAAGAATAGTTCAATAATTCCGTTTGACATACCTCCTAGGCATTGTGAAAAAGCGAGATGTGATGAATTATTAATATTTTTTTAACTTTATCATTTGTAAACATTCATTAAGCCGTTCCAAAATCTACATGTTTGAAACAAACTTTGTTCTTAATTATCGATCGATGGTTCGAATCCATCCTGAGGCAAATAAAAAAAAATTATTTGCGATTTGCCTCGGATTTAGATGGATATCTGCCCTAGATATGGTTCAGATTTCACAATAAACTGTAAAACCTTGTCTCTCTTTACTTAACACGAGATTCTAGGATTTTTTTGGGGGGGAGGGTTACTCAGGGGCGGTAAAGAAAACCCAAAGTTTATGAATTTAAAACAGAATCACCTTATATAATCAGCATAAGAAACATGAAATCATACATTGGATTTGAGTTTCTAATATACACAGAGCGTTACAAACTTGGATGGATATTTTTTTATTGTAAATCAGCTAACTTAAAACGGCCAATCGAAAACATTTTCAACTACTAATGAATTTTGGGTATTTTCCAGAACCTGATAGTCTGATAGACTTAATAACATATCTAGAATGAATAAATTCCCGCCTATTATAAATCATTGCGAGTGACCATATTTAAATGTATTATATACATACATACCTTGACTAGGTATCCTATTAACATTAATTGTGATAATTATACGAATTTTATAAATATATAAATTCGTTGAAAAATTGCAATTACAATTAGGTAATTGCGAAATTAAATAATAGGTTTGGCGCCGGTACAAATTATAGCAATTATTTTTTAAATTGTTAATCTAACAGGAATATCAAGAGGACACTATTTGAATATTTAAAGTCGAAGGATGGTATTATTGTGTCATTCAACTTGTGAAAAAATTTAGCTGACGCAATCCATACTTGTGGTCTCGAGTAAAATTTAGTATGGTTGGAACTGTATTTTATATTTTTTAGTAAAATATAAAATCTTTTTGAGACCAGTACCTAAACTTAATATACTTAATATAATTTTGAGACCAGTACCTAAACTTAATATACTTAATATAATTATAAATGCTAGAATCAGTTCGTATCCTATCTAATAGGTACACTTAGAATGAGTCTACAATTATCTATGCCAATTAGTATAATAATTCATACGGTTAAACAATTTATTACTATAAACGATTCTAAACGTTTCGACATTAAATGAGCCACTATTCTAAATGCGATAAATGCATGCAGAGATAGCGGCGTTTCATTTTTCACATTTATACTGAGTCTGAGTATCACAGTTCGGAGGAAGTTGTCTACATTTATCTTTATTTTATATGTAGATATATAACGTTAATTTTATTAGTCTGCTTATAACGAGAAAGTACAGAGACGAAGTTTTATAACCAAAATAACTTATGAAATTGTTCAAAAATATTTTAAATGTAAGAGACAATTTATTAAGACGAAATTATAATATGATAATTGGTTTATAATTTAATTTATCAAAGTTATGTTAACCATAGCCACGAACAAATTTACTTATTACAAGAATAAAAAGGTATGTAATGTAGAACTCACTTCAATTATTTTTAATCGCTAGTCCATTAGTACACTCATTAAAAAAGTGTTTTAATGTGACTAAACACTCAGATCATTGAATAAAGTAATATGTATACTTTACTCAATGGCCGGATCTAATCTATAGCGACAATATAACTGATAAAATATTTTTGTTTAAAAATATGAAATTTGCATCATTGTCGGTTTTAATAATTTATTGAATTAAGACATCTTCACTGCTACCCCCATTCTTATCCTACCACCCTCACATTTTTTAATTAATTTTTCATATTCTTGCATTTCTTCAAAATATCTCGAATCGTTCTCAAATTATCACAGCTGACAGTATACATATTTTTTCAAGCCATGTGTCTCAGTAAATTATAAAAATTTGTAATTTAATTGCAATTTCTTATTTAATGTAAACTAAACCGAAAATTAATTTAAATTGGATTGAAAATAGAAGGAAATCATATTGAAAATGTAGAAGATAGGATTGGACATGAATCGAAAATGTATTAAAAATTAATTGGAATACATTGAAATAAGATTGTGAATGGAAAGAGATCAGATTGAAATATGATCGAAAGTGGAAGAAAAATTGAACAAATGTTAACTTCGATGCGGACGATGTGTTAAACGATTCTAATTTATTCTAAGCTGCTACAGAAGTAAAGGTCTACTCAATGAAGAAGATGATATAATTAGAATTAATTTACTTCTTTATAATACAGGGTTTTTAATTTCTCGTTGACAATCACTGCACTGCCGTGTCAGCAATACGAGTGGTATACATTATGTAACAAATGCGTGGTGATCTTTTCGCATGACAAATCACCGAAGGAACTTATCTGACGGCAAAGGGATGGAAATAAATTATTTTCAGTAAGTAGAAAAAATTATGTAGGTACCCCAAGCGCTTAAAGTGTCTTTATCGCTCATACAATAGCAGTGTAGAAAAAACCATGTACAGTACATTGTTGAAATAATTTGATCTATTTCTAGTATTCCAAAGTTGAAAGCTCTAAAATACTCAATATAGAAAATTTTACCCTTACTGTTTCCATCGCTCTATAAATAGTTCTGAAATATTCTAAGCATACAAATGTAATTGTGTAACCTTCATATTTTTCGTTCTAGTCGAACTAAAATTTGAACTATAACATTTGTTGAAGTAAGTAGACCTAATGTGAATTTACATATCAAATGATGATAAATTGGCGATTCAGAGAACCCCACTGGAAACAGTTTTCTAGGAGTGAAGGCAATTTTTATTAAAAATATTTTATTTGTTATCCTCGCTACGGCCCCTTTTAAATGGCTTTTGCTTCTATTTCGTTCGAAAGCAATTTAATAAGATGTATTGTAAATTCAATATCGAAAGTCTAGTCGGTCGTTGTAAAGAGTATATTAATTATAGCATATTTTGTTGGGCATTTTGTTAAATATATTGAAAATGCTTTTAGCATAGACGTTTCTATGCAATGCGTAAAACAAACATTCTGAATGGAAATTCCTAAAGTCGTGGCGTTTTTAGATGGCGAAGTCGAGAACAAACCGTCAGTAATATTGGATATACATATTATTATTTCCTTATTTTCAATTCGTAAGTACGCTTAAGTGGAAGCTGATACAAATTCTAATAGTCATCCAAAAACGACTTAACTTATATATCCACATTGTTTAAATATAGCATATTCCTGAGATTCACATGTTATTTATGTCTTCTGAAGATGGTCATGAAATGTGTCCGAAACATCTTATAACTAACGGCGTTTCATGTGCTTTTATAATAATCTGGTGTGAAGATGTTGAATTTTTACATACTTATAATAATTATTTATCAGGAATAAGTATTGCCAATAAAGAATGTCTGTCGTTTTGTTTGTGTACCTAATGGATAACTTGAGTGGCTTTTAGAAATATTTCGATAATATTTCTTAGGTATACAGTGTGTTCGAAAATTCCGTTTAATGGGCGATTGGATCCAACATTTTTTTAAAAAAAAGTTCGTATGAACATAACTTCGTAAATATTTTTTAAGGACGCTAGATCCCTTAGAAGATGGTAAGTATGGTAATGGCATCAGAACACCCTGTATTTAACTAATTTAACTAAGTTTGTAGATGGTAAATAATTGAAGAAGAACTTCAATGAAATAAAATATTTTATCACTTCTCAAGTCCAAAAAATATGTTTTAAAACATATCTAGACGTCGATCTGCCTGTCTGTTATTGTGTTGACTTGAGAACGTTTCGACATATTTTTATGTAATTTAACATCTATGTTTTTATATATTTGTCAGGTTGAATGTTATGCAAAAATAACCAATACATTTGAGGCGGTGGAATGATGGAATTTTATTAAAATAAAAAATGTGTAAAACCGATAACTACAGAAATCATTGATATACTAAGAACACTTAATAGTTGCTTGACTGCTGAGTGTTTCATAAATGTTAGATATACCCTCCCGAATCTTAATTAGTGAGCACAAAGCACACATCGCTTAATTAGAGTTATGGATTATCTTATACAAGTACTTTAAAAATGTTGTTAGACTGTGGTAACAATAATTAATATACGAGTAATAAACATATAAACATGTACGGGACGTTAACATATACATCTAAATATTGTCACGTTTTACATGACTGGCGTTTTGCTTGATGCGTGAAATTTGTTATCTTCCAATTTTTATTTTTAGCGGAACAATATTTATATTATTATTTTCAGAAGTTTTTTGGTATATTTTTTTATACTTATTTAGTGTATCACAATATATTATGTCTACTTACAACCAATTGTATCTGTTTTATAAAGCCTTGATTTTAAAATTAAATATTAGAAAAACAGTGTGTTAAAGTCGACCACAACTTTACAGTGCATACAAAAAAAGTCGGCGTCTTTGATGCCGATAAAAACTTAAAAGACTCCGACGTTTTTTACGTGCACTATAAAGATGTGGTCGACTTTACTTATATATCGACGTCTTCATTTAATGTACATATTTCTTATTTTATTAGTAAAATATACTCCCAGAAAACATTAAAAATGTAAGTTTGGCCGATCTTTCCTTTTTGTCCCAGAATATAATAATACGGCAAGTTCTTCTTGCTGATTATCGCATCAAAACGATATCATAAACCCCGTCTATTGACAAAATATTGGATTGTGACAATCCTCTGCCTCTCCTCCAAAAACTAAAAAGATAGGCGGACCCAGCGGAAAAAGGGTACACCAATGATCGAAATTGTGTTTTTTTTCCATTTTCAGTCAATTTACGAATTTTTATTCCCCTTTTACTTTTTCCATAAAACGTATCGTTTTACAGTTAAATTGCAATTAGAATTCATTGCATATTCATTATCTTTACGTGTACTCTCTGATTTTATTTTTAGTTGGCTTTGATTCCATAATTTGAAGATGTCGGAAATATATTGAAGTTGGTGGTGAGCATTTTGAACAGCTTCTCTAACGATTTGTGAAATATTTATGTTTAATTACATTTTTTTAAATAATCCTTATAGTCCCTTTACTAAAGAAAACAAGTTCTATCTTCGTTGACTCAAAACCGATTTTGATAAGTTTTTTTTGAAATTTCAGAAAAAGTTTATAGAAAAGTTCCTCATAGGTGAGGAGTGTGCTTTTTATTTTTCAATTTTATTAACAAATCAGTGTTTTTATATTATTATTATATTTATTAGATATATGGAGGGTCGCTGATTATGAATTTAGCATTAATACTAAAATAAAATAAAAAATGGCGGAAGAGGAACAACTTTTTTCAATGATATTTTATTTCTTATACCAGGTGACAACTACAATTATTATAAACCAAAACAAAGCCATTTATGTGCATCACAGCCACCTAATTATGTTTTTAAAAATTAAATAAAAAATAGTTAGTTCCAAAAAAAAATCCAAAAAGGCACAATTATACGTAAAATGATCCGCTAGTCATTGTCAAAAAAATAGGATGTTCCACTTGAAAATCAAAAGTTCTGGTCAATTCCGGTGAAGAAACCGAAAGTATTTTGAAATCCAAGGTTATCCTAAAAATGTGTAATATTGTCTAATTCACGTCCTCCAAATTTCAAATTTTTAACTGATGTAGAAAAGAAATTATAGGTGTTTTATTAATGAATGAATAAAATACTTGTTCTTATAAATTTGCAATGAATTCTTATTCAAATTTAACTGTAAAACGATACGTTTTACGGAAAAACTAAAAGAGGGCTTTTTAGTAAAATTTTCAAAAATGAAAAAAAAAATACAATTTCGGATCATTGGCGTACCCTTTTTCTTTAAACAAAGGGATTCACACCCCTGTGGTTACGCCTCTGGTTGAAGTAGGAAAATGAAAATGATGATTAAACGTGGTACTTATTCAGAAACATGTACACACAAAATTTCAATAAAAAATTCCTTGTACTTCAGGAGATATAAAAAAAAAAATGAAAACTTCAACGCCCTGTATTTCTGAAACTATTAAGTTTTCGATATACTTATATCTAAGAAAACTCACATTAATTTCACATTGTGTATTGATTCTCAAATTATTGTAGGAACAATCCGGACCACCCTGAATAATATATAATAAATATAATATATACATGGTCCGCCATAAAGTTGGCTACATATGGGAAGACATTTTATTATTGAGATTTTTAAAAAGCTCTACTGGGGGTTCGTTTCTGCATGTCCGACAACCAAAAATTACATGTTGACATATGTCATATGATTACCGGTTTGGCGGGAATGTAAAATATAGTCAACGGTGGTACCAAAGAACGGGTTTAATTGACAAAATATCGAAAAACTTTATTAAGGAAAAGTGCTTAGAATTCAGCGAGTACCCCATATTTCAATTTTGAACCAGATCTAAGAAAAAATAAAGAAATACAAATTTTTCCTGTATCATTACTATGAAAAGTCATAAATTCTTTTTTTACTTGGAAGTAGCATTATTTATAGCTATTAACATATCTAGGAATGTTATGACTATCATAACTGCCGCAGATGTCGGTTTGAAATCCGAGCTCGTAGAGCGAGGATTTTAAGACATCTAAGGCTGTTATGATTCATAACATCCGTGATATGTTCAATAGTTTATCGGTTTCAGAAAATAAAGACATTATTAATAGATATTACCTTTTGATATTCTCTTATTAATAACGTTTTCATTTCATTAGTTGGTCAAGTCTGTATGGGTTGATTTGTCGCCATGGTTACAGTTATATTTTGTTTGTTTTTATTTGTTACCTTTTTTCATATTACATAAATGTTTACATTTTTAATGTCACAACGGCTACATAAAAATGGACCTTGGATTGCCTGAAAATACATTTCAGTTGGATTTCAGTACTTAATTATTATTGTTTGGAGTTTTCTGTCTGTTTGTATTAATAAATAGCCCTATAGTTTCATTATTTATTATTTCATCTGTTGACAGTTATTGACAGATCTGTATTTATATTACCGTACAAGTTTTAAATATAACTGTACAACTTTAGTTATGACTTGTTTACCAGCCTACTTTTGCATATTTAAACTAAGGATTAATATCCTGAAACCGATAAACTAAATTACAGTCTACTAATTCTGAGGTTTCAGTTTTCAAACACTTTAGATTACTTATGACCATAAAACATGAAATTGCATCTAATTACTGTACTAATTGCCTCATGATATTTTGAAAATATGTACATATATTATCGAGTGGCAGAAGTAATTAAATTATTTTTATGGATCGTAATCCTATATGAATAAAGCAAATAAAACGAAACGGATTCATCAAGAGAATCATAGCTAGATAATATCACATCCTAACTATATATGGCATGACTTGTAATGTGTTATATATACCAATTGATACATCAACTTGAAAGTAATTAATTCGTCTGCATACACTATGGGTATGCTTGACGTATTATTTGTAAATAAAATATAATTTTTAATGTATAAAACAGGCAGGTAAAATGTAACAAATATTAATTTACTTCAAATTAAGCATTTTGAACCGCGTTTTTCCGTTTATGTATTTTTAAATTATGCCGCAACGAATGCAATAATCCCGGTTTTTATTTAGTCACTCTTTGTGCAAGAAAACGCATCGACTGCTGTACCAGCTGCACCGCGCCAACATAAGTGTACGATGCTTGAAGTCAGTTTCGCGTTCAGTGCGCAAGTTGGGTAGGGGTACGTGTCAGAAACCGGCTACAAAACTAACACACCCGTCGTTTAACCAAAGTCTACAGATATTAAAATATCTGTAGACTTTGGATTTACTTACTCGCTTCATTTGCTTGCCGTTTTTCCGCTTTTAGTGTTCGGCCAGGCTGGCGAGCGATTTGTCGTGAGCGAAAAATCGTGGACGACAATGTAGTGGGAGACATGCGACATTCTGTTCACCGCAAAGCGATTAAACATTTAGTTGAAACAATGCCTCTCTCACGAAAACGTCGAATTGCTCTGCTTTTGGAAGACGATATTCTGCCCAGTTACTTTTCCCAGAGTAAAAAAAATATGGTGTACATCCCATTAATAGATACAGACAGGAGTATGGAGAGTTTCATCATTTGTACAGACAGTTACGAAAATATCCGGAGAGGTTGTCCGTCACACTCTTATTTTTGAAGTGTTTATTTGTGTCTTGCCATAGAACAGGCCTACTTTGAACTTCTGATATCAAAATTTCTTTAAAACACGAAGCCATGTTGGCGTGGTGACAGCACACAGTTAACTAAATATCGCTCAGATATCAAACAACGTTGAATTCAGAGCGACACGCTTACGCGCTAAGCGATATGTCGCACATGTTTTGTGTCAGTATGGCCGCTTCAATTTGTTGTTTACGGTTTGAATTTCTTTTTTGTCGCTCTGTCGTCCACGATTTTTCGCTCACGACAAATCGCTCGCCAGCCTGGCCGAACCCTAATAACCGTTTGCCGCTTTTAGTTTTGCCTAGCCTGCCTGCCTTAAGTTTTGATGTAAATATTTGTGCTTATATTTGTACTGTATTTTAACCGTAATTATATTAAACTTATTGTATTAATTCCTGAATAAAACTTGTTCTGTTTTTAATTCGAAATTCTGAGTTTTCTTTATAGGTTAATTAGACCCCTGGCTTAACCGTGTCTTCACTGTAGCTACCTGAAGCCTCTATTATCCTGCTAATAGAGTAAAGTGGTCTTTCTGCACTCTAACCAGAAAGTGGCGCCCGAGACACCGTCCTAAAAAGCACCGCCGCCCCTCAGGCGTCAAAGTAACCTCTTTCGAACTTCCGCCATTAACGAAAGAAGGTTACAATATTAATATAAGAATGATAAGAAAAATCTGTAAACATAGATGATTTTAAAATTTTTGCAACAGAATGGTTTAAGTTTGCTGCCCCTTGTTTCTTACGGTGATGATTTTATTTAAAAAAATGCTGAATAACTTAGATATTCGGTTTTGAAATATTTAAAAACAAGAAACGTTACAAAAAATATGCGGTACCCAGAGCATCAATAGTTTCTTATAATCGTCTTGGATGGCCACGAAGCGCTTACTAAAGAATGAAATAATAATATATACAATTGACAATGTTATAAATTAATAATCGTTTTACCGTTATCAATATCAGTTTGACGATGACCACTGGTGACGTGTTTGTTATATATTATTGTATTTATTTTGATATTTGCATACTTGCAAAATACGAAAGTAGTTCTGTGCAAGTTTATTCCGGATGTTAACACCTTATAATATGTTTATTATGAGCGACTTGATAATTTCAATATGATTATAATTTTTAAATCATAGTTCACGTTTAATTTTAAAAACCTTCCTAAATGGACCAACAGCATAAGGAGTGTGTTGGTTTTATATTTTAACTTTCCTTTTTTCCACGACCGACCGTTAGAAAATGGTTTATCTTTCGCATTAGTTTCAAAGTCTTAATAGAAGGAGATTTAAAAAAACGCAATGTTTAAATTTTCTACAATGTTAAATTTACATTTTACTTGTTTTAATAACTATACTTTCAAATATTTGTTTAGCATGAAACTGCTGCCCTCATTTGCTCCCGACTTCGTTCAGTAATAACTCATTAAGGACTCCTAACAGTTTTAATTTAAAATTTTATTGCAATTTTGGAGTACCACATTGTAGGTACTCCAGTCAGTATGTCCAAAAATCGAAGAGACCATATAAATACCAAAAGTTATTTCTCTTTGGAAAATTTGTATGGTGGGCGGTTAGGCGGTTAGTTAGTATATGCGCTATATATAATATTTACCGGATCAAATTTTGCGCAAAATGTCTGTTTTGGCGTATACAGCATTGTACAGATTGTGCTGGTAGTGGCAGACATTTCTATCGGGTGGTTTTTGTGCAATTAATAATAATAATAATAATAATAATAATAATAATAATAATAATAATAATAAGGGGTGCGAAATGCGGACCGGCAACCTCCTCGCGGTGCACCCTGGACAGGGAGGGGCAACCCTCTCTGACAAATGTCGGACGTGGGATTTCAGGGCTAACCACCCTGTAACCCCAAAACCTCTGGTTCTAGACCACTACAGAGGACAGGCCCCTCACAATCGACCCCATTCGGATGGGGGTCAAAGACAGGTGGGAGGGGCCTTACCGGACGGTCTTCACAATGACGACCCTGCAATTGTTCAAGGACGCTTTAGGTGGACGAGGGAACTACGGGATGACCTGCTCAACTGCCATGAGAGCAGCGAACCTGCGCGCAGGGGATACATGGCGCGATTACACCGGTTGTGGTGCGATATGCACCCGGAGTATCGCGCCTTCTCTCAACAACATCTGAGAGATCAAGTATCCTTCCTGCGCAGAACAGGTTACGTAAGGGCACCTCGTCAGCGTGAGGAAGTGCCTGCCGCACTTCCACCGCGGCAAATACCAGCTGACGAGCAACATCCTCCTGAGTACACCGATATCGCTTTAAGGACGAGGGTTAACCTTAACACCAGGGTTAACCCAAAGCCACAAGACCTGGCACGAATGGATTCGTTGATTAGTGAGGAGCTTCCAGAAGATGCCAACATCTGGCAGATCAACAGCGCGGTGTACGCTGCCGCCAAGCAACTCGTCCCACAACAGCGCCTGGCAAGCGCAGTTGATAGGGTCGAGAAAGCTAAGCGGCGCGTACAGAAGATCGAAGCTAAAATTCGATCGGCAAGGCAACACGCTTCTCGAATCCAGAGTGCGGTGGATTATATAGTCGCAGGTAGATCATTTACACCGAAGGTCCGGCGAGTGGCAGCCGGACTGAGACGCCAACACCACACTCTAAATCGCACAGTGCTGCAGACCATCAAGCAGCACTGTCTAGATAGGATTCGAGCGCTTATGGCTATTAAGAAAACTTTGGTCAGGCGAGTGCGGAGTTTGGAACAAAACAAATTGTTTCAAACCAACCCGTCTCGCCTGTTCCAAGAGCCACAGCGTGTTGTCGAAAATCCGCCGACTGTTGATAATGTCGAAGCCTTCTGGAAAGGAATCTACGAAGTCGCGAGTCCATTCGATAATGACACTCCAGCTATGGCACACTTCGAGGCTCTCTGTCGTAGAGTCTTAGAAGAGCCAGACGAAGTGTGCCCGGCAATCAGTACGGAAGAGGTTCAACAAGCACTTGTTGGAACCAAGAACTTCGCTGCCCCGGGTCCAGATGGTATAAACAACTGGTGGTGGAAGAAGTTTCCTTCCACCCACCGCCATCTGGCCCGAGTTTTCAACTCATGGTTGAACGAGGGGCAGCAAATTCCGGACTGGTTTGTCGAGGGGCGAACTGTGCTAATCCCCAAAAAGGGGGATCTGTCTGACCCAAAAAATTATAGGCCGATTACCTGCCTCAACTCCTGCTACAAGTTATTTACTCGTATCTTGTATACCAGGATGTTGAGGTCTGTTGATCCGGTCTACCAACAGATAAACGAACAGCGTGGTGCCAAGAAGGGCCTGGCAGGTTGCAAGGAAAACCTGCTGATAGACCGCTGTATTACACAGGATTCTGTGCAGTACAAGCGGAATCTGTCAATGGCCTGGATTGATTATCGCAAGGCATTTGATACAACATCCCACGAGCTTTTGTTACACTTGCTCGGATGTCTTGCGGTACCAGCACCACTAGTGAGATGCATCGAACAACTGTTACCGCTTTGGAGAACTCGCTTCACCATAACATCCGGTGCCGAGCGAGTTTCGACAGAGTTGGTGACATTTAAGAGAGGAGTGTTTCAGGGTGACTCTTTGAGTCCGCTCCTCTTCTGCATCTCACTGCTGCCGCTATCTGTTGGACTCCGCCAAACCCGCGGGTATCAGTGTGGGCCACCCAGCAACCGGAGGCATAAAGTCACCCATCTATTTTATATGGATGACCTTAAACTCTATACCTCCGGAGAGCGAGAACTTCAAAATGCTCTCAGGGTGGTCGAGGAATACACGCGGGCAATTGGAATGGAGTTTGGGTTGGACAAATGCGCAGTCGTCCACCTCAAGAGAGGACGATGCGGGGAATTCCACGAAGATGCGCAGCTCGCAGACGGAAGCATCCTACGACATTTGGATGCCGGAGAGACCTACACATACCTGGGTGTGGAACAACGCCACATCCAGGATGTGAACCAAATAAAGGATTCTCTCCGTGGCAAGTACAGACACCGACTCCGAAAGATTTGGTCTTCTGAACTTTCGGGGAAGAACAAGGTGTCTGCCACTAATATGCTTGCCGTTCCGATTCTGCTCTACTCCTTTGGAGTAGTTAAATGGCGAGTAGATGAGCTGCGCCAATTGGACAGGGATACCCGCAAGATGATGAATATCCATAGGAGTATTCATCCTAGATCGTCCGTACCTCGTGTGTACCTCCCACGTCAACGGGGGGGCCGAGGACTCTTGAGTCTGGAGTGTATGCATGGCAGAGTAGCATTGAGTATGGCATGCAACATCCTCAGGAGCTCGGATCCGCTCCTACGATTAGTGAGATATCATGAAACCGTGGGAGTTGGCGCTTTATTGTTTAAGGCAGCACAGAGGGCCGCAGATGAACTCGGTCTCGTGTTCGACTACAGGCGAGGAGGCAGGCGAGGTGCTGATGCAGAATCAGTTACTGAGCTTCCGCCAAATCGTCTGACAGCCCAAATTAAAGCTGCCGAACAGAGGAATCTGTTCAGGCAGCACGTCGATAAACCCCTGCACGGTGTTTTCTATAACAACATAGAAGCACTGGGTTTATCGACGGAGCTGACCTTCGCATTTTTAAGGTCAGCGGGGCTGAAGTCGGAGACCGAGGGATTCATTGTGGCCTGCCAAGATGGTGTTATTAACACATTGGTCTATCGGAGTCGCGTGATGGGTGTAGAGGTTCCTGATATCAACTGCAGGACCTGCCGTCAGGCGCCGGAGTCGCTCATGCATCTATTATCTGCATGTCCGATTTATGCGACTTCGGCCTACATCCGCCGACATAACGCGGCTTTACGAGTGCTATACTACCATCTTCGGCACTCGTACAAGATAGACCAAACACCAGTGCTGCCTTATATCCCCGGAGATATCGAGTCCGTTGTCGAGAACGAGAAATGCCGGATTTACTGGAACTACTCGTTCCCGACCGTCAGGCGAATTCAAGCCAATAAGCCTGACATAGTCCTCCTCGACCATCAGACCAAGGTGATGTATGTCATCGAGTTCTCAGCACCTGCTGAGACAAACATCGCCTTGAAGGAGGAGGAGAAACGGACTAAATACAGAGATCTCCGGTACGAGCTCCAAGTGCTATACCCAGGCTACTCTGTCAAGATGGTCGTCCTGATAATCGGTGTACTCGGAGGTATGAAGCCCACGCTGCTCTCCGCATTGAAGACCATGCCTGCCTGCCAAACATCGGCAGAATGGTTGGCTGGACAAATGCAGAAAGCGGTCATCCTGGGATCCCTTCGTCTACTTAGGACACACGAGTCTGGAATCTACAGTGACTAACCCTGCGGGATGTGGGGAGTTGCTGTAGATTATTCGCTGGCGCTCTCTCTGTGTGGTGTCGGAGGCCACAGGGAGACTGTCCAGCATTAGGTTCGGGAAACCGAAAAAAAAAAAAAAAAAAAATAATAATAAATATGTTTATTGTTTACCAACCAAAGATACATATACATTATACTGTAACACAACATATAGGAGGTAAACAAAAGGCCAAATGTTAGGTATAATACCGATTCCGCCACATAGGCCCAAAGCCAAAGCCAATTGCGAAAACACCCCAGATCTATCCAAATGGTGTGAAGAAGACGTGGCAGACATGCATGTACAGCCAAGATACGACGATAAATACAACTTTAGAACAGAAAACACCGACAATGACAAAATTTCTACCGAAGCAGAATCAACCAAAAGAAGGAGAACAAAAAGTTACAAAAAAGCATCAGGAATAATGTGACGTAACAACAAAACTTTGGATTAGCAGGCCCCCTGAGGAAACCACATAAATAGTGGCGGCACAATCTGTTAAAAAGAGGCCTAACCTAGACATTTTGACTACCGAGCTGAATTTTTCAGAATATGTAGTTGTTGATATGTATAATAACATACTAAAAGTTCCGAAGAATCCGAATTGAGCGTTAGCCGCCATGTTAAAAAAATGGATTGCGCGCGCAGTCGTAGAAAATATTTTTTCCTTGCCTTATTTATTAACCGATTTAATTTTCTAAAAAAAGCAATTGTAACCAAAGAATGAGGCTATAATATATATTTTATGCATTTTACTAAACTCAGTATAAGTGATAATAAATTTACTTCAAATGAAAAAGTTTGTTTTGAAAATTATTATTTATGCAATTAAAAAGAAAACTGTGGGTTTTATGAAAATATTTGTTAAATAAAAGTTGTAGGTCATAAAAAATCAAACAGAATTGTTTTTTGAATTATTTTGTAGCTCTAAAAATAACGGAGAGAGAGCAATTTTATTATATAAAATCATATGTTAGGATCGTTAGAATAAGAATTAAGAAGGTAGGATGTGCATTTCAATCACGACGCAATTAACCTCAAACAAATGTTATTTCCCAGATAAGTTTTCAGAGGGTGCGTGAGTTAATAATCATAACAATAAAAAAAAAATGATAACAAAAATTATAAAATAATAGTCCTGAGCTTACGATCCTCTCGGCATAAAAGACCAATCCGGCCTGCCGAAAGTTGACGAAGTCTCCGTTTACTTAGGGCACATGATTCTGGCATCTACAGTCATTAAATCTGCGGTATCAGTGCTTGGCGTAAAGTAATCTCGTGTGCTCTTTGATGAAGGAGTATAGTGGGTGGTACTGTTGTTTTCAGAAAAATGTATAGATTACGACTCACGATGGTTACTACCTCATAGGCAAAACCGGATTTTTTTTAGGGGGTTTTGTGTTAAAAAATTTTTAAAAAATAATGAACACTTTCATCTGTCGTATTTTTGTTGATGCACTACTACTAACTCTAGTTAACGGACATACACAGCCAATAATATTCTGAGTCAAAATGCAATACTGGTTTTCTGCAATTTTATCAGACGTTTCATGTTGGGATGTAATTCAGAATTTGGTAATATAATAATAATAAAAAGATTTCATTGTGCTATACAGGGTGTCTCCTGAGTGACTGGCCATACGCTAGTGGGAAGTAGAGAAGTCCAAGGCGGTTTCAGAATGACCCCTATTTTATCCTCTAATGCCCCTCGTTTCTGATATACAGCATGTTTTCTATTTTTTGGAAAAATTTCTATCGGCCATATTTTTTTAATGGCTTCACGGAATTGAACCAAATCTGGCAGATGTGTTTCACTAATGGATTTTTACTTCATTCAGTGAACAAAAGAAAAAGTTAACAGTGTCGTGGTCAAATATTTTTTAGTCGGGGAAGTTACCTAAAAACATCACCCTTTATATGGATTTTGGCAGTTTTCAATGGCAACTTTTAAAGTACACTAATAGTGTACAGGGTGTCCCAAATTGCTTGATTTTGGCTGGTTTTCCTATTTCCAAACCAGGTAGAGAAAAACTGACATATGAGTCTAGAGCTCGATTTTTGTGAAATGCCGATTGGTGAAAACCACATTTCGATATCTCTAACCGTTTCCGAGATATCGGCAAAAGTTGATATTTTACAGATTCCGAAAAACTTTTTTTAACGTTAAAAAATGTTATTTTTAAAGAGATATGTGTTATATTGGCAGCAAGGATGACTAGACATATCTTGGCATATATATTTTTGGAAAGCTTATTTTTTTTCCTATTTTCTAAAGTCAAAGCCAAAACTAAGGTTTCCATTTGAAATAACAAAGTTAGCTTTGATATCAAACAATCGAAAAGCGATATATTTTTTTTGACAAATGCATCTTATTCTACGTCAAAAAGTTTTTACCGTTTGAAAAAATATCCAAAAATAAAAAAGTTGACAATTTTACGGAATCTGTAAAATGTAAATTTTTGCCGATATCTTGAAAACGGTTAGAGATATCGAAATGTGGTTTTCACCAATCGGTGTTTCACAAAAATCGAGCTCTAGACTCATATGTCAGTTTTTCTCTACCTGGTCTGGAAATAGGAAAACCAGCCAAAATCAAGCAATTTGGGACACCCTGTACATATACCACGTATTTAGTTTTTTTGGCACATATCTAATGGTTCGAGAATTAACAGGTAAGTTTCACGATAAGTCCATTTTAAAAATAATTACGTGTCCTCCTGCAACAAAAACATAAGCAATATATATTGGCGACTTTAATAGTGTGTGAAAATATTTTATTTTATTGTCTATTGTTAGAATTTAACTTAAAATACTATCATTCATTAAATATCAGTGGCGGATCTTTTTGTTAAATTTATGTAGTATTTTTTATATTTACAAACAAAAAATATTAAAGACCACAAATGAATTTTGTTAGAATAAATACACAATATTAGTAATTATACAAAAGTAAAATAACGCATCTAAAATTAAATTAAACACATAAACAAGTTTTGAATAAATACAATTAATACAAATTACAATAACACATCTAAAATCTAATGGACAAAAATAATACAAAACAAACTACAACAAATTTGCACTGAACTGAGGAATAATTCACGCATGATCAGAGATGCTATAAAAAAATTTACAGTTACATGCAAAAAAATGTGTTGAGGTTGGTGGTGGACATTTTGAAAATTTGTTGTAGTTAGTTTTGTATTATTTTTCCCCATTAGATTTTAGATGTGTTATGTATTAATTGTTTTTATTCAAAATTTGTTTATTTTGTTTAATTTAATTTTAGGTGAGTTTTTTTACTTTTGTATAATTACTAATATTGTGTGCTTATTCTAGCAAAATTCATTTGTTTTCTAATCTTTTGTGCTTGTAAAAATAAAAAAATGCTGCAGAAATTTTAACAAAGAGTCCGGCTTTGATATTTAATTGTACAAGACCCCCTAAAAAAAAACCGGTCGCGGCTATGAGATAGTAACCATCGCGATTCATAATCTACATATTTTTCTCAAACGGATGGTATAATTCCCTAAACTCCTTCATCAAGGAGCACACGAACCTCAATTTTATTACTTTACGCCAAGGACTATATATGGGAAATGACTGTATACATTCGGAGGCCACGGGAGGAACTATCCAGCATCGTGAAAGGAAAATATTAACCTTTCAAATTCACTCCAAAAATGAAAACAATTGAAATCAACACATATTTTCTACCTAAATAAATATCACTGGGATTAATATTGATAAATGGCAATGGCGTTATAAATAATAATAATAATATTAATGCCTTTATTGCCCAACAGGTTACACCCAATAACAGGACAATTTATTAATATTACGTAAAAAGATTCATAATAATAATATATACAATAAACAATAAATACAAATAGAAAATACAAAAATAAATGCAAATATGCAAGTATACAATATAAGTAATGAGCGATGTTTGGTTAAAGATTATTCACAAGGCGTTCACAGCAATATGTACAATTTCATTTTTGTACAATTATTTAAATCATACCTACTTATGACATATTTGATTGAAATTACTACACATTGTATATATATGCCATTCACATTTTATTTACATGAGGGGAGGCTATGATATGTTTTTCTTAGGTTGTCTCAGGGTTGTCTACTATTGACAAAATATTGAGGTGTCAGATTTAATTGATTGTCACTGTCATTTATTTTTGGCTGAATTGCTAAATTTTTGCTGTGCTTTCTTTAGGGTCTCACTGTGGCAACTATGTAGAACCAATTTGAATTTGTGGTTATGTTTTTGACTTTTCAACATAACCTCAGTAATTAAAACAGTCATTCATACCAACAGAATTCAGATTTTCCAAGGCCTCCCCTCATGTAAATAAAATGTGAATACCATATATGGCATAAGCGATTTTAAAATAATATTACTTCTACTACTTCTAGCATGAGGACAGTAAAACAGGTAATTATATCTAGAATGATAATTTGGCACATTAAAACATAGCCTGCGACAATAGTTCTGGACAGCAAATATTACCATGCAAAAAATTATATAAAAAAGAAACAGAATTGAACTTTCGTCTTAATTCTAAGCTGTTCATTTCAAGCCTGGTCAAGAATGTTTTGTTCAATACCTATTTCAGGATAAATCGCATTAACTTTAAATGACAGAAATTTTAGAAATCTTCTCTGCACATTTTCTAAGGCAAGTTTGTGATTCGCGTAATAGGGATACCAAATAAGATATGCATACTCAAGTTTAGACCGTACGTAAGAAAAGTAAAGAACTTTAGTGCTCTAATGTCGGTAAATGATTTGCATTTCTGATTATGAAGCCAAGCATCTTCGTAGCTTCTTTCATTTTTGAATTAATGTGATCAGTTGACAATCAAATATGATTCCAAGATCTTGGTGGAATTACATCTTAGTATCTAATAGCATTCCATCAATTAAGTATACATTTACAATACTAGCTCGCTTTTTTAGTAAACGTTACAACCTTACATTTAGATGCATTAAGGTAATCTATTATTTGTGCACCAACTTTGAACCACATCAATATCATCTTGCAGCAATACGCCATCAACACAGTGGCGCAACCACGGGAGGGGCTAATGGGGCTGAAGCCCCTACCCCCAGACCTTCAAAAGTGTGAATTAAAGTTTGCAACCAGACTATGTATTTTTAATTTAAAATAAAAATTTGTGATATTTAGCTAGTAATTTTTTATTGTAGCCCCCCTTAGAACCAAATCCTGGTTGCGCCACTGCATCAACAGAAAAAGTTATCTTCCTATATATCCTAAGATCATCCGCAAATAACAATCTATGACTGTTGCTACGGGTTTTTAAAGCTAAATTAAATATAATTAACAAAGGTATGCTTAGAACATTGCTGCAGTCCTTGACTAAGAAAGAAGGTAGATATTAGATCGAGACCAAAGATCATTTTGTTTTTTAGTTTAGCAGTTGCTTTTTGAATTTCAGTATCAGCCTTGTATACATATACAAGGGTATCAGTCACACTATCAAAATGAATGGAAATACTATTTAGAGCAGACACAGTTACATCAGATAAGTTAGGAAAATCTCTCATAGGTAAAGACACACTTTGAACAAGAAGACCAAAGGCATTACAATATTCTGAGGGCAATCAAAGTAGTTTCCTTCATATTTCGTTCTACCTGGAATTCGAGATGTGGACCTTTTCGAGTGAATGTATAAAATATAAAAAAAAAAGTATAAAACTGACATCGGTTGATTTCTTTTCTTTTAAAGCTGTTGACATGTAACCACTTCAATTAATTAGTTCTTCACGACTATACAATAATGCATATCGTACGCATTTGATAATTTGCCAATAATAGTAATCATTATCCTCTACAGGGATTTATGAACTAATAACCACCGACTACTGACCAATCAGGAACTCCCAACTTTCATAACCATTGGTCATTGGTCTCTAGTCAATCAGAACAATTTTTATAATCACCGGGTTTAAATTTTCATGTCACACAAAGTAGGCTAGTGACGAGGACATTTTAAAATTAAATAAAGTTCTTCTGACAGTTCTGACAATTTTTCGCGTGTTTGTCTGTAATTTGACGTGTTATAATTATTTATTCAAAATATTTTCCCGAAACATAGTAGTCTGGAAAAAACATAGTATTCTAATCGCGAGTTATGGCCATTACTCATTCGGTTTACGCAAACTATCCCAATAAGTAATGGCTTCATAACTCGCTCGTTGAATAATATACTATTAAACTCTTTCAATAATGGCCCAATTACCCACAATACATTTTGACAAAATTTTTTATCGCACTTACCAATAAAATTGATAAAATGTCTTCCATAACAAATTCTTGTAATTTATTTTTAATATAGGTTTTTTGTAATACATACTTTATAGTATAGATAGGAACGTTGCCATAGTGGCCCATAACAGCGCAATTCTTTACTCGTGGAATTTTTCAATTGTTTTTATTTTTGGAGTGAATTTGAAAGGTTATTATTATTTTCGCATTCTCGACAATGGATAGTTCTTCCCATAGCCTCCGAATGTATGTATGTAGAGCCACTCCCCATATATTGTAGGTATAGTGACTGTAGATTCCAGAGTCGTGTGATCTAGGTAGACGGATACTCTGTCGACTTTCGGCAGGCCAAAGTGGTCTTTTATGTCGAAAGCAGCGCCAGCGTAGGCTATTATTTTATTTTATTAGACTGTTATTTTATATAATTTTTTTGTTATCATTTTTCTTTCATTATTAGTATAATTATTAACTCACGCACCCTCTGAAAACTTATCTGGGAAATAACATTTGTTGTGGTTAATTGCGTCGTGATTGAAATGCACATCCTACCTTTTTAATTTTGATTCTAACGATCCTAATATACAAGTATTATTTTTCTTGGGTATATCGGTCATATACAGTGTGTCCCAGATTGGGGCCCGATGCATTGCTATCTCGCTTATTAACGGAGATGGAACGATGGTTAAATGGGGAAAGTTTTGCAGATTTTAATGGCCATTTCGAATCCGTTTTCAAATTTTATGTAGCACCCATAGTTTTTGAGTAATTTTCAAAAAACTGAAAGTTTGCTTTTTTTTGTTTCCTCCATAACTTTTTAAGCATTATTTATGCAGGTTGGAAACTTGCACATTATTAGAATACTTTTTAAAAATACATCTAATAGTGATAGCAAAATTTTTCTACCGTCACTTGTTTTCGAGACTGACACATTAACTTTTGTTTTTCTTATGGGCGCCATATTGGATTTTTATTTGATTAAATAGCATTTTTTTTCAACGATGTATCACAATCTGAAAAAATTCTATACTGAGGTAGCAACGTAATAGAAAAACAGGTTTTTTAATGGTAGGCTCAGAACAAAATTGGCAATTGTTCATAATATCTGTTTTCTCCTCATTAGAAAACCTTAACGCCATATTCTTATTTAAAATTATTAATACCTACTCTTAAATAAACTAGTGAACCCAAAAAAATAACAAAAAGGAACTCTTAACAATGAAACTCAACAACAATAAAAAAAGTAACAACACAAAAGAAGAACAAAACCAGCAAATAATATAACTAGATTGCTAGATACAAGTTAAATGGTCAAAAATATTTAATTAATATCAATAGGATACGTTAAGTAGGCTATGCAAAATATGGTGGAAAACAAAACGTTTCCAATTAATTATTGTGACAATTCGTCAGAAAATTGTGCGTCGTTGAAGTATTTCAAGAGTTATATTATTTGCTGATTTTGTTCTTCTTTTGTGTTGTTACTTTGTTTATTGTTGTTGAGTTTCATTGTTAAGAGTTCCTTTTTGTTATTTTTTTGGGTTCACTAGTTTATTTAAGAGTAGGTATTAATAATTAGGAATATGGTGTTAAGGTTTTCTAATGAGGAGAAAACAGATATTATGAACAATTGCCAATTTTGTTCATAGCCTACCATTAAAAAACCTGTTTTTCTATTACGTTGCTACCTCAGTATAGAATTTTTTCAGATTGTGATACATCGTTGAAAAGCGCATAAAAAATGCTATTTAATCAAATAAAAATCCAATATGGCGCCCACAAGAAAAACAAAAGTTAATGTGTCAGTCTCGAAAACAAGTGACGGCAGAAAAATTTTGCTATCACTATTAGATGTATTTTTAAAAAGTGTTCTAATAATGTACAAGTTTCCAACCTGCATAAATAATGCTTAAAAAGTTATGGAGGAAACAAAAAAAAGCAAACTTTCAGTTTTCTGAAAATTATTCAAAAACTATTGGTGCTACATGGAATTTGAAAACAGATTCGAAATAGCCATAAAAATCTGCAAAACTTTCCCCATTTAACCATCGTTCCATCTCCGTTAATAAGCAAGATAGCAATGCATCGGGCCCCAATCTGGGACACACTGTATATAAACAAATTTATTTATTAATCCTAATATATGTTTTTATATAATAAAATTGTTCTATCTTCGTTATTTTTAGAGCTACAAAATAATTCATAAAACAGGTATGTTTGTTTTTTTATGGCCTACAACTTTTATTTAACAAATATTTTCATAAAACCCACAGTTTTCTCTTTTCGGTTAATAAATAAGGCAAGGAAAAAATATTTCCTACGACTGCGCGCGCATGCCATTTTATTAACATGGCGGCTAACGCTCAAATCGGATTCTTCGGGACTTTTAGTATGTTATTATACATAACAAAAACTACATTTTCTGAAACATTCAGCTAGGTAGTCAAAATGTCTAGGTCAAAACAGATTGTGCCGCGACTATAAAAGAAAACGCGCCAAAGAGTCCAGCTCCCGGGTGGTGTGGAAACGAATTTGCCATGAGTGCGCCGAAATGTCGAATTTTCCGACGCGCTACAGGCTGTAGCATTCACGCAAGACAATAGATATCACTTATTTGTAGGTCTTTTCAAGAGCTACAATTTTGCTATTTTGTTTTTCTCGTAAATGTGACCGTTTAGAAAAAAAATATAAAAAGACAAAGACAATTTCGGAGACAAATTAAAACTTTTCTGCGAAATAGATAATTAAAAAACGATCCATCGTATGAAAAAAGTGTACATGAGCAAAGTTTTAGTACTTTTGAAGAGTTTTAAAATGCTTGTCTTAATTTGGTTCTAGCTTGAACGGTTGCCGAAATATTCGAATAAAATCGCCGGCGCCTCATTTTCCAATATGGCGTCGAACCCCACAAGTCGATCTTTACAACAACTTAGATATCAATAGCTCCTCAGACAAGCCCTGAAAATATACTCGACGGCGCATTCTTCCTACCAAATGACATACTGACTGGTCCTTTGGATACATAATTTCATTTTAACAACTTGACAGTTGCAATGCAATGAAATCGCTCGGTTGGTTATATTTAGATGTCGCAGTAGGAAAGGACGACGACGGTGTCACGTCCTCGAATATTATTTGTAACTAAGATATCCAGCATTATTTCTACAAGTGGCTCGTTGGTGTTTTATACCATTTACAGTTGAATGTAAATGGAATGTCACAAATTGTCGTAACTGATTCTTACAGCTGACACCATTTTATGATAATATATCACGTGTACACTAATTTTATTCAACGTGGCTTAAAATAGATAGCATCTTATTATAGGTTTTACAAATGACCTTAACTTAAGGAAAGTTTATGGCCAAATTATATTATAATGACGATTGATGTAATATTTGTTTTTGTTTGTGCAGGTTTCATGGCGTCTTTACTCTTCACTAGTTTTTAAAACGTTAAAACGTTAACATTACGCGAAACTTTCAATATTCCTGACAAGAATCATAATTTTTCATACTGACAATTGATTTCCACTTTTTTTCGATTTAATTCGTCGGTCTTTTTGTCGTTCTGATTGTATTTATTATCTACACAAACGAACCTAGTAATTTAACAAAATTTTAACTATATTTCATTGATAATATTATTAATATTAACAAGAGCCATCAAATACGACCGTAAATAAAGAATAACTCAATTGATAGAATCGTTTTATCTCTGAATAAACTACTTTGTATACAAATTATTATTTTTTTAATTTGTTTAAATTATATTCTCAATAACATTTTTAAAATGCAGACACCAAGCAATATAGGTAGATAATGCAGGCAATCTTTTGTGAATTCACTGAGTTTAGAATAAATAATTACATTACTCCATGATGTCGACGATATCGTCCATGTTCAGCCATCTGTAATCTGTTTATATCCTCAACAACTCCAAAATTAATTCTTGATTTTTAAGATTGCCATCAAGAACTTTGTATCTGGCTGTATCGACAACTGTCGTTATGCCAAAAAAAAAAAGAAATGATTACCATCAGTCGTTGTACATTTCACATCAAAAGTGAATTTGAGCCACAGCAAATGATTGATTTGATACTGCTTTTTTCTTCTCTTCGTATAGTTCAATAATTAATTTTGTGTTGAATATATTATGAAAATACATGATGGCCACGAATTGCAAAAATTATAGTTTCCAACTTTCCGAGTAAAATGTTATATTCTCAACTTAAATATTTACAGAACGACTGGTAATAGAGAGGGAAACAGATAAAAATCTTTCAAGGAGATAATATGCAATGGACACGGACAGGTATTCCTATTTTATTTTAGTTTTATCAAAATATGGTTTTGTCATTTTCATATAATTTTGTTTTTATATATTTTCTTAATAAGAACTTCACAACTGGATTTTACACATTGAATAATGATGACATCTCGGATATCTGGAACTGTAAGAAAGGGTTAGGAACATTCGGATTTATGAACTTTTTAAACTTTATTCGAAGAGTATGTTTTAACCATAAGCGTGTGAATAAAGTTGTTTATTGTTAATTTTGTGTTACACAATGCAATTATAGAGTGAGGCAAAATGTCCGGCGATCACCGTAGGCGAAAACATAAACGTTCTGCATCTGATAGGCCTAGCAAACGGGTGCTAGTATCTCGTCCCAGTCCTACCCGTAGTGATGATGATGAAGTAGGTACTCCATGACACGAGAAAGGTGAGTCTACCGATAATGTAGCAAATAGAGGAATTCAGTTCTGTATGGCCAACCGGAATTGAGAAAATCATTAAACATTGCAGCAATTCGCGTCAAATAGGTGTTCAATTAAATTCTCAACAAATATTATTTCAGAATTTATTCCTAAGAATTAAAAAATGGTTGCAGATCATTGATGAATATGTTATCGTTTATAAATGGAATGAGAAACGACTATCTATTCATTTTGCTTTAATTTAATGAAACTACGGGGACCTGCCGAAATTTGGTACTTATAGAAGCTTAGAAACATACGCATTTATTCGTGGGTTGAATGGAAATGGTTATTATTAGAAACATTTCTGCCTAAACGAGACATTCATACTACGATTATTCCTTTCAAAAGTTGTCCTTAATAAACTCTTTCAAACGAAGGTAAAGTAACTTTAATAATTATGGGTGCAATTAATAACAGATAAATACGTTTTTCTATAGAAACTGCAGGCATTAACCGCTTCATCAGTATTGCATTGCATTATTCGATATCACTTTCTATGGCGCGACAGATTAATTCAATATATAAATCATCTAAACATTCTGCCTACACTATTCTAAACCCTTGCCATCGACGGCAAATACAAGTACAATCAAAGACGTCAGTATTTTTCAAACAAATTGAAATAAATAAAGAACTACATACGGGTTACATGGATTTAGGTAGGGGATTCTCTTTAGTTACGCAAACTCTTGCAAACAGTTTAAATTTACGTTTGTATAAAATACAGGACGATATAAAATTAGTAGGTAACTTTTGTACCAGACACATTTCGATGCAGGCATTCATTCGTCTTGAGTATAAAATTATGAACGTTGATGTATTCATCGCCATCGGATAAAATTTTATGGAACTTGATGATGATCAATAAATAAAAAAGGAATCTATTGAAATTTTCACACTGAAAATTCAAAAATTAAACGAAACTATAATATAATAGATTTAGCAGCAGTAAATATGTGAGAATCAATGATAAACATGTTATTACAAAATTATTTGAACTGTTAAATGAATATAGGGACTGTTTCATCATAATCTCAACCTGAACGTATCGAAGTTCAAAATATGATTCAGGAAATGTACTACAAAATAATTCGTCCTTCACACTCATCTTATGATGGCCCGGTAGTTAGAAAGAAAACTATGAATTTTAACGAATGCCGTTCGGGTTGACGAATGCAGTTTCGGTATTTCAAAGAATATATAGTATTTTCCGAACTCAGATTTTCAAAAATATTAGTTTACATAGACGATATTTTGATTACACAAGGCTTTACAATTAATGTAGCAACACGGGCTAACTTTAAAACTGTCAAAATGCTTTTTCTTTCCTACGATCAGGATCACAGATTGAATATTTGGGTTTCAGTATATCAGGATCAGAGATAAAACCTGGAACTAAATACAGAAGCCATGTCAAAATTTTCACCATCATGCAAGAGATGTTCACCCAGGTGCAGTAATTTCTTGGCTTAACAGGGCATTTTAGAAAATTTATTACCTATTACGCTCGTAAGTCAAAACCACTAAGTATCTACACTCTTACAGAAAGAATCCGGCGGCGATGAGATGAACAACAAACTTTTTTCACGTTGCAAAATAGTTTGATATCACAACCCGTTTTGAGAATTTTCATTCCAAATTTAACTTGTACTCTTTAGTTAGACTAGAAATGGGCGCATGTTTTACGTTAATCAGGCAGCTAATTTTTGATATCAGGAAAATAGATTCAACAAATAAGGGCGAGTTGCTTTATTCACCGGTGGATCCATCAGATGTGTTTTATCTCGTTCTATCTCCGAGGTTAGAACGAGATAAAACACATCTGGTGGATCAACCGGTGAAATAAGCAACTCGCCCTAACATACAAAATTATAGGGCGTTCCATTTGCAAAAATTGAGATTATGTATCTTATTTACGAGTAGGAATTAGGCTTTTTGAACACCTAAAAAACTGTAGAGTAGAGGCAACCTCACAACACAACCTAAATGTTAAATATATATTCTCACTTCGATGATAACCCACACACCTCCTATCAAAATGTGGTCTATTATGATGGATCACCGTGTACTTGGCTTGGTAATTTCATTTTTTTGAAAAAAATTGCTCTTCGTAAAACTTTCTGCTTCTCTTGAAAAGTCATGAGTAACTATCATCGTCCCGAATGTCACGATAAATTATATACGGTGTGCCAAAATAGGAAAACCCGGGTTAAAAAAATGTAAAAATTTTAAACTAGTAAAATTAACAGCATCAAAAAACAAACAGAAATAGCTATTAACATATCTAAGAATGTTATGAGTATCATAACTGCCGCAGATGTCGGTTTGAAATCCGAGCTCGTAGTGCGAGGACTTTAAGACATCTAAGGCTGCTGTGATTCATAACATCCGTGATTTGTTCAATAGTTTATCGGTTTCAGAAAATAAAGACATTATTAATAGATATTATAAGAAGCAGGAGCAGTAGTGATACATTTCAGTATTTAATTATTATTGTTTGGAGTTTTCTGTCTGTTTGTATTAATAAATAGCCCTATAGTTTCATTATTTATTATTTCATCTGTTGACAGTTGTTGACAGATCTGTATTGTAATATTACCGTACAAGCTGTTGGCATGGCAATAAATATTACTGTACAACTATAGTTATGACTTACCAGCCTACTTTTGTATAATAAACAAAGGATCAATATCCTGAAACCGATAAAGTTATATAAAGATTTCCCATGAGTTACAGTTACAAAGAAACATAGCAAGCTTTTTTGCTTGTTTTATTATGATCTTTAGTTTTCCAGCTTCAAAAATAAATGTTTTCAAATATTTTCACTTTTTGGAAGTCAAATTTACTTATTTATTGGTGCATCCTATTTAAGTTAATGTGGTATTGCCAATTGTTAATGACTTTTCGGAAGGAAGAGACATTTTTATGAAGGACACTACCAATAAATATATAGGTACCTGATTTCTCAAATTGTGCAACCTTTTTTTTTACCTCATCAGAAGCACAACTAAATTGAGCAGTAATATCCTGCAATATTGCCTGCTTTTTTCTACGATTACAGTAATCTGGGTAATCAACACACTTTGTGTTCCACAAAATAGAATTTTCCACATATACTAATTAATTTTGCCACATCTTTTTTTGGCACTCTATTTTTTTGCAGCATATTATCTACCTGGGTGTCTAAGAGCATTGTCACAATTCGAATGTTGTTGGAAGTTTTATAGTTACACCTACGAAAAACAGCGTGTCTACTTGAGAGCAAATCTCAACTTGCTAGCTGCCTTATAGCAAATCATTGCTGTACGACAGCTGCTCTCAAAACTGTGTCCACTTGCGAGAATGCCTCTCGAGAGTTTCTCTTTCAAGTGGACATTTACTTTAATGGGCTTTCGACTCACTCTCCACAGTGCTAAATAGCCTAAATAACTTAGAAAGTCTTATGGATTTTACTAAATTGCGGCAAACTATTGTCGAACAAATCCACAAACAGCAAAGGGAACAAGAGGAACGTTTTGACAAAACTAGATATCAGTGGCGGCTCGTCAGGGGAAACAGGGGAGGCAGTGCCTCATCTGAAAATTACAAGAAGGATTATAAATAAGCATGTTATTACAAAAATTAATCTAACAAAGTCTGCCTTCCCTAAAAAAAGTCACGAGCAGCCACTGCTAGATATCAACTAAACAATTGCAGCAAATGACTTAGATCTGATACCTACGAATTATTAGCTTTCCAGAGAGAGATACTAGTCGAATGTCAAATTTAGGTTGTAACGAAGTGAATTTTAGCACCAAAATATTGTTAGTTTTAATTAAAATATAATTATAAATGTATAAAACAGGCAGGTAAAATTTAACGAATATTAATTTACTTCAAATTAAGCCTTCTGAACCGCGTCTTTTCCATTTATACATTTTTAAATTATGCCGCGACGAATGCAATAATATCGGTGTCGACCCGATCACTCCTTATGCAAGAAAACGCACGGACTGCAGTGTGAGCCTGCAGTGTATCATGTATAAGACGCTTGAAGTCAGCTTTACGTTCAGAGCGCAGGATTAAGTAGGGATACGTGTCATCAGGCGGCTATAAAACTAACAAACCCGCCGTTTATAAATCAGTTGGCGACTTGCCTGATCCAGTACAGACCGCCAGTCCGAGAAGAAGTCCGCACCGAACCAAGAGGAAGAGTAAGACATATTAGGTTAATCTATTGTATTTGACCGGTGATTTTTATTCAATTATTTTCAATTATGTTCGAATTGTTTTGTACCACTCGCGATCGGCGTTAAGTTAATAAAACGTCACGGGTAATTTTTCGGCTCCGAGCAAATTGTGCTTCCGCGTATAACGTTTTGGTATCTTGCTGTCTTGACGTGTTTAATCGCTCGCAGCAACGTTATAAGGGCGTCGTCGCTTTGTATAATTGTTTGTATTTATTTTATTAAAATAACCTGCCGTAAAATAATTCGAACATTTTTGCCTGTAAATTGTACTACCCTGTATATAGATGAACATCCGAGCCATACTGGTAACCGCTTGGATATAGTGTTTTGCTTGCCGTACGCTTCTTAACCATAGCTTGTCGCTTTTAACCGTAGATGTGCTTTCTCGTTTCCACCGTATTATTTGCTTGCCGATTTTCCGCCTTTTAACCGTAATTTGCCGCTTTTAGTTTTGCCTAGCCTGCCTGCTTTAAATTTTGCTGTAAATATTTGTGCTTTATTTAACCAGTAATACGTAACTTATTGTACTGTATTAAATTCTGAATAAAACTTGTTCTAATTATTAATCCGAGTTTTCTTTATAGGTTAATTAGACCCCTGGCTTAGCCGTGCCTTTACTGCAGCTACCTGAAGCCTCTATTATCCTGCTAATAGAGTAACGTGGTGTTTCTACACTATAAAACAGAAACTGGCGCCCGAGACACCATCCTAAAAAGCACCGTCGCCCCTCAGGCATAATAGTAACCTTCTCCGAACCTCCGCTATAACGAAGGAAGGTTACAAGGTCTGTGTCTTGACTTACCCAGCGGCATTAGTTTGTTCTGTGACCCTGCGGGGACTGTGACGGTGAATTGGTTTGGCAGGGTTGAAACAACGCCGAGTTGTAGTAGTATCAACTTACTGACACAGTATAATTGGAAGAACTTAGTGGTTTTATTTATCTAATTATACTACTTTAAGTTAAGGGGTGTTTGCCATCAATAGACACATTCCTTGGAGTGAGGACGCTCCAGTTTAGTCAGGAAAGGCCGTTTTTAAAATTGAGAAATTCCGATGATGTTGCATTAATAAATTTAACCGTTGAATATTGAATAATGCTGACATCTCGGATATCTGGCAGTATAAATAGTAATGAAACAGAACGACGAAGCAGAAAACCGCAAGAAAGGAATATAAATTTTATAGCTGTGACGTGCAATTATTTATCCGATCATAAAAATGTTGGTTGTATTTGCTTCGAGTTTAGACTTTCAAGCTACAGGCACGAGCGAAAGTTACCCCGAAAATATTTAAATTTTAAATAATTTTAGTATTTGGGAAAGTTCTTGAACAAAGTGAAAATCGCCAGCAATACGCTGTTATAAATTATTATTCACTCGTGTTTGCGTATGTATAAATAAATCATCGGAACCTCTATTTTTACTTAAGAAATAATAGAACTGACATTATAGTACATACCTACCTACATGATAATATATATTCAAAAAATCGAAAATCATCAAATACAATTCATCGTCCCCCCCCCCCCTGTATCCGCCCTTGATTAGACGAAGAATGTTTTATTAAGAACTCACCTTTTTTTGTTTTATCAACTTTACGGGGTAAGAAACACAGGAATTATAAGCCTGACGCAGGGTCGTACCCCAAAATTTAAATCGATCGATTTAATTAGTTCTTTAGTTCAAAAAGTCACCGAAGTAACCCCCGGAAAATCCTACAATTTTGTGTTAGAGGAAAGAGAGATGATTCCCTACAGTTTATTGTATGATGTCTGAGTCTGAACTACATCTAGGGCTTCGATAATTCTCTATCCATCTTAGTCCGAAGCAGATCAGATATAAATTTTTAATTTGCCCCAAGATGGATTCGAACCATCAATCTTTGCAACCGAGTAAGTACGTATCAACGCATTTACTCATATGCATAAATGTAAATCCACATTATTCCTAATTTTGTTACTTCGAACGATTATAATATATTTTTTATATCCTATTGAATATCTTTTTAGCATATCTCGATAATCGATAATTATAATATCTTTATATTCACTAAAACATATTTTTATTGAATGGCATTTGCGCTAGACGGTCAACATGACTCGCTCTGCCGATGAAACCAATGACGAATGCAAATTGAATAAAGAATCGTTTATTATAATTTTTTAACCGTTTATTTTCCTTTTTTTTACCTTTTGTATTGAAACAACAAACACGAAAGTTTGTTTTATTCTTTCCCATTCTTCATTAATGTAGAATTTTTATTCTAAGTATAAACAATTTTTTGGGAAAAATAACCGATTAAAATCAGTTATATCCCAAGATAATCAATCGGAAACAAGTGTGCAGGTGTTTTTCGGCTCGTTGGATGATGATGCCGCTGCCTTGTCGATTCAACTGGGCAAGTATATGGTGTAGCGGTATCGAAGTTGCTCACGCGACCTGGACATCGCGATGATGGGTGTGTCGCCCCCGTGGTCAACCCGACTCCTGGCACTCCAACTGACCTTGCGCGACCTTCCTCCACAGTCAGTGAACTCGCTGTACTCGCACGGCATCAACCCAACCAGACATACAACTCCTAATCCTGAATATTAAATACTTATGCCGTGTGGTGACAATTATCGTCTATGACGTATGATGGGCCTCATCTGAAGTTTCTTGGAAACCATACAGCATAACAGCCAGTTAACTGACAGACTGACAATTATATCAGTAACGCTGGTGTAAATAACATTCAATTCACCTACATATCAAATTTATACGAGAATTCTGGAGATTTATGTTAATCGTATCTATATACGTTTTGAAGAAAAGAGGTTAATTTCCAGAATAGTTACATGTTTTAAGAGTTTTTGGGATCTTAGGCCAATATTTCATAAATGTCCACTCTCCCCCACTCCACCACCAAAAAATCTATTAAAAGTATTTTTCAAAAATATTTCAGTATTTAGCAGAAATAAAACCGTTCTTGAGGTATCAGTGGTTAGTAGAGGCTAAATAAAAATCGTTCGTAAACCAGCTACCAGGAGAAAGGAGGTTCCAAAAAACTACTGAAACTTTTGACAATGTTGTAACTATGGGTGAAAAATTTCATTCAATTGTTCCTTGAGAAAACTAACTAACCTACATTTATTTACAATTAGGAAAAGCAAAACTCGATCAAACTGTAGTCTTACTTTCGTGTCAAGCAACAACTTTCACTTAAACTTGATTTATCGGTCCTTAATTTGATTTTATCAAAACTCTCAACCGATTCCGAATACGATTATACAATCGTAGGGGTATATAAAAAATACCGTGCGTGAAACATGTTATTTGTTAACATGATTACGAGGTAAATGTAAATATAGAAGCAGCCAGGGGTGTTATGCTCTTATAATAAGGGTTGTACCACCACACCCTGCAGATCGATGTGGAAACGCCTTGTTAGGGTGCGGCTTTGCGAAAAACACGACTAGATGATGCTTACTTTCAGCTCCCTTATATGAGCAAATATTTATCTTAAATTAGTTTTGTATGATAATCATATGGGAAAATATTAAAATAATGATGTGAAAATTTTAAAATGTCGAATTATTTTCAGTATTTTTCATGTTTTTATTATAAGTAGTCTTATTATTATATTTCATCATCAATTAAATGTTTATATCGATAGTTGAGGTTGGTAAAAGCAAGTAGATTTGCGACTACGTTCTATTTTTTATTTTAATTAAGAATTGTGTAAAAATCTTCATGCAGGTGCGGTGGTGCAACATTTTTTTATCAATTTTGACTTCTCATATAATTTAATATTTTAAATAACAACTAAAATAACAACTAAATAGTTATTTATCTTAATGCAATAACGTGAAGAAATATATTAATTGCAATTTATGTAATCGCTGTTCCGGAAACACTCCATTAAATGCATAATGCATATATACCAACCAGATAATCGACGCTGGAGGAGATCTGTACTTAAATCGTGTACTTAACATTGCTGTTTTAAGTAAAAAAGAAAACCTAACTACCTACCTGTGTGATAATTTTGCAAGTAATTTCATCGAACCACAAGTCAAGTATGAACCATGTCGAAAAAAAGACCAGCAAGTAAACGTCATGCAAAGATTTTAAATCTAAAATGAACCTTAGAAATCTGGAAAGGTTCCACGGTTCTATCGATGTCTAAGTTAGGTATTTTAGGTGTTCATCCTCTCGCAGGGTTCTCCTTACCGTCACTACTATCTTAAAGAAGAAATGGTTATTGTTAAAACACGTAATTATTATTAAGCTAGAACAAAAATAGTGATAAAATTTATACTCCTCGTAGGCAATCCATTCCATAAAATGCTCTTATAACGGTTTTTACAAATCCCTTTAATTTTCTAAACAGGTTTTGTTGTTCAACGGCAGATTTTTTAATAAAAATACATTCAATTATGCTAATTTATTTGACAGTATACTATTGCACTATCTTTATATTATAAGCAAAAACTATTTCAGTTTTAGTATACTACCAAAGGTCTCTTCTGGACCATTTTCATTTATTAAAACGTTTCCTAACTTTTTTATTTATATTGGTAGTTCCTTCAAAAAATTCGCAGTCCTTTGCAAAGATGCAACCGGAGGAGACATTGAAAATGACTAAGTAGAACGCAAATCTGGTAAAATTTTGAATGTGATAAAAATGAAAATTTGTTGCAAAGTAGTAAATAGTTATTTCATTAACACAAAACATTTTCAAAAAGTAAAATCGTATTATCTGTATTTTTATTTAGAAATAAAAATAAAAAGGTATTTCACTCGGAAACATTTTTAATGTTAAAACTAAAATAATTTAAAATAATTTCGTAAAGATGAAAAGTGTTTCCTAACAATTACAAATACCGATATCGATTAATCGCAAACTATTAATCGCATCTAGTAGTACAGGCAAAGTGTCCAAAATAAACAAGAACATAGCGAATTCGTTGAAACTTGACATACTTATACGTTTAAAAATACATATCAAGAAACTGAAGAGTCCTGAACCGTAAGAGGTATGTCGGAGCCGCCATCTTGAGAAAACGTGGGAAGAACTAGATTTTCACATGTATAATAAAAATTGTCAATTAAACCATGAGAAATTTTCAAAAAATAAGAATGACTTATTATTTCTTTCCTTTTCTTTTTTGGGATTTATTACCACATTCCTCGAGATTCCTATCCAAAAAAATTCGATTTATCTAAAAAATATTCACATTAACCAGTTTAAAACTGGGAAATAACCTCTACGCCTTTGACGTAATGTCAGAGGATCAGTTAGAGGGTGTTTTTTGACAACTAATAGGAATTAAATTAATACAAAAATAGAAATATTAATTTTTGTGTTTTTCATTAAAGTTTTTTTCCCAATTTTACGTTTGTTTCCTTCATTTACTGCTTGATTATCTGTGAGTATATTCTGCAAAATGAAAAAAGTACATAATCATTGTATTAGTAAAAATTTTCTAGTAGATTAAAATTTTATATTATATTGAATGATATAAAGAAGATCGGAATCGATAGCATCCGTCACCTGGACAATATCTTCTAAATTAGTTTCTTCATTCTCGTCGATTGCATATAAATCTCCTGCGTCGTTTAGATCCTCGATCATTTTTATCCATGTATGAATTTTAGACATTGTACTCCCTGACAATTTCCGTAAATTTGTGAGCATCTTAAACCTGCTTTTCTGTTGCGGTTGCAGGAGATAAGGTGCAATATTGATTCTGGTGTTGGCACAAATAGTGTTTTCACAAGTTGTAAGGAGTCGTTAATTTTCTTCTATCCCCACTGTTGTGGATGTTTTTCATTGCCAAGCCATTTCTGAATTTTGTAGAATACTCGTAATGAATGTTGAACGACTGCCTCTGAAGTTGGTGGTAATAATTCTAACTTAGATTTTTTTTTCAGCGATTTTTTGAATTGTTTAAATTTGTACGAGTTGAGTAAGAGATGTGTAATTTTCCTTACACCGTATACAAGTAGGAAAACAGCTTCACCAGCCTGTTTTACTTAAGCATGAGGGTGTTGAATTCTTGTCATTGAAAGTTCTCACTACATTAACCAACTGCATTTCTTTCTGAAGAAGTTTGAAGATTTTCCTTTCTGAAATATAGTAGAAGTGGTATCACAACCACTGAAGGCATGAGCCAGTAAAATTGTGTTTTTTATACGTTCATGTGATTTCTGGATTTCTGACGAAGAAAGAATTTTCCATTTAATTTTTCCTGTTCCTGGTCTTATGAAAAATATATCTTTTTCTTCTTAGAACAAGGAGAACAACGTCTTCACCGACTAGGTACAGATGTTCGTCCATTATTTGATATTTCAATTACTGTTTTAACAATAGGTGAATCCTCATCATCTACAGCTTGTTTTACAAAGAATCCTTTATTGTAAAGAATTTTTGTCAACATTGAAATTAATCGGATTTCGTTTATATCATTTGACAAAAACTTTTCTTGAGGGAGGGATTCGATTACTGAATTTTGCCTAAATTTATTTTTCACGTAGTTAACATACACGTTGCACAAATGTCGTCGTAAGTTTTATTTGTCTGCCTTATAACTCGATGCAATGAAAATCCACCTTCAATAATTACTTAAATAATAAGTATAGAGCTACAAAAACTTCGCAATTTTCTTGCTTATTTTATGAATTTCGGTACATTTTGCCTGTACTGTAACCGTGTGCCATATCGTTGGATCAGGCATTGAGAAAGGAGTCGAACATACATATTATTTTGCTTCATTTCAAATCACCCCTGTCTTTGTAAATTGCGAAAAACGACAACATTTTAAGTTACATATGGTTTTCGGCTCTACATATTTCGACGAGACAAAATGAAATAAGCTGCTCGACGTGCTCCTCGATGTTAAGTTGTGTTGGGGATTGTTGGGAGTGACTTCTTTAACGCAGCGATAAACTCCCATGTAACACTTTTTTGTTTACTTTGCTTAAGCTACCTCATGTTAAAGTAATGGCACTCAAATCTGGCAGAGCAACCCCGGTCCTAAATCCACCCTTATAATTTTTCAAATTTCAAGACATTGACAAAATTGAAAAAAAAAGGGAAAACAGAGAAACTTCAAACACTATTTCCAAACGAAAAAACAACGCCGAGAGGCTGTTCTGGTAAGAAATCCAACTCCATCGTAAATTGCACGGTCCCGCTCAGGAGGAGTGAACGAAAAAGTGTAATTTTGACGTCTATCGTTCAGAAGCCGCTAAAATCTCACGCGTTACGTCATGCTGAACCGCTAAAATCTCACGCGTTACGTCATGCTGCCTACGCCATGCTTCATAATACGCAACATGAAACTGATTTTCGACCCCCTACTAGGAAACCAAAAACATTTCCAATGTTTAAAAAAATGTGTCCACCATACCAAAAATTTCCAGAGAGAAAAAAATTCTGTATTTATATGGTCTCTTCGATTTACCGGTCGTCAGACGGGAACCTTTCATCGTCGAATTTACACGTATAAAAATAAACTGTATAGGTACATAAAGTATATCTACCTCACATAAACAAGAATAATCTGTTGGTTTCCAATTATCTCTTCTCTTCTATTCTCTTTGCCGGGTCTCTGAGGAAGCGTTTAATTAAAAAGCCCTTTTATGCAGAGTTACTACAATTTACTGCTGCACACCAGGCAACTCTAAAAAGCAATAAAATTTGTTGCATGGTATTTCTCACAAATGCATTATGTACGATAAGTAACAGAAATGACTAGTTTTCAATTATATTTAAATTGAATATAATTAATTATTGTCGCTTTTCCAAATTTCAAATATTGTTTGCATCCAATTACCTGTCAAATGACGTTTTCACTAGATGAGCGTATGATTCTTATAAAGTTTTGAAGCACAAAATTTACTTTATACACTTACAATACAATACAATTAAATATCAAAGTGAAGGAAGGGCACTATCGAGAAACCGAAAATAGTTTCGGGGTCCCGAAGTCGTCCCGAGTCCGAAACTGTAATCGGTTCCGTCCTATAAGGGCCGATATCGATATTAAGAAATCATTAAATTTCGCTGGCTCGACTATAAGGTGTAATCTATCGGACGCACTACGCACTATAGATTTTTTGGCGAATTTTGCGAAAACACGAAAATTTTAAACCTTATTTCCAAACGAAACCAGGCCACCGGGCCGACGCCGTTTTGGCAAGAAATCCAAGCTCGAAAGTACCTACATCGTGAATTATGCGCGGTCCAGCTGCGATTTTGAGGTCAGCAGATCCGAGCTAAAAATTGACATTTGTGACGCTAACGAAAAATTTTAAAATTTTGGCGAGTGCTATGCGCGCATGGAATTTGGAGGATTCTGCTCGCGCATCCGGCAGCCATATCCCTTTTTAATTTCGCAAATTTTACAAAACTCTTCGACATGGGGGTATTGAAACACTATTAACTTTTTAAATACTCAAAGGATCGGAACGATATACCCGTTGGGATTTCCCCGACACGAAGACGCATATAAAAAAATAATAATAACATGACTTCTGGTACCACGCGATTTAGACAACCAATCAAAAATTAGTTACTCTGTTGTCGCCACTCTCTATAAGTCATGCTTCATAATATCCATTAGGAAACCAAAAACATTTCCAATGTTAAAGTTGCTTAACAACTATTTTTTAATTCTTTTAATGAAGAAACTGCGTATTATTTCTAACCAATTTTGATTAAATTCAGTAACTTGCCAGTATGATAATAAGCAACTCGAGAACTGATTACAATATAGGTTCTTAAAAAATTACCATTTGAAAACAGTACGCTAGAAAATCACATAATTTCAAAATGTACATATAGAATATAGGACAAGGCCTAAATTGAATAATTACATAATTTGAATAGCAAAATTATTGTGATTTCGATTTGCGATTTACGTCGTTAATTTTTTCAAGGTTTAAAACGCAGTGCAAGTGTAGCGTAGCGCAGTTTAGTAAGAGGTTTAATCCACTTCAAAATCTTCGCAAAAATGAAATATCGCGGTCTGATTATGTCTGCAGAAAGCACGAGAACTGATTTAGATCAAGAAATCAATAAATTTAGAGTGAATGGATCACAAGTATAGGATCTTGGTATAGCTCGTTGTTAATGAGATTTACAGAAAGTAACGTGAAATACACTTCTCCAAGAAATTAACGCACCACCTTAAAATAACCAATAGTTTGAAGTTAATTTTTGTCTAGACCTCTTGTCCGATTTCGATGATTCTTCTTTTGTATGATAGGCTCTTTATTCAAGAATTGAATGTGATTCTATTTTTTCCGATAATTTTTTTTTTATTGATTACAGGGTGTAACAATTGAGACGTGTTTTTTTTCATGAAATTTGTAACGCCCTGTGAAGTTCAACAGTTAGGTACACCAGCAATTTAGAATTCATATCGTACTGTAGCCTTATCTTTTCTTAACATTCTCTTTTTTGTTTTACTTTATTATCTTTATTGGTACCAGAGAAACACAATTTTATAGCGTAACATGTTTTTACTTTGAGGTAATATCGAAAAAAAAAAATTAAATGAAAATGAACAAAATGCAAAAAAGAATATCAATAGCGAGTATTTCCGCCTCTGCCTATAATAACTTCTTGGCAACGCCGATTCATACCTACTTAAAATAAACGACCGTATTTCATTTTGGTTCAATTCTTCTCAAATTTGACCCAATTTTCGCCCAACATCTATCAAGGTGTCTAATTAATTACGTTCAATTTTCTACCAAGTTTATCCCAGAGGTTTTCCAGTGGATTTAAGTCCGGGCTTTTGGCTGGCCATTCCATGGTGTTAATTCCGACTTCTTCCAGATAATATTGCACAACTCGAGAAACCCGAAACCCTGTATACCGCGTACTTATGCCATCATGCCATTGGAGGTTTTAAGAGCGAAAATGAGAAATACAAACGGCAATGAAATACCAATTCTATACTCTGTCTGTCCAAAAGATAGAAATACACTCCGCCCCAAAAATGTCCGCTAAATTTGAATGGCATTTCTGTATTGGTCGTATTTATAGAACCCAAATTACAATGCAACTTCTAGATTTGACTGAAAGGCCGCCTCTACAAGAACTTGCGTCACACATTAAACTTTTACGTATTTTGCAACAGACCAATCAGCAATCAGCTTATGTTATGGATTGTCGCGAAACGCATAAACGCTAAACTACGAAAAACGCGAATAAATGGGGATCCGGCCTGCACTGTCAACTGTCATGTTCATATTTACACAGGTTATGAAATGATTGAAATGATGAATAAAGCATATATTATATTTTTATATTATATTGATATCTCTCATAACTTTCTTATACGATTAATTAAAATAAAGGATAATATCTTCATCACTTGAAGCACTACTATCACTAGACATTTTTTAACACGATAACAACAATAGCTTTAATCACAGTAATAGAATAATCATTTAAACACAATGTCAGAGAAGAACGATCACAGAGAAGCGACATAAAGGCTTTCAGCGTGAACAGTTTTCGTACGCGCATGCGCCAACTATGGTGTGTCGTTGTCACTTGTCACTTGCGTATATTTCAATATTTTTTTAGGTTATACCTAAGTATATTGAAAATATTTGTCCAAGCAGTAAAATAACGACTATTAAATCTATTTCATTTAACGATTAAAGACAAAGTAAACGAAATACCTAATCAACTTGCCAATTTTGATGTACTTATTTAGGTTATAAAAACGCTATGAAGTAAATTGAAATAGGTAGGTATATGCGAACACATTACATCAGGAGAAAGTATTAAAATATTTTATTCTGTTAAATATACTAATAGGGATTTCAAAATAAATAAAGTAGATAGAAAATTGAAAATTTTAACCCATATATAAATAAAAATATTTGTTGTGAAACATCTTGTTTTATTTTTATATACATACTATTAACACATATTATTAATAATAAATATAAGTGTGTGAATGTGGCACAAAATCCTTCTAAAATGTATTTTAAGAAATGCATTAAACATCTCTAATATTAGTTTAAATGTGAATCAAACTAATTTATATTTTATTATAAATAATGCCAAAGTTTTGCAATAGAGATTATAAATATTTTAATTGGTCTACATTTTATAACATTTACCAATGCGCTCTAATTGCGATGAACAATATTATATAATACACAGTCATGCAGTTCGCTCAGTGTACATCTCGGTGTACATGTACCAAAAGGATAACTTCTCTCAGTGTAAACGTGTGTGTTTACTTCAAATCGGCTGGGCCATAGAACTTCAAACGTTCCGCCGGCACTGTCGCTTCTCTGTGATCGTTCTTCTCTGACAATGTAACAAAACCGCAACAATCGAGAAATGACTTGATTTTATAAACTTTCAGTAGCGTCGTGTGCGATTCATACTTTGTAACTAGTTTGTAGTAGCTTAATGTGCGGAGGGCCTTACAGTAAATCACAAACTAAACTTTTTTGCCTGAAATAACCACATACGTTCTTTTAAAGTATGTGGAAATTACTCGCAAAATCACCTAACCTAAAAACGAATACAAACGTAAACAAATCAGCCAGCAATCGGCGACTGGTCGTTTCGTTACGTATAGACGGCGAAATAAACAAAGTATCGTGAGTTTGCGCAGTGCGGACTCGTTTAAATTTTCGCGGAAATTAGTATTATTTTTAAAAGTCCGAAATTGCAAATGTATAATAGAAATTTTAATGGGAATAAACATTATAAAAATATAGCATCGCTGCAGTATACAATGTAACACGTATAATAAACAAATTTTGTTAAAGCTATCACAGCTTTCATTAATTCTTTCGTGTAAAACTGACTATTGCGTACACCGTTCTGCGCTGCCATAAAATTAATGGGGCGGAGTCGAGCTCTATGTTTTGAACAGATCGAGTATAGTGGGTTGTTGAAATTATTTCAAGATTTTCAAGTTAAGATCACTCGAGTTCGATACTCATTCCTGTTTAAACGTACATAATCCGTATCGATTTGGTCTTTGATGCATTCAGAAAGAGGCCCTACGCTTGATGTTTTGGAGTCAAACGAGGATGCTGATGGGCACAGCGGGGAATAGGGATTTATACCGAGTGGTTGTTATATGACGGCATTATTCTGCATTAACATAAGTTCTTGCCCTTTATGGCGCATATGAAACCACGTGGTCGTCTAATATGTACCACTCAGCTGTAAGGCTTCTATTAATGACGACTAGTTGTATGAGCCACATTAAATCGTTGCCCAATTCTTCGATAACTCCAACCTACTTCAACCGATATTAATGCTTGAGCACATTTTTCACCAGTAAGATTTCGTATTTCACGTTCCATATTGATAAAAATATTGAAAATAAACACGGTTATCACCACATTAGCCTACACGTTTCTTGTGTTTTCCAAAGCAAGCTACTTTAGATTTTTCAAAATTAAATCAATAAAAACATGTTATGCTATAAAACTGTGTTTCTCTGGTACTAATAAAGATAATAAAGTGAATCAAAAAAGAGAATGTTAAGAAAGGATAAGTCTAGAGTACGATATGAATTCTAAGCTGCTGGTGTAACTGTTGAACTTCACAAGGCGTTATGGAAAAAACACGTCTCAATTGTTACACCCTGTAATCAATAAAAAAAAATTATCTGAAAAAATAAAATTACATTCACATTCATGAATAAATAGCCTATCATACAAAAAAAAATCATCGAAATCGGACAAGAGGTCTAGACAAAAATTGACTTCAAACTTTTGGTTATTTTATGATGGTGCGAAATTTCTTGGAGAAGTGTACATTAATTGTTAAATTAATGATTGAAAGAAGCGAAGACAAAATGTAGACAGGATCTTCCAGTTGCAGATAATTTAGTTTTAATCTCCCTATATATTTAAAAAAATTGTAAAACTTTCTAAACATCAGGTAATAAAAGGTCAAATGGTCGTTTCTCCCTTCTGAAAGGTTTTTTTAAAAAATCAAAACGGGGATTTTAATCTGTGTGTTACTTGCACGCATGGTAAATACGCAAAACTGAGAATTTGCAAAAAATTTAATTTCGATAACACTGTTCAATACTTAAATGGCATTCTAAAAATCGTATTGACAAATAATAAAATTTTATTAAGAATTTACATCTTTTAAATATTTTAACTTAATAATTTAATCAACAACGCAACACTGCCTTTTTCTATTATTCAAAACTGTTATCTTGTCGCGGTGCCAGCTCAGCTTCTTTTGGATATTTCCAGAAGCGGCTCTCATATCAACATGATTGTACAAAATTGTATGTTTTTATGAGGGGAAGGAAACATTATTGACTTTAATAGGTAGGGGAAAGTCCTTTATACAGAAGAAACAATGTATGTCTGTTTTTTAGTATTTGTTTATCAAACATTCTAAATTGCAATACTTTCAACAATTCAAATCATACGCGAAATATTGTATTCCTCTATGGTGGTGACAAAATTAATTTTTGGAAATACTGATCATAAATACTGTAAATGTACGGAAACCGTTAAAAATGAGTAAGTAGACGCAAAACCAGAATAAAGCTTTTATAATTTTTTTAATGACACATCTCTCATCTTTGATAATATGTCTACTTCTCTTTTTCAGCAAAGACGTTCATTATTATGGAGAACTGTGAAACCCGAGGTGAAACCAGTCTGACTTGGTTTCATATAATTAAGAAAGTCACACTGTCTCATTATTGAATCTTCTTATTAAGATTGCTTACGCTTATGACTATTTTATGTGATTACAATATTTTATCAAGTCCATAACGGAATATTTTCTCTTATTTAAATGAGTTTTTCGATAAAACAATCTGATAGCCAATTTACATGGGATAGTAATATAAATCCTGAATCCAAATCCTGAATTACTACTTTATAATTTATTTACTTTTCTGAATCATGTGGAGTTCGGAATAATCTGCTATCGACGAATTTTTATTAGAATTATATTATTATTATAATTAAACGTTCAGAATAATTAACCAGCACACATCACACCTGCTTCTACAAGTTAACTTTGTATTTTACACAAACATTTTCTGCCGGGTCTACGACGTTACACGTAAATCTGTCTGTTTTAAACACTATAAAATGTTCTTTTTGTCATTATTATCCAGAAAATGAAAACAAAGAGACGATTTATGCTGGCGCTGTTTATAAATAAAAAATCATAAAATAAATTAATTTATTAATTATTAAAACATTTGACGTGGTACCACTGTTGTAGGTTGTAGGTAAACCATTTAATGAAAATTGTGAAGGATATTTTGTCCCGTCAATGTGAAATTAAATTTACTATTTACTTTACTGTTTTCCAGTTGTGTTAGATCGAATTTACATTTTAAATTTTGGATTTACGGATCAGGCAAAAAGTGAATCCAAATCAAAACTAAAAATTAAAATGATCACGCAATAGGAAATGTAAAATTTTTTCTACTGTTTCCTACTA